>OZ023262.1:271667938-272867938 GCA_964006375.1 Tillus elongatus
CCGTCCTTTATGTTACTAAAATAATTTTAAATAGACCCTTTATCTGATGCTTTGGCAGCAGTTTTAGTTGTAGCGTTTTTGGTTTGATAGTCTATAAATTAGGACAACGCGACTTTAGAATTTTGAAAAGATTTCTTTAAATGAACGCTAACTAGGTCCACTAGAAGCCATATCCCAGGTTATTTTTAGTTTTTATCTGTTTAAATATACACAGGGTGGCGCCTTTCTACGGTAAAGCTCAACATATCTGTTATACAAAATACGAGAAAAAATTGTATACGTTAATTATAGGGTATCTTGAGCTGCATCCAACATTATTCTGACAATCTGGTGATCCATTTTTTTTTTAGTCAAACATCCCTTATATCATTACACTTTTGCATTTTAAGCGAATTATAATGCACGTTTGTAAGCAAAAAAAATTGATAGCGTTCACCGTTTTCTAGTTATTTAAATTGTTTGCAACTTTTTACATTTTCGGGACATATCAGAAACTACGAGACGGGGTTTTCTATCAATAGATAGCAGAGTTTAAATTTGAAAAAAATCAGACGGGCGTAACTCTATTTTTTCAAATGGAGCAGCTTCCTGAATAATTATACCTTTGCAGGTGGGTAATTTAAAGACGTTCGTTGGCCAGGAGAATGGGAACATTTTTTTCGGGAACACCTTAGGTTTCTTTTCTGAAAACTTTTGTACTTTCCGAACAATGAAGTTATTTTGATAAAATATGGTACTGTTTTTACTATATAGATTATACTGGTAACCAAATTTGATGCTGTATTTTATCAAGGATAGGCATGAAATGCAGCATCAAATTTGGTTACCATAACCTATATAGTAAAAACACTACCATATTTTATAAAAATAACTTTATTGTTCGAGAAGTCCATATGTTTTCACAAAATAACATATTTGCTATTAAAAATATATTTGTGAAAATTCACTACCATAACGCACTTGCTGCGTCCAGAATTTTTTGTTACAGATTAACACAGTGGCCGCCCTCCTAAAATGCATGAATTTATCAAAATATAGCTAGATTAAAATTTGACACTTTTAAAGCTCATTCCTAGGAATGGGATACCGTAATTTTAAGCTTAAAAGTGTCTAGACACTTTTTAGCTTAAAATTACGGTATCGGGAGAATATATCCCCGTTTTACTAAGCATAATACTAAAGGAAAGCTTGTGTAAACGTTGTCAAAGTGCACTACGTAGTTCTTATTTGTAGGAATAATTCGACAAAACCGTTGAACCAAATTTCCAGTAGTTCTCAGATACTCTTCATTGTAATGCGTAACCTATATAGTAGAAACAATGTACCATATTTCATCAAAATAACTTTCTTGTTTGAAAATGTAAAGAATTAAAAAAAAATAAACTCAGAATTTTCCCGAAAAAACTGGTTCCTAGCCACTGAACGTTAAGTTAATAGCAAATCGTGCTATTGAAATTTCAAACATATAATGAACATTCACTCCCATAACGCACTTGCTGCGTCCCGAGTTTCTTTTCTTACAAACATGCATTATATTTCGATGAAAAATGCAAAAATGTAATAATATAAGGTGTGTTCGATTAAATAAAACAGAAAATTTGTATCACCAACAACTTATGGGCCACCTATGATTATAAAATTGATTTGGATGCAGCTCAAGACAGCCTATAATTAACAGATACAATTTTTTCTCGTATCTTGTATAATAACGGATATATTGAGCTTTACTTTAGAAATTGGGCACCTTGTATATATGAAAACAGATAAAAGCTGAAACTACTACTAAACCCCGGATATGGGTTCTAAGGAGGCTAGTTCCCGCTTATTTGAAGAAATCTTTTCAAAATTCAAAAGTGGTGGTCTCCTCATTAACGAATTTTTTCTACAAACATTCGCTAAAGTTTATAGACCATTAAACGATAAACTCTATAATTGAAACTACTGCCAAAGTGTCAGAAACAGGGTCTATATGAAATGAATTTTTTTCTGCAAATATTTTGGTAAAACGGGCAATTACGATTGAAGCCAAAATTAATTGTTTTGCAAAACAATTACTCTTCTTACTACATTTTCTCTACATAACCTGTATTGGTTTCACGTTCTTTGCCTAAATATTTCAAATTTTGACATTTAAAATTTGTCGTTTTAAGAGGGAAATCCCAATTTTTCTTTGAATGCCTATAACGTTTCTGTCTTTCAACCTACATATCTCAATTGGTACGTAATTTACTTGTTATGAGGCAAACCCGCGTACAAAATTTGGTTGCGATTGTTTGTTATTTCCGGAGACATAAAAATTTGTCGAAAGAAAACACAAAATTTTCCGTGAAAAACTAGCTGATATTCTTGGCTAACGAAACAATTGCAAATACATCTCCAAATTTATTCAAAAGTCTACGACTGTATTAAATATGGAACGGTTTCACTTAGTGCAATAACAAACAACCATCTATGCTATTAAAATTGAATTAAGTCTTAAAAGTTTTCATCTACTCTTTATTAAATAAATGTTTATACAATAACTCGCTAAAAAATTCAACGGAATAACAACAAGCCGATCGGATAACGGTAAAATTAAATTAAAGACTAAAAATATAAATAAAGAGTGAAGTCACTAACTAGGTTTAGAACTATTCTTATTAGAGGGCCACTGTCGACATGACAGATATATGTACCAGCAGGTATATACGCTAGTATGTTAATTTTCTAACGTCTTTATTATTTATACCAAACATTTTTTATTTTCAATGGATTTTTTGCTCATATTTTAACGAAATGAAGGAAAATAACGACTCAGATCTAGGAGCTTGTTAGTCACTTCGTGTCGTATTTTTCACTCACATAGTTATGGCAACCATAAGTATTAATTTTCACGTTTTAACTTTTTTTAATCAGAGACTAACCTATAACATTTTTGCCTTTTAACTTAAAAATTTGAATTTTGGTACATAGGCTCAGTGTGCCAAATTTTGTTGCTAGAGCTTTACTATATCCGGAGATACTAACATTTTCCGGAAGAAAACACAAAATTTTCCTGAAAAATTCGTCAAATTTTCCTGGATAACGAACCTATCCAAGCCACTTGAAAAAGGATGGTTCGTACCAAATTTGATTAAAATCGGCTAATTATTTGTTAATTTATCGGTGAGATACATACATACATACATACATACATACATACATACATATATATATATATATATATATATATATATATATATATATATATATATATATATATATATATATATATATATATAATATATATATATATATATATATATATATATATATATATATATATATATATATATATATTTGTGAAAATTAAAACTGATCCTGTATGTGGGTTCTAGGGGTCTAGTTCGAGCTCTTTTGAAGAAGTTTTGTCAAAATTCAAAAGTCGAAATCTCCTTGTTAGTGACTTTTTTTGAAGAAAATTCACTGAAAGGAGTCATTGCTGCTTTTTCCAGACATGCAGAGTTTTTCGCGTAATCGTATATAAATTTTGTCGAATTTTCGTAAAAAATTAATATAGTTCAATATATTCGTTATACAAGATACGAAAAAAAAATTGTATACATTAATTATAGGGTGTCTTGAGCTACATCTTAAAAAATATTTCTACAATCACAGACTGGTCCATAAGTCGTTGGTGATACAAATTTTCTTTTTTTTTTTAGTCGAACACGCCTTTTGTTATTGCATTTTCCATCGAAATATAATGCATGTTTGTAAGAAAAGAAACTTGGGACGCAGCGTTATGGTAGCGAATTTTCATTAAATTCTTTAAATTTAAATAGCTCAATTTGCTATTAACCTATAAGGTTGACCAAGAAACCAGTTATTTCGGGAACACTTTAAGTTTCTTTCGAAAATTTTTGTACATTTTCAAACAATAAAATTATTTTGATGAAACATGGCACATTGTTGCTATTATATAGGTTATACTGGTAACCAAATTTGATGCCTGCTTTCTTAAAAAAGAATCACACATATTTGATATTAAAAATATTTTAATCAAAATTCACTACCATAACGCACTTGCTGCGTCCCGAACTTTTGCATTATTTGTCTTTTGACGAGTGCAGCTTTACACTTTACAAATATGTGAATCATCAAAATGGACGCTACTGATCTAAAAAGAAAATCCACACTGAATAAGACAAGAACATACACAATACCCTAAAAAAGTTCATGTTTGGACAAGAATACTTGGAGCCCACGTCTTTGGTTTCTTTTTCATTGTCCTACATTTGAATGAAGATAATTATTTAGTATCGCCTCAAAATAATGCCGTGCCAACTTTGAAAAACTTATATGCTGATTGAGCATAACCACAAGTCCCAGCAAATGTGCTATGGTCCCAGCAGGACAGACAACCAGCACATTACCAAGTTAATTTCCTGTAGTACCTCTCGAGGCCCTGGTTCGTGCTCATTAAAAAAAAATTGAAAGCTTTAACTGTTCCTACATAAATGCGATAATAATTTCTTTAACCATGAATGCCCCCTCCTCGCTAGCATTAACTAAATATTAATTTTTTAGTTAGCCCACAGTGTGCTACCCGCTCGTTAGTAATACACTCTCTAATACTTTTGCCATTTTACGCAAAGGGGTTGTTTACTATGAATTAACGTATATATTGGTTAATTAATGTGTGTAGTTTATTAAACGGGCCTTTGTTAATTAAAAACTTTTTGACCTTTTGATTTGCTGAATGTCTACAATTCAGCCTTAATTGTGAAAATATTTTCATGACTTTACTCCCCTATAAAAACACTTTGCAGTTCATCTAATCAATAATTTAAAGCTTTCCCATCGTTTTCAGTGTAATTAATTCCAGTTGATGGTAGAAATTCTCACAGCATTGGACCGATGTCTCCGTAAACAGCGTCTGCGTCCATTCCCATGAGTTTTCCATCATTAATATCCGTAAATTGAGATCACAACGTTACTTTATGGAAAAACGAACAGAAAATAAAACTCCGAGTATACTCTGCATCGATAAACAGGGCTTTGGTGAGCTACCATTGTTCTAAAGACGAATGCGAATTCAATTTGCTTTCATACCGAATAACGTGCTCCACAAACAGTAATATAAAACCTTTTTATTTGTAGACAGTTGTTTGGAAGATAATTCCTTTGTATATCAAGTTTAGCAAACATCCGCCCCCTTTTAAAGATAATGTTTCTGTTTTTTTATGAAATCTATTTAATTTCTGTAGGACTTGGAAGCATATCGAATTACTTATTACTCTATATCAACGATAGGAGTATAATGTTCTGGACGCAATACTTAAGCAATATACACTCTGGATGGATCAGTTTAACATTTACCTAATAGTTTTTCATACATTGAACATTATTACATGCATGAAAATACCTAAAAGCATATATCGTGGACAGAAAAAGACTTTTCAACTTGACCGGCAAAGTTCTGCCATTCACCGTGACAGATGGATAGTAAATAAATATTGTGCCTTATGGTATGATAAGTATGGTCGTTTGTTTCTCAACATCGTGATAAATTTTATTCGTTTATTGTGTGTCTTCTAGTTGAATAGTGTAAAGTCTACCTAACAAACTGGGAGACAAAGGTTTCCAAGAGGCGCAATCAGAGAATTTGCGCAGAATTGACTCTTTCATGATGAAATCATTCTTTGGTGAAAATCCAGACGTCATAAGTGTTGAAATAAAATAAGGAGAAGTTAGAAGTTATGTGTAAGTAAGTCAATGCCAGTTGAATAGATTTAGTCAAGTATATCATGTACTTATTAATGTCATTTGTAAAATATTTTGCTTTGAATGAAGTCAACGTGAAATGACAACAACATAATCTCAAATCTACTATATGTTTTTGATAGAACAAAGTTGTCTCAAAACTCAATAATTTCGTTAATTAATTGCCATGATTTTACCTTGACCATATGTGATTTACAACCTAGCTTAATAACGTATGATACAAATTTTAACATCATATCACTAATATTCATTGAGAAAATGAGGAGGTGCTTACATTAAAATGGTTTCAGATAACTGTAGATTTTTCCTTTCATCCCGCTTTGCGTTCTAATTTGAGCCACATTTTGAAAAATAAAAATAGTTGCCCTGGAGTTTTTATAGTCTTATTTGTATACATTGGTACTATATGGTATTTATATATTCTTTATTTTCGATATTATCAAATAAAATCACGTGCAGAAGCCGAAATTCAATCAATAACTTGTAACACAGGATGCAAGCACAGACAAGGAAGTTCATTGTTGTCTATTCTACTGTCCTGTGACATCACAGATCATGGCGGGTAAATATAGTGGTGTTTGAAATAAATTGTAAAATTCGCATTTTCAAATATTTTTTGCATCGTTATTTTTGTAGTATTTGAAATGAAAAAAAATTAAAAGTCATCTTTGCGGGATGACTATCAGATGTTAAAAGAAAAAAAACCAGGCAAATGTCTATTGTGGAAATGTTTTAGTTTCAATTTTCTTAATTGAACAGTGACGGTTGAAATAATCATCGCATGTGAACCTCTCATTGGTTCGGGTTGAAGATTCAACTATCTTATTTTTTAAAAGGTCTAGTATGGGTGCCAATAGTCAACTACAGTAGACTGATCACTCCAGGATGTCGGTAGGTGTAAGTAGGGAGGTTTTCAATTTTGTTGCTGGAACAGGCCATCTCGATTCATAGCTTGTCAGCAGAAGATATAAGAACAAGACTGCTTGGCCGCACATGTCTGAATTGCGACGTTGCCCGAAACTGAGTTACATTCTTGTTAAGTAAGTCTTGTGGTATTTGTAAAAAGAACATAGGGTCCCATGACGTGGAGATCAAGTGTGTTCGATGTGACATCACTTTACATAATTCTTGCCTTGGCCTGTCGCAGGATGAGGCCATAAGATAGACAACTTAATTGAACTATTTCTAGAGTTAAAAGCCAATATAAATTCTTGCTTTGCTCAGCTCGTTTCAGGCTGATCTTGGGGTCATTGTAACACTAGATTTGTCCTGGTCAGCCCAAGCTGTGTCGGCGGCCAAGAAAGCGAACACGATAATGCATTTGCTGAGAAGAACCTTTCGAAGACCTACTCCTGCACTTGCCAGAAAACTTTATACAATATACACATTTGGAGTATGTAATCCCTGCGTGGTCACCTGTACTTGCCAAGGACTGCAAACTGTTGGAGAAAACCCAACGTGCGGCTTCCAGATGACCTGTGCAGCTTCGCCACCAAACCTATGCAAAACGTCTTAAGTGCCTTAGACTTACAACAACACCGCAGGAGGGGCGATCGAGATGTGACCTAATTTATTTGTACAAAGTGACTCATGGCCTGTGTTCACCTCTCTGTGAAACCCTGGTGCTTCTTAGTCATGACTCTAGACTGCGGACATTTTTTCAAATTGAAGAAAGAACCCTTCCGCATCACAAACAGACTCGATTTATTTTGAAACCGTGCATTTCATATGTGGAACAGTTTGCCTGAAAGTATCGTGGCTTCCTCAGCTATTGGTATACTCAAGAGAAGATTTGATGCTCATCTTAACAATTGAATTTTCCATTTATTATACGCATTCTGGATATTGCATACTGCACTTTATGTTTTTCAACGTAGGCTATCGTCTATGTCTTATCCTAAAAAATAAATAAAAATAAAATAAATTCCTTCTTTGAGCCTAATATATATATATATATATATATATATATATATATATATATATATATATATATATATATATATATATATATATATATATATATATATATATATATATATACATATATATCGTTAGAAATATAAGTGCGAAATTTCCGATGACCTCCCCCATCGTCCAAATCAGTGTATATTTCTTAGAAACATTAGTGGCTCATTTGTATACCTTTCTTGAGTGAACTGTTGGCGATTGCGTGTCAACTAATATATAAATCCTATGTTTAACGCTAACGTTGTTAGCGAAACGATAGTCAAGTATTTATTGTGAGAAACTGGGTTCTCTAAAGTGCTCATCACAGGTTCTAATATTAACTCGTTGGCTATAGCAGGATCAGAAAACCTATAGCAATAAACAAAAGCCTGGACGCAGCAAGTGCGTTATGGTAGCGAATTTGTTTTTAAAAGAAGGACATTTGGTTATCAGTATAACCTATATGGTACTATTAATAAACCATATTTCATTAAAATAGCTTTGTCGCTTTAAAAAGCATAAACATTTTCCGAAAATAAACTTTAAATGTTCCGTAAAAAACTGGTCTGATTTTCCTGGCCAACGAACCTCTTTAATCTATTTACATACCTGCCAAGATATAATTATTCACAAACAGCTTTAGGACCAAAATTGAAAAAAAAAGTTATGAAAATTGGCAGTACACAGAAATTGCCTTCAGTAATGTTAGACTAAATTATATTATTTTACAAGAATTCGACAATTTATTATTAATTACTAACATATTACAAAAATCTTACAAAAAATGTTTTCTACGGAAACACTAAAAACATTTTTGCAAAAACTTTTTAAATTCAGGCATTATTTGAGAGTGCCTGTATACGGCAGCTCGATTTTTTTATCGAGTAATACGAAAAAAAACCTCTTTCAATGCGTCATTTCCTCGGGGATCCGTTATCTATTGATAAAAACGCCGGATCACAATTTGATGTGTGTTCGAAATATGTGCCAAAAACGTGAAAAGTTGCAAAACCATTGAAATAACTCAAAAACGATGAACGATATCAATTTTTTTCTCACGAACATGCATTATAATTCGATAAAAAACACAAGATTACAATAACATAAGTGGTGTTCCATTAAAAAATGAAAGTGTGTATCACCAACGACTTATGGGCCACCTGTGATTGTCAATATAGGTTTATAAGATGCACCTCGAAACACCCTATAATTAACGTATATACTTTTTCTCATATCTTGTATAATAACAGATATGTTAAGCTTTACCGTAGAAATGCGTCACCCTGTAATGTGTAAACAGAAAAAAACTGAAACTGACCCTGTATATGGGTTTTACGTGTTCTAGTTCGCGCTCACTTAAAGAAATCTTTTTAAAATTCAGTCGCGGTCTTCTCAATAACGAATTTTTTCTACGAAAATTTGCGCAAATATAGACTATTAAACCATAAACTCTATAGCTTAAACTACCGCCGAAGCATCAGAAAGAGGGTCTATTTGAGATGGATTTTCCGAAAATATTTTAGTAAAATGATAGACAATGATGGTTGAAGTTGAAATTTAAGGCTTAAAACACTTTTATTACTACATAACTTCTACATGATCCGTATTTGTTTCAAATTCATGGTCTGAAGATTGCAAATTTTGACGATTCAAATCGCGACTTTGACGTTTTAAGAAGAAAACTTATAAAATTTTAAAATATTTTTTCTGATACTTCTTGACATTTTTGCTCCAACAAAACTTAACCGTTGTATGTAATGTTCAATTGGTTTTATTAATCACACAAAATATTTTGTCCTTGTGTTTTCCTCTGATCACCAGTGACACCGATTTTTTTTTCTTAAAATACCTATAACCTTTTTTTTAGAGATCTGTCACCTATTAACAACCAACTAACAAATTAGTAAACTGTCAGCCCTGGCCAGTTGATAACATACTACTTGGTTCCGTAACGAGGTGGTGGCACGTGCTTTGTGTCTTTCATCTCACTTAGTGTTGGAAGGCTGGCTACCATAGCCGTATTACTTAATAGGTGTATTTTCGCTGCAATTAGTATGCCATACTGACGAGCTCTAATTACAGCGAAACCGGTCTACGGTTCTAATTGTGGTGAGAATGCATCTAGCCTTACTTAGAGATCTGAGTCTTGGCATGTAGGGTTAGCTTGATAGTATAAAGGTATACGCCAAATTTGGTTGTCATAGCTCTGTTATTTTCGGAGATACAACAATTTTCCGAAAATAAACCCAAAATCTTCCCGGAAAAACTAGTCCGATTTTCCTGGATAACGAACCCATCCAAGCCCCTTACAAAATTAAGGCATGTACCAAACTGCATCAAAATCGGCCTATTATTTTTTGAGTTATCGATACGATATATATATATATATATATATATATATATATATATATATATATATATATATATATATATATATATATATATATATATATATATATACAGGGTGATTCATAAGTGGTGACTAAAAATGAAACCCCATGTTCTTTGAACAATTTTAGAGAGGGTATGTCCTATAAATTTATTTCTATAATGCTTCATTAAAAAGATACAGGGTGTTGAAGTTGAATTTCAAAAAATAAAATTTCCCAATTTTTTAAAAAGTAGCACATATATTTTGCTGAAACTTCGCATGTGTAGGCTGCTATGTAAGGCGCGTATTCTTCCATAACAATTGAATCGGCTGCAACTAAATTCATCTGTTGCATTTACCGGTCACCTTCTGACAACAACTTTGTCCAGCTCTTTGACTACCTTTCTGAAAAAACCGACTATCTGATTTCTCAATATCCTTCCTCCGAGGTCACTATTCTTGGCGACTTCAATGTACATAATAAGGAATGGCTAGGATCTTCAAAAACCGATCCACAAGGGAGAGCAGCGGAGGCCTTTGCAGTCAGCAATTCTTTGGCCAATATGGTTCAGCAACCTACTTACTTTCCTCGTATCCCAACACACAGCTCAAATCCCTTGGATCTCCTTCTTACTACAAATCCTGAATGCTATAAGATATCAGTCACCGCCCCCCTTGGTCGCTCAGACCACGGCATGGTCACTGCTTCCTGTGCAATGCAACCCGAGGTCACACAGTCATCACACCCACGTATCGTTTGGCACTACAACTCCGCAAACTGGGACGAAATGCGGGATTACTTTTCCTCATTTCCATGGGCGTCTGTCTGCTTCTCTCATCCTGACCCCTCTGATATCTCACAAAACGTCACCGAAATTATCCAAGCTGGCATGGAATTATTTATTCCACGTACACAGAAAACCTCTTCAGCCACTCAAAAGTCCTGGTTCTCTAAATCCTGTGACAAGGCCAGACTTGAAAAGGTCAAAGCTCACAAAACGCTTCTACACAATCCCAGTCAAGAAAGTCATCAAGCATTCAACGACGCAAGAAACCGCTATGTCCGCATTCTTTCTGAGGCAAAAAACACGTTTAATAACCACATCAAAAACAAAGTCCTCTCAAGCTCCAACGGCGGCAAACCCTTCTGGACTCTTGCTAAGTCTATTGGGAATAATTTCTGCAAGAGCACGTTCCCACCTCTTGTCTCAGGTGATGAAATTGTTTCTACCGCCCTGGGCAAGGCTGAACTTTTTGCTTCGTTGTTCGCCGGAAATTCTACTCTCAACCCACCTCCAAATGTTCAACCACCAACAGTCCCCAATGTCGCGCATAAAATGACTGATATCATTTTCAAAACTAAAAAGGTACGAAATATGCTCTCTTCTCTTAATACCAGGAAAGCCTCTGGCCTTGACGAGATCCCAGCAATTGTTCTCAAAAAATGCGCACCAGAACTTGCTCCTGTCCTGACTCGTCTGTTTCAGATATCTTACAATAAAGGCATATTCCCTAGTAACTGGAAAACTGCTCGAGTACAACCCATCCCCAAGAAAGGATCCAAAGCGCTTCCTAGCAACTACAGGCCTATTTCTCTCCTTTCAGTCATCTCTAAAGTGATGGAAAAGTATATAAACACCGAACTACTAAAATTCCTTGAAAAACACAGTCTAATCCACGACAGGCAGTATGGATTCCGTCAGCGCAGATCAACTGCCGACCTCCTTTCCTTTGTCACCCATTCTTGGAACAAGTCTATGGAACAACACGGTGAATCCCAGATTGTTGCTCTAGACATATCCAAAGCATTCGACCAGGTCTGGCACGCAGCGCTGCTTAATAAACTTCCGGCCTATGGCCTACCACCAAAACTTTGTACCTGGACAGCAAATTTCCTCTCCAACAGGAGCATATCTGTTGTTGTGGATGGCCATTCCTCTAAACTGTATCCAATTAATGCAGGAGTTCCTCAAGGTTCAGCTTTAGCCCCTACTTTGTTTCTTCTCCACATCAATGACCTCCTCTCTAGCACATCCAACCCAGTTCACAGTTACGCGGACGACAGCACCCTCCACTCAAACATACAATATTCTAAGCCTGTCTCTTTAGCCCAATTAGATGAGGATCGCAGACTCATGGAGGGTTCTGTCTCCGTAGACCTCCAAAAAATATTAGACTGGGGAAGTAAAAATCTTGTACAATTCAACCCCACCAAAACTAAGTCTTGCTTTCTTTCTCACAAGAGATACAGCAGCCCTAGATCCATCACAATGAACAACCAAGTTATTCAAAGTAATGAGTCCTTTTCTCTTGTTGGCATTTCTGTGGATCGAAATCTTAATTGGCACCAACATGTTACATCAATTGCAGAAGCGGCTGCTAAGAAATTGGGTTTCCTCTTCCGGGCTCGCAAATACTTTTCACCAACTAATCTCTATACCTTATACACTTCACAAATAAGGCCAAACCTCGAATACTGCTCCCACATCTGGGGTGCAGCTGCCGCTTCTACACTCGCTATCCTGGACTCCATTCAAAAGAGAGCTATACGTCTCATCGGTGACTCTACCCTCACCCAAAGGCTTCCATCCCTTGCCCACCGACGTGCCGTTGGTGACCTCTCTCTCTTTTATAGATATCTTCACGGGCACTGCTCAGAGGAGCTTTCCTCCATAATTCCCCCACCTGCTGCCCCCAGCAGATCTACCAGGGGAACAGAGCGAATGCACCCTTTTAATGTCCAGGTCACCAGACATAGAACATCTTGTTATGCCCGCTCTTTTGTCCCGAGGACTTCCAAGTTGTGGAATTCCTTGCCGGCACATGTTTTTCCTTCTCCTCCGAACCTCGAAACCTTCAAGTCCAGAATTAACAAGCTGCCTCTTTCCTCCTTGTCAACACCCACGGTACGATAGTATTTAGGCTGTAAGCCCTCGTGGTGTGTTGTTGACATTAAAAAAAAAAAAATCCAGCAGTGGCGCGCGTACCCACAGGTCATTGGTTATCCCTCAAGAACAAAACGGGTAAGCCAATGATATATTTTTTTATTTTTCATTTTTTGAATCTTACTTTCATTCATGAACAAAATGACTCTCTTGATAATTTTCTGTACGACGCTTATTTTAGGAGTAAGCAATGAATCAGGTAAGTGTTTTAGAGCACAGTTCATGATTTTTAACCAGTCGTTGTTTGGTAGCAAATCACAATGATACACTTTTATCAGGCTTATAGTAATTTATTTATTACAATAAATGTTCAAAAATGCCTCCATTGGCCTGAATACACGCACGACATCTTTTTAATATGGAAAATTTAATGTCTTGAGGATTCATTGTTGCTTGAATATGACGAAAAGCATTATTTATCAGTTGTTGTAGCTGATCTGGTGTAATTATTTGTTCACTGTAGACCACTCGCTTAAAATCACCCCAAAGATAGAAGTCAAGTGGGTTTAAGTCCGGTGATCTTGCAGGCCAATGTATTGGTCCAGTTCTGCCAATCCATCTTTCATTATAATGTTCATGTAGCCATGTAACAACGTTTCGACTATGATGCGCTGGTGCACCGTCATGCTGGTACCACATTATACCTCTTGTTGCTAGTGGAATGTCATCTAGAATGTTTTCTACACGGTTTTCTAGGAGCGCTAAGTACGAAGATCCATTTAAACGTTGTGGCAGGAATTCCATGAACAGTGAGCCGTTAAAAATACCACACTATAAATTAATAGAAAATCTGTGTTGAAATGTGCGAGTCCTTGTTGCATGTGGATTTTCCAATGACCAGACATGCTCATTATGAGAATTATAAATACCATTTCTTGTAAATGTTGATTCGTCAGACCAGAAGATTAGATTAGGGAATAAGATATTTTGATTGTTCGTTTCATTTTTGGTCACCACTTATAAATCACCCTGTATATATATATATATATATATATATATATATATATATATATATATATATATATATATAAACACATACTTCCTCATTAGTAAATTTTTCATTTAACGGAAAATTCGCTAGAAGCTAACAAATAAATGCTCTGATTTCCTTAGCCAAACAAACTGCTGGACCGTATTCCAGTAATACCATACGATCGGCTGATATAGCAGTTATATGTGCTGCTATCTCTAGCAATTATTGTTCTGCATAAACCTGTTAGTCCATTATTCTAGGTGCATTATGTGTATTGATCGCGTTTGGTCCTATAACAATAGATATACAAGCTCTGTTGCTCTCAAATCATTAGCAGTTACGTGGCATTGCAGGCGGAATAGTATTGCTCCGCGCTAAAATTTTCTTATCTTGCATTATCCTGGTAACACCTGAAGCTACTGAGGCTTATTTATTGATTCCAGCATGTTACTGTAATCTGTCAGCCATGTGTTAAGACAAAGTAATGAAAGAGGAGATACGCTCGCGGATTTATAAAGGAAAATTAATCTAACTATAACGAATACAATGTTTGAAGTACAGAAGATACCAAATAGATTTTACTGTTACTCAGCAATGTCGCAGAAATATGTTTAAATCTAGGTATGTATATCCTGTAGCTAATACGGATAGTGACCACAATCTTTTATAAGTTGATATCAAAAAGACATTAACAAAGAATAGTGGAAATACAAGAGAGAAATTGACTCTACACAAACTAAAAGACAGGAAGGAGGAGGAAGAGGAGGAATTGGAAAGTTTAAAAGAGACAAATACGGTAAATAATCTCGCCGGTGTAAAAAGGAAGATTGGCCATCTATAAGCATCTGCCCACATTATGCAGAGATTTTGATCAATATTAATAATAATAATATTAATAATAATAATAATAATTTTAATAATAATAATAATAATAATAATAATAATAATAATAATAATAATAATAATAATAATAATAATAATAATAATACTATTTGGAATTGGAAGGCACCCGGGCCTGATGGCGTCCAAAACTTTTGGCTGAAGAAATTTGGGTGTACACATCATATATTGGCGGTGCTATTAGATGATATTATACTTGACCCAAAGAAGATGCCATTGTTTTTCAACACAAGGAGACACGTATCTTTTGCCAAAGACCGGATTTGGTCTGCACGATACCAATTAGGAGAGGTATATATCAAGGCGACTCGCTAAGCCCATTGTGGTTCTGCTTCGCATTGAATCCGCTATCAAATCGCCTGAACTCCACCAGATATGGCTTCAGTATCAAAAGCAATGGCAGGGAGCAAATGAAGCAATGAAGCTAAATCATCTGCTGTATATGGTTGATCTTAAGCTAATCGCGTCCACAAAAACCACCTGGAACAACTCCTTAAAATCATGCAAGGGTTTTCCAGAGATATTGACATGCAGTTTGGGCTCGGCAGATGTCGCACTTTACGTGTAGTTAGAGGAAAATACAACCAGGTATATATGAAATGCAGAACGGCCAGCAAATTGTCTCGATGGATGTAAAAGAGTGTTACAAATACCTGGGAATACAGCATGTGAGGAAAATAAACCACTCGGTAATGAAGAACGATCTGACAAATGAGTTTACAAAACGAGTAAAGCAGGTGCTGCGATCACATCTTAACAGCAAAAATCTGACTAAAGCTCTGAATACATATGCATATTCTGCATTTATCTGCTCATTTGGCATTGTGAACTGGAGTAAAACGGACATTTAAAATCTACAACGGAAGGTGCGAACACTCCTAACAAAATCCAAAAACATCACACCCGTAGTGCTATAGAGCGAGTAACCCTATACAGACACCAAGGTGGAAGAGGAGTGTTGGATATTGGTTGGACCAACAGATAGTGAATCTGCCTACATATTTCCATCAACAGGGGCCTACTTCTGAACTACACCGTGCCATATGCGAGGCAGATGATTCAACACTGCTACAATTACAAGAAAGTGAAATAAAAAGTCACCATCGGACTGACCAGGACAAGTTGCAATCTTGGATACAGAAGCCTATCCATGGGCGAAATCTGAATGACACTCCCCAGGCAGATTTCGACAAATTGGCGTCGACCTACTGGTTGGTGTCCGAACAGATGTATCCAGAGACAGATGGGGTTTTTGCTGGCCATACAAGATCAGGTCATCCCAACAAGAAACTACCTCAAGTATATAGTTGGCGATAATTCTGTCCAAGATGACAAATGTAGATTTGGGTGTCTGTCATCGGAGACTATCCAGCACGTCATCTGAGGATGTCAAGCGTTTTCTGCAACATAGTATAAAGAGATGCACGACGCAGTTGCTAAAATACTTCATCAAGAAGTGGCTCTGAAACTGGGACTTTTAAATCTTAGCAAGGCGCCCTACGATAGATACACTCCTGAGCCTGTTCTGGAAAACTCGGGATACAGGTTGTACTGGACACAAAATAATAATGATAATAATAGTAATAAAATATTTTTAAACCATCCTGGCAAAGAATAGTGAAAACAAACAAAGCAACCGAGTAAATAAAGACAAGTGCGCATATAAAAGCGCATGTATGAATTTAACATATTATAAACATGATTTATAAATAAAATATAAATAATAATACAAAAAGTGCAAAATAGCAAGCACAAAACACTAAACATATTAAAATTGTATGTATAGTTAAAAAATAAGAACTATGTATAAATCAATTATAAATAAGTATACAAAAATGTAAAATCTAAAAACACAAAACATTAAACATATTAAAATTGCATGCATATATAAAAAAATAACTAATGTGTCAAGATTAAACTACCCTAAAAGAGGATGTTTCTGAATCAAATTCTGGTGGAGAGTGTATTGTGGACAGTAGTGACCGCATATATATTTTCACCATAATCGGTTGGATGCTTCTCCCTGCAGCGGTGATTGAATCAAATATGCCAGGAGTAAAGTCCCATAAATGGGGGTATTATTCAGTCAGCTTCTGATATCAGTGTATTGTGGGTAGTGGTGATTGTATGTATATTGGGAACTCAATCGGTTGCATCGTTCTCCCGCAGTGTTTAACTCAAATATGCTAAGTAAACGACCGCTAAAGGGGGTATTTTTTGGTCAGCTTCTGGTAGCGAGTAGTGATCATATATATATATATATATATATATATATATATATATATATATATATATATATATATATATATATATATATATATATATATTGCTATAGATAGCAAATATGTCAGAAAAGTAGAAACATTTTATTGTGGAGTAAAACGGGCCATGTACATAATTGATACCTCTTAATGTTTAAATGCCCTGTATAATTGAGAGTGTAAAATATTTTAGGTTTAAATAACGAATAGCATAACAGGTAAAAGAATACAGAACAATGATTCCTTTTTTACATGTAGTACATTTTAAGTTCACTAAGCAAAAGTCGTTGGAATACAATAGAACACAGAACAGTAGCCTTGTTTTTATTTATAGAGTTTTAACAGAATATAATGATTTTTATTTTATCCTTAACCAGTAAGTAAATTATAGTATTAAGTTAAAAATAAGTTTTTGTCAGTTACCAATTATAAGAAAAGACACGCAGTGTCAGTTAATAGGGATAGTTTTTTGTGGTTGTTTACAATGAGTGCAACGAACAAGAAGTTGGACAATGAGAAAATGCAAGGCTTATAAACTTTGTTTTACCCAGGTACAGCGAGAAAAGAGATTTTTTGTAACACAGGTAGTTATTTAAGAAGACGATTCGTAATTGAACTGTGGGAACTGAAACTTCATTCTTTGACGTACGGCGATACTGTAAATATGGAAGTTGAGAATTAAGCGTGAAGGCAAGTGCCTCATAATAAAATCA
The DNA here is from genome assembly GCA_964006375.1 of Tillus elongatus. Lineage (NCBI taxonomy): Eukaryota > Metazoa > Arthropoda > Insecta > Coleoptera > Cleridae > Tillus > Tillus elongatus. The sequence continues at coordinate 271,685,794 of OZ023262.1, forward strand.
TATTCAGTTTGCAATGGGAAAAATAAATATGAGTATCTGGTACATGGTTTGTCGAGACCATTTCAATAAAATGTAAATTAATTAGTAATCACAGGCAAGCTACAAAATCCAAACAGTAGATCAAATGAGAAGCAATTAGTACACATCAAATGAAAGAATCAATTAGACCTCATTCAGTAAGTCGTTTTATGAACTTTATCGTAATAAATGTGCAGACTTTTTTCTATAGTGTGATTAGTTTTTAAGATTTTTTCAGTCTCATTGATGATTTTAATGCATCTTTAGCTCACTAAGGGGAATATTAGATAAAGGCCGAATCACTAGATCATAGTTAGGTAATTCATTGTTTTAAATAAGTTTGATTTGTATTGATTTATCGACAAACAGCGATGGTAAATTTGATATAACTATGTTTTAATGGAACTTTGTGAATTTAATCAATCAGAAATAAAACATACTAGATTGTACTTACATAACATGTTTAATTTTGACCTCAAATCAAACAAATACTAGCTATATGATAAAGTAAGGCTATTTTTCACCGTCAATTAAAAGTAAACTCAAAAGAACCCAATTATATATAATTTTTTTGAAAATTCCAAACACACGGGAGTACTATAATTTAGAAATAAGATATATCAAACAAAAATGTTAGCCCAAGCACAGAACCCTACCCATGTGATGAGAGAAAAAATTTAAAGACACAGCAGTAAGGAAACAATTTTTGGCATAATTTCAGGTTGATCAATGCTGGACGCAAATTGAATTCTCATGCTCTAAAATTAAAAGTGCTTAACCAAAAATACCATAGCAATATATATATATATATATATATATATATATATATATATATATATATATATATATATATATATATATATATATATATATATATATATATATATATATATAAATTTGTACTACAAGCAGTTGCATAGTTCCCTCGGTAGCAGTGATAAACTGAAATATGTCAAGAGTAAAGTACCTTTAAATGGGGGTGTTTTTCTGTACTTTTCTAATAGCAGATGGGGCTGCTGTGTGGGGTTCAACATATAGAGTTTCGTGAAAAAATTTTGTCCATAAGTAGTCGGTCAGCTAAAATAACTAACTTTGGTTAGCAAATTACTTTTCCCCTGATCTGTTGAATTAAAAGTGTAGGGGTTGTGTTAAATGGCCAGTCTTAAACATGAATAACCATTTTAGTAGAGCACCATTTAACTTCAGTGAGTTAAATGTGGACCCAATTAAGACATTTTTATGCAAGGCAAATTCTCCGTGACTAGATCATTACGAAAGACGCAGCCAGTAACCGGTCTGTATCTGATTTGCTTAGGATTTCATTTTACAGGAACGATTTTCTTGGTAAATAAAATATAAAAGACATTTTCCATTTTCGTATCTTTTCTGCAATTCTACATCATTTAAAATCTGATAGCTTAAAGCAGTGAAGTAAATCTTACATTTCCAACTAAATTCCACTGCTCAACGTGTCTGATAAATATTACACGACGTGTAACAGAATCGAGTCTCACTCGTTGATAAGTAATTCGCGCTTCTCTTATTGACGTACTTTTAGTCTTGTCTCTGAGAGAAGCTCCAGTGATTTTCTCGTAATATAATGACGAAATTTTGAGCAAATAGGGCATACGGCTCGCTCTTCATTGTAATATAACAAATTGGAAATGGAAAAGGGATATTGGAGAATATATCATGTATGTAATTCAACAAAATGATGGAAGCATATTAGGAAGCACGCTTGCCAGTTCCTATATTTACATTAGTGTGGAAATTGAAAATCGACTCTCTTATGTTTTAGATATCAAAGACAGTTAATGGATGGTTTCAAAAAATGGCGTCTTTCATCGTTTACGTAAACAATTCCTGCTTCTTTGATTTTGTCATAGTCCGGATATTGCAGAGCGATGTGTCAGAGACATTAGGTAAATCTAAAAAGACTGGTCGCAGCAAGTGCGTTATGGTAGTAAATTTTCATAGAAATGATCTAACACTAAATATTTTTGAAAACTAAATGGTTAAAACTTTTTTCCAAATTTGGTTACCATAGCTTTGTTAGTTTCGGAGATTTTCTCGAAAAACCTGGTCCGACTTTGCTGGCTAACCAACTGGTCCAAGCCATTTACAAAATGAAGTTATCCGCCAATTTCATCAAAATCGGCTCATTATTTTTTGACTTATCATCGGTGTGATGTATATATATATTTTTTTTTTTAAATTTTGTGAGCATATAGTATGCTTAATTAAAAAAATTCGGGACGCAGCAAGTGCATTATAGTAGTGAATTTTCATAAGAATTGTACACTATTAGTAAGGTATATTATTAAAGCTAATTCTTTAGATTTAAATGGCTCTGGGAGACCGGTTTTATAGGTCTCAGTTAGCTATTATTTGAATAAGTTTCTATTTTCTATGGAGCTGGAAAATTATAGTTTGGTAGATATATATGTAAGTACGGCAAGTCTCTTGAAAAAAATAGGGTTACACATTTCATTAAAGACACATACGTTTTCTAGAAAAAAATTAATTAGTTACAAAGGGAATGTACCTGCCAAATCATAAATATGGCAGGTATTTTCCCTTTCAATTGCTTGGATGGTTTTGTTTGCGTCAACCCGATCGAACTAGTTTTTGCAAACAAAACAACAAAAAATGTTTTTTTAAAACCGACTTGTAGTTATCCGCGAAGCTCATTATATAATTTTTCTTTAATTTAGTACCCGGGCTTCGTTTTCATAGGTGTTACTATGGTTCAAGATTGAAGATTCTAGCTTAATAGGAAATTGAGTTATCGGATTTCAAATATTTTTACAAAAACTCTCTACCATAATGTGTTCGCTGCACACAGACCTTTTTTAACACTTAGTTACTGTTGCTGTGTCCACACTTTCTAAAAATGATGAAATATTGTAGCTCTCTATGTAAGACGGACAACTCAACCTAAATTTCATTTTTGGAAAAATATTTTAAACAAGTGTTCTAGGGTAACAATTTGAACACAAATTGAATATCTTGGTTCGCTGCTTTGTCGCAGAGGTTCCCCTTCCCCTTATGCATGAATACAACAACCCTCAATGCATAAACAGGAACAATGTAAACAAGAAAGTTTCTTGGGAACAACCCGCAAGAAAGTTACGGGACCTGCGGTAAATATAGGGGTTCTGGGCGGGATAAACAGAATTTTAAGGAGGTATAGTTGCAAAATGGGATAAAGGCAGCTTATAGAGGTTCAACTAAGTTGGTTTTGTCGCACTTTTCGCTCATATTTACTTCCCCGCTCAACACCCCTATTCACTCCTGGTCCCGTAATTTTCTTGGGGGCTACTTGCAAGAAATATTTCTTGTGGTTTGTGCATCCAGAAGGAGATCTAAGCATGTTTCTGTTTTTTTTTTCTCTAAAAAGCTCACGTGTGCTAATCTGAAAATTTACAGAAAATTTAATTTTTGTTTACAAAACGAATATACCTGTCAAATTATAAACGTGGCAGGTATTTTTCCTTATTAGTCTCTTGGATGATCCGTTTTAGTCAACTCAATCACAACAGTTTCTGAAAACAAAATAACAAAACTGGTTTTCTAAAACAAATTTATCGTTGCCTGTGAAACTCACTGTGTTATTTTTTAAATGTAGTACCCACGCTAATTTTATATAGGTTTTAGAATGTATCAAAACTGAAGATTCTAGTTTAATGGGAAATTGAATTATCACCATTTCGAATATTTTTCCGAAAATTCGCTATCATAACGCACTCGCTGCACCTAAACCATTTTCAACATTTATTTTCTATTGCTGTACTCTTTGAAAATGTAATAAATAAATATAAATAAAGAAAATTTTGAAATAAAAATTTTAATAATTTACACTGAACATATGTTTATAGATATAGATTAAACTACTGCATGATATTATGTGGATTCATTTCAAAGTAAACATAAGTACCTTATTCTAAGGTTCTAAGGTATTAGCTGAGTCTTATTATTTGTTTATGATGTCTGCAAACAAAGAAGAAGAAGATAACCTTGAATTCGACTCCATCCACTGACAGTTTGCAAAATAACAAATGACAAAGACAAATAGCGAACTGGCGTTATCAGATTTAACTAGGAAAGGAAGATGGGTTTCAAATACCTTGAAGAATGGGAAGCTTAACATTTATACATAATAAAACGTAGGTCTATATTGCCTTTAAACAAATTAAATCGCTTTCAATAAATTTTTTATTTATTACTATATATTTTCTGATATATTCAAATTCAGATGACAGTTTTGGCAAATGGCAACCCCGCTGATTGATTATAGTAACATATTTTTGTAGCCTGTTCATTTGAACTCTAATTTGGAGCATTTTTGTGCAATAGCAGTCTATCTGTCTGACCTTGTCTAACATTATAGGCATCCATTCAGAGGTAATTTCAGGTTATATCGTAAATTATTTATTTTTTATTTGGTAATAACTCAGAATTTGCTGAGCCGATTAAGTTCAAATTTGGTAGAGAGGACAACTGATATATATCATTTATGTGCATGTAAAGTTTTAGTTTCATACTTCTGGTAGTTTAAAAGATATTTATTTTAAAACAGTTTTTTGCAATTTTTTTTTTGAAATTATGTGAGTGTCAAAACTGTCTAACGAACACAATCAGGCTATTAACAAAATAAAAGGAATTTACAAATTTGGTTTCGATGGGTGAAGTATTTTTGTGTTATCGGTTGGATACATATGCATATACCACTGTTCATAGAACAGAAAGCTATATAAAAGGGCATTTCCAATCGTGAAAATATATTTGTTAATATCATTCAATTTATAATTAAAAATGTAGTTAGCTACAACAATTAATGTAATATTTCATGTAGTATTAGGTCACAGATGTATCAATAACATTGGCATTGAAATAATATTACATATTTATCTAAATAATAAACAAGTGAAATTGCAGCGTACAGTACAAGGAATGCTGACTGCTGAGGTCTGCAATTAAGTATTATGTAGACCAAAGCAAGGTCATAAGTAGTTGTTGATAAACATTAAGAGACTTGTGATTTTAATTATGTACAGAGAAGTACAGACTTTTGGTTTGAAAAATGTAGTGACTAATATCAGATACTTTTCAATTAAGATTCAGTATGTAAAGATTTCGGCTTTAAAATTCATTCGGGTAAATTAGTTGTAAACATTTTTAAGTTTAGTTATTTATTAAAGTTTATTACATCGTTACTAAGTCTAAATTCGCCTAATTCGACAAGTTATTCCCGAAATATCCTACGCTCCTTAACATGGCCCTTCGAAGCCAACAGTAGTTAAAGAACATGGTCCTTGGACGAAAAAGTAACCAGTGCCATTGGAAACACAGTGCTCACTAAAAATCAAAATATCCTTATCGAACATCCTTTAACCCAAGTCTCCAAATACCTTTTTATTTTAGGTAAAAGCAATCAAGGACAGAAGCGTCCAAATAAAGCACCTATACAGAGTCAAATCAGGACAAAAGCGTCTAGAAAAGTACCAAAATAAGGTCAATTCCAAATAAAGCACCTATACAAGGTCAAATCAGGACAGAAGTGTCCAGGGAAGTACCAAAATAAGGTCAGTTCCAAATAAAGCACCTATACAGGTTCAAGTCAGTACAGAAGCGTCCAGGAAAGTACCAAAATAAGGTCAGTTCCAAATCAAGCACCTATACAGGGTCAAATTCAAAAGAATCAAGAACACAAGCGTCCACAAAAGGCAACAATACAGGGTTAAAGGAAAAATATAGGTCACTGCTGAAAAGAGCAATTAATAAACAAACACACCACCACTCAGGGGTTAGGTTACTCTTACTCAAGCTGAAAATACCAATCTTCACATGCAAGTACAAGGAACGGACAGCATTCCAAGAGCGAGTCCAGAAGGCAATAGATTTAAATGTTGAGGAATTCTACATTAAAACAGAGTCAAGAAGCAAAGATGAAAAATTTAATTTAATAGTTGAAGTTCCATTCGAAAACGAAGTACCAGAGGTAGAAGAAGCCACAGACGAGAAAGATTTAATTTAAATTTAAGTAAAGAGGTACCAGAGATAGAAGAAGCCAACGACGAGCAGGAAAGATTTAATTTAAAAATGTATCCAGATAATCTAGCTGGAGCCCAGTCAGCGGCGGTGATTAAAACAAATGTAAGTAGGCAACATAGTTAATCAATTTTTGAGACGTCAATGACAAAAGTGAAGAAAGAAGTACAAGAGATAGAACAAGCATTAGTAGAAACAGAAAAATTTCCAATAGAAACGAAGATCTAAAATGAAGATTTTTATATGGAGAATATTCAATCTGAAACGGAACCAAAGCAACAAACAAAATTAGTACAGACAGAACTCAACGAAACGATCAGATCAGGTAGGTTCAATTTAAGTAAATTGTCCAGCAACAAATCGCAGATTATTGCAAAACTACGAAAATAATTGCAGAATGAAAAAGTATTGCAGCTACCAGACAATGGAACAGACAAATCGCTTGGTATCTATTGGACACCAAGGGAAGATACATTTAAATTAAAACTAGAATTAAAAAATGCAGAGAAGGTAATAAAAAGGGCAACATTATCAGCAATAGCCAAGTTATTTGACCCATTGGGGCGACTATCGCCGGTGGTAATCGAAGCCACGCTAAAAATTCCCAAATTATGGATGAATCAACCAAGGTGGGAAGAAACAGCGACCACATCAGAAGTAAGAACTAATGGTTTGACCGATGCTTCCAAGGAAGAAATAGCGAAACTCATTTTATAGGTTTATTTTTGCCGCAATTAATATGACGTACTGACGAGCTCTAATGAGAGTGAAACCGGTCTACGGTTCTAATTGTTGTGAGAATGCATCTAGCCTTGCATACTTTGTCCCTATATTAGGGTGGAAATGGGCCAAGGCTGACAATTTATTAAATTGTTAGTTAGTTGTATACAGTCTATATTTTTTAACACTGTGTTATTTTGAGCCTGGCGTGACAACATACTACTTGGTTCCGCAACTAGGTGGCGATACGCTCACCACTTACTTAGTGTTGAAAGGCTGGCTACTTTAGCCGTATTACTTTATAGGTGTATTTGCGCAACAATTAGTATGCTGTACTGACGACCTCCAATGAGAGCGAAACCGGTCTACGGTTCTAATTGTTGTGAGAATGCATCTAGCCTTGCATACTTTGTCCCTATATTAGGGTGGAAATGGGCCAGGGCTGACAATTTATTAAATTGTTAGTTAGTTGTTTACAGTCTCTATTTTCTAACACTTTGTGTTATTTGGAGCTGGCGTGACAACATACTACTTGGTTCCGCAACTAAGTGGCGACACGCTCACCACTCACTTAGTGTTGAAAGGCTGGCTACTTTAGCCATATTACTTTATAGGTGTATTTCCGCAGGAATTAGTATGCTGTACTGACGACCTCCAATGAGAGCGAAACCGGTCTACGGTTCTAATTGTTGTGAGAATGCATCTAGCCTTGTATAACCTTGATGAAACCGGTATCAGCCCTGTGTTGCAATCTCCGAATGTAATTGCTCAACGTGGTATACAATATGTCGGTCAAATAGTTTCAGCGGAGAGGGCACTCCCGTTGCAATGTGCGGAATTGTTAGCGGTTTAGTCAGTGTAGTCCCTCCAGTTTTTATATTTCCGAGAGCTAGCTACAGACAGTCTGTTAGCTGGTGCCCCAGTTGGAAAAGCTTATGACTTGCAAACACACCAAACAGTGGATGGATGACAAGCAAGTTATTTATAAAAGTTCTCGAACATATCGTAAAGTTCACTGCATGTTCACAACAGAATCTCATTTTAATAGTGATGGATAATCATGAAACACGCTGCACTTTTGATGCAGTTTTATATGCAAATGAACATGGTGTTATCTTAGTAATATTTCCCCTACATACATCCCACCGATGACAACCGTTAGACGTAGCGGTGTATGGACCTTTTAAATCCAAATTGGCAATAGCTATGAATAACTGGATGGTAACAAAAGCAGGTCGCACGATAACTATACACGATCTGGAAAGTTTGATAAACACTGCCTATGAATCTTCCTTCACAATTACGAATATTTAAGAAGGCTTCACAAAAACAGGCATCTGGCCATTTGATAGTCTTGTCAGAAGACTTTGATGCAGCGTTTGTTACTGATAAACCACAACCTTTACCATGAATTGACACTGCTTTAACTTCTGTAACGAACTTTTTAGCTTCAACTTCCAGTAGTGCAGCTTTACATGCAACACCTCGTAGCAGTTAAGCATTACTAGAACTACAGCCATCAGCATCATGTAGCATTGTTTATGCACAAGTCAGATGTGAAAATACTCCACCTAAAACATCAGAAGATGTACGACCATTTACAAAAGCACTTCCACGAAAAAAGATTATTTCAAGAAAGAAAGTAAAGTCAAGATTATTGATTGAGACGCCAGAAAAGGATAAACTAGAGCAAGAATCACTTGCCAGAGAAGAAAAGAAAAGACTAGCAGAGAGAAAAGAAAAAGCGAGAGAGACAAAATTGAAAAAATATTTATTTAAGAAAGCTAGGGAACTTAACAAGGGTTCTGAAGACGAGAGCGACACTTCAATGGTTTATGAGGATTCTACTGACACTGGGGAATTTTCAGATGAGATATGTAATGATCAAACGGACACTTGTGAAGAACAAACTGTTAATACACACAATATCAGCAATCTAGATGATGTGTTATTTAAATTTGTAACTAGAAAAGATGCTATGAAATACTGCGTAGCTCAAATAATAGACAAAAATGAATTTGATGAATTTATTGTCAACTTTATGTGGAAGCAGACTGACAGCTGCAAATTTTACTTTCCTGAAGTTCCTGATCGGTCAGCTGTAGCTTTCGAAGACATTGTTACTAAGTTGCTTAGCCGAAAATCAAGTGGTACTACAGCTCGCACAGTACATATGTTTAATTTCCCAAAAGCCATTTTTGATGTAAACATATATTAAGTACAAATAAATAATGAATCTTTATTGACTTTATGAACATATAGCGTATTTACTGTACCTCTAGCCCCTACATCAGAGTGCATTCAAAACTGTCCCAACCTCATTCAAAGCTGTCCCACCTAAGGGGCAGTTATGAGAAATTTCAAGCAAATATGAAATTTTGTTTTTTAAAGTTAGAAATCACCGTAGTTTTCCAAATTGTACTACAAAGTCTTCATACAAAGTTGAGTTAAATTAAAATACATATGCTCTTTTTCCCATGAAAGCTCAAATTTTGTTCAAAGCTGCCCCCCTCTTCTCTACATTGTTACCACTATATAGGATATACAAGTAACCAAATTGATGCCTGCTTGCATTAAACAGACATGTTTGCTATTGAAAACATTATGAAAATTTACTTCCATACCGCACGTGCTGCGTCCAGACTGTTTTTTGTTTAAATGCCTATAACTTTTTTTGTTTAAACTTATAGATCTGAATTTTTCCGTGTAAGGTAAGTTTGATAGTATAAACCTGTGTACCAACTTTGGTTATCATACCTTTGTTATTTTCGGAGTTACAAAAATTTTCCGAAAGAAAACTCAAATTTTTCCTGAAAAAAACTTGTTCAATTTTCCTGGCTAACAAATTTATCAAAGCCACGCACAAAAGGAAGGTACCTGCCAAATTTCCACAAATTCGGGTCGTCATTTTTGAGTTATCGATATATATATATATATATATATATATATATATATATATATATATATATATATATATATATATATATATATATATATATATATATATATATATATATATATATATATATATATATATATTCATTGATTGTTGTTGCCCTTACTTGGTGAAACTGGTCCATACTACATAGAGACTTAGAGACTACTTCTCTGGCTCTGTTGGTTTTCGTTCTTGTAGCTGAAGGACGTAGCCAGCGCGTAAGCTAACTGGAGCAAGTGGCGCTTATGAATTCTGGAAGTTCTAGGATGTTCTTCAACGTTTCTGTGACTAGTTTCGCTGCTTGACAGCATTCTCAGACAGATTAAAATTGAATTAGTACGAAATCATGACAACTGCAAATGAACATCTGTTGCTATGTTATGATATGATGTTTTGATCAAAAAATGTTTATCAAATTGAAAATAAAATGAAACACAGATGACAGATGAGGCTTTCAAAATGTCTACGTGATGTATGTCAATATTTAACATAAAAATAGAACTAGCCTATAATAACTATGATAACAGTTATAACAATAAAATAACTAAACAATAACAGTATAAAAGCAGTCTCTATATAACTAAATTATTGACATACATCAACTCATTATCTTATTACAACTTTTTTTGAAAGAGTAGTTAAATTTATTTTCTTTGACTTATTTAATTTGAAAGAAGAATATCCAAGAAAGGGAAATTCATTAAATCAGTTTGCTCGTTTAAAACAAGGTAGCTATTGTCGCGTGTGTGATTTTTGGCTTCTAAAGCCTCAAAAAAGTCTACTTTACATTTTTCATTATAAAAATGTAGTGGTTGTATGCGGTAATGCCAGAGAAGTAGTCTCCAAGTCTTTATGTAGCATATATAAATTGTTTGCCTGAAAGGTAGATTAAAACAAATAAAAAGCTTCCCCATAATCTTTTTTACTTATGATGTTCCTTTAAATGAAAAAAAAAATAGGTTAAGGAGGTTAGAATCTTATGTAAATTACCCTGCATATAGAAACGGCTTTAGTCTTGTCTTAAGAAAACATTCATCAGCTTTGTATTTCTAATGAAATGTTGCAATTAAGACCTAATTAAATATTTTGCTCTGTTGATGCTAATTAGAAGGGGAATGCATTCGAAATGAACAATTAAAAGATTTAAAAGGAATCATTATTTGCGCTCTCGTCTTTAATCAAGGAGTGTAAAATATAATTATATTACCAGAAGATTAAAGAACCAAATGCCTATATTAAATTTATGTTAAGTATACGCACACTACTACTGAAACGCATTTACATTTACAAAGCCGAATAGATATAAATAGACCCAAACATTTTTTAAGTACACTTGGAGAACCCAAATCACCACAACACATTTTAAAAGACCTGACGATCGTTCCACTAACCAAGTTAGCGTCATCAGAGAATGAAACATTCTGAAGAGGATGACGCTAACTTGGTTAGTGAAACGATCGTCAGGTCTTTTAAAATGTGTTGTGGTGATTTGGGTTCTCCAAGTGTACTTTTCAGTGCTCATCACAGGTTCCAATCTTCACTTACCAAACATTTTTATTACTGAAATTATGTCGATACGTTCTTTAAGGCATTCGGTGCTTTTACCGTCACCAACTATTGGCATATTTTAGTCCCTCCACTACGAACTTAAATTTATTTCACGCCCAATGACAATTTGTATGAATTTTCCATACATAGAACATTATTACATGCGTGAAAGCATGTCCAAAAACATATATAGTGGACAGAAAAAGACTTTTAAGATCAAAAAATTTCGATTTATTATCACCTGATCGCGAACGTTCTGCTATTGGTCGTGTCGTAGTTTGAGACTAAATAAATATCTTGTTTACACTTGCTTATCGTATGATACGCAAGGTCGCTCTTTTCCCAACATTGGGGTGAATTTTATTAGTTTATTGTGTTTCTTCTAGTTGACTGGTGTAAAGTGTGCGTAATAAAATGAGAGATAAACGTTTTCAACAGGCGCAATCAGATAATTTGCCAAGAATTGACCTATTTATGATGACATCATTCTTTGGTGAAAATCCAGACTTCATAAGTGCTAAAATAAAATGAACAGAGGCTGGAAGGTATTTGTAAAAAAGTCAACACATATTTAGCCAAGTATATCGTGTACTTATTCATGTAATTTGTAATATATTTTGCTTTGAATGAAGTCAACATTACATGACAACAACATAACCTCAAATCAACCATATGTTTTTGATAGAACATTTATGTCTGAATTAAGTACTGATAATTAATGGAAGAAAACCCAATAATGTCCTTAATTAATAACCATGATTTTTGTCGGTTGTTAATACTATGAGTAATATGTAAAGTTAATACCTAATATAACATACCTTGACCACATGTAAATTACAACTGGTGTAAAGTGTGCGTAATAAAATGAGAGATAAACGTTTTCAACAGGCGCAATCAGATAATTTGCCAATAATTGACCTATTTATGATGACATCATTCTTTGGTGAAAATCCAGACTTCATAAGTGCTAAAATAAAATGAACAGAGGCTGGAAGGTATTTGTAAAAAAGTCAACACATATTTAGCCAAGTATATCGTGTACTTATTCATGTAATTTGTAATATATTTTGCTTTGAATGAAGTCAACATTACATGACAACAACATAACCTCAAATCAACCATATGTTTTTGATAGAACATTTATGTCTGAATTAAGTACTGATAATTAATGGAAGAAAACCCAATAATGTCCTTAATTAATAACCATGATTTTTGTCGGTTGTTAATACTATGAGTAATATGTAAAGTTAATACCTAATATAACATACCTTGACCACATGTAAATTACCTAACTTAATACCGAATGATAAGAATTTTAACCTTATATCACTTATATTCATTGTGAAAATGCGGAGGTACTTACATCAAAATGGTTTTCACAACAATATAAGGCGGTTTTCCCAGATACTGTGGATTTTTCTTTTCATCCCGCTTTAAAACTTTGCACCATTGCTTTCTTATTTGAGATACTTTTAAAACAATAAAAAATACTAATCGTATTTGTACACTTTGATACTATATAGCATTTATGTAAGCTTTATTTTCCATATTATTAAATAAAATCACGTGCAGAAGCCAATATTGAATCCATTACTTGCAACACAGGATGAAAACACAAAGAAGCATGTTCATTGTTGACTATTGTACTGTCCTGTGACGTCACAAACCATGGCAGCAAAATAGTGGTGTTTGAAATCAATTATGAAATTCGCATTTTCAAATATTGTTTTGCATCGTTATTTATGTAGAATGTGAAATGAAAAAAATATTAGAAATCATCTTTGTGAGATGTCTATCAGATATGATTAAAACAAAAAACATGCAAATTTTGTATTTTCTTACATTTCACCCATAAAATTCAGCCTCTTGCAGAAATCGACAGTTTTTGATGGCCAAAATTGCTTCAGATCTTCTGGTTAAAGTTGTGTCTTGCCAAAGAGCAGGTGCCTGGTTCGGTGTACTGCTAGACTGAAACACAGAACGTGCTCTGCTGTTTCGTCACACCCATACCCAGTCGGCATTTGCATTCCAGTTCTATGCAGGTCATGACGCAAATGACAATGTCCTATATACAAGCAGACCAGAGTTTTAAGCTGTTGCCTGCTCTGCATAGAAGTTTTTCAGCCCTCGCCTCTAGGGGCTTATACCAGCAGAATCTTGGTGAAATGTTTTTGCAACCGTCCAGTTCTTCAAGATGCGTTTCGCAGTGCATAGATATATCCCAATCAAGAAAACCGTCAAGAATTTAACGACGCAAGAAACCGCTATGTCCGTATTCTTTATGAGGCAGAAACTCGTTTCATAACCACATCAAAAAGAAAGTCCTCTCAAGCTCAAACTGCAGCAAACCCTTCTGGACTCTTGGTAAATCTATTGGGAATAATTTCTGCAAGAACACGTTCCCACCTCTTGTCTCAGGGGATGAAATGGTTTCTACCGCCCTGGACCAGACTGACCTTTTTGCCTCGTTGTTCGCCGGTAATTCTACTCTCAACCCACCTCCAAATGTTTAATCATCAACAGTCTCCAATGCCGCGCATAAAATGACGGATATTATTTTCAAAACTAAAAAGGTACGAAAGATGCTCTCTTCTCTTAATACCAGGAAAGCCTCTGGCCTTGACGAGATCCCAGCAATTGTTTTCGAAAAATGCGCACCAAAATTTGCTCCTGTCCTGACTCGTCTGTTTCAGACATCTTACAATAGAGGCATATTCGCTAGTAACTGGAAAACTGCTCGAGAGCAACCCGTCCCCAAGAAAGGATCCAAAGCGCTTCCTAGCAACTACAGGCCTATTTCTCTCCTTTCAGTCGTCTCTAAAGTGATGAAAAAGTATATAAACACCAAACTACTAAAATTTCTTGAAAAACACAGTCTAATCCACGACAGGCAGTATGGATTCCGTCAGCCCAGATCAGCTGCCGACCTCCTTTCCTTTGTCACCCATTCTTGGAAGAAAGTCTATGGATCTACACGGTGAATCCCAGATTGTCCCTTTAGACATGTCCAGGGCATTAGACCAGGTGTGGCACACAGCGCTGCTTAATAAACTTCCGGCCTATGGCCTACCACCAAAACTCTCTACCTGGACAGTAAATTGCCTCTCCAACCAGAGCATTTCTGTTGTCGTGGATGGCCATTCCTCTAAACTGTATCCAATTAATGCAGGAGCCCCTCAAGGTTCAGCTTTAGCCCCTACTTTATTTCTTCTCCACATCAATGACCTTCTCTTTAGCACATCTAACCCAGTTCACAGTTACGCGGACGACAGCACCATCCACTCAAATATACAATATTCTAAACCTGTCTCTTTAGCCCAATTAGATGATAATCGCAGACTCATGGAGGGTTCTGTCTCCGTGGATCTCCAGAAAAGATTAGACTGGGGAAGTAGAAAACTTGTACAATTCAACCCCACAAAATATCAGTCTTGCTTTCTATCTCATAAGAGATACACCAGCCCTAGACATATCACAATGAACAACCAAGTTATTCAAAGTAATGAGTCCTTTTCACTTGTTGGAATTTCTGTGGATCGCAATCTCAATTGACACCAACATGTTCCATCAATTGCAGAAGGGGCTGCTAAGATATTAGGTTTCCTCTTCCGGGCTCGCAAATACTTTTCACCAGCTAATCTCTATACCTTATATACTTCACAATTACGGCCAAACCTCGAATACTAGTCCCACATCTGGGGTGCCGCTGCCGCTTCTACACTCGCTATCCTATATTCCATTCAGAAGAGAGATATACGTCTCATCGGTGACCCTACCCTCACCCAAAGGCTGCCATCCCTTACCCACGGACGTGCCAATAGTGACTTCTCTCTCTTTTATAGATATCTGCACGGGCACTGCTTAGAGGAGTTATTATATAAGATACGAGAACAAACAAAATACGTTAATTGTAGGGTGTCTCGAGCTGCATCAAATATTTATACAGTAATTTGGATACAAAACCCAAACAAAGAAATTGATGAACAGGAAATATACTCAACAAAAAATACACTAGAAAGCTTAACATAAAAAACTTTCCTGTGGTTCATGCATTGAGGGTGATTGTATGCATGCAGAAGGGGAAGAAGAACCCCCAGGTCGAAGAAAATTTCTGCCCCCTCACCCAAAAACACAGGGGTTCTCCTTCCCCTTGTGTATGTATACGCAACTACCTGCAAAGCATAAAGCACCAAAAAAAAATTCTTGGGAGCAACGCTCAAGAAAGTTACTGGACCTGGGCGAATAGAGATGCGGTGCGGGGTAGACAGGGTTTAAAAAAGGTATTGCTGCAAAATGTAAAAAACGCATCTTTTCAAAGTCCAACTAAATATTTTCTTAGCTTTTTGCGCACATATTTCCTCCCCGTCCAGCACCCCCATCCATTCTTAGTCCCATACATTTCTTGGGGGTTCTTTGCAACAAATTTGCCTATTAATTTAGAATAACTTTATTTTTCTTTGATCTGAAGACTTTAAAACTGGTACACAGGCATGTCTGTCTATGTTCTTTTAAGTTGTAAATTTTCGTTTCAATCACTTAGACAATTTGAGAAATATTACGTTTAAAATTATTTTTAAAATTTTTTGTTAAGAAAAATGTGACGTCAAGATCTGCTGAACAAACTCATCCAAGCCATTAACAAAATAAAGGTAATTCCCATCAGTGAAGTATTTTTCGAGTTATATATATATATATATATATATATATATATATATATATATATATATATATATATATATATATATATATATATATACTTTGAACCTGACCTCGGTTATCCTTTCTATATGGGTTTTATGGATCCACTTTTTTAAAGAAACATTTCCAAAATTGAAAACACGGAAATTTTGACGAAATTAATTAATAGATAAAATGCTACTTTAAGTAACGAAGTAAAGCCGTATTCATTGCGCTCCACCTAAATGAGTTGATAACGGGGCTCGTATTCTCCAGAGTAAATACAGAATCCATAATTCGCATTTATTGCTAGTTGTACAAATAAGATAAATAATATGAACTGCACACAAATGGAAATTTACCTTTCCGGGAGCCCAATTAGTTCGCTTTAAAGCTTTCTGGCTCTAGTTTAAGTGGCAAAAGCAAAATATCCATCGTACATTATTAACAAGTTTAAGGAAATGATTTAACTGCATTTGATATTAATTCTCCGGGCTTCCTACAAACCCTAGAGCAAATAATGAAGATACAAACCAAAGCCTGATGTTTTAATTTTTATATAATATTTGTTACTGCTTTAAGGCAGCCTTTTAATTAAGTCTCTCTATAGGAAAATTATTTATATTTCAGGACCTATGTATTTCGGTTTCTCACTAACATTCAATTTAGCAAGGAAAATATTAAGTCGAAGTAACAGCTTTGCTTTAATATTAATTGCTCTACTCCTGATTCGTTCAATTTGCGCACTTTGTTCAATCTTTAAACTACTTTAACTACTGTTATGAAATTAATCCTTTTAGTCAATTTTCTTCAAAAAAATTCACCAAGGAGAATATCCGGATTTTTGACTTTGGAAAAAATTATTCAAATGAGCGCGGACCCCCTAGAACTCATATCTAGAATCAGCTTCAATTTTTATATGTTTATATATATATATATATATATATATATATATATATATATATATATATATATATATATATATATATATGTGTGTGTGTGTGTGTGTGTCTGTATCACACCAATAACTCAAAAAAGAATTGGCCGATTTTGATCAAATTTGGTAAATACCTTCCTTTTGCAAGTAGATTGGGTAAGTTCGTTATCCAGGAAAATCGGTCTAGGTGTTCCCGGAAAATGTTGTGTTTTCTTTCGAAAAATCTGGAAATAACAAAGTAACGGCAACTAAAGAGTATCCTACGTACCGAAATTCAGATCTCTATGTTAAAAGACAAAAAAGTTAGAGGTAAATTAATTTTTAATTAATTAAATCTGATTCAAGGAAGTTAAAACGCCAAAACAGATAATTATGGTAGAAGTACGAATGTGAGTGAAAAATACGACAATAAACGACTAACAAGCTCCCAGATTCGTGTCTAAGTCGTCATTTTCCTTGATTTTGTTAAAATATAAGCAAAAAATCCATAGTAAATCAAAATTATTTTGTGTACATATTAAAGACGTTAGACAATTAACATGTATTACGGGAGATACCTGCTAGTACATACATGTTAAGCGTAGTTAAGCGGGCTAAGCTCCGTAGATCGCATAATGACAAGTTCTAATCCTAGTTAGTGACTTTTTATCAATTTTTTTGTCTCATTTCCCTTTACCGTTATCTAATTAGATTTTTCTTATTCCGATGAATTTTTTAGCGAGTTTTTGTATAAAAAATAATTTAATAAAGAGAAGATGAAAGTTTTAAGACTTAATTCAATTTGAATAGCATATCTGGTTGTTTGTTCTTGCCCTAACTTAGTGAAACCGTTCCACATTTAATACAGTCGTAGACTTTTCCCGTGGATTTAGAAGTGCTCGTTTTAGCGAATATTTTCTTTAAAAAAATCACTAGTGAGGAGATCTCGACTTTTGATTTAGAACAAATTGATTCAATTGAGCGGGAACTAGCCACCCTAGAACCCATATTCCGGGTCAGTTTCATTTATATATATATATATATATATATATATATATATATATATATATATATATATATATATATATATATATATATATATATATATATATATATATAAATGGTGAACCATTTACCAAAATTTAAGTTTCTCAGTTTAAAGACAAAAAAGTTAGAGGCATTTAAAGAAAAAAACTGGGGTTTTCCTCAAAACGTAAGAAATCGCAATTTGAAACATCAAAATTGGCAACATTTAGGCAAAGAACCTGAAAAGAAATACAGATTATGTCCAAGAAATTCATTTCAAATAGATACTTTCTTTGATACTTTGGCAATAGATTTAGTTAAGTTAAGTTTAAGTATAGTTTAACGGTCTATAATTTTTAGCTAATTTTCGTAGAAAAAATGGTTAATGAGGAGACCGCGGCTTTTGAATTCTAAAAAGATTTCTTCAAATGAGCGCAAACTAGGCCCCCTAGGATCCATATTCGGGTTTACTTTCTGTTTACATATATACAGGGTGGCGCATTTCTACGGTAAAGCTGAATATAATTCTTATTATGCAAGACACGAGAAAGAATTGTATACGTTACTTATAGGGTGTCTTGAGCTGCATCTTCTAATAAATATTTCTACAATCACAGGGTGGCCCATAAGTCGTTGGTGATACCCAAAATTTTCTTATTGCATTTTTGCATTTTTCATCGAACTATGTTGCATGTTTGTATAAAAAATATAGACGCAGTAAGTGCGTTTTCGTAGCGAATTTTCAATAAATGCTTCAAAATTCAATAACCTAATTTGCTATTAACCTAAGGTTAGTCGGATAGGAAACGAGTTTTCTCGGAAACATTTAATGTTTATTTTCGGAAAGTTTTTGTACATTTTTGTACAAGTTATTTTGATATAATATGGTACATTGTTTCCACTATGAAGGTAATACCAGTGACCAAATTGATGCCTGCTTGCATTAAAGAGACATAATTGCTATTAAAAACATTTAAATGAAAATTCACGTCCATGACGCACTTGCTGCTTCCAGATATTTTAAAATATTGTAGTCATGATAATGTCAAGGAGAATACAATGATATATAGACATCAGTTTAAGCTACGGGCCAGAAGCCAAGAGAGTAAATGGCAAAAGTATGGCCGCGAAATATTCTAAAGCGCCCAATGTTTATTAAACATTAGATTACTGGACTTTCATAAAATTTATGACTTGTGAAATATTTCCTGACAGTGCAATACAGTGTGTCCCAGATTGTTGTTGCATGTATTGCCATCTCGGTTATTACAAGAGCTACAAAGTCGGTTAGAGAGGTAATGTTTCTCAGAATTCTATTACCATTTCAGAACTGCCATCACATTTTATCAATTGTTTTTAAAATAATCGCTAAAAGCAAAATAGTGCGTTTTTGACAAAGCCCCCCATCTCGGTAATTTGAGAACATACGGTATTTTGGTTTAGACATTTTATGGGCACGGTTTTAAAGTCTGCAACAAAAAATAAAACAAAAGAATATATTTTACCGTTTTTGTGATAATGATTGTAACTTAGTTTCTTCTTGAGGACGGCATATTGGATTTTTACTGCGTCAATCCTGACTGCTATAAGATATCAGTCACCGCTCTTCTTGGTCGCTCAGACCAGGGCATTGTCATGGCTTCCTGCGCATTGCAACCCGGGGTCACACAGTCATCACACCCACGTATCGCTTGGCACTACAACTTTTCCTCATTTCCATGGGCGTATGTCTCCTTCTCTCATCCTGACCCCTCTGATATCTCACAAAACCTCACCGAAATTATCCAAGATGGCATTAAATTATTTATTCCACCTACACAGAAAACCTCTGCAGACACTGAAAAGCCCTGGTTCTCTAAATCCTGTGACAAGGCCAGACTTGAAAAAGTCAAAACTCACAAAACGCTTCTACACAATCCCAGTCAAGAAAACCGACAAGCATTTAACGACGCAAGAAACCGCTATGTCCGCATTCTTTCTGAGGCAAAAAACTCGTTTAATGACCACATCAAAAACAAAGTCCTCTTAAGCTCCAGCGGCAGCAAACCCTTCTGGACTCTTGCTAAATCTATTAGGAATAATTTCTGCAAGAGCACGTTTCCACCTATTGTCTCAGGGGATGAAACTGTTTCTACCGCCCTGGGCAAGACTGAACTTTTCGCCTCGTTGTTCGCCAGCAATTCTACTCTCAACCCACCTCCAAATGTTCAACCACCAACAGTCCCCAATGTAGCGCATAAAATGACGAGTACGAAAGATGCTCTCTTCTCTTAATACCAGGAAAGTTTCTGGCCTTGACGAGATCCCAGCAATTGTTCTCAAAAAAATGCACAACAGAACTTACTCATGTCCTGGCTCGTATGTTTTAGACATCTTACAATAGAGGCATATTACCTAGTAACTCGAAAACTGCTCAAGTACAACCCGTCCCCAAGATAGGATCCAAAGCGCTTTCTAGCAACTACAGGCTTATTTCTCCCCTTTCAGTCGTCTCTAAGGTGATGGAAAAGTATATAAACACCGAATTACTGGAACTACACGGTGAATCCCAGATTGTCGCTCTAGACATATCCAAAGGATTCGACCAGGTCTGGCACGCAGCACTGGTTAATAAACTTCCGACCTATGGCCTACCACCAAAACTACCACCTGGACAGCAATTTCCTCTCCAACCGGAGCATTTCTGTTGTCGTGGATGACAATTCCTCTAAACTGTATCCAATTAATGCAGGAGTTCCTCAAGGTTCAGCTTTAGCCCCTACTTTGTTTCTTCTCCACATCAATGACCTCCTCTCTAGCACATCCAACCCAGTTCACAATTACGCGGAAGACAGCACCCTCCACTCAATAATACAGTATTCTAAGCCTGTCTCTTTAGCCCGATTAAATGAGGATCGCAGACTCATGGAGGGTTTTGTCTCTGTGGATTTCCAAAAAATATTAGACTGGGTAAGTAGAAATCTTGTACAATTCAACCCCACCAAATCACAGTCTTGCTTTCTTTCTCAAAAGAGATACATCAGCCCCAGACCCACCACAATGAA
The DNA here is from genome assembly GCA_964006375.1 of Tillus elongatus. NCBI lineage: Eukaryota > Metazoa > Arthropoda > Insecta > Coleoptera > Cleridae > Tillus > Tillus elongatus. Next base: position 271,706,732 of record OZ023262.1, read on the forward strand.
TAACCAAGTTATTCAAAGTAATGAGTCCGTTTCACTTCTTGGCATTTCTGTGGATCGAGATCTCAATTGGCACCAACATGTCACATCAATTGCAGAAGCGGCCGCTAAGAAATTAGGTTTCCTCTTCCGGGCTCACAAATACTTTTTACCAGCTAATCTCTGTACCTTATATAATTCACAAATAAGGCCACACCTCGAATACTGGTCCCATATCTGGGGTGCCGCTGCCGCTTCTACACTCGCTATTCTGAACTTTATTCAGAAGAGAGCTATACGTCTCATCGGTGACCCAACCCTCACCTAAAGACGGCCATCCTTTGCCCACCGACATGCCGTTGGTGACCTCTCTCTCTTTTATAGATATCTGCATGGGCACTGCTCAGAGGAGCTTTCTTCCATAGTTTCTCCACTTGCTGCCCCCAACAGATCTACCAGGGGACAGAGCGAATGCACCCTTTTACTGTCCAGGTCACCAGACATAGAACATCTTGTTATGCCCGCGCTTTTGTCCCGAGGACTTCCAAGTTGTGGAACTCCTTGCCGGCACATGTTTTTCCTTCTCCCCCGAACCTCCAAACCTTCAAGTCCAGAATTAACAAGTTGCCTCTTTTCTCCTTGTCGACACCCACGGTACGATAGTATTTAGGCTGTAAGCCCTTGTGGTGTGTTGTTGAAATAATAAAAAAATAAAAAAAGAGTTAAACATAATTATTTATCCTGTTTTCAAAAATGTATCACAACATTGTATTTTCTTGCGAATAAATGCTGAAGTAAACAAATCTAAAAATGTGCTAGTGAATTTTTCTGATGTGCTCGATACGGTGTAGTAGGCGAGGTAACAATTTTTTATATTATAACTGTCAAATTAGGTTTAATTTGAAGTGACTTCTGTATTGTTTTCATTGCATTTAATTTATTGAATTTGAATTCGTTAATTGTCTCTATTTGGGTTAACCTAATTTCCAATGTGTTGATATTATTTTCAAATAACCGACCATTAGACGTGGCTCTTAATTATACTAATGAGGAAAAGTTGGACATGTTAGAAACGTACTTTGTAGCCCACAGAAACCCTACAACGGCTGCTGAAATTTACGAAAATAAATTTCCTGAACGGTGTCAACCAAACACTAGACACTTTTGGGATCTCGTACTAAAATTGCTTGATTATGATAGTTTTTCAAAACCCAGAAGTAGTAAATATGCTGTGGGAAATCAGAAGAGCTGTTAATAAATACAATCTATACAAGCCTAGGATAGTATAAGGTTTATTGGCAAATGATTTTTCCCGAAGAGTAAGATTGTGTGAAGGGTACATTCAAAATATGCGAGAAAATCTCGATTTTTCCATTAAAATATAATGTATTGACGAAACTCGATTGACCAATTGCGGAGTTTACAAAAGGCATAATACCCATTACTGGGCTGTAAAGAATCCACGGCTCACCTCATCAAGATGATTTCAAACAAAATTTGGATTTAACGGTTGGTGCGGTATAATAAGCAACTATAAAATGCGGTCTGAATTTAAGCACGAAATTATTGAAATTATTACTGTCAGGAAACCAATTAATTGCACCGTTGATTTTTAATTTCTATTTGAATGCAGCACGATATCTTCAGTTCTTGGAAAAGCAAATAGTGCCAGCTGCGAAGGCAGCTGTGGGGAACTTGCATCAAACTTGGTTTATGCACGATGGCTGTCCAGCTCATAAGGCCGCCGTTGCAGGGATAATTGAGAAGAAACAGATTCGTTGTGAATAATTGCGACATTCTGTGGCCTGCTAGATCCCTGATATAAATCACCTTCACTGATTTTTATGGCAACACATTAAGAACGAAACTTACGCACATCAAGCGCCCGAAAATGTTTCAATTTTAGAAGAAAGAGTCCAAAACGTTATCCGTTAACTGAAGGGAAACACACAAATCGTTGCCAAATGTGCATTGGTCAAGGTGACCACATATAACAATTTCTTTAAATTGAACAGTTCATATCTAAACTTCGTTTGTATAAGCTTGTATTGTAAATTGTCCCCAAATTACCGCAAAACGCCTGTTTTTACATTCGCTAATAAATTTCGTCGATAATAATGCAAGAATAATTTCCTAATTGTCTAGCTTGTGTAGAGTGAACGAATGAAAAATTGGAGGTTATCGTGAACCAGAGCCCAATATAAAAGGCTATAGAAAACTGTAGGAGATAAAATGGGTAGGGCCAAGGTTGCTAAAGAAATTGGTAGGAGATAAACTAGTAAAGGACAATAAAGAAAAGTCTTGTTTGCGAGATATTTCATGACCACCATGATAGAAAAATTAAATTCTCACTTTAGAGGTGGTGTGTCGGGAAGCTGCACCACAGGAATTTACAATGATAAAACTTGCTTTATCTTGCTGGTAACGAAAGAAGGGGGTCATCTGTTTAATACATAAGGTTCCTAAGAAAAAGTAGTGTGGCTTCGGGGATATTCCAGTTTTAATAATAAAAAAAGTTGCTAGTGAATTATCAGAGGCGTTAGCTGAGATAACAAATGCATGCATAAGACTAGGTCAGTTTCCAAGGGCACTCAAATTTGCAAAAATAATCGCAGCTTTTAAAAAAGGAGACCCAAAAAATTTAGAAAACTATAGGCCCCTATCCGTTTTAAGCATACTATCGAAAATAATATAGCGGCTAATATGTGACAAGATAATAATATTTTTAAATAGGTGTCAAGTAATTACTTCTTCTTAGCTCCGATCTAGACAACGGCAGTGGCCAGCTTATGCAAGAAATAAATAATAAACTGGATCAAAACGAAAGCGTCGTAACACTGTCTTTTGACCTATTATGTGCATTCGACACCGTGGATATGACGTTTGTTTCTGATAAGCTGGATATGCTGGGTAAACGTGGGGTAGCAAATTGCCTTATAACCTCCTATCTCACGGACAGGCAATTATATGCCAAAGTTGGAGAGGCAGAATCGGATGCGTATAACTTGCCTCTCGGTACTCCACAGGGAAGTGTCGTTGACCCACTTGTATTTCTTTTATATGTCAACGATCTTCCAAACCACATAACTGGTAGTGAATGATGATTTGAAGAAAAAGCGACCGCATTTGGCCAAGAAAAAAGTTCGTTTCCACCAAGTGAATGCAAGGGTGCACACAAATGTAGTATTCATGGCGAAATTGCATACATTGGGCTACGGGTGCTCCCTCATCCGCCCCATTCTCCTGATTTATCCCAGAGTGAATATTTATTGTTTTCAAACTTAAAGAAATAGCTCGGCGGAAAGAGATTTGACTCCAATGATGAAATCATCTCACAAACAAAAACCTATTTTGAGGACCTCGACAAATCTTATTTTTTACAAGGGATGAACAATTTGAGAAACGTTGGACAAAGTGTATAGAGCTCAAAAAAGACTATGTTGAGAAATAGAATGATTTTTTGTCAAAAAACCTGTTCAAAAAGTCACGGACATATTGACCCGCCCTCGTATATATATATATATATATATATATATATATATATATATATATATATATATATATATATATATATATATATATATATATATATATATATATATATATATATATATATATATATATATATATATATATATAATATATGCATAAAAAAATTAAACTTGATTCTGGATATGCATTCTAAGAGGCCTAGTTGGGGTTAATTGGAAGCATTTTCTCGAAAGTGTTAAAGATGTAATCTCGGTAGCAATTTTTTACGAAAATTTGCCAGTAAGAGACCGGGTAAAATAGGGGAGTCTATCTCCAGTATTATTCAGTTTTTGAAATCGCAGTATAAACCGTTGTTTGATCTTTTCTTATTCACAGACTAGCTAAGTTAACTACAGTTTTCTCCATCAAAAGAACTTAGGCACTTTTATTGAAAAGTATTAGGAATTTTAAAGTAAGAATTCTAGACGTCGCAAAGTAATTAATAGTCCCCTTGTAAACATCGCAAGTAATTATTTTACTAAAAGTAAACTTCGGACTCGGATTCAAGGAAAGAATCCATTTAATCTATTCAGCAATTAATATTTCCCAAAGTTATAAGGCACAGCGTAAGAAGCCGTTGGTTATTTTAGTCTGAAACTTTGATGAATTTCCAAGCTCTTCGCTTTAACAATCTGACTTGGCTGTTATAATTTCTTGATATATTTAAGCACTAATAAGCTGCCAGAGGAATGAAGGTTCTTGGTCCTAACAATGGAAAATGGATTTGACCTTCCAAGTACTCTGCTGTATTATGTAAATGACAAACGAACTAAAATACACAGGAACAGACGGTGTTTCCAACGCGTTATCGCAGCAAACTTAACCTTACACGTTGTAAGTGTACCTATTTTCACAGATTTAATTCAGGAAGTTGATAATGCTTATAATAAAGCTTCTATTAGAATTTCATCCAAAACATGTTAACAGTAAAGCCCTGTCTGTTAGAAACATTTTAGACGAATGTAGAGACTAAGTAATTCATAGTCTCATCAATGGTGTAAACGACTTTATAGTAATTCTTGTTCTGCTTCAGTTCATGTGTTAATTTTGACAAGTATATATTTAACTTCACCTGATAGAGTGTTTTTTTGATATTGTGGAGGCCGATACTTGATGCAAATCAATTATCAAATTAGATAAAGAAACAAATTGCTTTAAACTGTTTTATCGAATCAGGGGATGAAATTGTTTCTACCGCCCTGGGCAAGGCTGAACTTTTTTCCTCGTTGTTCGCCGGCAATTCTACTCTCAACCCACCTCCTAATGTTTAACCACCAACAGTCCCCAATGTCGCGCATAAAATGACGGATATCATTTTCAAAACTAAAAAGGTACAAAAGATGCTCTCTTCTCTTAATACCAGGAATGCCTCTGGCATTGAGGAGGTCACAGCAATTGTTGTCAAAAAATGCGCACCAGAACTTGCTTCTGTCCTGACTCGTCTGCTTCACACATCTTACAATAGAGGCATATTCCCTAGTAACTGGAAAACTGCGCGAGTACAACCCGTCCCCAAGAAAGGATCCAAAGCACTTCCTAGCAACTACAGACCTATTTCTCTCCTTTCAGTCGTCTCGAAAGTGATGGAAAAGTATATAAACACCAAATTACTAAAGTTTCTCGAAAAACACAGTTTAATCCACGACAGACAGTATGGATTTCGTCAGCGCAGATCAACTGCCGACCTCATTTCCTTTGTCACCTATTCTTGGAACAAGTCTATGGAACTACACAGTGAATCCCAGATTGTCGCTTTAGACATATACAAAGCATTCGACCAGGTCTGGCACGCATCGCTGCTCCATAAACTTCCGGCCTATGGTCTACCACCAAAACTTTCTACCAGACAGCAAATTTCCTCTCCAACCGGAGCATTTCTGTTGTCGTGGCTGGCCATTCCTCTCAACTGTATCAAGTTAATGCAGGAGTCCCTCAAGGTTCAGCTTTAGCCCCTACTTTGTTTCTTCTCCACATCAATGACCCCCTCTCTAGTACATCCAACCCGGTTCACAGTCACGCGGACGACAGCACCCTCCACTCAAATATACAATATTCTAAGCCTGTCTCTTTAGCCCAATTAGATGGGGATCGCAAACTCATGGAAGGTTCTGTCTCTGTGTATCTCAAAAAAATATTAGGCTGGGGAAGTAGAAATCTTGTACAATTCAACCCCACCAAATCTCAGTCTTGCTTTCTATCTCATAAGAGATACACCAGCCCTAGACCCATCACAATGAACAAGCAAGTTATTCAAAGTAATGAGTTCTTTTCACTTGTTGGCATTTCTGTGGATCGAAATCTCAATTGGCACCAATATGTCACATCAAATGCAGCTTCTCACCAGCTAATCTCTATACATTATATACTTCACAAATAACGCCAAACCTTGAATACTGCTCCCACATCTGGGGTGCCGCTGCCGCTTCTACATTCGCTATCCTGGACTCAATTCAAAAGAGAGCTATACGTCTCATCGGCGACCCTACCCTCACTTAAATGCTGTCATCACTTGCCCAACGACGCACCGTTAATGACCTCTCTCCCTTTTATAGATATCTGCGCGGACACTGCTCAGAGGAGCTTTCTTCCATAGTTGCTCCACATGTTGCCCCCAACAGATCTACCAGGGGAACAGAGCGAATGCAGCTTTTAATTGTCCTGGTCACCAGACATAGTACGTCTTGTTATGCCCGCTCTTTTGTCCCGAGGACTTCCAAATTGTGGAATTCCTTGCCGGCACATTTTTTTTCCTTCTCCTCCGAACCTCCAAACCTTCAAGTCTAGAATTAACAAGTTGCCTCTTTCCTCCTTGTCGACACCCACGGTACGATAGTATTTAGGCTGTAAGCCCTCATGGTGTGTTGTTGAAATTCAGAAAAAATGTATAACTGCAGTTTCGCTGAAGTTCTCAGCTTTTTCAAATACGGAATCAAAGTGATACTGCAGTTATACATTCAATAAAACAATGTAAATGCATTTCTTTATTTATCAAAGTTGTTTTTTTTTAGTATCTTTTGGTCTAATCGTGTACGTCAATCTTGAACCAGTTAGCTGTAAGGGACTGGACTGAAGTCACAACAGTGCAACATGGGGCATCTTTCATTACCATAAATTCGATATGGCGAACGCTACACCATGGTAGATTTTTTTTTGCGACCCCCCTGACATGAATATCAAATTAAAGGAATTTATAAGTAAAATGCAGTAGACTAGGGAGATGAGTGAAGATTGGAACCTGTGGCGGGCACTGTAAAGTACAATTTGGAGAACCCAATTAATCGCAATACAGTTTTTAGACCTGACGATCCTTTCGCTAACAAAGTTAGCGTCATCAAAGGGATTAATGAACTGAGCGAATAAAAAATAGAACTAGAACTACTATTTATATGTTAGTTGCCAAGCAGTTGCGAACAGCGTCCTATACAAAGGGATACATACAGACCCCCACTGTTGAGAGTTAAATCTCTGTAATTAAAATTGCATACCTGCTTTTCTAAAACTGTGTGTCGTTATTAAATATTCCTTCTAGGAAGGACACACCGACTATTAAGATAACCGTTCGAAAATAGACTACACAGAACCGGACCTACTCTATTCATCAAAACATTTTTGTACAAATTTGTAACGATATATATATATATATATATATATATATATATATATATATATATATATATATATATATATATATATATATATATATATTTATATATATATATATATATATATATATATATATATATATATATATATATATATATATATATTTATATATATATATATATATATATATATATATATATATATATATATATATATATATATATATATATATATATATATAAAGAGGGTGGCGCATTGGAAACGAAACAGACCTATTTGCGTCCAGAGAATATTTTTTTTAAGAATCGCTGAAACACGTCAATTTTAATATTGAGGGGGACATGTTTTGACATAAAACTCAGCTTTGTCACATCAACCCCTTAAGGGTGTTGATAACAATCCTTATATTTTAAATAGGGAACATGGGTCGAGTGTTACATCATTTGAAAGCTCTTTCTTTTCTGACTTCAGCACACTATTTTTTTAGGAAGTTTTATTAACTCGTCTAAAAATTATTCACAGTTGAAGATGTAATAACGCATTTCACTCATTCCGATAAGAAATGTGCTGATAGTCAATGTTTTGTCGGTTTGTAAACAAAAAATCACTATTAGAACATTCCTTATCGGAATGAGAGAAATGCGGTTTAATATTTCAGTTTATCGGTCGGTTTGATACCTGATAGTACTACCGAAAATTAAATTAACAAGAGTGTATTCTGTAGAAGAAAGAGTTGAAATAATTACTCTTTTTTTCTAAAACGATGACTCTGCCAACCGTACCGCAAATTTGCTTAATGAACGACATCTGAACAGACATGTGAACAGAAAATACATTTTGGAGTTAGTTGCAAAGTTTCGACAAAGTGGTTCAGTAGCCAACAAAAAACGGGATTCTAAACGTGAATTTCCGCTTAGAAATGAGACTACTGAGATTGAAGTTTTAGGACAAATTTCTGCAGACCCAACTTTGAGCACGAGAAAATTGGCCACTTTTTCAAACATCAAAAGAAGAACTATTCAGCGAATATTGAAGCATCATAAATTTCACCCGTATAAAATTCATCTTGTACATCAACTGAATGAAGATGATTTTGATCGGCGGCTGGAGTTTTGTGAAGTTATGACTGCACGAATAGCTGATAATGAGAGCTTTCTGTCTAATATCTGTTTTTCAGACCAGTGTACGTTTTTATTAAACTCTACAGTCAATCGTCATAATTGTCGTTATTGGGCAGATAATAATCCAAGAAATTTTCACGAAGTCCACACTCAAACTCCACAGAAATTTAATGCCTGGAATGGCATTTTTGGAGACCGTTTAATCGGACCAATTTTTCTTGATGGCAATTTGAGTGGCGAAACGTATTTGGAGTTACTAGAAGATATCATTTACCTTCTACTAATTGACATTGTTGAAAATGATGATCGCTATCAAGAAAATGAATTAATGTTTCAACAAGATCTAGCTCCTCCGCATTTTTCACAACGTGTTAGGGAGTTTTTGAACAGATGGTTTCCAGAGCAATGGATTGGGCGTAGAGGTGCTATTGAGTGGCCCCCTAGATCACCGGATTTAACTCCTTTAGACTTCTTTCTAGGGGACCATTTAAAGAGCAGAATTTTCGCAACAGAACTGAAGTCTCTGGAAGAATTACGACGACGCATTGTTGAAGAATGCTTTCTAATAACTCCACAAATGCTCCAGAATGTCAGAGCTCGTTTTGAACAAAATTTGTACTTTTGTATGGAAGCTGGTGGTCAACAATTTGAACACTTACTTAACTGAATAAACATATTTGAACGTTTGGTTTTGTTTTTTAGTTTTTTTAACGAAAAATTGACTAATTAGTGCATTTATTATCACAATGAATGAAATACGTTCTTGCAAATCCAACTGTGAATAATTTTTAAACGAGTTGATAAAACTTCCAAAAAAATTGGTGTGCTGAATTTATAAAAGAAAGAGCTTTTAAATGATGTAACACTCGACCCATGTTCCCTATTTAAAATATATAGGGGTTGTTATCACCACCCGTAAGGGGTTGATGTGACAGAGTTGAGTTTTATGTCTAAATATGTCCCCCTCAATAATAAGATTGAAGTATTTCAGCGTTGCTTAAAAAAATTTCTCTGGACGCCAATCGGTCTGTTTCGTTTTCAATGCGCCACCTTATATATATATATATATATATATATATATATATATATATATATATATATATATATATATATATATATATATATATATATATATATATAGATATATACTTTCGTAAGCATTTAACTGACGCGACTGCCTGACATTTTGTATTAACTTGAGATCTCCTTTATCTACATGATGATTATTATCCCAAATATGCTGAGCAATACATGATTTATCAATAGTGCCCTATCTCAGGTGCGCTAAGTGTTCTCTAAATCTAGTTTCAATAGTTCTTTTAGTTTGCCCAACATATTTAAGTTCAGAACCCCAACAACCTATTTCGTAGATTCCCGACACTTCTGTGGTTTTATCTTTATCCTTTGGGTTTTCTAGCAAATTTTTTAATGTATTTTTTTGTAGATAATGTTAGCTGTAAAATCGCTTTCTTACAAATTTTATTAAGACTACTCGTGATTCGTCGTTCAGATGGTAAACAGACAAGGGTTTTATCTGGTTTATCGTTTCTGAAAGTCGTAAATTCCGCTAACATTTTCTTTGTTTTATGTTTATCGACTAATTTTTTCACTAAGCAGGCAGCGCAACTATTATACTTAGCTACATTTTTAATATATTCAAGTTCTCTGTTGTATCTTTCTTTATTTAAGGGAAACTGTATTATTGTATAAACCAGAAAATTCAAACCAGCTGTTTTTGTGGAAAACTCTGGTGTGAGTCAATCGAAACGTAACTCACAATAGTGGTTTCCTTCCTGTCGGTTTCAAATTCTAAAATGTCTCTATTTTTTAAGAGTAATACGTCAAGAAAAGGTAATTTGTTATTAATTTATATTTGATGCGTCAATATAATGCAGTCAACTTTACTGTTTAATTTGGCAATAAAATCATCTATTTGGCATACATTTGTATTAAATACTGCAAAAACATCGTCCACATAACGAAAGCATACTCTAGGAAAACAGTCATTTTCATGTGCTAGGTCAAATCAAACCATGAAAAGGTCTACAATGAATGGGGAAAAGGGGGTTGCCCATTGCTGTGCCATGGATTTGTTCAGAAAATTGATTATTAAATTAAAGAATAATTTGATTCATGCAAAGATTTGTTGAATTTATATATTCTTAGTAGACATCTTAATCTGGGTTGTTCATTGTTAACAAATGGTCTAAATATGTTAGTGTTTCTGGGAACACTGGGAAACAAAGCTTGATGTTACCACTTTCAGAAAAGATAAACCAGACAAAACCGTTTTCTGTTTACCATTTGAACCACGAATTGCGAGCTGTTTTAATAGCATTATTAAGAAAGCCTATTTACAGCTAATATTTATGAAAAAAAAATACATTAAAAAAGTTGCTAGAGGTGTAGGGAATGTATGAAATAGGTTATAAGGGCGGTGAAGTTAAATATATTGGTCAAACTAAAAGAACTATTGAAACTAGATTTAAAGAACATTTAGCTCAAGTGGGATATGTCACTATTGACAAATAATCTATTGCTCAGAATATTTGGGATAATAATCATCATGTAGATAAATAAAATCCCAAGCTAATCAAAAATATCAGGCAGTCGCGAGTTAACTTTCTTGTTAACACACTTGACTTTTTAAAAGAATTTATTGATTATAGTTACATAAAATACTTATGAATAATAATAAAAAAATGATAAATATAAATTATGACAAGTTAAAAGAGACTCAAGCAATAACAATGAAGGAATGTCTGTCCGTGGTCTGGTAACTTCCATATATAGTCTCTGGTGGGGCGTGGACCGAGAGGCGGTTTCCACCTAAGTTGCATTCTTGAAGGTGATCCTAGCAGGTGGCTGGTTGCTGATTTGAAGGTCTAGTTGTTTACCCATCTATGAATAGTCTATTCTTCTAATTGCGCTGCTTTTAATTAACCCATTCGTCAGCGACCTTGGGTGTTGAATCGGGATCTGTACTTCTTATATACATTGTATGAGTTGGCTATTGTTATCTCGCGACTTCACTACAGTTGAGATGTATGGATTTTTAAAACAATTTATTGACTGATTAACACAATTAGTACTTAAGACATAAAGAGATATATAAAATAATGAATAATACAAATAAGTGTGATATAATAATGTTAGCACACGATGTGCAGTCTTAGACTAGAAACAAGAATGAACGTCTTGCTGAAGGCGAGTCGTCTATTTATAAGGGTCTCCTTGGGAGTGACACTATTGTCTTTAAAGGTGACTTCTAATCTGTTGACACAGCCTCCCATACTTTACTGCGCAGTTTCCCAAGGTACGTTCTGGTTCTGCTGACTTGGGTGTCTGCATACTTGGACTGCTACTTTGTGTTATAATGGTTCATTGTTGTTGGCCCATTTATTTCGCGCAATTCTGATAAGGTAGGTTTTTATTCGAACTAATTCCAATTATCAGTGACTGGATATGCTGAGGACATACAAGTCTACCTGAACTGGTATGCAGCTCAGGTAGACTTGTATGTCCTCAGCATACCTGAGCTGCATACCAGAAGAAGGAGATAGGCCAGTTAACAAAATAAATGATGACCTGAAGAGGCTAAGATGGTGGAAAAGAATAGATTCATTAGTGCTGAACGCAACAAAAATAACTGGTATTGAGTTTTGTGAAAGTATTAGGGTTGCGAATGGTATTTCTATTAATGGTCAGACCATAGCATTAGACAATAAAGTGCAAAATTTAGGTGTTACCTCCTAGGCCCAAATTTACAGAGCGTGTGTCAACAATTACTAGAAAAGCATACGGTAAGCTAAAGCAAATTCAATCACTAAAACACCTCTTATATCCGCAAATAAAATTATTATTACCATAATCTTTGGTGTTATCTCACCCCAATGACTGTGATTTGGTATAAGGTCCATGTTTAAGAGCAGAAGAAAAATAAAGGTTACAAAATTCTTGTATTCGATATATTGCAAATGTTAACTATATCACACCAGTACTTAAAGAGATGCAGTTATTAAAGGTGAACGAAAGAAAATTTCTCCATTATGCCATATTAGTTAAAAGAATTGTACTTGCAGAAACACCAGAGAATTTGTATAATAAAATCAAAAAGAGAAATTAAATGCATGACCGAATATTGAGACATGACGTATAATATAATACAACATCAGCTCCAAAAATTCAAGTCATCTTTCTCATACATGGCAGCATGCAGTGTGTCCCAAACTGAATGGGAATGTATTGCTATCTCCGTTATTATTAGAAATAGAGATACCGTTAAATTGGCAATGTTTTGTAGAATTTCATGCTCGTTCCAAATATAACTTGTATTTTGCCCTGCCTCTTTTCGTTTTCGAGTTATTTTGAAAAACCAAAATTTGTCGATCTAAGTAGGCGTTGATCTGAGATGTCTAAGACTTGCATTTTATCAGGACGCTTTTATAGGGTAATCTTTTTGTGTTATTCTCAGCTTTAGATTGTCATTTGTTTTTGAGCTACAGGTATCAACGTTTATTTTTATTATGGCAGCCATATTGGATTTTTTGCTCATGTGATAGCCTGTGAAAATAGCTTTCCAATGATGTACAACATGCTTGAGAAATCTTGTAATTACACTGACAATTTTGAGAGTAACCGTTTTAAGGATAGTAGGCTATGAAATCCAATACCAGAAAACAAATGACAAAAAAATTGTTCAAAAAGCAGTAGGCCATGGAGTCTAACAATAGAATTCTACTTTTAACATAATTTTCCGTAATGATTCACGATAAAAAAATTATGTGATTTAATTTACAATACCTTATTAGGTAATAATGCTAGGTAATATTATGTGAAACAGTTTAATAACCAAACCCGGCAAACTTAAACTCCACAAAACAACACAATTAGAAACGGAACTTAACAAATAATACAATATAAACTTAAAAATACACTAAATAGAAAATTGTTTAATATGGCCATCATTTTGTTCAATGCACTTTATACACCTCTTTTACACCTACAAAATCTGGTGAGGGTGTTTTGGTTAATATGATTTATAGCTTCTGTCAGTATGTTTCGCAATTCATTGATATTTTGTGGTGGATCGAATTTATACACATCATTCTTCAGAGTACCCCAAAAATAAAAATCCATTGGTGTTATATCAGGACTCTTCGAACACACCAATGAACCCGGCCCATTGTTAGAAATGACACGATTATTAAAATTTAGGTACAAAAATTCTTTAACGATCCTAGCATTGTGAAAGGCTAGATGTATTCTCGCCACAATTAGAACCGTAAGTCGGTTTCGCTCTAATTAGAGCTCTTCAGTACGTCATACTAAATGAAGCGAAAATACACACCTATAAAATAAAACGGCTATGGTAGCCAGCCCTCCAACGCTAAGTGTGTGGTAGACACGAAGCAACGTGCCACCACCAAGTTGCGGAACCAAGTAGTATGTTGTCATGCTAGCTCCAAATAACACAAAATGTTAAAAAAAATAGAGACTGTATACAACCAACTAACAATTTAGTAAATTGTCAGCCCTGGCCCACTTCTACCCTAATATAGGGACAAAGTATGTAAGGCTAGATATATTCTCGCCACAACTATAACCGTAGACCGGTTTCGCTCTAATTAGAGCTCCTCTTCAGTACGGCATACTAATTTTAGCGAAAATACACCTATAAAGTAAAACGGCTATGGTAGCCAGCCTTCCAACAGTAAGTGAGTGGTAGACACAAAGCAACGTACCACCACCTAGTTGCGGAACCAAGTAGTATGCTGTCACGCCAGCTCCAAATAACACAAAGTGTTAAAAAAATAGAGACTGTATACAACCAACTAACAATTTAGTAAATTGTCAGCCCTGGTCCATTTCTACCCTAATATAGGGACAAAGTATGTAAGGCTAGATGTATTATTAGTAATTAGAACCGTGTCTACCACTCACTTAGTGTTGAAAGGCTGGCTACCATAGCCGTTTTACTTTATAGGTGTTTTTTTAAAATAACTTGAAAACGAAAAGAGGCAGGGCAAAATACAAGTCCTATTTGGAACGAGCATGAATTTCTACAAAACATTGCTAATTTAACGGTATCCCTATCTCTAATAATAACGGAGATAGCAATACCTTCCCATCCAGTTTGGGACACTATATATATATATATATATATATATATATATATATATATATATATATATATATATATATATATATATATATATATATATATATATATATATATAGGATTCAGTTATTAGTAATTAATATATGTTTATGATGACCACAGTTGTTGTCATTTATGGCTTTCTGTAAACAACTGTCGTACAAAGGAAGCTCTTATTAGCCTATTCCCTAATTAAAATTAGACCTTAGTGGAAACAATATTCGCTCCCTATTTTCAGTCATGTCCTACTGAAAACCAAAGTAATAAAAGTTTAATGCGTGCCCTTGTCTATATAACAAACGAAACTGTGAGTGAACCGCGGATAGGATTCATTGAATGCCTCATTCCATTATTCATTATCGAACCTTCCGTCACAAATTTAGACAGGGAACGCTCAAGGCATATCGATATGAAGACGGTAGAATCCCCACGTGAAGCAATCTAAAAAGTATTTCAAAATAATCTAAAATTAGAATACCCACGATGACTGGGTTTATTTTATTATTAAATATTAACTGTTATATTAAATTCTTATTTTTAAGCTAGTTCCCTTTCAGGAGTTCATAGGTTTGAGTTTATGTAAGCATTTGAGGTAAATTAATCCTAATAAAGTAATTGTATTTAAATCACTCTTTTCATTAGCGAATTTTCTTTAAAAGATTTTGAAAAAAATGAATGGGAACTAGGCTCATATCTGGGGTCAGTTTCAATTTTTATATGTTTATGTATATATATATATATATATATATATATATATATATATATATATATATATATATATATATATATATATATATATACAGGGTGTTTAAAAAGATGGGGCAATATTTAAGGGGTTGATTTCCCAGGTCCTTTTATGAAAAAAATTTCCCATAAACATATGTGCTAAAATGCATTTATTCCAAGATACAAGGTGTTACATTTTTTTTGTAAAATAACGATTTTTTTTAATGATTCAAATATCTCCTCACCGACTGTTTTGGAATTTGGCAGCGTTGTTTGTATTGTTAATGGGCTGATTTGGCCCTAATTAGATACAGATTGTTAAGTCCATTGGCGTTAGGGGGGGCACCTCAACAAAATTTAGTGACATAAAAATGTACGCCAGTGACTGCAACATGATTTGTATATTATTTTGAGATAAAGAAACTAAAACTACAAGTTTTTTTGTCTCTAGAAATTTCTCCGTATCTTGAATCGTTTACACCATAAAAAATAAAAACCTTCTTATGGCATGTCCATTTATCATACAGAAAATCACAAACACGAACAATAGTTTTTGTTGAGGTGTCCCCCCTAATGCCAATAGACTTAACAATCTTTATCTAATTAGGGTCAAGTCAGCCCATTATTACTACAAACAACGCTGCCCAAGTTCAAAACAATCGGTGAGGAGATATTTAAATTATTTTTAAAAAATCGTTATTTTACAAAAAAATTTAACACCTTGTATCTTGGAAACAATGCATTTTAGCACCTATCTTTATGGGAACTTTTTTTCATAGAACGACCTGGGAAATGGACCCCTTAAATATTGCCCCGTCTTTTTTGAACACCCACATATATATATATATATATATATATATATATATATATATATATATATATATATATATATATATATATATATATATATATATATATATAAATATTCAAGCTATTTACACACCTGCCAAGATATAATTATTGAGAAACAACTTTATGACCTAATCAGAAAAAAAAGTATTACATTTTACAAAAATTTCTTCTTTCACAAAAATTCACCATTTTTTTGGCCGAAATTGCTTTCAATAATATTACACTATATTATACTTTTTTCAAAAATTAGACAAGTATATATATATATATATATATATATATATATATATATATATATATATATATATATATATATATATATAACTTGTCTAATTTTTGAAAAAAGTATAATATAGTGTAATGTTATTGAAAGCAATTTCGGCCAAAAAAATGGTGAATTTTTGTGAAAGAAGAAATTTTTGTAAAATGTAATACTTTTTTTTTTCTGATTAGGTCATAAAGTTGTTTCTCAATAATTATATCTTGGCAGGTGTGTAAATAGCTTGAAGAGGTTCGTTGGTCACGAAAATCAGACCAGTCTTATCGGAAAAATTTAAAGTTTTCTTTTGGATTTTTTTTTTATCTCCGGAAATGACAAAACTATAGCAACCAAATTTGGTAAGCAGGCGAACATTGTAAAAACCACACTATACACCATAGATCTCTAAGTTAAAAGAAAAAAAAGTTATAGGCATTTAATGAAGCAAAAGTTTAGTGCCACTGAAAATCCGAGAAGACGCAATACCAAAAGATTGTATGTGTTAAACAAAATTAATTAAACATTACAAACAACGTTTATTTTTTCATGGGGCAAAAAGGTAAAAAAGTAGGAGAAAAATTTGTTTGAAGATTTTATAACTTTTTTCCTGTAAGTATCAAATTGGAGATTTTAAACGTGAAAATTAGTATAACTATTGCATTTTATGAATGACAAGTATTGCATAAAATGTATACTAGAATGTTGTTGAAGGACTTTTAAGACTTTTAATTCAAGTTTAAGAGCAGCGGTTCTTGCCTTTATTTGGTAAAAACGATCCACAGTTAACACATACGTAGAGATTTGTGACTTCAGAACAGAATTTTTAGAGCATCGACAGGCAGAAGAATGTTCTCTGTCAAGCCACATAAAAATATCTACGTCTGTATTTGGATAAGATTTTGAACTTTTTAATTTATTTAATTTATATTTATTAGCGAATTTTCCTATACAAAATGCTTTTAATTGGCAAATTTTTTGATATTACACATATATATGTATATATATATATATATATATATATATATATATATATATATATATATATATATATATATATATATATATATACGCACAAGACAAGTATTATAATTAAGGGGAGAATTGAATTAGCATTGGGGATACACAAACTTAAAAAGTAGAGAAGACGTTCGCAGACATTTAGAGGGCGTTAACATTCATAAACTTAATTTGATCATCATGTATAGTATTCTGATTTAAAAAAAATACTTTCAACTGTATGCACTTAAATATTAGTAAAATACGTAATTTGTTAAGAGGTTGTGATGAAACGTCAAACTCCACTATACACCAGCATATTATTGTTGCATTGGACTCACCACTTGACGCCATGCGCGTGACAGTTCTAAAAATAGGTAGTCTCATTATCACATTCTTTCGTTATTTATATCATGACACCTACCGGCCAGACGGTATGCTTATTATTATTATTATTATTATTATTATTATTATTATTATTATTATTATTATTATTATTATTATTATTATTATTATTATTATTATTATTATTATTATTATTATTATTATTATTATTATTATTATTATTATTATTATTATTATTATTATTATTATTATTATTATTATTATTATTATTATTATTATTATTATTTGATATAAGCGTTACACTTTCTCAGTATTACTACTGAAAACCTTTTGACCGACCCCCCCGCGCGCGATGTTGGGACTCGGCTCCGTGGATGGAGATGAAATTCATCATATCCCATTATGCCGATATTATCAGTAGAGTGTGACTTCCGGTGCTCCAACACAGCAGACGTGTTTGAGGTCGCCACTTAACTGAGGAATTTTCGGACTATGTGGCATGTTTGCAGCAGAACCGCCCTCTGCCCCATGTTTAGGATGTTATTTGGTAATCCGAGTTCCTTTAGATTTCCCATGAAATTTTTGGTGACTATTCCTTCCGCCGACATTACGAAGGGACATATAGCCACCTTCTGGAGTTTCCATACGTTTTCTATTTCATATGCCAAGTTTTCATACTTGGTGATCTTTTCAATTTCAGTTTTCTGAATGTTATGGGACAGCGGTACAGAAATATATATGATCACAGCCAGCCTAATCTGTTTGTTTATCAGGACAATATCTGGCCTATTGAAGTCCACAGTGCGGTCTGTTATCATGGGTCGGTCCCAGTACAGGAGAAAGTCCGCCGACTCCAGCACCGCCTCCGGAGAATACTTGTAGTGGGCTGGTGTTGTTGACGGGTTCAAGAGGCTGTATTTTAAATGAATTTGTTGGTGGATGATCTTGGCGAGTTGGTTATGCCTGCCTAAGTAAGCTGAGCCTGAGAGTGCAGGATATGCTGCCATGACGTGTTCAATGGTCTCTCCAACAGCTGCGCATTTTCGACATTTATCCACCACTTCTAATTTTAGGCAATGCTTCTCGTAGTTCTTAGTTTTTATAACCCTATCCTGAATGGCCATCACAAAACCCTCCGTCTCCGGGTAGAGTTGCCCTCCAACCAACCACATAAGCGAAGAGGCTTGATCAACATTATTTGCCTGTAGGTGTTTGCGGTACCTTCCATACTTAGCCTGGTAACTCTACTGGACTATACTGTCCTGGTCAACTGGGACGTCCAACTCATAGTTGCGCTGACCCAACCTAAGTGGAGTATAATCTTTATCCTCGCACACCACCCACTTCATCAGTTCATCATGCGATGCAAGAAAACGTTGTCGCATGTTTCTTTCCTGCTTAAATTAGAGGTTATTTATATGGATTAATCCTCTGGCGCCTTCTTTCCGAGGTGTGTAAAGTCTTCTAACAGATGAGTTGGTGTGAGGGCACCGGAATTTCGTAAGAAGCCTTCTTGTGAGTCTGTCCAGTTCATCCAAGTCGGTGTTAGACCATTTGACAACTCCAAAAGAGTATGTCAATACTAATACCGCCCAAGAGTTGGTAGAAGCACAGAGGTTACCTCCGGAAAGCTTAGTATTTATGAGCTTCGTGACTCGCTTCCTATATTTCTCCTGGAACTCTTGCTTTAGCCGGCTATGATCCACCCGCTGGTTTTGAGGACTCCCTAGGTAGCGGTATGTCTCTTCAGGCGGTAGTTGCTCAATATCGCAGAAGGGCTGTTGGTGACCTTCGACTGCCCCTCTCCTGACGTTGATTATAGCACATTTGTCGAGTCCAAACGACATTTTTATATCATTGCTAAAGATTTTAACAGTATTAATCAGTGAGTGGAACTTATCTTGTGTCTCAGAATATAATTTAAGATCATCCATGTATAGTAAGTGGGATATTCTTCTTCGGTTTTTCATATTTAATTTATACTCGGCTCCAGTTTTGATTAGGACAGTCGACACCGGGTTCAGGTTATTATTATTATTATTATTATTATTATTATTATTATTATTATTATTATTATTATTATTATTATTATTATTATGTGATTAAAATTGCCTGAAAAGCTGCTTAAATAATCCGCCTCGCAGTTTTTCAGGATACATTTTAACACCCTATTTTCTTAGTAATTAGTATATATAAAACATAATTTGTTACGCTGATCTTCGCCGTGCTTAATCTAATTTACTCATTAAATTGTTTACAACGATTAAGTTCTATAAAACGGCAAGATAAATTAAACGCGAAGGTTCAATGCAAAATTAATAAAATCTCGTTATCGAGAAGCAGTAGTTAGCAACAAAGTTGCATTCTTATAATTGATTTATGGAGAACCGATTGAGTTTAAATCGAATTACGTCTCAGGCTTGGCAATTTTGGGCGACTAGTATAAGAACCAATCGATTCCTTCAGAATTCTGATATAAATTCCAAACTTGAAAATCGGTGACTGAGGGGATCTGCTGGAGGCGAAGAGAGATTTGAAAGCTCTACCGAAAGCAGAAAGTGTGTAATGCCAAGTGAATTCCAGGACAAGTAAGAGCTCGAAATACAAACATCACCGCTAACGCTGACTTTGCCGAAATCTTGTTTGAGAAAACAATATCGATTCTGAATTAGACACATCAGTGGTATTGTCTTTTCGCCTGTTTTTTTTTTTCAAGCAAAATATTTTACTTTGTTTAAAGTCGAACAATCCTGGCGGAAATATTTATTGGCTGCGCTATAAAAACGGAATTTACAGAACTAAAAAAAGTCAGGCCTCAGCAAGTGCGTTATGGTAGTGAATTTTCCTAGAAATGATTTACACTTTTTATTATACATACAAATTATTATTATTTTATGCCTGTGAACTATATATAGTGGTCACAACTATTTATGATTACATTTGTGGTTACAACATTTTATGGTCACAACTCGTCATAACCGAATTTTTTCTATACAAATTCAATAGAAAGTGTATGCAACGAAAACTTAAGAAAAACCCATAAGAATGACGTATAATAAAATTATTTACAAAATTAATTAATTTTTTTTTAATGAAAATTTGATAAAAAACAGTACTTCTACAAACATCACCAAAAAAAATTCGCAAAAAAGTCGATAAAAGATTTACACATAATTTTTTTTTTGCACGAAAATTCATTAAAATTTTCATAAAAATTTTTCACTAACTTAAAAAATGTTCCATCAAAACTAAATATGCTTTCACACAAAAAGTCAAAACACGTTTTTTTTTAAAGAAAATTACAAATTATTTTTTGTTTCAAGGAAATTCCCTAAAACGTATGTAAAAAAGAATTGCTATTACAAGAACATTTTATACACAAGGACGTGGCAACTTCTGTGGGTCCACTAAGAAAATTTTCCTTTGTCTGGCGATGCCGTAAAAAGCGAAACCGGTTTCAAAGAGGAAAATAAGCAGTTATACAGCCAGGGAAAAAGGCTGTACGGTTGTATTAAGTATGGAACGGTTTAACCAAGTTAGAGCAACAAAAAGAACCTTTTCTCATCTCATTAATAATTTTTTCTATAAAAACTGGTTAAAAACTCATCGCAATCACATAATCTAATACATATAACATTAAAAAAAGAATATAAAATAAAAAACTCTGGACGCAGCAAGTGCGTTATGCCAGTGAATTTTCATAAAAATATTTTTAATAGCAAATATGTTTTTTTTTAAGAAAGCAGGCATCAAATTTGGTTACCAGTATAACATATATAGTAGAGACAATGTGCCATGTTTCATCAAAATAACTTTATTGTTTGAAAATATACAAAAAAATTGAAAGTAAACCTAAAGTGTTCCCGAAAAAATCGGTTTCTTGGTCAACCTTATAGGTTAATAGCAAAATGAGCTATTCAAATTAGAAGCATTTAATGAACATTCGCTACCATAACGCACTTGCTGCGTCCCTTAATATATTTTCTTACAAAGATGTATTATATTTCAATGAAAAATGCAAAAAAGCAATAACATAAGGCGTGTTCGATTAAAAAAAAAAAGAAAATTTGAATCACCAACGACTTATGGGCTAGCCTGTAATTGTAGAAATATTTTTTTAAGATGTAGCTCAAGACAGCCTATAATTAATTAATAAATTTTTTTCATATCTTTTATAATAACGGATATATTGAACTTTATTGATTTGTTACGAAAATTCGACAAAAATTATATACCATTAAACGATAAACTCTATAGCTAAGGCTACTGCCAAGCATCAAAGAAACTCTATTTGAAATGAATTTTCTGGAAATATTTTAGTACAATGAAGGACAATGACGGTTGAAACTAAGACTTCAGGGTTTGTAAAACATTCTTCGTGAGATATTTCATTTCCATAGCGTATTATATTCAAGTTCTTTGCCAAAATGTTGCCAATTCTGACGTTTTAAATCGCAACTTTGACGTTTTGAGGAAAACCCCAATTTACTTTTCTCTAAATGCCTAGAGCTTTTTTGTCTTTTGACCCACAGAGCTGAATTTTGGTAGATAACTTACCTATAAGGATATAAACAGTGTACCAAATTGCCCTTAGTTTGTTAATTCCGGAAATATACTTTTTTTTCGAAAGAAAACACAACATTTTCCGGGAAAACCTGGGCCAATTTTCCTGACTAACGAATCTCTCCAAGCTATTTGCAAAAGGAAAGTATTCACCAAATTTAATCAAAATCGGCCATATATTTTTTGAGTTATCGGTGTGATACATATATATATATATATATATATATATATATATATATATATATATATATATATATATATATATATATATATATATATATGTATATATATATATATATATATATATATATATATATATATATATATATATATATATATATATATATATATATATATATATGAACATATAATAATTGAAACTGACTCCGGATATATGTTCTGGGGCACCTAATTAGCGCTCATTTGAAGAAATTTGTTCAAAATTCAAAAGTCGGGATCTCATCATTAGTGAATTTTTAAAAGAAAATTCACTAAAAAAAAGTTTACACACTTTTAGGATTTGAGCTTGCGTCATCTCTGAGTGTAAGTATCATATGCGCGCTCCAAGGAACTCCGCGATGGAGCACATGACAGGTTTGTTGTAATGAACGGGTTGTAAGCACGTATGTATAATTATGCTTTCTATTTCAAATACATTTTTTGCAATTATTTTATCAACTGAAGAAAAGTAAGACTTAAAATAGAAATTTATAACTTTGTTAGACATTTAATTTAATATCTTCATGCGTCATGCCTAGAACCCTTGTCATAACTCATCAGATTTGACGTTTTAGATCGTCCTTTGACATTTTCAGGAGAAAAATTATAACATTTCCCAAGTGCCTATTCTCGTAACTCTTCGTCTTTCTGAGCCAGCAAAGAATAGGGTTTGTCTGTAACATTCAGTAGATTTTGCTTAACCCACAATATTTTTGCTTGTGCGTTTTTCTGATCACCAGTGGCACCCAATTTTTTGTATTTAAATGCTTATAACTTTGTCATTTTAACGTATGGATCTTAATTTTGGTATGTGGTCCAAATTTTACGATATAATGCTGCATGACAATTTAGGTTGCCATAGATTTGTTATTACCGGAAATATAACAATTTCACAAAAGAAAACCTAAAAGTTTTTTGAGTTTACCCAAGCCACTTTCAAAAGGAAGCTACTCACCCAAAGTTGTTCAAAATCGGTCCATTATTTTTTGAGTTATCGCTGTGATATATATATATATATATATATATATATATATATATATATATATATATATATATATATATATATACAAAAAGGAAATAAATTCCACAGACAATTTTATTGCTTCATTATCTGCTTCAACAAATGCCGGTGACCCTCTTAATCCTCCTCTAAATACCGCGACCAAAGCCCCTCACTTAATTGACGGTGACCCCACTACTTTCACTGATGACGCAACAGGTAGACGGAAGGACATATATAAGACAAAACTTGCAACGAACTACCAGATCTCTCTGAGGCCTAGGGTTAAACACACTGAGACCTCACAGACGATCTCCGGCGAGATTTGGGGAGTAGGCAGATTGAGGCCCCGTAATCGAGCTACAACAACCCAACCTACCTTTATCCACCGCTCTAAGGAGTAGGCAGATTGAGGCCTTAGAGTGTCCTTACATATTTCCTTTACCTACCTTTTGTCCACCACTCTAAGGAGTAGGCAGATTGAGGCCTTAGAGTGTCCTTACATATTTACTTTACCCACCTTTGTCCACCACTCTAAGGAGAAGGCAGATTGAGGCCTTAGAGTGTCCTTACATATTTCCTTCACCCACATTTGTCCACCACTCTAAGGAGTAGGCAGATTGAGGCCTTAGAGTGTCCTTACATATCTCCTTTACCCACCTTTGTCCATCACTCTAAGG
This sequence comes from Tillus elongatus, assembly GCA_964006375.1. Classification (NCBI taxonomy): domain Eukaryota; kingdom Metazoa; phylum Arthropoda; class Insecta; order Coleoptera; family Cleridae; genus Tillus; species Tillus elongatus. Next base: position 271,730,763 of record OZ023262.1, read on the forward strand.
AGTAGGCAGATTGAGGCTTTAGAGTGTCCTTACATATTTTCTTTACCTCTTGAAAATGGCTTCAAAACAGGAGCCGAAACGTCGAGTTTCCATAAATTCTGGACGCGGTTTAACCCGAGAACCAAGCATGTCTTATATATATATATATATATATATATATATATATATATATATATATATATATATATATATATATATATATATATATATATATATATATGAATTTTTTCTAAATTAAAAAGTGGCGATCTTCTTACTAGTGAATTTCTTCTATGAAAATTCATTAAAAATTATATAGAGTTTACGATAACGACATCAAAAACGAAGCTACTAAATTGTTATGTGGTTGTATACAGTCTCTATTTTCTGACATTCTGTGTTATTTTGAAGCTGCCGTGACAACATACTACTTGGTTCCGCAACGAGGTGGCGGCACCTGCTGCGTGTCTTATATCTCACTTAGTGTTGGAAGGCTGGCTACCATAGCTGTATTACTTTATATGTTTATTTTCGCTGCACTTAGTAGGTCGTACTGACGAGCTCTAATTAGAGCGAAACCGGTCTACGGTTCTAATTGTGGTGAGAGTGCATCTAGCCTTATAAAAAACAAGCCCCAATGGCGCTGAAAAGTTAAACTAACAGAGTGCCAGAAGTTAGGCAACATTTTTACAAACCTATTTAAAACAGGACTGAAGTCCCACAAAGATAATACTCCGATGGGGTTAAAATACAAGGTTGCGTGTGTGTGTGTTTATTTATTTAACGTCGGCCTATTTCCGCGACTATGGCCAATCAGCGACGCCAGAGAGCAGTTTGACCTCACTATCCTGGAAATGTTGCCGAACCACTGCCTTTATGTAAGGAGAGTAGGGATCTTAAACGTACCCAACATCGCATGGACACGGGACCGACGGCTTTACGCTCCCTCCGAAGGGCGGAACGTGCATACATTCAACTTGATCAAATACAATGCCGCAACCTCGGTTGATGTTAATTGTACAGTATGTACTGAAAAAGTGAAAGGAGTATCCTGGGATCGAAACAGTACCCTTCGGTTCAGAGGAACACGTTTTTACCACTGAACCACCGAGGCTCTAAAATACAAAGTTGAAAAGTCAAATTAATTAATTAGTTAAAAGCAAAGAGTCAAGCACAACACAAATGGCAACCAGGCTGCACAGCTGAGCAGAACCCCTCGATAACATCTGAACAACTAAATTCAGAAAGAAAACAAAATTTAAGGCGTCAATCTGGCAATTAATACTTACTAATTCATGTTCTTAATTACAGAAAATGTGCTGTATGGGATATTGTCCAAGTTTTAGTTTTTCATCTACTGTCTTCAGATTTCCAGACGAAAAAGACATTGAGTCAGGGAACAGAAGCATCACCAGACGTGAAGCAGCTAGAGGTTGAATATAGACGACGTTTACTTTTTATTTTATTAAAGCAGCAAAATGGAGTTTGTGCACTTACAAAAATCTGGACGCAGCAAATGCGTTCTGATAGCGAATTTTCGTAAAAATGTTTTTAATGTCAAGGACATTCGGTTGGCAGTATAACCTATATAGTGGTAATAATGTACTGCATTTCATTAAAATAGCTTTGCTGTTTAAAAAAGTACAAACATTTTCCGAAAATAAACTTAAAAATTTCCAGAAAAAACTGGTCCGATTTTCCTGGTCTACGAACGCCTGCCAAGATATAATTATTGACAGCTTTATGACCCAAGCAGAAAAAAAAATTATGAAATTAAAAACAAATTATTTCACAAAAATTCACAATTTTTTGGCCGAAATTGCCTTCAGTAATGTTACACTATATTATAATTTTTACAAAAATTATAATAAAAGTGTTCCCGAAAATCTGGTCCCTTGGTCAACCTTATAGGTTAATAGCAAATGGAGCTATTCAAATTTGAAGCATTTAAAGAAAATTCTCTACCATAACGCACTTGCTGCGTCGCGAATTTATTTTCTTACAAACATGCATTATATTTCGATGGAAAATGCAAGAACATAAGGCGTGTTCGATTAAAAAAAAAGAGAATTTGTATCACCAACAACCTATGGGCCATCCTGTGATTGTATAAATATTTTTTTAGATGTAGCTCAAGACACCCTATAATTAGTGTATACAATTTTTTTCGTATCTTGCATAATAACGGATATATTGAGCTTTATTAATTTTTTACGCAAATTCGATACAAATTATATACCATTAAACGATTAACTATATAGCTAAGACTACTGCCAAAACATCAGAGAAAGAGTCTATTTGAAATGAATTTTATGGAAACATTTTAGTAAAATGAAGGACAATAACGGTTGACTCTAAGACTTCAGGCTTTGAAAAACATTCTTCTTGAGCCATTTTCTTTCCACAGCTTTTGTTAGTTTTAGGTTATTTGCCTAAATGTTTCGAATTTGGATGTTTTAAATCGCGACTCTGACGTTTTGAGGAAAACCTCAATTTATTTTTCTTTAAATAAACATAACTTTTTTGTCTTTCAACTTACAGTGCTAAATTTTGGTATGTAATTTACCTATAATGACATAAACCTGCGAACCTTGTCATTTCCGGAGATAATTTTTTTTTGAAAGGAAACACAACATTTTCCGGGAAAACCTGCGTCGATTTTCCTGGCTAACAAACTTATCCAAGACACTTGCAAAAAGAAGGTATTCACCAAATTTAATTAAAATCGCCCCATTATTTTTGAGTTATCGGTGTGATATGTAAACGCACGTGGGTACTAAATTAAAGAAAAATAACATAATTAGCTTCAGGGATAACTACAAAGTTGTTCTAAAAACTTTTTTGTTGTTTATTGTTTGCAAAAACTGGATGCCTTGACTAAAGCAAAACCATCCAAGCAAATAATATGGAAAAATAGCTGTCATATATTTTTTTTAATTAACTACATTTTTGGCCTTGAGCATTCACTCATACGGCCACGGACTTTTTTTACATGAACTTCTGGATTGTCATATTTATAATTTTACATGTACATTCCAATTTTGTAACTTCAATGTGTTTTGCAACACAATTTTTTTTAAAGACACTTGCAGTACTTAAATATTATATCTAAGACAAATTTTTAATTTTTTAGCTCCAGATAAAATGTAAATTAAAATTAAATCTTCATACAAAAACACTGCTAATCATTTTACATTGTACTTTATAATCCATAAGCCCGTTTTGTAAGGTTGAAAAACTCGCAGGGGCTTTACCTAACAAAACTAAAGTAAAAAACACTTAAGCTGTATAAATAACGTTGCACGGTATTAAATCTGTAAAGTTTTAGTAACGCTGCGAGTCTATTAGGGACGCAATTTGGTGAAGGTAATTAAGGAACAAAGCTTTAGTGTCAGTCCAGAACCCCCCGGTTGGCTTGGATCAGGATACACGAGGCCTGAGCTCCGTTATATCGAAGGGATTCGCCTATTCGGCTCGTTTATGGTAATCGCTTCAGAATGAAGTTGGCCTGGAAAATTGCACATCTATAATGTTACACTTTACAAACAGCCACCCTGATTCTGTGTGGGACATGCGTGTGCGTGCCTGATAATCTGATATCTCTATATCGGCAGATTTTGGTTGGCCTGTTCGATATCATAATGTATACGCCGACACGTTTCGGGTCAGGTTTCCTTACTAAAATGCTGCTGTTTCTGTCATTTAATATAGTAGAGCCCAAAAGTTATGTCATACCTGTTAATGTTACGCTATAAAATACTAAACAGGTCCGTTTCGCTTTTATTCTAGGCTAAGCATCATCATAATCAATTACGAAAACATAAAATATTTAGTGACAATTAAAATAGCTACATTAAAAAAATACCGACTGATAGGTGTATGACAGGAAGAATTCTAGGGTGTGGTCAGTGCTGTTGCAAGGTGTTTCTAATAAGAATTTAAAAGGTTATTGACCGTTTCATCAGATCTTAATATTTATGGACACACTGTATATTTAATTTATTTGCTAGAGCGTATTTATGTGAGAGATTACCCAATCATTAAAAGCAGTTACCTACTTTAGAAATAACATTGTTCATGGCCATCGGATTTATTGCATTTATCTAGTTACCGGGGTCACGATATTTAGGCAATTGGGATGCCAGGATCTGTGCATTTTTCTGTGTTTAAAATAAAGTAGCAAATCCAATACTTTATATTGTCTCTAAAGATGTTACCACTTTTGATTTAACTAAAAAGGCCTGGCAAAGGTAGAGCCACAACAAGGCAAAAATATTATAACAATTAAGAATGTTAATCACGCGTTAATTTGAAGGAGGTTCATAAAGAAATACATATAAGAATGATTAAAACTAGAAACCTATAATCAAAATAAAAAATCTGGTAAAAAGCATTGCTGTTCTTCATCACTACTTAAAGTATAGTTTTCATTCTCTTCTATTTGATCGTCGGCGCTATCATAGTTTCCAGTAACTGTTTCTATTGTATTAATGCCTTTGGCTGTTCTTGATGAAACTTAAGTGTTCTTTGTAATACGTTACATTTTATTGCTTCTTTTTTCAATAAAAATTCTGTGGTGGTTCTATCTACATAACTTATAACCATTATCGTTGTAGAACGCTGGTCTAAACGCTCGAAAAGAGGAAGTTTCTTCTCTTTATTACAGCTACAAATATTAAAGTCAAGACATTTGCAGGTAACAATATCAAATAACCTTTCACCACCTTCATGGAATTTTGTTAAGGTTGAATCAAATATTTCTGAACTTTTTCTGCTTTTCGAAATTTTGACGTTAGAAACAGTATAAATAGAAGCGGCTAACCATAGTTTTTATATTTTATGAACTAAAAAGTTCGGGACGCAGCAAATGCGTTATGGTATCGAATTTTCGTAAAAATGTTTTTAATGGAAATATGTCTTGTTTTTACAATAAGGACATTTGGTACATATAGTATTAATAAGTACACTTGGAGAACACCCAAATCACCACAACACATATTTCAGAGACCTTACGATCGTTTCGTTGACCAAGTCAACATCTTCAGAGGAAGAAAAATTCTAGAATTTTTCTTCCTCTGAAGATGTTGACTTGGTCAACGAAACGATCGTAAGGTCTCTGAAATATGTGTTGTGGTGATTTGGGTGTTCTCCAAGTGTACTTATTAGTGCTCATCACAGGTTCCAGTTTTCACATAGTGACATATAGTATTACCTATATAGCACTAATAATGTACCATTTTTCATTAAAATAGCTTAGTTGTTTCATAAAGTACAAACATTTTCCGAAAATAAACTATAAAAGTTCCAGAAAAACTGGTCCGATTTTCCTGGCCAACGAACCTCTTTAAGCTATTTACACACTTGACAAGATATAATTATCCACAAAGAGCTTTGGGACAAAAATTGAAAAAAATATAATAATTTCTTTTACATAACTTGCTATACTAAATTATATTTTTCACAAAAATTCGACGACTTTTCTTTTACAATAACTCACTAAAGATTTTATATTCATTACCAACATCTCACAAAAATCTTACTAAAAATGATTTCTACGGAAACACTAAAAACATTTCAGCACCAACTTTTCAAATTCAGCCACTATTTGAAAGTACCTCTATACGGAAGCTTGATTTCTTCGACAATTAATACAAAGAAAAAGCGCTCTTAATCCGTCACTTCCATGGGGCTCCGCTGTTGATAAAAACGCCATATCACAATTTGTGATATGCGTTTGAAATATGTGCCAAAAACGTGACAAGTTGCAAAACAATTGAAATAACTCAAAAATAATGAACGATATAATTTTTTTTCCTTACAAACATGCATTATAATTTGATGTAAAACACAGAAATTAAACAACATAAGGGTGTTCTATTAGAAAAATAAAGGTGTATCACTAACGATTTGTGGGTCACCCTGTAATTGTCAAAATAGGTTGATACCACACAGCTCGAGACACCCAATAAATAACGTATATACTTTTCCTCCTTGTATAATAACGGATATATTGAATTTTACCCAAGAAATGCGTCATCCTGTATATGCGTAAACAGGCAAAAACTGAAACTGACCCCGTATATGGGTTTTAGGGGTTCTAGTTCGCGGCCATTTGAAGATATCTTTTTAAAATTTATAAGTCACGGTCTTCTTACTAACGAATTTAGACTATTAAACCATAAACTTTATAGCGGAAACTACTGCCGAAGCATCAGAAAGAGGGTCTATTAAAATGGATTTTCCGAAAATATTTTAGTAAACTGAGGACAGTGATGGTTGAAGCTGAAACTTAAGGCTTTGTGAAACACACTCATTGGGAGATTTTTTCGAAATAATCTGTGTTTGCTTCAAATTTGTTGTCTGAAAATTGCAAATTTTGACGTTTGAAACCGCGACTTTGACGTTTCAAGAAGAAAAATTATAAAGTTTTCAAACCATTTATTCAGCTACTTCTTGACACTTTTGCGCCAAGAAAACTTAACCGTTGTATGTAATATACAATTGGTTTTGTTAATCACACCAAATATTTTGTTCTTGTGCTTTCCTCTGATCACCAGTGGCACCCAAATTTTTGTTTTAAATGCCTATATTTTTTTTGTTCCAACTTATAGATCTGGTGTGTAGGGTAGGTTTGATATTAGAAACGTACATGTCAAATTTGGTTGTCAAAGCTCTGCTTTATTGTGAGATACAAATATTTTCCGAAAGGAAACCCAACATTTTCCAGGAAAAACTGGTGTGATTTTCCTGGCCAACGAACCTGTTCAAGCCACTTGCAAAAGGAAGGTACATACCAAATTTCATCAACATCTGCCCATTATTTTTTGAGTTATCGGTGTTATATATATATATATATATATATATATATATATATATATATATATATATATATATATATATATATATATATATATATATATATATATATATATATATATATATAACTCACTCATTAATAGTAACGCAACTCTGAAAGAATCGTGCCACATTAGACAACTACTGGACTCAGTGACCGTAACGCCGTCCTCCAAGAATATATAATATTGCCACATTAGGCAATTACTGCACTCAATGGCAGTTACGAAATCCTAAGATAAGTTTTTCACACCAAGCAAGTACAATAGTTACTGACAGTAACGCCATTCTCACAAATTCGTGCTGCATTAAGCAATTTTTGTACTCAGTGACAGTTACGCCAGCATATAATAACCTGGTCACATTAGGCCAGTTCTGTACTCCCTGACAGGAACGGCAGCCTCCAATAATACTGCCACTATAAACAAGGACTGTAATAATATTACCACGTTAGGTAATACTCACTGACAGTTACGCTATCCTGAAATAATCTTGCTACGTTAGGCAAGGACTGTACTCGCTGGCAAAAAGCGATATCCTTACATAATCGTGCGTACTATACTCGCAGGCAGAGGCACTATCATCAAGTAACTTTGTCACAGGAGAAAAGTTCGTTCTTTACTAACAATAACGCCATCTTGAAAGAAGCTTGCCGCGGTAGGCAGGTACTCTTTGAAAGTCGCACTATTCTCAAACAATATTGCCACAGCAGGCAACTAGCCTGACTAACAGGAACAATATCCTAAAATACGCTTACCACTTTAACAAAATTTTTGAATTAGCTGATGGGAACGCTATCTGAAAAGATTCTTGCCACAAGTGGCACCCACTGTGCTCTCTAGCCTGAATCCTATTCTGAAAACAACCTATCCATATTAAGCCAGGACTGTATTTAAAGACAGGAATGCTTTACTGAAATAAACATGCCATATTAAGCAAATACTGAACGATATGGGTAATAAAAAAGAGCCACACGTTTAGCAAATATTCGTAGGTAGCTTAGCTAAGAGTACTCATCATTTATTCATCCCTTTAATGACGCGAATTTTGTTAGCGAAACTATCGTCTGGTAGTAAAACTGTATTGTGATGAATTGGGTTCTCCAAATCGTACTCATTGGTGTTCATCACACGTTCCAATGTTCACTCAAAGAATACTAGCGATAGAATACATAAACTAACAGCCTAGGCAATTATACGACAGCTTTTCCAATGAACTCTTAGAGTAACATATGAGATGAGAGCAATATTACCTGTGCTCACGGGCAGGAAACCCACAAAGGAATACAGATAATGTACGTATGCGAGGGATAGTATGGATAAAGAGAAAACTTTGAATGAAGTTAGAAGTTGTATTGGCGTAATCTGTGAAGCTACTTCAAAGCGGGTTGATGCTGACAGCAAAGTAGTCAACTACCACTTCTTTGGTAGGAGAGACTTAACATGCATCAGGTCAGTAGTTACTGAATTTTATCAGGAGTAACTTAGAGCTACAAAATATGTGCAAATTAAAAAAACAATTAGCGGCATAGAATAAGTACCAATCAATATGAATCGTAATCCATGCATATACTTTGTTACGAATAGCCCAATGCCATAAACATAGATACAGAAGGTACTGACAATATAGTAGAAGGAAAACGTTGATAGAAGAGTAGTGTTAATGACCAAGCCTCTGGCCATACGCAAGTCCTTAAGACCTTGAATGATCAAGTCGAGCAATCACTTTACTACGAGCTAGTAAATTAGATAAACTTGAATGGCTCCCTTTAAAAATGTACAACCCATAATACAAAGAATATATGTTCAAGTATGTAAAGAGAAGAGAGCTCAAAGGGCATGTGGATACAGAAAAAGATACTGAATATGCATAATCCCGAAAAGCTGATCTTGAAAAATGTGTGGATTGTAACCAGAACGAGAAATACTACAAAACTTATTAACGAAATGAACCTGAAGCATAGTCTCAGTTATGTCCTTTCCTGAAGCAGCTTTGAAGTTATGTATAACGAGACAGTAGCACTTCCTTACATCCTTATAAGTCGGCAACAGAACTTCACGTTGATCATTGAACGTTCTAAAAACAGGACATTATGACATTTGTCTTGTGTTTACTTATTTGGACAAAGTTATTTTGAGGCCACAAAAGTAAATATATAACGATACAAATTGACCAAATATTACATCACTCAATTAAGTACAATTTGGAGAACCCAATTCATCACAATACAGTTTGTAGACCTGACGATCGTTTCGCTAACAAAGATAGCGTCATCAAAGGGATGAATAAACTAAGTGAATAAAGACTAGGACTACTATTTATATGTCAGTTGCAGTTGCGAACAGCCTCCTCTAGGGAGGTATACAGACAGACCCTCACTGTTGAATCTTAAATCCCTGTTATTAAAGCTGCATACCTGCCTTTGTAATACTGATCTGCGATCGTCAGGTCTAAAAAATGTATTATGATGAATTGCGCTCTCCAAATTGTACTTTTCAGTGCTTATCACAGGTTCCAATCTTCACTCGTCACTTGGTTAGACAACAGCACACAACGCAGTTATTTTGCCTAATAACTGATGCTTAACGTGTCACCACACATAAACACAAACACAGCTTCCCCTCTCTCCCCACGAACAGACGTCTGATATAATGGTAAAAAAGTCCCATTTTACAAAATTGTATCGGTTTTGCAGCACCTAGAGACTTGCTCTAATCATTTTCTAAATTTTTTAGGACGTTTTCTTATATCAATTTACATTTATATGGCGGTATTTAACTTAAAAACTAATAATTTTTCTATAAAAATAAAAAATTATCAAAATCGGTAAATTTACGCAATTTTATCCTTCTTGCGGCACCTCAAGACATGCCCTAAAAACATTGATATTTTGCCTTTTCTCCAACAAAAGGAAACTTTTCCACGCTATCATAGATAAAAAAATATAATGATGTAATGCAACTTACCTCTTACCAAATTGCAGCACGGGGAAGATATAGCGGGTTGAAGTAGCCCTAGAAATTACAATAAAAAAATTAACCTCTGGGAAACTGTTAATAGGCTTAAAATCAAAATCGAAAACAATTGTTACAAAAGCTTTTAATATTATGATGGCTTCATTTATGGCCCAATATGACTATCCGATCCTCTCCCCTTCTCGTAAAAGTAGAGCTTAAGTCGTGGTGGGTAAAAATGTACCCCCAAATTAGGTGTTTTTACGGTTTTACGATTATATTTTGTAAAGGACTGACAATATCGAGAATATGGTTCTTACTTTATTCATATATGGATTAGTTCAGATAATATTACCAAAAAGCAGAAGTTGAAATGAAAATTTTCCATAAGTATGTAAACTTTGTCTAACTTTGATAATCGCTAGTATAGGAAAGAGCAGTAAACAAAATATGCATCCAGTCTGATTCAATGCAGAATTTAATGCCCTACAACCTTTAATAAAAACATATTTTCGATACTGTGAGCCCTTTACGAGATATCATCGTAACAACCGTAAAAATACCCCCTTGGGGATACATTTTTACCCTCCACCACAACTCCGTCTGGTGGGAAAACTTAGGATAGTCATATTAGGCCATAAAGATATTAAAACAATAAAACCTTTTGTACCAATTATTTTCGATTCCTCTAATTTTTGGTTTTATACTAGTGGTCTATAAATCTACAAGAAATAAATCTTGCACGTGATGTAGACTTGTTATGGGCCTTAACTGATGGTAGTTTAAAATTAACCAAGTTTTCAATAAGGTAATTATGGATGACTCACTTATCTCAAAAATAGTTTTTTTGTCCGCCAGCTGGTCTAAAAAACATAAAAAAGAATACAGATTTATTCAGATTCTAATTTAAGAAGTTTTTTTGTGCTAAAGAAAAAAACTGAAATAAAATATTTTGATAGGTAACTAAACATTTAATAGACGAAACATCCTCTTACTAATAAATATTTTATTTTGTGTCTTATAAAAATGTTCATCGCGCCATACATACGGAGTGTTATACAATTTTGAAATGAATGCGGGTTATGTAGAAAAAATGTGGTAGGAAGTGTATTTTATAAAGCCTTAAGTTTCTGCTTCAATTGCCATTGTCCTTCATTTTACTAGAATGTTTGCAAAACATTTATTTGAAATAGGTCCTTTCTCTGATGCTTTCGTAGTAGGTTTTGTACTAGAAGAATTAAAATTTTTGGAAAGATATTAAGATATAGTTGCAGAAAAGTAATTATTTTTATACTAAAGTAAATGTAAATATAAAATGCTAAAATTGATATATTTGTGAGATTTGGGATTGCAGGGGACAAAGTTCAGAGGAAATTTGGAAAATGACAGAATAAAATCGTTTGATAGTTGGATTCTTTGGAAGAAGTTTAAAATTATGTCATTTCCAAGCACAAGCTAATCTTTTTTGTATAATTTCTGTATAATTAAAATAACATTAAATGGGTATAAGTACAAGTATAGAGTTTGTGATTTAATAGTCTAATATTTCCCAATTTTACAAAATAAATTTGAAAAATCCCTCTTTTCAGGCAATAAATGGATAAATTAACAAATCATATATCCAGTAGTAGGAGTTCGAACGTAGTAAGTGCGCTGTGGTAGAGCATTTTCATAGCCGATTTTTTCACACTTTAATAACAAATTTTATATTAAATTATTACTAAAAAAATTGGTACGTAAGTAGCCTATATTATAGACTATAGCACGTCCAAAATTTCAAGTTTATTTCTTTATCATAAAACAAATTTTCAACATTTACAAAGTGTATGAGATTTGATCTTTATCACATAAATTTAACTGCAATTTTCTACCTACGTATTGACGCATTGGCTTGTTAGACTCTTGTCGTTAAGGTTGTTGGTTCGAATCTCCGTAAGGGATTTTTTCTTTCAGATTTTCATTTAATTCTAGTAACTGATCAGATTATATAATCAGAAGAAAAATATTTAAATATTTCTAATTACTTTGGCACAAAAAAATGTAAGAAATGGTTAATTTGATATAATTATCTATGTTTATCTTTTTATAATATATATGTAATTATTGATAAAATTCTTTAACAAATGAAACCTTAAAGTGAGAAACTTAATAAACTTCTTATTTCTGACAGCTTGCGATACGAAGATATGAGTATTTTTCTGCTTATATTTCTTTTTACTTCCACGCGTTCAAAATTCCGTGAAAAATAATTAACAATTTTTTACTTTTCCTTTTTCTAATTGAAATTGGAGATTCTCTAATTCGAATTTTGCATCTTATTATAAAATTTTCGTGTGAAAACATTTAGTTGTTAAATTAAGTGCAAAACAATATTTGCGCATTTCCCTAAACCTGAAAATTGTTTTCGAAGTTTTCAAAGTTTCGTAAAAAGATTTTTATAAAATTTTTGCAAACATTACTCAAACCAGTTTTTGTAAAAGCCTTGTTAAGAAGCTGTTTGTGAATGTTTATATCGTGGCAAGTGCAGTTTTTGTGTAAATTGCTGAAAAATCGGACCAGTTTCTCTGCGAAAATCTTTATTTTCGGAAAACTTTGTACCTACTTTTCAACCAATAGAGTTAGTTTGATGTAATATGGTAGATGGTTTCTACAAGTAGGGTTATCTACCAGATTTGATGTATAATTAAAAAAAAGGTATATTGTACATTAGACAGGCCGAATAGCTTGGTACGCAAGTCTATTTCCGGAAAACTTTGTACTTTCCAACCAATAGAGTTAGTTTGATGAAATATGATTAACAGTTTCTAAAAGAAACGTTATACTAACCACCAGATTTGATGTCTGATTTAAAAAAGGTATATATTGGATATTATACAGGCAGAATAGCTTAGTTCGGGAAACAAGTAACCTCTAGAATTAGACTAGGAGTTCGCGGGTTCGAATCCCGTATTCAGACGGTCGGTCATTTTCACTCGAATGTGAAAGGGCCGACTTCTGATGAGTTATGGGTGGTGTTCTTTGTTTATATGTGTTTGTAAAGTCCCTCGCATAAGTCTAAGACTCCTGGGTGTTGAGTTTGTCTATTGTGATGTTATTATTGCTATTATTATTACTAAAAATATTTGTATGAAAGTTCGCCACCAGAACTCACTTGCTACGTTTAGACTTTGATTGGTGAGCAGATAGATGCACATATTGGTCGATTTGAAGAGAACGTAGTGTGAATAACGTTATTATTGGCAAAGGTGAGGATTGCATTTTTGGTTCTTGGTTGTTTGCCAAAAGTTGCTTATAAATCGTTTAACAAGCATCATACCAAATGTAATATTTGTATTTTTTTGTTCACTTTACGGAATTTTCGTATTAAAAATTAACAATTAAATTTATTCAAATGACCGCGAACTAGAACCTCTAGAACTCATATTTGGGGTCAGTTTCAATTTTTATATGTTTATATATATATATATATATATATATATATATATATATATATATATATATATATATATATATATCAAATAACGTCGTCGCATTTAACATGAATGCTGCAGCTTTAACTTTAGCCCTTACTTTGTTTCTTCTCCACATCAATGACCTCCTCTCTAGCACATCCAACCCAGTTCACAGTTACGCGGATGAGAGCACCCTTCACTTAAATATACAATATTCTAAGCCTGCCTTAAGCCCAATTAGATGAGACACGCAGACTCATGGAGGCTTCTGTCTCTGTGGATCTCCAAAAAATATTATACTGCAGAAGTAGAAATCTTGTACAATTCAACTACACCAAATCTCAGCCTTGCTTTCTATCTCATAAGAGATACATCAGCCCTAGACCCAACACAATGAACAACCAAGTTATTCAAAGTAATGAGTCCTTTTCACTTGTTGACATTTCTGTGGATCGAAATCTCAATTGGCACCAACACGTCACATCAATTCCAGAATCGGCTGCTACGAAATTAGGTTTCCTCTTCCGGGCTCGCAAATACTTTTCACCAGCTAATCTCTATACCTGATATACTTCACAAATAGGGCCAAACCTCGAATACTGCTCCCACATCTGGGGTGCCACTGCCGCTTCTACACTCACTACCCTGGACTCCATTCAGAAGAGAGCTATACGTCTCATCGGTGACCCTACCCTCACCCAAAGGCCATCTCTTGCTCATCGACTTGCTGTTGGTGACCTCTATCTCTCTTTCTCTCTTTTATAGATATCAGCACGGGCACTGCTCAGAGGAGCTTTCTTCCATAGTTCCTCCACCTGCTGCCCCCGAGAGATCAACCAGGGGAAAGGAGCGAATGCGCCCTCTTACTGTCCAGGTCACCAGACATAGAACATCTTGTTGTGCCCGCTCCTTTGTCCCGAGGACTTCCAAGTTGTGGAATTCCTTGCCGGTACATGTTTTTCCTTTTCCTCTGAACCTCCAAACCTTCAAGTGCAGAATTAACAAGTTGCCTCTTTCCTCCCTGTGAGCCCTCGTGGTGTGTTCTTGAAATAAAAAATGAATACTATTTTCTTTCGTAATCTTTTTTCAGTCACAAATATGCACTTATCTATGTACATTATATTAATTCCCAATGATTCGTTTTGTATATATATATATATATATATATATATATATATATATATATATATATATATATATATATATATATATATATATCACTGATAACTCAAAAAATGATGGGCCGACGTTGGTAAAGTTTTGCAGGTACCTTCCTTTCGTAAGTGACTTGAATAAATCCGTTAGTCAGAAAGTTTTTTCTAAAAATTCTAGTACCTCCACAAAATAACTAATCTGTAGCAACCCACTTTGGTACGCAGATATTATAAAAAGTAAACTATGTACCAAAATTTAGATCCCTAAGTTATAAGCAAAAAAAAATCATAAGCATTTAATAAAAACAAAATTAGTGTCACGGAATATAACAGGGGGAAGACAATATTTTTTTTGTGTTGAGCAAAAGCTATTAAATATCACATATATATTATATTTCTTAATGCATATATAATTTTCGTAATAACAATCGGAATGCTCTCTTCTCTTAATACCAGGAAAGCCTCTGGCCTTGACGAGATCGCAGCAATTGTTCTCAAAAAATGCGTACCAAAACATTCTCCTGTCCTGACTCGTCTGTTTCAGACATCTTACAATAGAGGCATATTCCTTAGTAACTGGAAAACTGCTCGAGTACAACCCGTCCCCATGAAAGGATCCAAAGCGCTTCCTAGCAATTACAGACCTATTTATCTCCTTTCAGTCGTCTCTAAATTGATGGAAAAGTATATAAACACCGAACTACTACAATTTCTTGAAAAACACAGTCTAATCCACGACAGGCAGTATGGATTCCGTCAGCGTAGATCAACTGCCGACCCCCTTTCGTTTGTCAGCCATTCTTGGAACAAGTCCATGGAACTACACGGTGAATCCCAGATTGTCGCTCTAGACATATCCAAAGCATTCGACCAAGTCTGGCACGCAGCGCTGCTTAATAAACTTCCGGTCTATGGCCTACCACCAAAACTTTGTACCTGGACAGCAAATTTCCCCTCCAACCGGAGCATATCTGTTGTCGTGGATGGCCATTCCTCTAAACTGTATCCAATTAATGCAGGAGTCCCTAAAGGTTCAGCTTTAGCCCCTACTTTGTTTCTTGTCTACATCAATGACCTCCTCTCTAGCACATCCAACCCAGTTCACAGTTACGCGGACGACAGAACCCTCCACTCAAATATACAATATTCCAAGCCTGTCTGTTTAACCCAATTAGATGAGGATCGCAGACTCATGGATAGTTCTGTCTCTGTAGATCTCCAAAAAATATTGGACTGGGGAAGTAGAAATCTTGTACAATTCAACTCCACCAAATCTCAGTTTTGCCTTCTATCTCATAAGAGATAAACCAGCCCTAGACCCATCACAATGAACAACCAAGTTATTCAAAGTAATGAGTCCTTTTCACTTGTTGGCATTTCTGGGGATCTAAATCTCAATTGGCACCAACATGTTACATAAATTGCAGAAACGGCTACTAAAAAATTAGGTTTCCTCTTATTCTTCTTCTTCTTATATACTTCACAAATAAGGCCAAACCTCGAATACTGCTCCCATATCTGGAGTGCCGCTGCCGCTTTTACGCTATCTTGGACTCCATTCAGAAGAGAGGTATACGTCTCATAGGTGACGCCACCCTCGCCCAAATGCTGTCATCCCTTGCTCACCGACGTGCCGTTGGTGACCTATCTGTCTCCTTTACAGATATCTGCACGGGCACTGCTCGGAGGAGCTTTCTTCTGTAGTTCCTCCACCTGCTGCCCCCAACAGATCCAGCAGGGGAACAGAGCGAATGCACGCTTTTACTGTCCAGGTCACCAGACATAGAATATCTTGTTATGCCCGCTCTTTTGTCCCGAGGACTTCCAAGTTGTGGAACTCCTTGCCGGCACATGTTTTTCCTTCTCCTCCGAACCTCCAAGCCTTCAAGTCCAGAATTAACAAGTTGCCTCTTTCCTCCTTGTCGACACCCACGGTACGATAGTATTTAGGCTGTGAGCTTTCGTGGTGTGTTTTTGAAATAAAAAAATAAAAATTATCTATGAAAATTTGCTACCATAACGCACTTGCTGCATCCACACTTTTGTGGACATATCTTACTTTACATATAAATTTGCTGAAACAATAACAAATTATGACTTTAGATAAATAGATACCACGTTAACTTACAGCGGTATAACATTTGCGAGCTTCACTATACATGAATATCTTGATCTCATCATCCACTAGAACGATTACGCTTTCATGAAAAGCTAGTGGGTAGACGGATATATATTAGATTACTTGTGACGTTCTTTTAGCGATATGATAAAATTTCCTGTTCTGCTGGGAATGTCCTCAGGATTTTCAACATCAGTATAGCTTGTTGAACAAAATATTGTCACAACATTGACAACGTTCAATGTTTTATTCTGTGTTTGCTGAAAAGTCAGATGGACAACTTTGATGTACGTTATTTCTTGGAGTGTATTGGAAAATTGTAACATTGTGTTCTAGCAAATATAACATACATTCAATTCGCTTTCTTTTATTTACAGCTGCACAATATACAGGGTTGCTCATAAGTAAAGCGAAAAGGCCATAAGTTTTAAACCGAGGAAGGCATCGGACTCAAACTATTTAGGGTTTCATAACATATGATTTCCGACTGTTTGTTGGCATTATCGACATTTTTTGAAGCACCCCCTTTTCGGTGGGTGACAACATGTTACGCACGATTTTTTTAGTTACATTATAGGACACCAGGTATATGCATTAACAACTGTTTGAATTTTCTTTCAAAGTCGAATGGTTTTTGTTGCTTTGGATTAAAATGTGGGCAAAATATTGTGGTTTAAATGATGAGCAATATTTATGAAAATTCGCTGAAACGTAAACACCGTTCTGACTTCTCGCTAACATTAAAACTGCTTTAATAAATTATATCTAGCAGCGTAAAATGTAAGACGATATTATTTTCGTTAGAACAGAATATTTACTAAATAGAAATTTGTTCCACAAAGTAATACGCATAAATAAGGAGGATTTATTGGTCAGAATGACATAGTTGAAATGTCGACATAGAAATCCGTTAGAAAAGGCTTTATAAACATGTTTAATTGATAACGTCAAAGAAGCCGAATTTTCCCTCAGCAACTAAGACACTACGTGAGCACATGTGTGCGTACTCCCTTCAATACAGATAGCGTTATGAGTTTTAGAGAAGGACAGAAAAACACTCGCGAACGAGGCAGCATATGTCTGCTACGATGCAGCAGCAGAGCGGCTATATAAGACGGGTGTAGGCTTTACGCCGGCAGAGAGAGAGAAAGTCCGCAATGGCAGTGAAGCTAGTAAATTAAATATAGATCTGTTGCATTTTTAAGTGATCAATTGTGTAATAAATTTGTGAAATACCTATTGTTTAGGTACCTCTGTGCTAAGTGTCGGATCTTTGCCGTGAAGGGCGAGTGATTTTAAAACCACTTTCTAACATATAGCAGGTGTACTATGGTCGTTTTATGTTCTTTTGTTGAAACAGGTTCTGGGCTTCGGTTCTGGTTTCCGATTCTGGTTCCGGACTGCTGTCATTCCGTTTCCGGGCTGCTAACATTCCAGCTGCAGGCTGTTTCCGTTTGCGAGCTGTTATCATTCCAGTCTCAGGTTAGGGCTGCTGTCACTTAAGGTTCTGACTGTAAGCTATTGTTAAACATGAGTCACTGTCATGATATTGCCGCAGAGATTTCCATCCTTTTAGAAGAGAGCTGCTGTTAAAAGTCTACATCTTTTGTTCTGCAGGCCTTGTATCTGAGAGCATGCACTGTTTCGTGCAGCTTGAGTGTGCTTATCATTTGAAGCGACATTTGAGTTCGTTTTTGGCCGACTGCATAATCATGCCTATATGTAAGGCTTTCCAGCCAGGTGACTCTCCATCGACACCACCTTTTCAAGTTTAGAAAACACAAGTGTGTTAGGTTCCATAATATCTTAATCCATCAGTTTAATTAATGAAGTCATAAGTATGTGTTTGATTTGATTAACGATCACTCTGCTCTCGTATATAAATTAGTAGACATTATTTGAATTTAAATTTCTGAACCTGTGAAATAGTATGACGTATGTTTTGTTTTAGTAATTAATTTATCTTGGAAATTTAATAGTCATATCACATACGGGATAGCTAACCACGAGTTTTTAAATTGTAACCATTTATGTTCTTAGTAAATAATTAAGAAATGTCTATAAATGATGTAATCTTGTGCTATTTTAAATTTTAAAATTATCTCTTCAGAATATGCCAAGTTTAATAACGTTTAGCTGTAGTAAGTTCTTGTAATCTGCTAATGCTTCATAATTAACTCAAAGTCGAACTGATAAAATTGGTCATACGTATGATTTGAGACCCCTTTCTCTGCTGGCACCTATTTACCCTGCCTTAACTTTAAACTGAAGTAATACATTTGTATAATTGTTCTTGTTTGTATTATTGTATCTATTCCCTCTAACCCTCTTTTACAGTCGTTTCGTTTTTTAATTTCTTTTACACGGACACTAATAACTGATTTTGAGGGTTATCATTAACACCATGATAATTGTTAGAACCTGGTATCCATCTACCTAGATATCGAGAACCAATTACGTGTAAATGTGCAATTATTTGATGAGAGTTCAATAAATCTGAAGATTCACAGAATATACATTTCCGACGAGTATAAACCCTTGAATTTTTTAAATAACATCATGGTTCATGAGATACATGTTTGGAAAGCGCATTCAGCGGACTTTTTGATGGTATTAGTTATTTTTAAGGTGCCTTTGACAAAACCGAAAACAATCGGATTTTCATGAAATTCATTTGGGAAAATGGTAAAGATGCCCAAATAGAGCCACTTAAACTTCTTGATAATAGTAATGCCTCTTGTCGAACTGATGAATCGAGTTTTGCAGTGATCCGTTGGGCACTTGTTGAAAGGCCATCAGAATTCGTTCTCGCAACTGTTCCAAAATTCTCCGTCCGATCATCGCAAATAACGCTTTTTAAATAACCTCATAGATTTTTTTTCAGCGTGGACCTGTTAAAGCCCCTTGAAAGAAAAAGTGTCCAATTACATGATGACTAACAATTTCGGGCCATACGTTCAGTTTCGAGGACATTGAGTATGAATGTCTTCCATCCAATGGGGGTTACTGTTAGACCAATATCGACAATTAAGGCAAAAGGCAGCTTCATCAGAGAAAAGAACGTAGTTTAAAAAATCTCCATTTTGTTGAATAACCTGAATTATTTGTTTACAAAATTCGATTCATCTATCAAAATCGTCTGCAAAAAGTTCTTGCTGGTTATGAACCTTATAGGGAAAAAGACTTTTGCCGATGCAAAATCCGATGTACAAAACGTCTGGAGATCTTGTGCGTTCTAGCAAGTTTCAATGGATAACTTTTGGGAGTTTCATGTACAGCAAGCAATACACCCAGCGTCTTTTCTTTTGCAATAGCAGTTACCTGACGGCCGGACATGGGGCGATCTTCTACGCTCCCTGTTTCAGCAAATTTGTGGTGAAGTTTGCATACCGAAGACCTGTTAAGGGGTGGGCGTTCAGGGTGAACTTCATTGAATAAATGACGAAGGTCATCATAGGTACTTTTACGATCATCATAATAGATTATCATTTAAACTTCAATACGCTCTTGTTCATTTAGGTGAGCCATACCACACAAAAGTAAAAGAAGTAAATTAACTAAAACACTGATGTTTTAATTCTCAAACAAAAATGCTTGCCACTGTGGAAGATCAGGCTAACACTTTTGATAAAATTGGGTGAAATTATTAAACTGTAGCCTGTATTATCACTTAAATTAATTACATGTCTGACAAGGTCATGTGTTTTAAGCTTTCTTGGGCAGAGATAAAATTACTTGAATAGTCTTTATTTTACTTTATTTGTTTTCATGAAAAGCCGACTGTTTTTTTTTCTTACCAAGGCAACTTCAAAATAATGATTATCATCAAAAATTACACTGAATTTGCTTTCGAAAAATGTGTCTCATTACCCATTGTGCTATTTAAGAAATTAAAGTGTTGTCGCCCTCAAAAACAAGGGTGCTTTAAAAAATGTCTATACATTCACGAAAAAATCAAATCATCTGTTAGGCAATCCTAAAAATTGCGAGTCTGATGGCTTCCTCGGTTTAACAGTTATGGCCTTGTTGCTTTACTTATGCGCACCCTATATGTATGTATATGTACCCATAATGGGTTGGATTCGGGATTAGCCGATGCTTATATGTATTTTTGGATTTGAAAGTTGCATTTTAGTTTGTCTATCTGTTTGTTTGCATAGGAAACACCAAGGCCTAGAGGAAATTACAAATAAATTTTCATATTACTAAGAAATCTTCACGAACTTTGTTTAAATAGAGCTACACATAGTGAAGTGATCATAATCGGGTATTAGCAGAGTCAAAAAAGACATTACTAAAAATGAAGTAAATACAATTCCTACAAAATTTCAGGAGGAAGGAAACAAGGTAATGACATCTATGTGGCCATACATAAAAGCCTAGCAAATACGCGTAAATTCTCAAGGTGACACAAAAACGGAGCAGGTGGAGAAGGGTTAGGCAGGAAGACACATACACTAAACAAAGTAAAATTTAAAAAATTCAGGACGCAGCAAGTGCGTTATAGTAGTGAATTTTCATAAGAATTGTACACTATTTGTATACAGTCTATTACTAAAATTAATACTTTAAACTTAGGCAGACCGTGAAAATCGATTGTAGAGGTCCTAGTACGCGCACAGTTGAGGAACAGTCTCGAAAATGTTACCATCGATATCTCTCAATTATCGCAAAAATCCTGTGTTCTAATTCCTTTTGAGAAAAATGCCCAAAACTAAATTTTCTATAAAGCTAAAAAAATTTAATTTTGCTATATGTCTAGATAGTGTAAGTCTCTTTAAAAAAACTTGTGTCACGATTTTCATTTAAGATACAACAGACTTCCAGAAGGAAACTTAATTCATATTTCGAAAAGTAAAGTATCCGCCAAATTGTAAACGTAGCAGTTATTTTTACTTATTAATTGTCAGACCTAATCAAACCGGTTCTTTCAATATCAACAATAACAAAATGTCTGCTGAAAGCTATAATTTTACTCAAAGATGACAAAGTTATTTAGGCATTTTAAGCAAAGAGCTTGTTCAAAACGTATGAAATCTGTGCACTATTGTTTCTCCAAATGTCAAAATAAAACCAAAAAAAATCGTTTTGTTTACATAATACTTGACACCAGCTTCATGCCCGGAATATTATATTAAAAGTCTACGTAACAGTTAAGTACAGAATTATTAGAATTGCTATTTATTATTTAGGCATTTTAAGCAAAGAGCTTGTTCAAAACGTATGAAATCTGTGCACTATTGTTTCTCCAAATGTCAAAATGAAACAACAAAAAATCATTTTGTTTACATAATACACCAGCTTCATGCCCGGAATATTATATTAAAAGTCTACGTAACGATTAAGTATAGAATTATTAGAATTGCTATTGAAACATATTAAACGAATGTTCGGTCTTATATGACGTCGTGTGTTTAAGTTTAAAGATAAAAGAAACTATTTTATAATCATTTTTCTAGAGACTTGACTTGATTTTGTTTACATATTTACTATATTATGCTACATTTTCAATCTAAAACCACAGCATAATATATCTCTGCTGTTCCAAAACCGTATTTGAGGCCGTTCATCAAGCCATAAATATGGTGTATTTTAAAAATTGATTGAATCCCCTAGTTAAATAACAATCACTTGGCAAATTTTTGATTTCATGTCGTCTGTCATTTTCGATATTTTTTGCAGAGATTTTACGATTATTGGTTCGTGTAGTATGTTATATATTTAGTTTGGTTACTGTTGATGTATGGTTTATATCTGTTGTATGAATCAATCTACGCTTAGCAGTTAACTACTATATCTGTCAGGCATTGGACACTAACCACTATGTCGTTTCAATGCATGCCTTTCAGATTTTATTTTTAAGCTGGAAAAAATCTAAATATTGTAAACCAAATTACTTGAAATTCACAACATAGCTTTATTAATATATATATATATATATATATATATATATATATATATATATATATATATATATATATATATATATATATATATATATATATATATATATATATATATATATATATATATATGTACAATACTCCACTGATTTGAACCACACTTGACACATATCTTCATTGTATTAAGACCGCGCACGAGTTCGTATATCAGCTACGACAGACATTTTTGACCTCAAAAATATTTTTGAAAACACTATATTTTTTAAGTAACAGAGTAACTAACATGAGACTTTACATCATGCGGTTAGAAATTTTAATTGTGTAAATATACCTATGTTGTAAATTCTAATTAATTTGGTTTATAATATAGATGTATGTATCCAAGCGATAACTCAACTGATTTGAACGAAACTTGGCACATATCTTCACATATATATATATATATATATATATATATATATATATATATATATATATATATATATATATATATATATATATATATATATATATGTATATATATATATATATATATAAGTAGATAGGGCCCCACCTGGGCTCATCCCCTCCACTTTTTACTGCGCATGCGCGATGACGTCATGCGCATGCGCTGACCTGCGCAGACCTGTGACAGTTGACAGCTGACCTGTCAGATTTGACAGGTGTCAAATGTCACTGACCTGACAGCTGTCAGCTGTCAGTTGTCATCTGACCTGACAGGTGTCAACGTCAAATGTCACCTGACCTGTCAGATGACGTCACAAGCATTCCAAGATGGCTGACCTGTCATAGACAGTCGCAACCCGGGTTCTCTCTATGGAACTAACCTGAGATGACGTCACAAGCATTCCAAGATGGCTGACCTGTCATAGACAGCCGCAACCCGGGTCTCTATGGAACTAACCTGAGATGACGTCACAAGCGTTCCAAGATGTCTGACCTGTGTCCATAGATAGCCAGGTTAGGTATTAACTGTCTTGTGATGACGTAAGATGTTCCGTCTGACCTGTGTCCATAGATAGCCACAAGCCAGGTTAGGTATTAACTGTCTTGTGATGACGTAAGATGTTCCGTCTGACCTGTGTCCATAGATATCTACAAGTCAGGTCTCCATGTGTGTATTTGAAGAATACCATCTGTCTGATTGTTTATTTAGGTTAAGTGTTGTATGACATGCTTAGTACCCGCCATCTGATTGTTTATTGAGGTTATGTTTGTATTTGTTTATTAAGGTTATGTATGTATTTGTTTATTAAGGTTAGGTGTTCGTATACAGACTGATTACCAAGCCATTTTGATTGTTTATTAAGGTTATGTTTGTATTTGTTGATTAAGGTTATGTTCGTACACACACAGCTGTCTGTATTTGTTTATTAAGGTTATGTTCACACACGTTTTGATTACCAGTCATATGATTGTTTGTTAAGGTTATGTTTGTATTTGTTATTTGAATGCAAACAGAGATAATACAAGAGTGTACTTACATACAACAAGAGACGTCAGCCTTCTTTCACAGCTTAATACACACACTACTGAACAAGTGTCTCCTGTGTTTAGGATACAAACAGACAGACAACTGATTGCCATTGTTGAAGCTTGTACATGCTGTTTAACAAACACGTCATGACAGTTCAAAGTCTTTGCTTAAACTGACAGATGCATGTGTATTTGAAAGAAAAGCATTTGCCTGAACTTAGATTTGAACCCACGAACCTCGAATCGGCCATAGACAGCTTTCTCAGATACTATCGCTAAACCAATAGCTCCACAGACGCACACGGTAAAAGTTTGTTCGCTGTTGTATATATAAAACAAAGCCAGTTGTTGTTGACATATGAGGTTAGGTGTTCGTATACATGTTGATTACCAATCATCTGATTGTTTGGTAAGGTTATGTTTGTATTTGTTATTTGAATACAAACAGACATAATAATAAGAGTGTACTTACATACAGCAAGAGACGTCATCCTTGTTTCACAGCTAAACACATACTGAACAAGTGTCTCTGTCTCTTGTATTGAGGAAACAAACTGATGTAAGAGAGAGAGAGAGGCCTTACAAAGGATAAACAACGTTTTACAGTTGTTAACCTTGATCCTGTTTGAGCTTGTACACTCTGTTTAATATACACAAGAGAGAGGCCCTCTTAAAGGTAAACAACGTGTCAGTTGATGACCTTGGTGAATGTTATCTTGTGTTATATCTGTTCAATCACCCCATTATTCGTGTTTGAGCTTGTCTAGAATACAGCCGTTAAAAGTTATCATAACGGGAAGTATGACATCATCACATTATTTGTGTTTGTAGAAAAGGCCCCTGCTCACACCTTAAATCGTTTCTATTTCTCATAAGATTACATGTATTTTTGCCTAATATAGAGCTTTTAACACGTTTTCCCATAAGAAACAACGTATTTGTAGACACACACACATTTAGTAAGGTTTCTGTGAAAACAAATATAGTTTTAAAAACGGCTATTGTGGCAGCATATATAAATTGGCTACACACACTCTAAAGCTCATTCACAATTCAGTTGTCGTTGAGAAAAGACGTGCTTCAGTTTGCTCTACTCAAATCTGTTTCAAAATGGCTACATTAAGTGATGTGTGTTACCAGCAAATTAAAGACAACTTCTGGTATGGTCTATTTGGAGACTTTCAACTTATTATCGATAAAAACACTGGCTATTTTAATGCCACAAAATTGTGTAAGATTGGTGAGAAAAGATTCAGACATTGGTTGGAAAATAAGAAAACTAAAGAGTTGATTGCCTATTACAACAGTCGGCTAAAGGAAGAGTTAGGGAATACTGATACCCTCAATATTTCAACTGAGGGAGCCCACTTAGAGTTATCGCCAGGGAGCCGGACTACTACCCCCCTTAAAACGGAAGCAACAACTCAAGTAATACCAACAACAGCTACATATCTGGTGGACTTTGGTGGGAGACAGGCTGAAAACAACTTGATATCTGGTACATATGTGTGTAAAGATTTAATATTAAATTTGGCTTGTTGGATATCCAATAAGTTCTATGCCAAATGCAACCAAATTATTTCTGATTTCTTCCGAAACGAATTTGATCAGAAATACAGGGACAGCCTAGATGCGATTGAAGTAAAATTAATGGAGATAAATGATGAGTTGCAGCGTATGCGAGAAACAAATGCTAAAGTCACAGAATATCTTGAAGATATATCCCCAAAGCCAAGTAACCAGGGAAAAATAAGTGTGTTTGGTTTACTTGCAAGAAACGAGACAGGCGCCCCCTATCCATATCATGCTGTAAGAACACAAAAGAAAAGTTTCCCAAGAGCTGTGAGGAACTTTAAAAATAAACACCCCAACGCCCAAGTGATCCTAAACAAGCTGTACGATCCAAATTCAGTAAATCTCTTTAACAGAATAAAGACTGAAGTGAAATACCTTACAGCACATAGAAACAACCTACATATAGCCGATGTACCACAAGATAAGTTTGTTCAGGATATTATTGCTTTAAGACATACTTTTTAATTGTATTACAAAATAAAAACACATTAATTTTAACAAAGACTTTTATTTGATTCTAAGTACAAGTATGTAAACTCTTTGTTGGAATACATTTATAGAATTATTAACATTAGATGGTTCAGTGTTGCGTTGGTGCTGTTGTTGTTGTTGTCGTTGGTGCCTCTTCATGGCTGTGGGTTTACTAGGTGATAACACTAGCTTCTTTTAGTTCTTCCAAGATTGACTGAATTTCGTTGTTATGAGCATTATTACCTGCAACTTGGGAAGCCACTAAAAGTCTAAGTCTGTCAACCAACTCGTTTATGTCATTCCAATACACATAGGCTATTTGTTTGTTATTTTGTATCATATAGTTGTTGGTGCTGATGTTGTTGTTAGGGCTCATGCCGTTGCTATCGCTGCTCTTATCACTCTGAGTTTTAAGTTCAGTCTTTTGTTTTTTGTTAAGATGTCTGTCGTTGCTGTCGTCATCGTCTTCCTCGTAGGTGTAACCAAAACCTTGAGGTGTTGAGGATCTACGACCTCGTGGATTTATCACTGGTTTTATTAGAATCAGATACTTTTCAGAGGAACAACCCTTGGTTCGTGCGTTAGGATCATAGTTCATTTTATAAACACTAGTTGCTTCTAGAATATCTCTATAGTGCTGAAGATCGTCATAAGTATACCCCCGGGGTCTTTTCATAAATAACAATTCTAGCAAACCTTGTGTTTGCGGGTATCTCCTTTGACCCAGTTGAATCTCAGCATCAGTAAAGTCTAAGTGTTTGTTACCAAGACTCCAGCTACCGGTATCTTTAGCGTAGCGGGCACCATACGTTTGATCAATGGTACCGAGCCTTGGTGGTTCAGTAAAATACTTGTCTACATAATATCGAACTCGGTCAGGATATTGCTCCACAAATTCTTGATATGCAGGGTTGGTTGTGACAGTTTGTAGGTCTGCCTCAAGCTCTTCAAATGTTGGGATATCCTCATCGGAACTTGCCGCCTCAGCCTCTTCCCTTGGTTCAGCTTCAAAAACTTCATGATCTTTAAGGAACTGTACTTGGGGTTTCGTTTCTGGTATATCGACTTCGTCTTTGATTTGTTCAGCCTTTGGTGGTTGCGGTTGCTGCTGCTGCTGCAGTGCTGCTGTGTTTTTAGATATTTCACTTAGGGGCTCAACAAGTGGTTTATATAAACGTTGCAGAGCATCATCATTCTCAGCTCTGTTAAGTTTAAGCATTAAATGTTTTTTTCGAATATTGTCAGCAAGTTGTAAAATCCTTTTCTTAACTTTTTGCTCTTCCTTACCCAACACTTCCATTGTGCTACAACTAGTCAGTGTTACCAGCTGGTCTAATCATTTGTTTGAGCGATACAGGTTGTGTGGTGGTTTAACATATACTGACTCCTTCATGGTACATGCCTTCTTATTTATCACGATGTCTGGCTGTCTTGTTAGACAGCTGTATGACAGCTGTGTTAGACAGCTGTGTTAGACAGCTGTGTGTTAGACAGCTGTGTGTTAGACAGCTGTGTGTTAGACAGCTGTGTGTTAGACAGCTGTCTGTTAGACAGCTGTGTGTTAGACAGCTGTGTGTTAGACAGCTGTCTGTTAGACAGCTGTCTGTTAGACAGCTGTGTGTTAGACAGCTGTCTGTTAGACACCTGTGTTAGACAGCTGACTGTCCTGTCTAACACATCTGTGTTAGACACCTGTGTTAGACAGCTGACTGTCCTGTCTATCATTGTTAGAATAATATATATCTATCGAATCCTTTTCTATATCGGCCTTTGTGTACATCGTTTTCCTTCACAATCACCAACACACCATACTTATTATCTTTCCAGCATTGGTAGCAGATAGTTTTAAATTGTTTAAAGTCCATATCGGTGGTTACATGATCGTCGTACACATGTTTTAAATTGGTTTCATCTTGCTTGAATAACACAATAACATTGGTGTTGTCACGTACCAGATGTTTGGGTATTCGTGTATATGTTTGACAGAGATAGAATGAATCAATATTCTTATGTCTGCCCATACTGAAGTATGCTCTTATTTTATCTTGTTTGTCACAAGCTACATCATCAAATATAAACACAGAGTTGTCCTTGGCATCTGCCGGATCTAATATTTCATCGTTTTCTCTATAAGGATAGTAACCAACACCTTTTGTTGCATTCATCACCTCCTTTAACATCTTGTATTTCGGTTGATACAGAGACTTTGAATACACATACACGTTATCAAATTTTAAACCGTTTGCTTCAAACAACAAACTCAGCATGACATTAGTTTTACCACACCCACTCGGACCACATATGATACAGCGAACGGTGTTTGGAAAGAGAGGACCATGCCTCAGTTGTTGTTGAGCTGTGTCCGTAACAACATCGTCTATATTTGTAATGGGTAAGGCAGAAGCGTGTTTGCTGGTACGCATCTTAACTTAAACTAAACTATATTTTATTTGGGTGTGTATATATATGAATGCAAGTGAGACACCCAGTCAGTATGCATGTTGGTGTCACAGAGTGAGGGTTGTTATTAACAAAGACAGATACAGGTTTTGCTGAAACGTTGCGGGGCGTTACAAACACCATGAAAGTTAACAGAAAACTTGATGAGGGGTTTTATGTAATCAACTCGAAGCCAAAGAAGAAGGTCCCATTTAAAAACATACTAAGTCTGATTGAGGAAGTTATAAAAGATAGAAACCTTATTCCAACAGCGAACGCCGTATTTGATATAGCTCATACAATTGTTAGAAACATTGGTGGACGTAAGAATGTGCAGAAACCTCGAGTTATTCCAATACCTAAAAGCGGAGGCTTCCTTCCGCTGTTGCCTTTGATATTTGGTGGGCTGTCAGCACTAGGAGCTCTGGGTGGTGGTGCTGCAGGTATTGCCAAAGCCGTGAACGATGCCAAGTCTGCGAAACAGAAACTAGAGGAGGAAGAACGACACAACAAAACAATGGAAGCCATCGCGATGGGTAGGAGAGGGAGTGGCTTGAAATTTAAGCCAAAATGCAAGAGACTGGGCAAAGGCATGTATCTCAAGAAACAGCGCTCCGGCTATGGGTTGTATCTGCAAAAACCATTGCAATAAAAGACTCAAACAGTAGCTTGTGTGTATCAGTCATGGCGCACACCTTTGTGTTGAAAGACCGCAGCTCCCATCTGTC
The DNA here is from genome assembly GCA_964006375.1 of Tillus elongatus. Lineage (NCBI taxonomy): Eukaryota > Metazoa > Arthropoda > Insecta > Coleoptera > Cleridae > Tillus > Tillus elongatus. The sequence continues at coordinate 271,759,868 of OZ023262.1, forward strand.
GTCAGACTACCATCCACCAATTGTTTTGGATGGTAATTATGCTGTTGCCTTGATAGGCTTTCACACCTACAACAACATACCCAACATCTATGAAGGTAAAAACAAATTTCATGTAAAAGAAGGAACCGGTTGGCGAACCATTACGATACCCACCGGTGCTTATGAAATAACACACTTGGAAGAGTTACTTCAAAATGAACTTGTTGGTGCTACAGCAACACACGAACAAAAGCAACAGGCTCTGATTCTGAGACCTAATCCGAACACCATCAAATGCAGACTAAAGTGTTATACAAATGTCAGTTTTGAATTTGATGGTTCGATTGGGCGAATGTTGGGCTTTTCAAAACAAGTTCTTCAGCCGGACACCTTTTATGAATCTGATTTACCTGTTGATATAGTGGATGTTAGACAGATTCGCATCGAAACCAATATTGTGTCTGGTTCCTATTATAACGGACAACCCTCACATACGCTGTATGAGTTTGCTCCGATGGTTGATCCTGGCTACGCAATCGACATAGAACCTAAAAATTTAATTTACTTGCCGGTGAACAAGCAAGAGATTTCCAATATAAGCATCGACATCGTCGACCAAGATTCAGTTCCTGTCAACTTTCAAGGTGAAGAGGTGTCTGTTCGCTTGAAACTTATAAAAGTTGCTTAGTATGTTGGTCTTTAAGGATATAAAAGCAAGTGCATCTACCACATCAAATTCAGTTGAGTCAGACACGTCAAAGGGTACGCTTCGTCCCGATAATATTGAGTTCCTGCAAAGCCTGGGTTATCATGTCGTCAAAACTAGAAATATTCAAAGAACCCGTGTTTGATGATGGCATCGATCGAGAAGAGCTGCGCTCTTACTATTCACCAACTAAATCGTTTGGTAACAGCGATGAAATTGAAATAGCCATCAACCAACAAGATGCGTTCGTATGTCTGGCCGAGTCAGCTCTAATAATCGAAGGTGCTCTGGAACCTGTAGCAGTCCAAAATGCCACTGGTGCTTGTTATCTGTCAAATAATGGAGGAGCAGCTCTGTTTGAATCAATGACCTATGAGTTAAATAACAAGGAAGTGGAACGAGTGCGAGACCCATACACCACAACCACCATCAAAAGTCTGCTATCGTTCAGTAAGAATGAAGCCCAATCTCTTAGCAACGCTGGTCTGAATGTGTCGTCGGAGCACATCACCTTAAATGATAACAAGTTTCACATGCTCATACCTGTTTGGTTCCTCTTCAGTTTCTTTCATCATTTCAAAGGAGTTCTCTGTGGCAAACATACTTTCCGCTTTACAAGAGCTCGAAACGATTCCAATGGCTATTACAGCACAGGTACGGCACGAGCAAAAATTACCGTAACCAATATGTTTTTAAAGGTAAAACATGTATTTCCCAATGATAAAATGAAATTGGAACTGATGGATAAAATAGCCAAAGACACCTCTATATTTCTCGCATACCGCAAATGGGACATATATGAGTTACCAGCACTCAGAGATATCAACAGAGATGTGTGGGCTGTTAAAACTGCAACCAACTTGGAAAGACCTCGATATGTGATTATAGCATTTCAAACAGATCGTAAGGACAACGTGAAGAAGAGGCCAGACTATTTCGATAACATTGGTATGTTGGACCTCAGAGTGTTTCTAAATTCAGAATGCTACCCTTATGAATCTATGAATATGGATTTTGAGAAATCGAAATATGCAGAAGCCTATAACATGTATACAGATTTTCGAAAAAGCTTCTGTTATAAAAACATGTCGGAGCCTATCTTGAATTATGACGAGTTTAAAGACAGAGCTCTATTTGTGATTGACTGTCAGCACCAGAACGAGTCAATCAAGTCTTCAACGGTGGACATTAAGGTGGAGTTTATGAGTCACGCCAACTTCCCAAAAAATACTCGTGTTTATTGTTTGGTTATTCATGACAGTGTAATGGAATATAAACCTCTAACGGGCATCGTTAGAGCCATTATGTAATAATAGGATGTCATTTATGTATCAATATGTACAACTTAATTAATCCTAATAAATTTTTATTGTATGTAAAACAGTTGTTTTATTTTTATTTTGTTGCATTTTTATTAACCCCTTTCTGTCTGTCAGTCTAAGCAAAGACTTCGAGCTGTCATGACGTGTGTGTTAAACAGCTGTACAAGCTCAAACAAGGTTCTATATGATACTTGTTGGGCAATCAATTGTCTGACTGTCTTTTATTACACAGCTCTGTCAGTCTAAGTAAAGACATCAAGCTGTCATGACGTGTGTGTGTGTGTTAACAATCAACAACAACATCTATATGTTTTGTTTGGTTCAAGTGGCTGTCATTAAACAACTGTGTTATTTCTATAAGGGCCCCCATTCAAGACCTCAACATACGTTAGTGTGTGCTAAGCCGTGAAACAAGTATGACGTCTCTTGCTGTATGTAAGTATACTATTATATTATTTATGTTTACATACAAACAATACTTATCAAACAATCCTCGTATATCAAAGTTTAGTTTAGTTGCTTTAAATCGAGTTTTGTTACTTGTGTGTTTTTGATCACTCCCTATATAAATTTAGATTCATTCAAAACACTAACATAAACAAACACGCCTACATAAAAACCAGGTCCCCGAGTTTTATTACCCTATTAAAACAAATCATTAACATAGCTTCATGTAAATACGTTTTTGTTATTGATATAGTTTACTTCAAACGTTTTTGTTATTAAAATGATATTAGATAGGTAAATTGGAACGTCTTTTAAATTTCTTTTTATTATAAATAAACAATTGTTTTTAACATTACAGTTCCTATTATTCAAATTGGAATGTAATAGAGATACCACCTCTGCCCATACACACAAACTCATCAGCCTGCTAAACTCGTTTTATGTAACAGGTTTTTGTTTTATATATACCCACTGCTAACAAACTTTCATCGTATGTCTGAATAGCATAATCGGTTTAGGGACGTTTGCATATCTTAGTAAGCTGTATGGTTGGGGTTCGAATCTAATTCAATCTAATTTCAGGCGAACGCTTTTCTTTCAAAATTCATATTTCAAATTAAAATCAAATTTCAAATTACCCGCTCAATATATCTTCCTAATATATGTATGTGTGTGACTAAACCGAATGACTGTGTCCAACAGATGTCTCCCCTCGAGCTAGAGAATATTCTCTCACTCTACAACTTTACACATAGAATGTTCTCTAGCTCGATGAGTCAGATCTCTGGACACAACAGACACAAATTTTCAAACAAATTCAAATTTCCCGCCAAAAACGAAATACCCTAACAAACTTCAATACACCTTAACAACAACAACAACACAATAAACAAACCAAACAGCTGTGTTTACGAACATAACCTTAATAAACAAAATACAAAACATAACCTTAATAAACAAACAGATGCATGGTAATCAGTCTGTATACGAACACCTAACCTTAATAAACAAATACATACATAACCTTAATAAACAAACAGATAACACGTTGACGACATAACAAATACAAACATAACCTTAATAAACAATCAAATGACTGGTAATCAACACGTGAGCGAACATAACCTTAATAAACAAATACATACATAACGACAAACACACACATGGAGAGCTAACCTGACTTGTAGATATCTATGGACACAGGTCAGACGGAACATCTTACGTCATCACAAGACAGTTAATACCTAACCTGACTTGTGGCTATCTATGGACACAGGTCAGACGGAACATCTTACGTCATCTCAGGTTAGTTCCATAGAGACCTGACTTGTGGCTATCTATGACAGGTCAGCCATCTTGGAATGCTTGTGACGTCATCTCAGGTTAGTTCCATAGAGAGAACCCGGGTTGCGACTGTCTATGACAGGTCAGCCATCTTGGAATGCTTGTGACGTCATCTGACAGGTCAGGTGACATTTGACGTTGACACATGTCAGGTCAGGTGACAGCTGACAGCTGACAGCTGTCAGGTCAGTGACATTTGACACCTGTCAAATCTGACAGGTCAGCTGTCAACTGTCACAGGTCTGCGCAGGTCAGCGCATGCGCATGACGTCATCGCGCATGCGCAGTAAAAAGTGGAGGGGATGAGCCCAGGTGGGGCCCTATCTACTTATATATATATATATATATATATATATATATATATATATATATATATATATATATATATATATATATATATATATATATATATATATATATATATATATATATATATATATATATATATATATATATATATATATATATATATATATATATATATATATATATATATGGGTGCCGTTTTCAGTCTTCGTGGGAAAGCTTTCTTTGTCTCCGTCGGGAGGCGCAAAGGGTTGCGTTCCAGAGCTGGAGTCTTCCCGAGAGCGCGAGGGCACTAGCAAAGCGGCTGACTGCAAGTTGATTTGAACCCGGTGGCGGTCTAGTCACGATCAAATCACCCAAAGTGGTCTCCCGTGGCGCAACCCTCGTGGTCCTGGATCTGGACGACAGCTGGTATATTTCGGGCTGCAGTAGGTCTCCACCCTTACTGGGGATCGAAACAGTCTGGCGATACCAAGTGTCCCGACAGTCCTAGCGGCATTATTGGGGAAGCATTGCCGTTTTCAGTCTTCGTGGGAAATCTTTCTTTGTTTCCGTCGGGAGGCGCAAAGGGTTGCGTTCCTGAGCTGGAATCTTCCCGAGAGCGTGAAGGCACTAGCAAAGCGGCTGACTACAAGTTGAATTGAATCAGGTGGCGGTCTAGTCACGATCAAGTCACCCAAAGTGGTCTCCCGTGGCGCAGCCCTCGTGGTCCTAGATCTGGACGACAGCTGGGATATTTCGGGCTGCAGTATGTCTCCACCATTACTGGCGATCGAAACAGTCTGGCGATACCCGGTGTCCCAGATGTCCTGACAGCACTATTTGAAGGCTTTACGTTTTTTTTTACTTGATAGGGAGGACTTTCTTTATTTTGTCGAGGGGAAATTTCCACCTTTCTTGGGAGACACTTCCTCAGGTCGTAGAGGGTCTGTATGACTGCATCGCATGCTTGAAGGTCCGTAATTAATTATTGATAGTAGGAATGAGAACAAGCCGTTAGCGGATCTTGATATTGCACCTAGTGTTGGCTTATACTTCGCACATTGCATGCCTTCTTAAATCAACCACCTCCCCGGTGCCTTGCTTTAGCGATCCCGGGACGCTTCTGCCCGCTTACAGGCTTAAAATTCACAACCCCTCTTCGTGATACCGCCAGTATGATTCGCAAATATTTCTGTTTCTGCCTCTGGTCTCTAATAGATTAATTTGTTATCCAATAAGTTAGTTTAAACGTGGGGTATTTCGGAAGAATCCCTTGTGTAAATATTTCTTTGTACATATCTTGTAAATATTTCGCCACCAATACTTTTGTAAATAGATTATTTATTTTATACGGCGTTTCATTCAACGCTTCCCAACCAATCCACCCCAACCTAATACGCAACATTCTGATCTCTAATACACAGGCCATAATTAAGGAGTCCTGAGGGACTTCGCCTGAGGACTTAGGTGAACCCTGTCTTCACTGAAGTTTACCCCGGGTCCGGGTAGCTGTAAATAACAATCGAGAACAGAGATATAGTCCTGAGGGAGCGCAGCGTCTTCCTTTAAACCCTCGCTGCTGGCGCCTGATCAAATCCCGTAATAAAGCCGTATTGATAAGGTTATCCCGTGGAATCCTTCCCATATAAGGGAAAGATAACCTTATCTCGATTTGACCCATCACAATATATATATATATATATATATATATATATATATATATATATATATATATATATATATATAACATACAACAATTTTAGCGGACCTTGGTTTTGGGCTCTAGGGACCCAAATTCGCGCTCATCTGAAGAAATTTTGTCAAAAGCTTTTTACAATAGCCTCTCTATTAGCTAGTTTTTATTAATGAAAATTCGCTAATATGATCAAACAAAAACGTAGAAAAGCAAAGAACTAGTGAAGAAATCTACACGGGGAAACAACTGTCTGCTCAAGCTTATCAACAAATAAGCAAACTACAACATTAACAAGAAACAGAAAGTCGTAGAGGATAAGGATGGAAATAAACTACAAGCAAAAGTAGACAGTGCTAAATACAGGCAAGCATATCTAGAAGTGTTATATTTTAGACAGGAATCTACTCAACACTCAAAGCGTCACTCGCAAAAATTTTACCCTTCTCAAATTTGATGTAACATTCGATTGCCACGATCAAATTGAAATCTGCTGAAAGCGTTTGCGAGCACAATGATTTTACTATTAGCGCGTTGTTCTGAAAAGCATCAAGTAATTCGTATAAACTTTATACAATGTGTTGTATACAACATTGAAAATTTTCTATACCGTCAAGAAATTACAGTTTGAAAAACAAATTTTAAGTCTTAAATTTTAACTTAAAACATGTTATTGAAAGAGGACCCAAGATACAGGGGGGGTGGTCAGTTTTCCGTTTATATATAAGAAGAGGTTATAAAACTGATAGGGGGATTGAAACTAGGAAAACACCGGGACTGGATGGACTTCGATCTGAAACTCTGCTTCAAATTTTCGGCGTTATTATTAGGCATTTGATCTATCTACTAGATAGATGTTTGGAAGAGGGCAGAGTGCCTGGGATATTCAAAATTCCAGTTATTAAGCCGCTTTATAAAGAAGGCGAGAGGGAGGATATGAAGAACTGGTGTCACTCTTGTCAAATATTGCCTAAGTGATGGAGAGAACAATAAAATATAGATTGTGCAAGTTTTTAGCAAATTATGAGGTGCTTTCTAAAAGTCAGTTTGCCTTTAGGCGAATTAAAAAAAATGCGCTAATGAGGAGATCTGTGTTATATATATATATATATATATATATATATATATATATATATATATATATATATATATATATATATATATATATATATTATGTCAACAACACACCACGAGGGCTTACAGCCTAAATACTATCGTACCGTGGGTGTTGACAAGGAGGAAAGAGGCAACTTGTTAATTCTGGACTTGAAGGTTTGGAGGTTCGGAGGAGAAGGAAAAACATGTGCCGGCAAGGAATTCCACAACTTGGAAGTCCTCGGGACAAAAGAGCGGGCATAACAAGATGTTCTATGTCTGGTGACCTGGACAGTAAAAGGGTGCATTCGCTCTGTTCCCCTGGTAGATCTGCTGGGGGCAGCAGGTGGGGGAATTATGGAGGAAAGCTCCTCTGAGCAGTGCCCGTGCAGATATCTATAAAAGAGAGAGAGGTCACCAACGGCACGTCGGTGGCCAAGGGATGGAAGCCTTTGGGTGAGGGTAGGGTCACCGATGAGACGTATAGCTCTCTTTTGAATGGAGTCCAGGATAGCGAGTGTAGAAGCGGCTGCTGCACCCCAGATGTGGGAGCAGTATTCGAGGTTTGGCCTTATTTGTGAAGTGTATAAGGTATAGAGATTAGTTGGTGAAAAGTATTTGCGAGCCCGGAAGAGGAAACCCAATTTCTTAGCAGCCGCTTCTGCAATTGATGTAACATGTTGGTGCCAATTAAGATTTCGATCCACAGAAATGCCAACAAGAGAAAAGGACTCATTACTTTGAATAACTTGGTTGTTCATTGTGATGGGTCTAGGGCTGCTGTATCTCTTGTGAGAAAGAAAGCAAGACTTAGTTTTGGTGGGGTTGAATTGTACAAGATTTCTACTTCCCCAGTCTAATATTTTTTGGAAGTCTACGGAGACAGAACCCTCCATGAGTCTGCGATCCTCATCTAATTGGGCTAAAGAGACAGGCTTAGAATATTGTATGTTTGAGTGGAGGGTGCTGTCGTCCGCGTAACTGTGAACTGGGTTGGATGTGCTAGAGAGGAGGTCATTGATGTGGAGAAGAAACAAAGTAGGGGCTAAAGCTGAACCTTGAGGAACTCCTGCATTAATTGGATACAGTTTAGAGGAATGGCCATCCACAACAACAGATATGCTCCTGTTGGAGAGGAAATTTGCTGTCCAGGTACAAAGTTTTGGTGGTAGGCCATAGGCCGGAAGTTTATTAAGCAGCGCTGCGTGCCAGACCTGGTCGAATGCTTTGGATATGTCTAGAGCAACAATCTGGGATTCACCGTGTTGTTCCATAGACTTGTTCCAAGAATGGGTGACAAAGGAAAGGAGGTCGGCAGTCGATCTGCGCTGACGGAATCCATACTGCCTGTCGTGGATTAGACTGTGTTTTTCAAGGAATTTTAGTAGTTCGGTGTTTATATACTTTTCCATCACTTTAGAGATGACTGAAAGGAGAGAAATAGGCCTGTAGTTGCTAGGAAGCGCTTTGGATCCTTTCTTGGGGATGGGTTGTACTCGAGCAGTTTTCCAGTTACTAGGGAATATGCCTTTATTGTAAGATATCTGAAACAGACGAGTCAGGACAGGAGCAAGTTCTGGTGCGCATTTTTTGAGAACAATTGCTGGGATCTCGTCAAGGCCAGAGGCTTTCCTGGTATTAAGAGAAGAGAGCATCTTTCGTACCTTTTTAGTTTTGAAAATGATATCAGTCATTTTATGCGCGACGTTGGGGACTGTTGGTGGTTGAACATTTGGAGGTGGGTTGAGAGTAGAATTTCCGGCGAACAACGAAGCAAAAAGTTCAGCCTTGCCCAGGGCGGTAGAAACAATTTCATCACCTGAGACGAGAGGTGGGAACGTGCTCTTGCAGAAATTATTCCCAATAGACTTAGCAAGAGTCCAGAAGGGTTTGCCGCCGTTGGAGCTTGAGAGGACTTTGTTTTTGATGTGGTTATTAAACGAGTTTTTTGCCTCAGAAAGAATGCGGACATAGCGGTTTCTTGCGTCGTTGAATGCTTGACGATTTTCTTGACTGGGATTGTGTAGAAGCGTTTTGTGAGCTTTGACCTTTTCAAGTCTGGCCTTGTCACAGGATTTAGAGAACCAGGGCTTTTGAGTGGCTGAAGAGGTTTTCTGTGTACGTGGAATAAATAATTCCATGCCAGCTTGGATAATTTCGGTGACGTTTTCTGAGATATCAGAGGGGTCAGGATGAGAGAAGCAGACAGACGCCCATGGAAATGAGGAAAAGTAATCCCGCATTTCGTCCCAGTTTGCGGAGTTGTAGTGCCAAACGATACGTGGGTGTGATGACTGTGTGACCTCGGGTTGCATTGCACAGGAAGCAGTGACCATGCCGTGGTCTGAGCGACCAAGGGGGGCGGTGACTGATATCTTATAGCATTCAGGATTTGTAGTAAGCAGGAGATCCAAGGGATTTGAGCTGTGTGTTGGGATACGAGGAAAGTAAGTAGGTTGCTGAACCATATTGGCCAAAGAATTGCTGACTGCAAAGGCCTCCGCTGCTCTCCCTTGTGGATCGGTTATTGAAGATCCTAGCCATTCCTTATTATGGACATTGAAGTCGCCAAGAATAGTGACCTCGGAGGAAGGATATTCAGAAATCAGATAGTCGGTTTTTTCAGAAAGGTAGTCAAAGAGCTGGACAAAGTTGTTGTCAGAAGGTGACCGGTAAATGCAACAGATGAATTTAGTTGCAGCCCTGAGAGAGAGTTTTATCCATAGTATGTCTTTTCTTCCAGCTTCTAATTTGGGAAGTCTGGTGCAGGGTAGATTGCTACGGACGTATGCGCACACGCCTCCATGCAATCTAAAGGCAGTAAGGAGCTCATACCCCGGGAAATTAAGGTGATTAGTGGCTGTTTTGGCACTGATTTGGGTTTCGGTGAGGAAGAGGAGTTGGGGCCTGTTAGCCTGGAGGAAATGGTGGACGGAGTTCAGGTTAGAATTTAGGCCACATATATTCGAAAAGGATATGTTAAATCTTGATGTTGGCGCCCCCTGTACACCCCTCTCCCGGAGATCCGAATGGAGGGGTATTTTGCCTCCGGAATATTTTATACAAGGAGGAGCCATCATCATTTTTGCTTATAAGGGAAACCGACTCATACACCAGAACCGGAAACATCCGTTGGGACTTCACCGGCCCCTTGATGTATGGGGTGGTACCTCCTCGGGCGTGAAAAAATCCTTTACTGTTACATAAAGGAAAATTCCACTACCACCTGCTATGGATTGGATTGGATCAATGTCTACCCCTTTAAAAATAAGATTAATAAAGGGACTATCAATTGTCCAGTAGTTATGATTTTCGACATAGTAGGAGGATACAAAACATTTTCATCATTTTGCATCCATGCCTATTGTCGGCAGATATATATATATATATATATATATATATATATATATATATATATATATATATATATATATATATATATATATATATATATATATATACACCTGATCGATTGCTTTGTTAAATCAAATTCCCACGTTTTTTGTACGTTCTAAAGATAACATAAGTATACAGTTATTGCCGCCAAAGGAATCGATGTTAATTTAGCTGTCGTTGAACCTTCTCAAAACTATTACAGATGGACACTTTTTAGATAAAGTAGTAGGGACAGCGCAAAGGCCTTGTCCGGCAATAAAAATACAATACACCGTGAAATTTGCCTGCGACTAGTTTCCCATCTCAGTTCGATCTCTTTACCTAAGATCCGGTTTATAAGTTGATGATAGTTTTTTTAAAGTATTTAGAATGTTTCATCCTCTGATGACGCTAACTTGGTTAGTGAAACGATCGTAAGGTCTTTTTAAAATGTGTTGTGGTGATTTGGGTTCTCCAAGTGTACTTATAAGGACACCGAAATTGTTTTCTCATTATCAAGAATGAAACCCTATTAGTTATTAATTTTTCGGTATATTGTAGCGACGTTCAGCGATCAGATAATTTTCTTTTTTTTTACTGTTACTTATACTTGCTACGTAGTGACCTTTTTATGCTTTGCAGGGCAGTTCCACCTAACAAATACCTAATCGAATTATTGGCAGACGCAGCGCTGAACACAAACTCTGAATCAATAAACATCAAATAATATTGATGCACTTCAAGTGCATGCTTTGCTAAATGGCATTGTATTATACTATGAGGCAAATTTTATATATCATATTATGCACTACATGTCAAGCGTAAAATAGAAATGCACTAGAAAGGACTAATTGATAAACCCAATCAATTTCGATAAAATAACATTAACTTTGAAAATGCAGCTTTTGTAATATGTATCATACTATTGGATTAAAATTTATAATTGGTCTGTGTTCCGGTCATGTTTTATAACTAACAGCAATTAAATTTTTACCAGGTAGAACTAATGAAAATACAACGAATTATTCGTGTTTGTTAAAAACAAGCGTTAGTTTTATTCGTATTAATTACGTAGCTGATAATTTAAATAATACACGGTTGGGATAAAGTATGGAACCAGGCAAATAACTCTAGAACGAAAATGATAATATTGTAAGCAAGTATAAGGGAATTGGGTATTGACTATCGCTACACCAAACTAATCTACAATATATATATATATATATATATATATATATATATATATATATATATATATATATATATATATATATATATATATATATATATATAAATGCTACTCTTGTGGTAAAACTACATGGAAACATGAATCCTATAAAAATTGGGAGAGGAGTACGCCAGGGAGATACGATGTCTCCAAAACTGTTTATCACCGTCCTGGAGTATGTGTTCAAGAAGCTAGATTGGGACCAAAAAGGTCTAAGAATAGACGGCCAAAGTCTGTCAAACTTACGGTTTGCAGACGACATTGTCTAACTAGCTGACAACTTGGAAGATATTAGAGTGATGCTACAGGAACTTCAAGAGGCCTGTGCAACAGTAGGTCTAAAAATGAACATCGGAAAAACAAAATTTATGACAAACCTCGTCCCTAGTAACAACCTAATTATTGAAAACTCTGAGGTGGAATGGGTAGACAAATACACATATCTGGGCCACGAGATAAGCATATCCAAAACCAACTGAACATGCGAGGTAAACAGAAGAGTTATACTCTCCTGGACGGCTTACGGCAAACTTAGAGACGTTTTCAGAAGCAACCTTCCGATATGCTTGAAAAGAAAAGTGTTTAACCAATGTGTTCTACCGGTTATGACCTACGGCGCCGAAACACTAACCCTTACCAACGCTTCTGCTAAGAAACTCAAAGTAACACAGCGCAAAATGGAGAGGTCGATGCTTGGCGTTTCGTTACGTGACCACATTAGAAATGAAGAATTACACAGAAGAACGGGAGTGACTGATGTAGCCGTACATGTGGAAAAACTCAAGTGGAAGTGGGCGGGACATGTGGCTCGCATGACAGGTGGACCAAATGATTACTTGAATGGAGACCCAGATCCGATAAAAGAAACAGAGGAAGACCACCAACTCGCTGGACAGACGACATTACAAAAATTACAAAAAACTGGATTCGTAGCGCTCAAGACTGAAAAGAATGGACTCAACTAGGGAAGGCCTATGTCCAGCAGTGGACTCAGAGGGCTGATTGATGATGATGAAGTATAACGGCGCATAACGCATCTAAAGAGGTGTTTTTTGACGTAAATATTATCCCGATTTAACCAGAACCTTATTTACGTAAAAGGAACACCTGTATATCTACTAAATGATGTAGAAGTCTGTCAACTTTTTCACGATTTGCATCCCGAAAGAACGATAATAATTCCAGCTGTAACTAAAACACTACAAGGTTTTAATTCAACTGGGATGGTCAAAAATTTTCCAAAAATATAGATATCAGAGAAGACGTCGCCCTTGGATTAGAATAATCACACCAAACTTTAACCACAGCTTTGGCGTTAAACCGAGATATAAGTCGTCGCTGGGCAGGGAAAATATTAAAATGTCTTAAAATGTTGCCAAAAAAACTGGTCAGATTTTCCTCGCCAACGAACCTCTTCAAGCTATCGTATTTACCCACCTACCAGCATATAATTATTCACTAAAAGCTTTTCGACGAAACATCCAAAAAAATTTTGCTGGAAGATTTTTTAAACAATTTTTTCACGAAAATCCGAAAACATTTTTTTCCAATAGCTTATTGACGATTTAATATTAATTACCAGAGTTTTACAAAAATCGTACAAACAATGATTTCTACGCAAAAAAAAGTATCTGCGAAAACTGTCTATTTTTTACAAGAAAATTTGTTAACAGAATACATAAGGTTTAAATTAAATACCCAATCTGTAATTAAGATTGAAAAAAAAAATGTTCACGATAGTTTTTACCGGTGGAAGTAAAGAAAAATGAAAATTCGGGAAGTAGCAAGTGCATTATGGTATCGAATTTTCATTAAATGTTTCAAATTTGTATCACTCAATTTTCTATGAGCCTAGAAAGATGAAATTTTATATGTGATAAGGGACTTACAGGTGCAATTGGTCAACCAAATTTCATCAAAACAACCTTCTTTTTTTTTTGAGATACAAAATTTTTCCGAAAAATCAAATTATTTTTTTAGAAAATCTGATTTGATAGGGCTGGCTAAGTAACTCATCCAAGCTACTAATAAAAGGAAGATTTTTGCCGAGTTTCATCAAAATCGGCTAAAAAATTTTTCACTTATCGGTTGGATACCTCCATACATACATACATATATATATATATATATATATATATATATATATATATATATATATATATATATATATATATATATATATATATATTGTTATGAATGTACTAACTGCCCTTTGATTGTTTTTCAATTTGTTATGATTATTATGCTTATACCTATTTTTATTATTTATATTGTAAATTACATTGGATTATAATATATACAGTTTACACCCAATGTTTATGTACACATTATATCTTAATTTTTGTGATTTTGAGGTGTTTGTTAATAAATGTTTCTGACTGTGGTTTTATGATTCTTTTAAGCTCCTATGCATATATATATATATATATATATATATATATATATATATATATATATATATATATATATATATATATATATATATATATATATATATATATATATGAATACTTGCTTTCATAATTTGCCCTGGCTCTGCTCTGCTGTGACTCGATCTCAGAAGTCGGTTCTAATTTTGAAAAATAGACCGCTATATGCAAATAAAATCTTAATTATATCTGAATATGCCCAAAGAAATACGTCATGTTTGAATGAAACAAAATATTTTTTATTTTTTGAAAATTTAGAAATTTATCTTAAAGCGGATCCTCTAATATACTAAATTTAAGAACACATTTTACTATAAATTATGTGACAGGATTTGTATAGTTTCAAGGTTTACAAGATTGATAAACATGGTTGTTAGATTTCACATTTGAGACACTTCGCGCCCTCTATAATTCCGTTTTTCGACTATAGTGGGAATATGGTTTGGATTTCTGTTTATAAGTTAATTTTCTGCTTTTAACATAAATACATTTATAGCTAAACAAACGGTTGACAGTTTGTTTATCTTTGTAATTGAAATTCTTCCCATCTGTTTTAATTTAAACAAATTAAATGAACTTTTGATACCCTGTACCATTATATTTTTATTCATTGGATAATTTTCCTATTCTCGATGTTTCAATCTATTTCTTGTTACTTATAGGAACAAATAGTTACTATCTACACACAAAAATGGTTTAAAATTGAAATTCATTCTGGAGGGGAATATGACGCTTGCATCTTGCGTCTGACCAAACAACAACAACCTTTTAATTAAAGCGGAAATCGGATATCGTCGAAAATTAATCTTGAACCCTCTTTCCTATTTATGACAGCAAGCTTTCTTGAAAATGTTTATCTCATCCTTTGACAGGTATGTCTATTCTAAAAGCCCGCTAAGTTCAAATCTTATAAAAATTAATTGAATGCCTAATATTAGAATGACATTTGTATAACCTCACTAATTCTAGATATAACATAAAACTAAATTTAAAACAAATACACTTTTAAATGTTCGAATCTTGATTTCAAGTCTCTCAACATCACTTTTGTCTTTTGGGTTTTAAACATACACTTTCTTATATAGTATACAGAGTGTTTTTCAATATATCTTATTTTAAATTATATGTAGGTAAATAACTTTTGAGCATAATTCTTTGGTTTTAAATGACCTGTTAAAAAGTTTGAGCTACACATATACATTTAGATATGTGGCTTAATTAACCTCTTTACTGAGATATTATTCCAAATTGTTTAGGTTATAAATTTTAAAATTGTTGTTATTGATTATTTTAATGAACCATGGCTTTTCTAGCTATCATTGCTTACCTAACCAGCACTAACTAACAATAATAAAGAATATGTTTGGTTATTAATGTGTTTTATTTATGTCTTAGTGTGGATAAATTGTCGAGTAATATTGATATGGATACAATTTACAAAAGAAAACCATATACATCACGTGTAAACTGTAAGTATCGTATTTACTGCTGACCTGTAGTCAAGTTTTAGTAATAATATTGCTAAGACCTTTTATCATAGCAATATTATATATATATATATATATATATATATATATATATATATATATATATATATATATATATATATATATATATATATATATATATATAAACGTATAAGAATTCAACCGGACCTTATTTTCGGTTCCTGGAGGCCCAAATTCGCGCTAATTTGAAAAAAGTTTTTGTAAAGTCACACCATCGATAGCTCTCTATTAGCGAATATTTTTAAATAAAATTTCGCTAATATAAGCGGAGAAGTACTCATATTTTCGTCTCACAAGCTGTCAGAAATAATAACATTACTTAAATGTGCCACTGTAAAGTTTAATTTGACGTTTGTTAAAACAATTTGTCAACTACTTATATATTATGAAAATGTAACCATATGTAATCTTATCAAACACATTATTTCTTACCTTTTTGTACAAGAGTTGATTTATATATCTTTATATTTTCCTCTGAAAATTCGCTAAATAATCACATAATCTGATCGAATCTTGTTATGCGATTGTAAATGCAGACATTTCCAAAACTAAAGTCTGTAGGTATACACAACTTGAAGCTGAGGGAATACCCTTTACTTCTAAAACACAAAGTACAGGCTCTTTCGTTTGAAAAAACTGAGTTACGGACGGCCGTAACTCAGTTTTTCAAATTCAGTCACTATTTGAGAGCGTCGTTTTATATTTCCTTTACCATTTAAAAATGGGTCCAAAATAGAAAGACGTCGAGTTTTAATGAATTTCTTACAAGTAATTGAAATACATTAATTACGTAGCAAATTAATTGGTTAATTTATTTGTTTGCTTAGTAAAAAAAAATTATAAAAATAAACAGACATTGTTAGCCAAATCTACAATCATCAGCAAAGAGAAAACAGAAAAATATATCTGTTTGTCATTCAGACCGCAAATTACCACGCGTTTCAGTGGAATTCATAGGAAAGTTTACAGTTTACGGTCAACAATTTCGTTACGCATGCCTTAGGATATTGAAAAGAGAAAACATAAAATTGAAGTCATTTTGGAAGTACACATTTCAATAGTCTTACCGAAATTCCATCAGTTCCTGATGCGTTTTTATGTGTAGATTTTTAAATATGCGGTCAACGCATAATCTGAAAAATATTTCTCTTATTTCAGCTTTACAGCTGGAATAATTGGCCAAAGTTTTGATATAAAATTGGCAGCGGCATCAAAGAATCTCAATATTTACAAATTTAAATTCCATAAATGTGACTATCTTTTTCAGCGCTTTTCTGTAAGTGTTTCAATTTTTAGAGTAATTTACACAAAAACATTTTCGTTAAAACATTTGTTGCTGTGAATAATTTATGAAAATATATAGCCAATTTGTAAATGGGGGTGTTACATGTTAATATTCTTGTAGCACACAATTAGACCTTCTAGGTATTACATACGTATCTCGCTACTACGTTATAAGTAATGGCTTTAAGTAAATGGAAAATCCATTAATCCGAAAAGCGTATGCTGAAAGCAGCTCTCTATATATTTCAGCGTGATAACAGGTTCACATTGGCCTCATTCCATAGCTTCGAACAAGCGGAGCTTCTGTACGGTTAGAGCAACCTTTATGAAAGTGTCATAATTCTGTTGTAAACACTGCTTCGAAAGACACTTCACATATCAGGAGTCCTACAAATGAAACAACTAATAAACGAGCAAAAGTGGTGGATTGCTGAAAACAATGTTATATCAGTCGATTACCTCATGTTTAATATGGACAACAATGTGGTACTTAAAATACCGCAAAAGGCAAAATTTTATTATAGTCGCTACCGTACCGCACAGTCTGCGACAAGACTAGTTTTGTAGTCTTCTATGAGTGAAGATTTGAAGATATGCACTAATCAGTACAATATGGAGAACCCAATTCATCATAGTACAGTTTTTAGACCAGTCGTCCTAAAATAGACCTGAGGGTCGCAGTTGAGGGAACGTTATCGCCTACTCGCAATATATAATATCACCTAGACCTGACGATTGTTTCGCTAACAAAGTTAGCCTCATCCAAGGGAAGAACAAACTAAGCGAATAAAAGCTAAAACCAATATTTATATGTTAGTTGACAAGGACTTGCGAACAGTCTTCTACGAAGGTATACAGACACACCCCTACTGTTTAGTCTAAAATTCTTGTAATTAAAATTCCATTACCTGCTTTTGTAGAACCGCTTGTCGTTAAATAATCCTTCTAAGAAAGATACACTCTTTATTTAAATAACGATTCGAACAATAAGCTACACACTACCAGACCTACTGTGTTCATTGACACATTTTGTTTAAGTTTCTAATATATATATATATATATATATATATATATATATATATATATATATATATATATATATATATATATATATATATATAATTTGGTAAGCGTCTAACTGTCGGGATGGGCTAAAAGTTTCGATTAACTTGACAAGTTATACATGATGATTATTATGTCATATATGTTAACTACAGAAATATCGGGAATCTATGAAATAGGTTGTAAGGATTGTGAACTTGAATATGTTGGGCAAACTTAAAGATGTATTGAAGCTAGGTGTAAAGAACATCTAGCGCAATATAAATGGAACTTTTGATAAATCATGTATGGCTCAACATATTTTGGATAGTAATCATCATAATATCAGGGAATCGCGACAGTTAGACTCTTACAAAACTATATATATATATATATATATATATATATATATATATATATATATATATATATATATATATATATATGTATGTATGTATGTATACTCGCAGTCAGGGTGAATTTGGATGTGCTTGAAAACTTCCTTGGGAAAGGTTATTTATATTAAAACTTTAGCTCTTGTTTTTTATATGTTGTGTCTTGGGATATCCTTCACATATTTTGCACTCGTTGATGTCTTTATTTCATTCATTTGTTTTGTAATCTTTTTTGTTTATAGTTCTGGCACATTCAGTGCATTATAAATACGGAACTTTTGATAAATCATGTATTGCCTAGCATATTTGGGATAGTAGTCATCATAATGTCAGGGGTCGCGACAGTTAGACTCATACGAAACTATATATATATATATATATATATATATATATATATATATATATATATATATATATATATGTTCAGAAAGATTTTCGCGGTCTTTAATGTGAAACATACTTGGTTCTCGGGTTGAACCGCGTCCAGAGTTTATGAAAACTCGACGTTTCGGCTCCTGTTTTGGAGGTAAAGGAAATATGTAAGGACACTCTAAGGCCTCAATCTGCCTATTCCTTAGAGTGGTGGACAAAAGGGGGTAAAGGAAATATGTAAGGACACTCTAAGGCCTTAATCTTCCTACTCCTTAGAGTGGTGGGCAAAGGTGGGTAAAGGAAATATATAAGGACACTCTAAGGTCTCAATCTGCCTACTCCTTAGAGCGGTGGACAAAGGTGGGTTGGGTTGTTGTAGCTCGATTAGGGGGCCTCAATCTGCCTACTCCCCAAATCTCGCCGGAGATCGTCTGTGAGGTCTCAGTGTGTTCAATCCTAGGCCTCCGATCTCCGGCGAGATTTGGGGAGTCGGCAGAATGAAGCCCCGTAATCGAGCTACAACAACCCAACACACCTTTGTCCACCGCTCTAAGGAGTAGGCAGATTGAGGCCTTAGAGTGTCCTTACATATTTTTTTTACCCACCTTTGTCCACCACTCTAAGGAATAGACAGTGCTTGAAAACTTCTTTGGGAAAGGGTATTTTTATTACAATTTTAGGTCTGGTTTTTTATATGTTATGTCCTGGAATATAATTCACAAATTTTGCACTCGTTGATGTCCTTATTTCATTCATTTGTTTTGTAATCTTTTTGGAACTTTTTGTTTGTAATTCTGGCACTCATGGCCGTGAATCGGGACATTTGTGCAGAAAAATTAAAAAAGCGACCGGGTACCAACGTCTACCAAAATTATTACCCCTTTTTTTAAATTGGCCTTGTGACAGTATAAATGTGAGCCTCAGAAGTGCACAAGAAATATTTAACATTCCAAAATCAACGTTGCAACGACAAGTTACAAAGCATCTGAACAAACAAGGGGGTTAAACTATTTTAAAGGCACATGAAGAGATCAGGCCTGTTGACTTAATTACAATTATGGGAGAATGAGGCTATCCTTAGAAAAAAATGATTTTCGCTTTGTAGTCAAGGGTTAGCTTGATAGAAAGGGAACTAAAGTTGCTAAATTAGTCAAAAATTTACCAGGTTACGACTGGATCAACCTATTTTATTCTAGACATCAACAAGCTCTTACAGTCAGACTTTGTGAGAACATCAAAAGATCTCGTGATTCCGACAGAGTAAACAACTTCTTTGACAATCAGGCACAAGTTCTATGAAACGTCCCACCTGACTTTATTAACTACGATATTAGTTGCTTTGTTGACGATCCTGGGAGAAAATATGTAGCTGTGAAAAGAAGAACACGACATATAGAGCGCATAATAGACCCGCCAAAATCTTCGACATCAGTAATGTTTTCAATCCGCGCATCGGGCGAGATGCTTCCCCCTGTGTGGTCTATAAAAATGGACATATTTATGATACTTGGGCAGATAATGGCCCTAAGGGAACACAATATGATATAAGTAATAAAATTGGCTGGTTTTATCAAGCACCGTTCGAAGATTGGTTCACAACTATTGCCGTTACCTTTCTAAAAATCTGTTCCTAAACGTCAAAATGTTTTGGGTTGACATCTTTGGGTGATGAATAAAAGGCCTTTTCTTTCCAAACAAATACTTTATTCCTTGTCCCGACGCGTTTCGACCTTACCTAACAGGTCATCCTCAGGGGAATCTATAATTTATAAAAGGCTTGTCAAAAAAACTGAGTTTTCCGGTAGGCTACTTCTACGAGGGTACAACGCAGGAATATATAAGATAAAATGAGGTAACAACAGCTAACCCCAACACTAAGTCAAAAAGGTTAATAGTTAACATGTCAAGCTACAAAAGCTATAAGAACACAAGTATACGGTCACTAAGTACTACATGCAATAAAATTGAAAAACAACTACAAGTCAAAAAATTAAAATACAATAAAAGGCTAATCTGTCTCTAGATCTTCAAAAATTACAATACGTCTACTATTAAAACTCATAAAGCTTAAAAATTCTCCAAAATTTAAGTTTAAGCTGAAGACAACAACAGGAGTAAGAGCAGACAGCACAAACACCAGCAAGCCATGCAGCCGAGAAGAAACTTTCAAAGAAAACAAAACCTATCAAGTTAATGGGAATTGAAAAAGAAGCGAGTTTTTACCGTTGTTTTAAACATGAAAAATGAAAAAAGCGCCAAGATGGCGAACTTACTTACTTGTCTTGCTAAACAGGACTAAAAAACTATACAGTTGAATGCCCAAGGAACAAGCTTCATCTGTTGTTATAGGATTGATCCATTTGGTATCAGAAGTGCTAACAACTTGGAAAATAACAACTCTGTTGCAAATCAAGAAAAAAATTTTTGTTTTAAATTTAAAAGGTGAGATATAACGTGCATAACACGTGATGGAGAACAAAAGCCGGCAGAACATCTCAGCGCAAGGTCGATACTTAAACTGAAAAGGGAAAATGACAAGTGACATTTGACATTTGGCAGAAGTGACCTATCGACCACGGAAAACAAAGACGCTAGAAACGAAGGACAGGTCCGGAGTGGGCCAAAATGACCTGACGTAAGGTCGGCATCTTAATCGAGAATGAAAATGGCAATCAACAAACTGACAGACGTGAGAAATCGACTCGAAAATATACAGACACTAAAAACAAAATAGCAGGTTTGGAAGCCAAGGAGCAGATCCCCTGACTAAGTTGTCTCACGGTCCACTTGGATGGTGTGTGGGCTGGTGATCTGCTAGTTGACTATATAGAGATGAAAAACTTGTGACGTCTGTATTGGAAACATTAAGTACGTTTTTGTTAGAACAATTGATATGTTTATAAATTTCCATCTCTTCAATGACACACTGTTCAATACCAAAATTGGAAGGATGCAGAATTGTTGCGTCATTTTCTTTGCTGAAAGGGTGACCTGACTCCTTCAAATGGCAACCAAAGATCGAAGTGTTGTTGTTGGGTTGGTTTCTGCTTCTTAGGTGTTCAGTAATTCTAAGACCCAATGCTCTCCCTGTCCTGCCAACATAGACCGTGTTGCAATCTGGTTCACCACATTTCAAACAATATACACCTGACTTCTTGAGAGCTGAAATACTGTCTTTATTATGGATGAACAAACTTTTGACAGTGTTTGTGGACTTGAACGAGAACCTGACATTTTCTCTCTTGAGTGCTCTTGTAACTGTGTTGGTAATGGAACCACAAAAAGTAAATGAACAATATGAAAGTCTCTCTGACTGTTCTGGGGGCAGATTCGAACTCATTGACCTCAACAATTGACGGTTTTTCCTTTAGACTAGTTTATTTATTAATCTAAGTGGATATTCGTTATTGGTAGATAACTGTTTGATCAGATTTAGCTCTTTTTCGAAATTTTCCCTAGACAGTGGGATTTTAAACAATCTATCAATCAAGAATCTGATAGACGCCATCTTGTGTGACATATGATGACAAGACCTGAACGGTATAAGGTGGTCGGTCTGAGTGGGTTTTCTGTAGATATCAAATTTTATTGAGTTACCTTTTCTTTTTAGCTTGAGGTCCAGGAAGTTGATTGACGATTCAATTTCTAGTTCCATTGTGAAATTGATGTTGACATGTAAGCTGTTCAACCAATCCAGGAACAGACAGAGCTGCTCCACGGTGCCAGACCAAACCACTAGAATGTCGTCTACGTAACGAGTCCAAGAAGTAATGAAATTGGAATATGGATTAGGGTCCTTGAAGACTATTTCCTTCTCAAAGAAACTCATAAAGATTTCCGCACAAAGCGGTGAAAGGGGATTTCCCATGGGGAGACCATTTTTTTGTATATAGATTTAGTTATCGAATTTAAAGAAATTCTGTGACAAGCAAGATTTTACCAATGAATGAAGAGCATTTTGAACGTTCCTATCTAGGGGTGAATTTTTAAGTAGCCCTTTCAACAATACAAGAGTCTGATTGAGTGGAACACTGGTGAAGAGATTGGATACGTCGAACGAGACCAGTACCCTATTTTCATCTATTGGGACTCTACTCAAGCGATCAACAAGTTCTGAGCAGTTCTTAATGGAAAATGGTGACTGAAACTCTATGGTAGACATCAACATGGACGATAAGGACCTTGAAAGTCTATAAGACAAGCAACCCACGAACGAAACCACTGGACGGATAGGGCAACCTTCCTTGTGGATCTTAGGGAGGCCATACAATCTAGGGATGAAATGATTCATCGGGTATAACTGCTTATAACTATCCGAGATTAGCGGAGCAAATTTATCGAAAACCTTTTTAAACTTAGAAACAAACGAGGGCATGGGGTCGTAACTGCTCAGGGATATACCATTTTCTCTTAGGAAAATTGAAACCTTTGACAGATAATATGTCTTATTCAAAATGACTAGACAATGTTCCTTATCTGCTTTTGACAAAAAGAGACTGTTGTTATGAATCGCTTCCTTCAACGACGAGACCACTCTCTTGAATGGGTCAAATGGGGAAAAAGAGGCTTTTAGTTTTAAAATTGAATTCGAGACCAGTCCTCGCAGAAACTCTGCATTATCAACTCTAAACCTTCTGAGAAACACTTCAGTATCCTTGACTGTGTTAAAAATCTGTGATGATAGCCTTGGTGGGATTGCGAACTTTATACCCTGCCTCGACAGATTGGATTGGGGTTCATCGAAATCATTGAATGAAGACAAGTTCTTGACTCTGTCGTGGGAAACATGGTCACTGAACTTAAGATTACATTGATGGGGATTCCTGTCTTTGAGACGTTGCAAATGTGATATTTTGTTAAATAGAATTTGTTTCTTTTGGGATTGAAAAATTGACAAATATTCAAAATTATCTCTCATGAAAGCATCATACTCAAGCATGCATAGCCTACCTGTAAGCGCATCATGCGGCTGAGGATAGTGCATGATGTGCTTACAGGTAGGCTATGCATGCTTGAGTATGATACTTTCATGAGAGATAATTTTGAATATTTATCAATTTTTCAATCCCAAAAGAAACAAATTCTATTTAACAAAATATCACATTTGCAACGTCTCAAAGACAGGAATCCCCATCAATGTAATCTTAAGTTCAGTGACCATGTTTCCCACGACAGAGTCAAGAACTTGTCTTCATTCAATGATTTCGATGAACCCCAATCCAATCTGTCGAGGCAGGGTATAAAGTTCGCAATCCCACCAAGGCTATCATCACAGATTTTTAACACAGTCAAGGATACTGAAGTGTTTCTCAGAAGGTTTAGAGTTGATAATGCAGAGTTTCTGCGAGGACTGGTCTCGAATTCAATTTTAAAACTAAAAGCCTCTTTTTCCCCATTTGACCCATTCAAGAGAGTGGTCTCGTCGTTGAAGGAAGCGATTCATAACAACAGTCTCTTTTTGTCAAAAGCAGATAAGGGCCATTGTCTAGTCATTTTGAATAGGACATATTATCTGTCAAAGGTTTCAATTTTCCTAAGAGAAAATGGTATATCCCTGAGCAGTTACGACCCCATGCCCTCGTTTATTTCTAAGTTTAAAAAGGTTTTCGATAAATTCGCTCCGCTAATCTCGGATAGTTATAAACAGTTATACCCGATGAATCATTTCATCCCTAGATTGTATGGCCTCCCTAAGATCCACAAGGAAGGTTGCCCTATCCGTCCAGTGGTTTCGTTCGTGGGTTGCTTGTCTTATAGACTTTCAAGGTTCTTATCGTCCATGTTGATGTCTACCATAGAGTTTCAGTCACCATTTTCCATTAAAAACTGCTCAGAACTTGTTGATCGTTTGAGTAGAGTCCCAATAGATGAAAATAGGGTACTGGTCTCGTTCGACGTATCCAATCTCTTCACCAGTGTTCCACTCAATCAGACTCTTGTATTGTTGAAAGGGCTACTTAAAAATTCACCCCTAGATAGGAACGTTCAAAATGCTCTTCATTCATTGGTAAAATCTTGCTTGTCACAGAATTTCTTTAAATTCGATAACTAAATCTATATACAAAAAAATGGTCTCCCCATGGGAAATCCCCTTTCACCGCTTTGTGCGGAAATCTTTATGAGTTTCTTTGAGAAGGAAATAGTCTTCAAGGACCCTAATCCATATTCCAATTTCATTACTTCTTGGACTCGTTACGTAGACGACATTCTAGTGGTTTGGTCTGGCACCGTGGAGCAGCTCCGTCTGTTCCTGGATTGGTTGAACAGCTTACATGTCAACATCAATTTCACAATGGAACTAGAAATTGAATCGTCAATCAACTTCCTGGACCTCAAGCTAAAAAGAAGAGGTAACTCAATAGAATTTGATATCTACAGAAAACCCACTCAGACCGACCACCTTATACCGTTCAGGTCTTGTCATCATATGTCACACAAGATGGCGTCTATCAGATTCTTGATTGATAGATTGTTTAAAATCCCACTGTCTAGGGAAGATTTCGAAAAAGAGCTAAATCTGATCAAACAGTTAGCTACCAATAACGAATATCCACTTAGATTAATAAATAAACTAGTCTAAAGGAAAAACCGTCAATTGTTGAGGTCAATGAGTTCGAGTCTGCCCCCAGAACAGTCAGAGAGACTTTCATATTGTTCATTTACTTTTTGTGGTTCCATTACCAACACAGTTACAAGAGCACTCAAGAGAGAAAATGTCAGGTTCTCGTTCAAGTCCACAAACACTGTCAAAAGTTTGTTTATCCATAATAAAGACAGTATTCCAGCTCTCAAGAAGTCAGATGTATATTGTTTGAAGTGTGGTGAACCCGATTGCAACACGGTCTATGTTGGCATGACAGGGAGAGCATTGGGTCTTAGAATTACTGAACACCTAAGAAGCAGAAACCAACCCAACAACAACACTTCGATCTTTGGTTGCCATTTGAAGGAGTCAGGTCACCCTTTCAGCAAAGAAAATGACGCAACAATTCTGCATCCTTCCAATTTTGGTATTGAACAGTGTGTCATTGAAGAGATGGAAATTTATAAACATATCAATTGTTCTAACAAAAACGTACTTAATGTTTCCAATACAGACGTCACAAGTCTTTCATCTCTATATAGTCAACTAGCAGATCACCAGCCCACACACCATCCAAGTGAGACAACTTAGTCAGGGGATCTGCTCCTTGGCTTCCAGACCTGCTATTTTGTTTTTAGTGTCTGTATATTTTCGAGTCGATTTCTCACGTCTGTCAGTTTGTTGATTGCCATTTTCATTCTAGATTAAGAAGCCGACCTTACGTCAGGTCATTTTGGCTCACTCCGGACCTGTCCTTCGTTTCTAGCGTCTTTGTTTTCCGTGGTCGATAGGTCACTTCTGCCAAATGTCAAATGTCACTTGCCATTTTCCCTTTTCAGTTTAAGTATCGACCTTGCGCTGAGATGTTCTGCCGGCTTTTGTTCTCCATCACGTGTTATGCACGTTATATCTCACCTTTTAAATTTAAAACAAAAAATTCTTTCTTGATTTGCAACAGAGTTGTTATTTTCCAAGTTGTTAGCACTTCTGATACCAAATGGATCAATCCTATAACAACAGATGAAGCTTGTTCCTTGGGCATTCAACTGTATAGTTTTTTAGTCCTGTTTAGCAAGACAAGTAAGTAAGTTCGCCATCTTGGCGCTTTTTTCATTTTTCATGTTTAAAACAACGGTAAAAACTCGCTTCTTTTTCAATTCCCATTCACTTGATAGGTTTTGTTTTCTTTGAAAGTTTCTTCTCGGCTGCATGGCTTGCTGGTGTTTGTGCTGTCTGCTCTTACTCCTGTTGTTGTCTTCAGCTTAAACTTAAATTTTGGAGAATTTTTAAGCTTTTGAAGATCTAGAGACAGATTAGCCTTTTATTGTATTTTAATTTTTTGACTTGTAGTTGTTTTTCAATTTTATTGCATGTAGTACTTAGTGACCGTATACTTGTGTTCTTATAGCTTTTGTAGCTTGACATGTTAACTATTAACCTTTTTGACTTAGTGTTGGGGTTAGCTGTTGTTACCTCATTTTATCTTATATATTCCTGCGTTGTACCCTCGCAGAAGTAGCCTACCTGAAAACTTAGTTTTTGTGACAAGCCTTTTATAAATTATAGATTCCCTTGAGGATGACCTGTTAGGTAAGGTCGAAACGTGTCGGGACAAAGAATAGAGTATTTGTTTGGAAAGAAAAGGCCTTTTATTCATCACCCAAAGATTTCTAAAAATCAGCAAGAGTTGTAATTGGGAAAAACCTATATAGTCATTTAACATATAGAGTCGTTGAAATTTTCGAGGAAAATTACACTTGGTTTTCTCTTCTACCACCCAATTAAAAACATTTTACTCAGCCGCTTGAAGTGGCTGTGTTTGGGCCCTTGAATGTAGGTTGGCCCACAGTCTTGCAAGAGTGGAAAAGAAAATCTAAGGGATCATTGCTCAAACAGTATTTCCCTAGATTGCTAAATTCTGGCATAAGCAGATTAGACCCTATAAGGGCAAATATTATAAATTCATTTGCTGCAACCAGAAATCACCCATTAGATATAATTCAGGTATCAAAAAGTTTGTCACAGAGAACACAGGGGATGTTATGCTCAAGCTTGGACAGCGTCTATTGAAGATTTGCTGAACAAGAGTAGAAATGTATGCAAGCCAACAGTCACAAAGAAAAATAAATTTACTGTTGAACCTGCAGAAAGTGTGGCTACTTTAGGCTTTTCAACGTCGCACGCTGGTACATTGGCCAGTACAGATGTAGGAGATTTCGTGGACTTTAACGATCAATATGAATTTGAACCCGTTGTAGTCTCCCAATCGGGTCTCGCTATGCATCAGTATCTTCATCTGCATGAATTGCAAAAACGAAACCATAAGTATGGAACTCGGTACAGAATCCACGCTTCTAAGAAAGATAGAGTAAAAAAACAGTGACTCAGCGTTCTTAAACTTACCTACGTCTATAACTCGGTCCCAATCATGTTCAGAAAACTATGCACTGTGAAGAAATTCAAGCATATATCAAGAGAGTGAATTATCAGTATATCTTGGGACACGATACACGGAATGGTCAATAAAAATTGCTAGTTGAGATGCTGGTGCTGAAACTGAAGAATACGCTGGAGAACAGGATGGTGGCGCTGGTGGCCTTTCTAGACATAGAGGGGGCCTTCAGCAACACCTCATTCGGATCGGTACTAGCAGCCTTCAGGGAGCGGGGAGTAGTGGAGACCTGCTGCAGGTATATCGGTTCCATGCTCAGGGATATTGCGGTGTTCACCTCGCTCGCGGAAGGGACTGTGCTAGCGGGGGTCACCGCTGGGTGTCCTCAGAGGAGCGTTCTATCTCCCCTGCTCTGGTGACTAGTCACACACGGCCTGGTAGGGAGGCTCTCGGGAGAGGGGTGCGAGGTACAGGGCTGTGCGGACGATATTGTCATCATAGTCTAGAAAAAGGTTACACACTCAGTATGGGAGACAGCACTGAAAGTGGTGGAAAGGTGGACGGTTGGCCAAGGCTCGAGGTGAGCCCCGAGAAAGCAACCGTCATACCGTTTACGAGAAGGAGGAAGTGGGAGAGCAACAGGACGATCACTCTATACGAGAGAAAAACATCCGAATGGCCAGGGAGGTAAGATATCTCGTCGTATTGGACTCTAAGCTAACCGGGAATGGTCACGTTGTAAAAGTACTGCGTAAGGCAGTTATGACTCTAGCCGTAACTAGGGGGATATATGGAAAAACGTGTGGACTAAGACCTAGTATGGCTCACTGGCTGTACACAAGGGTGGTCAGACCATCGTTAGCATACGCGGCACTAGTCTGGTAGCGGCTAAGGTGACACAATCCAGTGCCAAACAAAAACTAGGCAAGGTCCAAAGGATATCTTGCCTCGGCATCACAGAGGCCATGACTTCAACCCCAACAGCAGCCATGGAGGTGTTGCTGGATCTCACCCCTCTCCTACACTTAGTTATCATGCGGGAGGCCAGCCTAAGACTATACAGACTAGCCTGCAATGAAAGACTGAAGATCAACTCAAGCTGCAGGGGCCACTGCAAAATTCAGGAGATCGTTGAGGAACCCATACTTGATATGAGGCAAGACTTTGTGACCCCGCGAATCTGCAGGGAAATAGGTTTACAGTGAAAATCCCCGACCGCGAGGCGTTTATTCGGAAGGACCAAGGGTAAGTGAGAGTATTTCCCTCGGAGCTCATGCAACAGTCTTTCAGGCCGAAATGTACGCCATTTTGCACTGCGTGCGAGAGAACAAGGGAGCGGTGACACCAGCAAGTGGAACCTCATAGCCACAGACAGCCAGGCAGCCCTTAAGGCCCTAAGTAGCCCACAGGTAAATTCCAGGCTGGTAGGTGAATGCCGAGAAGCGACGAGCGAGCTGGCTGGGCAGAATGAGGTCACCATCATCTGGGTACCTGATCACACATAGGTCAAAGGCAATGAAGAACCTGACAGTCTCACGAAGAGAGGGTCAGTAGAACCATTAATGGGACCATAACCGGTCCTGGGCGTGACGAAGAGCACTGCCAGGGGATCCATTAAGTCCTGGATCAGAAACGAACATAAGGTGTACTGCGCAGACTGTCCATGGCTCAGACATGGGAAGTCAGTAATTGAGGAACCCAGTTCAAAGAGAGCTGTGGTGCTGCTAAATTTCAGCAGAGGATAGCTTATGATAATAAAAGGACTCGTGACGGAACACATGGCTGTCATGAAAAACCTGCATAAAATGGGGCGGTTAGGGGGGGACTTGGCACTCAGACTCTGTGGCGAGGGGTGGGGGGTGGTAGTGGGAATCAGCCCAGCACCTCTTGTGCGAGTGTAAAGACAGAGCAATATAAAACTTCACCCTACCAAGTGCTGTGCAGACTAGTTCAAGGAACAGTGATTTTGGAATGGGTGGAGTAGGAAAGACAAAGGGCATGCACGATAAGGCAAAGGCTGCGGTGCTATCGGGGCGGCAAATACGCGGACGAGCCCTAGGGGAGAAAAAAGATCATTGTAATGAATTTTTAATAAAACTTCATCAAAAAATTTCTCGTTAAATAGTAAACAAGTGTTGAAAAGGGTCTAGTTGCGGCAGGTGCGTTATGGTAACAAACTTTCATAAAAACTTTAAATGCTGATAATTCGTTTCCCATTAAGCTATAATACTTAAATTGGATGCATAGTAAAACATATGTAGAAGCAGTATGGGTAATAAATTAAAAAAAATAATTAATGAGCTTCAGAGATACCTACAATATTGTTAAACAAGTCTTCCTTTTTGTTTGATTGAAAAACTGGTTCGAATGGGTTGACCAGAACGAACTATTCTAAGAGTTTATTAAGGAAAAATAACTGCTACGATTAAAATTTGACTGGTAGATTTATTTTGTAAATAACAATTAAATTTCCTTTTGATAGATTCTTTAAAGAGACTTACATACAGTACCCATCAATTTCGTTTTAGTATATTAGTTTGGTATAACTAATATACTAAAACGAAATCATCCAAGCGATTATATAAGAAAAAATAGCTGCTACGTTTATAACTTTGCAGATAGGTTTCTTTTGTAGGTTTTTTAAAGAGACTCACAGTACTTATATATGTATACCAAATTAATATACCAACATAAAATGGTCTAAGCGTTTAATAAGGAAAAATAGCTGCTACGGTTATAATTTGCTAGATAGATTCCCTTTCTACATAAAAATTATTTTCTTTAACTTTTTTAAAGAGTCTGACGATTCCTATACCTTATTATACAAAAACGAAATAACCCAATGGAGTAATAAGAAAAAATACCTGCTACGTTTATAAATTGGGAGGTAGATTTCTTTTGTAAATAAAAATTAAATTTTCTTCTGGACGAAAGACACTTACTATTTCGTAAATAAAAAGTAAATGTCCTTTTGGAAGTTTCTTTTAAGGAGGTGATATATATATATATATATATATATATATATATATATATATATATATATATATATATATATATATATATATATATACCAAATTAATATACTAAAACGAAGTCATCCAAGCGACTCATAAGAAAAAAATAGCTGCTGCGTCTATAATTTGGCAGCTAAATTTCTTTTGTAAATAAAAATTAAATTTTGTACAGAAAGTCTCTTTTAAAGAGACTTGTAGTACCTATATATAACAAGTTAATATACTAAAACGAAATCATCCAAGCGATTAATAAGAAAAAATAACTGCTGCGTCTATAAATTGGCAGGTAGATTCCTTTTGTAAATAACAATTAAATTTTGTTCTGGAAGTTTCTTTTAAAGAGACACACACACACACACACACACACATATATATATATATATATATATATATATATATATATATATATATATATATATATATATATATATATATATAATTATATATACCAAAGCTAAATCATCCAAGCGACTAATAAAAAAGAATAGCTGCTACGTTTATAATTTTGCAGACAGATTCCTTTTGTAAAAAAAAATTTGTAAGTTTTTTAAAGAGACTCTCAGTACCTTAATACCAAATTTTAATTTTCTAGCTTTATAGAAAATTGGATTTTAAGCACAGGATTAAAAAAAAGTATGATAGTAGAGAAGTATCGACGGTAAAACTTTTCAAAAATATTTTGAGGTGACTGCCAATTAGGACCTCTAGCACCGATATCCAAAAACCGTTTAAATTTAATGTATTCATTTTAGTAATATGCCGTATTGGTGTGCCCAATTCTTATTAAAATCCACACACTTGCTGAGTCCCAAACTTTTATTTACTCAAATTATATAAGCACCCCTAAATTGAGGTACATAATAAGAACACTTTATAAGTACTCTTGTAGAACCCAAATCACCACAGCGCATTTTTTTAAAGACCTGACGATCATTACACTAACAGAGTTAGCGTCATCAGAGGAGAAAAAATTGGAACTAATTTCTACTAAAACACCACATTTTATAGTGAGTCTTAAGTAAATAACGATACCGAAAGGGAGATACAATCACAGGCAAATTTTCTGTGTATTTTATTTTAATTGCTGGACGAGATTTTTCAACTTTCTTTCTCACTTTACCTCAATGTTTATCTTATTTAAACACAGATCGAAAAGAAAGGACTGCAAACCAGTGGCGGGGCTCGATTTAAGGAACTTTTGTTTTTTATTGTCCCAGAAATATAAATACTTTCCTACGCATCGAGCTACGCTGGCTGTCTAATATTTCTGATAAGTTTCAGATTTTCTTTATGTGTTGTGCCACGCATGACTTGTTTACACTACCGTAGCCTGATGTTCACGAAATCTAGTCTCAATGGTTCGCTCAATCTGCCCAACGTATTTAAGATTACAATCTTTACAACCCATCTCATAAATACTTGACATTTCAGTGGCGCTATCTTTATCTTTCGTATTTTCTAACAAATTGCTTAAATTATTTTTTTGTCGAAAAAGTTAGCTGCAATTTGGATTTCTTAATAATGTTCTCGAGCTCCCTTGTGATACGCGGTTCAAAAGGTAGGCAAAAAATTTTGTCCCCATTTTATATTTGCTTAATGTCGTTCATTCCGCTAACATTTTCTTTTTTCTGCATCGATTAAATTAATTTTTCCACTAAGTAATCCAAATATCCCTTATATTTAGCCACGTTTTTAATGTACTCTAAATTTATACTATAGCTACTTTTACTTAAAAAAGAATTTATCAATCTATTAACTAAGAAATTAAAACCGGCCGTTTTTTGTGGAAAAATATGGTGAGAGGTATTTGGAATGTAACTTAGAGTGGTAGTTTCCTTCCTGTGGACATCGAATTCAAGAAAGTCATCATTTTTAATAACTAGTACATCTAGAAAAGGAAGTTTACTTTTAACTTCTAATTCGTGGGTAAGTTTAATTGAATCAAATTGACAGGTAAGTCTTTTAATAAAATCGTCTACTTTGCATATATTTGTGTTAAACACTGCAAAAATATCGTCCACATAACGAAACCATAACCATTTATCTTAAGTAAAAGTAGCTATAGTATAGAATTGGAATAAAACGGGGCTAAAAATAACGGATATTCGGACGGCTTAGTGGAAAAATTAATTAATAGACACAGCACAAAGAAAATGTTAGCAGAATGCACGACATTCAGAAAAGATAAAATAGGGACAAATTTTGTCTGCCTACCCTTTGACTCGCGTATCACAAGGGATCTCGTGAGCATTTTTAAAAAAGCCAATTTTAGTGAATTTTCTTAAAAAAAATTCACTAATGAGGAGATCTCGACTTTTGAATTTTGAAAAAATTTCTTCAAATGAGCGCTAATTAGGCCCCCCAGAAAACATATCCGGGGTCAGTTTCAATTTTTATATGTTTATATATATATATATATATATATATATATATATATATATATATATATATATATATATATATATATATATATATATATATATATATATATATATATATATTTATATATATATATATATATATATATTTATATATATATGTATCACACCGATAACTCAAAAAATAATGGGCCGATTTTGATTAAATTTGGTGAAAAAATTCCTTTTGCAAATGGCTTGGATAAGTTCGTTAGCCAGGAAAATCTGCCTAGGTTTTCCCGGAAAATTTTGTATTTTCTTTCGAAAAAAATTTATATCTCCGGAATTAACAAAGTAAGGACAACCAAATTTGGTACACAGGTTTATATCCTTATAAGTAAGTCACCTACCAAAATTTAGCTATGTAGCTGAAAAGACAAAAAAGTTATAAGCATTTAAAGAAAAATAAATTGGGGTTTTCCTTAAAACGTCAAAGTGGCGATTTAAAATGTCAAAATTGGCAACATTTAGGCAAGTAACTTGAATCTAATACGGGCTATAGAAATAAAATGTCTCAAGAAGGATGTTTTACAAACCCTAAAGTCTTAGTTTCAACCGTCATTGTCCTTCATTTTACTAAAATATTTGCAGAAAATTCATTTCAAATAGACCCTTTCGCTGATGCTTGGCAGTAGCCTTAGCTATAGAGTTTACCGTTTAATGGTATATAATTTTTGTCGAATTTTCGTAGAAAATCAATAAAGCTCAATATATCCGTTAATATATAAGATATGAAAAAAAATTGTATATATTAATTATAGGGTGTCTTGAGCTACATCTTAAAATAATATTTGTACAATCACAGGGTGGCCCATAAGTCGTTGGTGATACAAATTTCCTTTTTTTTTTAATCAAACATGCCTTATGTTATTGCATTTTCCATCGAAATATAATGCATGTTTGTAAGAAAAGAAATTCTGGACGCAGCAAGTGCGTTATGGTAGCGAATTTTTATCAAATGTTTCATATTTGAACAGCTCAATTTGCTATTAACCTATAAGGTTGACCAAGAAACGTGTTTTTTTAGGAACACTTTTAGTTTACTTTTGGAAATGTTTGTACATTTTCACACAATAAAGTTATTTTGATGAAACATGCCACATTGTTTTTATTATATAGCTTACACTGGTAACCAAATTTGATGCCTGCTTTCTTAAAAAAAAACACATATTTGTTATTAAAAACATTTTAATGAAATTTTTTTTAATCAAACATGCCTTATGTTATTGCATTTTTGTATTTTCCATCGAAATATAATGCATGTTTGTAAGAACAAAAATTCTGGACGCAGTAAGTGCGTTATGGTAGCCAATTTTGATCAAATGCTTAATATTTGAATTGCCTAATTTGCTATTAACCTATAAGGTTGACCAAAAAACGAGTTTTTTCGGGAACACTTTAAGTTTACTTTCAGAATTTTTTTTACATTTTCAAACAATAAAGTTATTTTGATGAAACATGGCACATTGTTTTTACTATATAGATTATACTGGTAACCAAATTTGATGCCTGCTTTCTTAAAAAAACACACATTATTGCTATTAAAAAATAGTTTTATAAAAATTCACTACCATAACGCACTTGCTGCGTCCCGAGATTTTTTTTTTTCGACAAAGAAAATAATTTAAGAAATTTGTTAGGTAATACGAAAGATCAAGATACAGCCACTGAAATGTCGGGCATCTATTAAATAGCCTGTAATCTTAAATACGTTGGGCAGACTAAGAGAATCATTGAGACTAGATTTCGTAAAAATCTGGCGCATTTGAGATACGGTAGTGTAGACAAGTCATGCGTGGCACAACATATTTGGGATAATAACCACCCCATTGATAAAGAAAATCTGAAACTTATCAAAACTATTAGGCACCCAGTGAAGCTCGATCCGTATGAAGGTATTTTTATTTTCAGGGCAATAAAAAACAAAGGTTCCTTAAACAGAGTCCCGCCAGTGGTTTACAGTCCTCAGATTGCGCTTTGTCTTTAAAGCAGATAAACATTCCGAAACCTGTCAGGTAAAGTGATAAAGGAAGTTCAAAATCCTTGTCCGGCAATTAAAATACAATACACAAAAAAATTGCCTGCGATTTAATCTCCCTTTCGGTATCCTTCTTTACCTAAGACTCAGTGTAAAACGTGGTGTTTTGGCAGAAACTAGTTCGAATTTTTCATCCTCTGATGACGCTAACTTTGTTAGTGCAACGATCGTCAGGTCTTTAAAAAGATGTGTTGCGGTGCTTCGGGTTCTCCAAGTGTACTCATCAGTGCTCATCACAGGTCCCAATATTTACTGAACTTAAAGAACACTTTACAAAAAAAAAATTAAACTTACATAACTTTCTTTTCAAAAATGTTCCCCCTAATGTTGATTTTCAAGTTCAGCAAGCTGGAATAGGGATACATCTGGAGATGAATGGTCCGATGAAGGGCATTATATAAAACGCTGACAAATTTATGTTTTTTGGGGAATTCAATGTAATAAAACTGTTCTTTACTGTGGACGGAACAAACAAGCTTACGGTTATCTGAATGAAATATACCTACCTGTCCAGGCATTTCATTTTATTCCCATTAGCATTTCCCTTAATGCCGGCGAACAGGAAAAATAAATACGGCGGTAAATTTTTAAAATAAGCCAAACGACGGCAACTCTATATACCATTAATTATGACTTTTTGTAATGATTTCTTTACACACCACACATACATTAAATAGTGACTTTAATTTGTGAGTTTCTGTAAAAAGAATTGCTTATACAGGGTGTTCGGCGATTCGCGTTCATTGGAAGTTTATGACTTTCTAGTCCGAATTCAAAGAAGATAATTTTGGTTTAGCCATAGTGGAATTACTTTCAAGCAAATGGTGCTTCCGGTAAAACCGAAAGTACTATCTATTTCGTTATTTTAAATAGAACTCTCTCTCTCTTTCTATATATATATATATATATATATATATATATATATATATATATATAAGGAGAAAGGTTAAGGGCAAGGCCGCAAGGAGACAACCGCATACACGCGTTTCAAGCTTATTCGCTATCATCAGTACGGTACAGCCAGGTGATGATGAGAACACTCTGTATGAAGAAGCAAAAATAGACGGAGTCACAACAGGCAACCAGTGCACATTTGCAGCATCTTTCGTTATGACTCCGTGTATTTTTGCTTCTTCATCCAGAGTGTTCCCAACATCACCTGGCTATGCCGTACTGATGATAGCTAATAAGCTTGAAACACGTGTATGCGGTTGTGTCCTTACGGCCTGGCCCTTAACCTTTCTCCTTGTATAGTATACAGAAATGCCGTGTTACAAATCCTGTTATATATATATATATATATATATATATATATATATATATATATATATATATATATATATATATATATATATATATATACGTGTGTGTGTGTATAATGTGTGAAATTTTTCAATACGTCACTACTGTGTTTGATAAGACATATCTGCGTTATTAACCAAGGTCGGAAATTCTACCTTAGTGTAAAACCTGAGAAAGTTTGGTTCTAAATAGAGTGCAGATAATGTTTTCTGTACCTTATACAGATCGTTCTATACCAAGTTCCCAGATAGAGGAAGTTAATGAGTGAAGATTGTAACCTGTGATGAGCACTGATAAGTACAATTTGGAGAACCAGATTCATCACAATACAGTTTTCTGTTTCGCTAACAAAGTTAGCGTCATCAAGGGGATGAGTAAACTAAGGAATAGAGACTAAAATTACTATTTATGTCTTAGTTGCCAAGCAGTTGTGAACAGCGTCCTCTACGAAGATGTACAGACAGACCCGCACTGTTGAGTCTTAAATCCCAGTGATTAAAACCGCATACCTGCCTTTGTTATGCTGTGCGTCGTTATCAAATATTCCTTCTAAGAAGGACACGCTGGTTATTAAGATAACAGTTCGAACAATGGACTACATAGAACCGGACCTACTCTATTCATCGAAACATTTTTGTTAAAATTTCTAACAATATATATATATATATATATATATATATATATATATATATATATATATATATATATATATATATATATATATATATACTCTCGTAAGCATCAAGCTGACGCGTCTGCCTGACATTTTTTATTGACTTGAGATTTTCTTTATCTACATGATGATTATTATCCCAAATATGCTGAGCAATACGTGATTTGTCAATAGTGTCATATCTCAGTTGCGCCAAATGTTCTTTAAATCTAGTTTCAATGGTTCTTTTAGTTTGCCCAACATATTTAAGTTCACAATCCTTACGACCTATTTCATAGATTCCCGACATATCTGTGGTTTTATCTTTATCCTTTGGGTTACCTAGCAAGTTTCTTAATGTGTTTTTTGTAGAAAATGTTAGCAACAAATTGGCTTTCTTAAAAATGCTATTAAAACCTCTCGTAATTCGCGGTTCAGATGGTAAACAGACAACGAGTTTGTCTGGTTTATCTTTTCTGAAAGTCGTAAGTTCCAATAACATTTTATTTGTTTTATGTTTATTGACTAGTTTCTCCACTAAGCAGATAGAGCAGCCATTGTACTTTGCAACATTTTTAATATATTCAAGTTATCTGTTGTATCTTTCTTTATTTAAGGAAAACTGTATTAACCTATGAACTAGAAAATCAAACTAGCGATTTTTTTGGAAAATTTTGGTGTGAGTCAATCTGAATGTAATTCACCGTAGTGGTTTTCTTTCTGTGGATGTCAAATTCTAAGGTGTCTCTATTTTGAATGACCAATACATCAAGAAAGGGTAATTTCTACTTCATGCGTGAATTTAATTGGAGGTAAATTTACTGTTTAATTTGGCAATAAAATCGTCTACTTTGCATACATTTGTATTAAATACTGCGAAAACATCGTCCACATAACGAAATCACACTCTAGGAAAATAGTCATTTTCGTCTTCTAGGTCTGTTTCAAATCTACTCATGAAAAGGTCTGTAATGAATGGTGAAAGGGGGTTGCTCATTGCTGTGCTATGGGTTTGTTAAAAAAATTGCTTATTAAATTGAAAAATATTCTGTTTCATGCAAAGATTTGTTAAATTTATATATATTTTTTGCAGACCTCTTTATCAATGTTGTTCATTTTTAACAAATCGCCTAAATACGTTAGCGTTTCTTTTATGGGAACACTGGGAAACAGCGAGGTCACATCAAACGATATTAAAACCTCGCCTTCAGCCAACTTAATATTTTTAACTATATTAATAAAAGCAAGTGAATTTGAGACTGGAAATTTTCTTTGTTTAATAGGGACGCCTTTAAATGCGTTTGTTAGCCATTTCGCTATATTGTATGTCGATGAATCTATAGCTGAAACAATAGGTCTCACCGATTTTCGGGGTGTATGGATTTTTGGGAGACAATACCTTTTAGGAACTTTAGAATTTGAAACTTGTAGAACCTCGGTGGTTCAGGGGTAAGAACGTGTGCCTCTGAACCGAAGGGTACTGGGTTCGATCCCAGCGTACTCCTTTCACTTTTTCAGTACAAACTGTAACATTAACATCAACCGAGGTTCTGTCATTGTATTTGAGCAAGTTGAATGTCTGCACGTTCCGCCCTTCGGAGGGGGCGTAAAGCCGTCGGTCCCGTGTCCATGCGATGTTGGGCACGTCAAAGATCCATACCCTCCTTACATAAAAGCTGGGGTTCGGCAAAATTCCCAGGATAGTGAGGTGAAACTGCTCCCTGGCGTCGGTGATTCGCCATAGTCGCGGAAATAGGCCGACGTTTAAGACACAAAAACACCACCTGAAACTTGTAACTTTTTCCTTAAATCATTTGTAAGAAGGTTGTGACATCTCTTTAAATTGTTTTTAACTTCGGAAATAATTTTTGGGAGAGGGTTTCTATTTAGTTTTTTATACGGTCCTGATTCTATTGCGTTATATACTTTATCTTTATAATCGCTTTTATCTAAAATCACTACCTTATTACCCTTGTCTGCTTTAACATAAAAACATTATTTCTCTCGCAGTCGTTTAACTATATTTATTTGTATTATTGGGCTTATTTTCATTTAAATTTTTACTTAATTTATCTTTACATGCTTGTCTAATAAAGTTTTTCGAAGGCACAGGTAATTGTTTAATAGCTGTTTCAATACTGGCAATGACATCTAATAGATCCTCCTTTTGTGATTGCAAACCGAATTTTAGCCCTTTATTTAAAAGGTCGATCTCATTTTTATTAAACGTCTGCGAAGAAAGGTTTTCTATTGCGATCAATTGAGTTCTCTCTTACTTAATAGAGCAAGTTATTGCATTCATAACTTATTAATTTCAAATATAACAGCCTAAGGTGTAATACATAGCCATGTTGCACCTTAAAATCTCGTTGAAATTTGTTAACATTCCCCTATACCTATATTTTTTTTATTATTTTTTTAATTTCAACAACACACCACGAGGGCTTACAGCCTAAATACTATCGTACCGTTTGTGTCGATAAGGAGGAAAGAGGCAACTTGTTAATTCTGGACTTGAAGGTTTGGAGATTCGGGGGAGAAGGATAACATGTGCCGGCAAGGAGTTCCACAACTTGGAAGCCCTCGGGACAAAAGAGCGGGCATAACAAGATGTTCTATGTCTGGTGACCTGGACAGTAAAAGGGTGCATTCGCTCTGTTCCCCTGGTAGATCTGTTAGGGGCAGCAGGTGGAGGAACTATGGAAGAAAGCTCCTCTGAGCAGTGCCCGTGCAGATATCTATAAAAGAGAGGGAGGTCACCAACGGCACGTCGGTGGGCAAGAGATGGCAGCCTTTGGGTGAGGGTAGGGTCACCGATGAGACGTATAGCCCTCTTCTGAATGAAGTCCAGGATAGCGAGTGTAGAAGCGGCAGCAGCACCCCAGATGTGGGAGCAGTTTTCGAGGTTTGGTCTTATTTGTGAAGTATATAAAGTATAGAGATTAGCTGGTGAAAAGTATTTGCGAGCCCGGAAGAGGAAACATAATTTCCTAGCAGCCGCTTCTGCAATTGATGTGACATGTTGGTGCCAATTGAGATTTCGATCCACAGAGATGCCAACAAGTAAAAAGGACTCATTACTTTGAATAACTTGGTTGTTTATTGTGATGGGTCTAGGGCTGGTGTATCTCTTATGAGAAAGAAAGGAAGACTGTGATTTGGTGGGGTTGAATTGTACAAGATTTCTACTTCCCCAGTCTAATATTTTTTGGAGATCCACGGAGATAGAACCCTCCATGAGTCTGCGATCCTCATCTAGTTGGGCTAAAGAGACAGGCTTAGAATATTGTAGTAGAGTGGAGGGTGCTGTCGTCCGCGTAACTATGAACTGGGTTGAATCTGCTAGAGAGGAGATCATTGATGTGGAGACGAAACAAAGTAGGGGCTAAAGCTGAACGTTGAGGAACTCCTGCATTAATTGGATACAGTTTAGAGGAATGGCCATCCACGACAACAGAAATACTCCGGTTGGAGAGAAAATTTGCTGTCCACGCACAGAGTTTTGGTGGTAGGCTATAGGTCGGTAGTTTATTAAGCAGCGCTGCGTGCCAGACCTGGTCGAATGCTTTGGATATGTCTAGAGCGACAATCTGGGATTCACCGTGTAGTTCCATAGACTTGTTTTAAGAATGGGTGACAAAGGAAAGGAGGTCGGCAGTTGATCTGCGCTGACGGAATGCATACTGCCTGTCGTGGATTAGACTGTGTTTTTCAAGAAATTTTAGTAATTCGGTGTTTATATACTTTTCCATCACTTTAGATATCACTGAAAGGAGAGAAATAGGCCTGTAGTTGCTAGGAAGCGCTTTCGATCCTTTCTTGGGGACGGGTTGTACTCGAGCAGTTTTCCAGTTACTAGAGAATATGCATCTATTGTAAGATGTCTGAAACAGACGAGTCAGGACAGGAGCAAGTTCTGGTGCGCATTTTTTGAGAACAATTGCTGGGATCTCGTCAAGGCCAGAAGCTTTCCTGGTATTAAGAGAAAAGATCATATTTTGTACCTTTCTAGTTTTGAAAATGATATCTTACAATTTCTGAGATATATTATTTTTATTTCATATTATGTTGTAGATATTCAGATATCTGGTTATACTTAGTCGCTTATGACCGACAATGTCAAAGATCGAGTAAAATTTAATTAACACATCCTAGTATGTTTCATTTAAATATTTTGAAAAGGAACGGGAAACACATTGAAAATTCCCCATAAACTTCTATCAAAGGTTTATTTATATCTGCTATTTATTATTTTTGAAAAAAAGCTTGTGAAATTAATTTTATTGTTCCTAATAAAGTATTTCTTTCTTTTTCACTGATGCCATCCTAATTACTCTACAACCACGACAAAGTTTGTAGAAATTGATCATTTAGACTAGGTATACACAATTTTAGATAAGTGAGTTTAGATTTATGGATATTTATTAGTGAATTTTCTTTAAAAAAATTTACTAATGAGGAGATCCTGACTTTTGAATTTTGAAAAAATTTCTTCAAATGAGCGCTAATTAGGCCCCCTAGAATACATATCCGGGGTCAGTTTCGATTTTTGTATGTATCTCCGGAAAAAACAAAGTAAGGACAACCAAATTTACCACATCATTTTATATGGCTATTTGGTAAGTAATTTTACTTACCAAAATTTAGCGCTATAGGTCAAAAGACAAAAAAGTGATGGGCATTTAAAGAAAAATAAATTGGGGTTTTCCTCAAAACGTCAAAGTGACAATTTAAAACGTCAAAATTCTCAACACTTAGGCAAAGAGCTTGAATCTAATACGGGCTATGGAAAGAAAATGTCTCAAGAAGAATGTTTTACAAACCCTGAAGTCTTAGTTTCAACCGTCATTGTCCTTCATTTTACTTAAATGTTTCCAGAAAATTCATTTCAAATAGACCCTTTCTCTGATGCTTGGCAGTAGTTTTAGCTATAGAGTTTATCGTTTAATGGTATATAACTTTTGTCGAATTTTCGTAAAAAATCATTAAAACTCAATATATCGGTTATTCTACAAGATATGAAAAAAAAATGTATACATTAATTATAGGGTGTCTTGAGCTACATCTTAAAAATATTTCTACAATCACAGGTTGGCCCATAAGTCGTTTTTTTTTTAGTCGAAAACGCCTTATGTTTTTGCATTTTCCATCGAAATATAATGCATGTTTGTAAGTAAAGAAATTCTGGACGCAGCAAGTGCGTTATGGTAGCGAATTTT
This sequence comes from Tillus elongatus, assembly GCA_964006375.1. Lineage (NCBI taxonomy): Eukaryota > Metazoa > Arthropoda > Insecta > Coleoptera > Cleridae > Tillus > Tillus elongatus. Next base: position 271,801,991 of record OZ023262.1, read on the forward strand.
GATGAAATGCTTCATATTTGAAAAGCTCAATTTGCTATTCACCTATAAGGTTGACCAAGAAACGGATTTTTTCGGTTACACTTTAAGTTTACTTTCGGAAATTTTTGTATGTTTTCAAACAATAAAGTTATTTTTATGAAACATGGCACATTGATTTTACTATATATGTTATACTGGTAATCAAATTTGATGCCTGCTTTCTGGAAAAAAAAACACACATATTTGCTATTAAAAGCATTTTTATGAAAACTCACTACCATAACGCAATTGCTGCGTCCCGAACTTTTATAATTGATTTGATCATTTAATATATAAATTACAGCTAGTTGTTGCTTTGGCCTAGTCGTCAGTGAGTTGGACTGATTAACCGAGGGTTCTACGTTCGATTATGAGCAGGGTAATTTAGTTCTTTTTTCACTTTTTCAGCACCAAGTGTCAAATGGAGAAATATCCAAGTTATGACATCGAGTTTGAGCAAGCTGAATGCGTACAAGCATCGCCATTTAGAGCCGGTGTAAAGCCATAGGTCTCGTGTCCGTGCAATGTTGGGCACGTTAAAGGTCCTAGCCTTCTTACCGCAAGAAGGGGTCCGTCAAAATGTCCAGGATAGTAGGATGATTGCTCAGCCATATAAATAGCTTGACGTTAAATAAATAAAACACATAATTATAGATTATTCAAAATTTTCGTTAAATGGGGAATCTGCCCTTTAAAACTCTCGTTTAACTCATTCTATTAAACGCTCTGTATAAGTTACTGATAACATAAACTCCGCTTTACTTAGAGCCAAGTCCCCGGTTGCGTTGGTCATATTCTAGACTAATATATATATATATATATATATATATATATATATATATATATATATATATATATATATATATATATATATATATATATATATATAGAGAGAGAGAGAGAGAGAGAGAGAGAGAGAGAGAGGTAAACAAGATTACTTCAGACATGCATTACGTTAATTTGGGTATTGCTCAGAAATCAGTGTTGGACTAGTTTGTAACAGGTTTATATTATAAAAGATAACCTCTATAATAAAATAAAGATATGGGTAATTAATAAAAAAAAAAACGTACCGCTGAAGGTGACAGGGGGATGCAAGAGCACAATATTCGTGTGTTAAGCAAAATCTTTATGCTTTTACATTCAAATTTTTTTTTTTTTTTTTGGCGCATATGTGATTTTCGCTAAGGGTTTGCAGAACGCTCTTCTTGCGACATTTTCATTACATAATCCGTATTTGTTTCTGGTTGTTTGCCTAAATGTTGACGTTTCAAATCGCGACGTTTTGAAGAAAACCCGTTTTTTTTCTTTAAATGCCCATAACTTTTTTGTCTTTAAGCTTACAGACCCAGATTTTGGTACACGGTTCACTCTCCATAATACAAACACATGCTCTGTTTTATTTCCGGAGATATAATATTTTCCGAAAGAAAACACAAAAATTTTCGGGAAAACCTCGGCCAGTTTCCCTGGCTAAAGAACTTATCCAAGCCACTTGCAAAAGGAATACACTCAGAGAATTTGATCAAAATCAGACCATTATTTTTTGAGTTATCGGTGTGAAATATATATATATATATATATATATATATATATATATATATATATATATATATATATATATATATATATATAGGCTCCAGTTTTGCTTCGGATCGTCGACATGGGGTTCAGTGCCAAGCAGAACCTCACCGGCGACAGGAGGTCCCCCCTGAAAATTGCTCCTCCCGATATGCCCACTTCCAGAATTTTTATTGGTCATCCATATGTTTGTTCTCCAAGTACTCATGAGATTTTGAAGGACGTTTCTGATCCTTGGGTAGATCTTGTAGATTTCAAGTACCTTGTTTAAGCAATCGTGTGGTACAGAGCCACATGCTTTACTGTAGGCGATGTAGCATACATGTAGATTTCGTTTTATTCTTTTGACTTGTTTTAGTACTACAGCCTCTATTGTTAGCTGGTGCTTGCAGCTCAAAGATTCTCTAAGACATCCCTTCTGTTCGTCCTCGAAGATGCTGTTTGTCTGACAGTGTTGATACATTTTTCCATTGGTCAAGGAAGTGAAGAGCTTGTAAACGACTGACAGGCAGGCTATTGGCCTGCAGTTTTTGGGTTTCTTTGCATCTCCTTTTTTGAAGAGCATAAAAGTATTTCCTTCAGTGAGAAATTCAGTGACTTCGTCTGGGTTGCTCAGTGCCCGGGTGAAGCAATGTGAGGGACTCTCGTGCGCGCCAGTCAAACGCGTAAGCCAGAATCTGTGCAGCCTACCAGACCACGGGGCTCTCCAGTTCCGAGTTCTGCTGACGGCAACAATCACCTCAGCTGGTGTAAACTCTGTCAGCGAAATCTGAGGCAAGTTCACATGCACGTCTTACACGTCATTGATCCACGATGCAGACCGGTTAAAACCGCCTGTTTTCGTCCATGTAGTGATCCAATATGTGTTGAAATTGAAGCAATCGACGCTAGATGAAGCTTCTAGATTCCCACCGGTCTCAATCTTTCTCAGGAACTGCTTTTGATTGTTTTTCAATTCGGCATTCTGCTTCTTCCTTTTTGTAAGCTCATTGTATCTTTTAAGCCTACAACCTATGGCTTTCGCTTTGTGTCTAAGTTGATTTTATAGATCCAATAGTTGGTCAGTGTGGAAAGTATCTACCTTGGCTTTTCTCGCAATGGTCCTAATCTTCAGATGTATTTTCTTTGATTGAGTGCCACCCAAAAACTCTGATATGATTTTGCGATTTTGCCTTTGAACTTATTGATGTCTTTTTCTAATCGTTTCCGCCATTTAGGCTTTCTGTTGTCTTGGTCTTGATTTGACTTTGTATAAAAGGTTAATTATTATTATTATTATTATTATTATTATTATTATTATTATTACTATTATTTTATCTTTTCATTCTAACGTGGTACATTCGGTCCCTCCCACAACAAGCGAGTTGCACCACATTCACCTTTATTTACCTGGAGACTAACGGTAAACATAACATTTTATTTTTGTGTGGCTATATGGTTAGGATCTTCCTAATGATGTATGATGTCCCAAGGATCGCTACTTTCTTCATAGTTCTCAAATCAGTGGTAGTTGGTGGAACAAGGGTGAAAAGTTTCTGCCAATATGGTGTTACTTCTATGGTTTTTTAGGTCATATCTGTCGAGAAGAACGCCAAATGTTGTAGATAGGGAACATTGTTCCGGGGAGTATACTGCCACCTTCAGTATACATCAGGGGTCAAATCTGAGGCGGCCCTTTTTCCTTATATTTATTAACTACCTGTCCCATGTTGTTTGGTGTGATCGGCTCCTCCTTGTGGTGTTGTAGTATGTACAGATCGGTTCTCTTCAGGGCTGCTGTGACGATAAGTATTTTATTTTTTATAAAGGATCTTCTGCATGATCCTCTATTTGTCAACCCAAATAAGGACCTAATGCATTTTTTTGTAGTACTGGTATCCTATTTATTTCAGAACAATTTCCCCATGCAATGATGCCATATCTTAAAACTGATTGAACATGGGAATAATATGTCTTTAGAGCAATATTAATGCTAATGTAGCTTCTTACGGTACGCAGCTGATGAGACAAATAATCAATTTTAGGCCCCAAATGATCCAAATTGAGTTCCTAGGTGGTCTTGGATCCATCTCCACAACCAAAAAGCTTACCCTACTGACATTTTAAATTTTAGTTCTCTCTATATCAACTGTATTCCTGCTGTCAGACGTATATGAGGAGCGAAACATCAAAATCTTTGTCTTATTTCAATTTAGCGTAAGACCATCATCTTTAAACCATTGTTTTAGTTTTTTACGGTTCACCTGTCGTTTTCTACAGAGAATCACAACCAGAATAGCTTACTACTGCAGCAGTATCATCAGCATATGAAACTTAATTATTTATTATTTTTAGGCAAGTCATTGACGTACAAAATAAACAGCAAGATATAGCAACAGATCCATGTGGCACGCCCTGCTCAACACATTGCCAGTCAGAAACCAACCTTTCTCCACACTGTCTTATCTGGACCAAATGTCGTCCTCCGACCAAGTAAGATCTTATCAAGTCTACACAGGCAGCCCTTATTCTCACTGCTACAATATGTCGAGTAGAAGGTGAAACACCGTGTAACATGAATTGGATGATCTCAAAAATTTGAACTGTAATTGAAATCCGGCAATAAGTACTTTATTGAAACTTCTTTGTATTTATCTGTGAATAAAAAACAAAGTCACCCCAAAACAGAAAAAGTCTGGACGCAGCAAGGGCGTCATGGTAGCGAATTTTTTTAAAATATTATATTAGCAAATGTCTTTCCTTGGTGAAAGCAGGCATCAAACTTGGTTGCCTATATAATAGAAACAATGTACCACATTTCATCGAAATAACTTTATTGTTTGAAAATATATAAACATTTTTCAAAAGTCTGGATGCAGCAAGTGTGTTATGGAAATAAATTTCCATAAAAAGGTTTTTAATACCAATGCGAGCAGGCATCAATTGATTACGGGTATAGCCTATGTAGTAGAAACAATGTACTATATTTTATTAAAATTACTTATGGTTTGAAAATATACAAAAATTTTCCGAAAATAAACTTAAATGTTGGTTTCCTAACGAACAAAGCTTACGTTAATAGCCAATTGAGTTATTTAAATTTGAAGAATTTAATGAAAATTCGGTAAATTTGCAGATTAGCTCCCGAACGCTTATCAAAAAATTATTTTCAGAAACATTACTAGGACCCCACCTGGATGCACAAACCACAAGAAACATTTCTTGTTCACACCCCCCAAGGAAGTTACGGACTAGGAGGGAATAGGGGTGCTGGGCGGGGTAGGTAGGTAAAAGAAAATATGAGCAGAAAATGCGAAGAAAGCTGTCTATTTGAAGCCATATCCCTATTAAACGCTGCCTACCTCACACAGCACCCCCTATTTTCCCCAGGTCACGTAAGTTCCTTGGGGGGTATGGACAAGAAGTTTTTCTTGTGGTTTATGCAACGAGGGTGGTTGTATGCACACGAGGGGGGAAGGAAAATGCCTACTACGAAGCAGACCCCCCCCCCCGCTCGACTTGTGGCGGGGGGTGGCTTCGTCGTGGGAATTTTCCTTCCCTTGTCGCATAAACCACAAGAAAATTTTCTTGTTCCTACCCGCCAAGGAAGTTACAGCACCTGGGGGGATAGGGGTGCTGTGCGGAGTAGGCAGGGTTTAAGGGGGATAGGCCTTCAAGATGTGAAAAAGACAGCTTTCAAGCTCGTTTTATTCGAATTTTCTGATCATATTTATTTTTTACTACCTACCCCGCCCAGCACCCCTACTCACTCCTGGTGCCGTAACTTCCTTGGGGGGTGTGAACAAGAACATTTTCTTGGGGTTCGTGGATCCAGGGGGAGCCCTAGGCAGGTTTCTGAAAACAGTTTTTTGAAAAGCGTTCGGGAGCTAAACTGCAAATTTACTGAAAATTCGCTACCAATATGCACTTACTTACTGCGTCCATATTTTTTCTTGCAAACGCGTCATATTTCGACAAAAAATGCAAAAATACATTAACGATTTTGTTCTACGAAAATTAGCTAAAAAAAGTTATACACCCCTACGCACTCCTGGTCCCGTAATTTCCTTAGGGGGTGTGAACAAGAAATTTTTCTTAGGGTTTGTGGATCCAGGGGGGGCGCTAGGCAGGTTTCTGAAAACAGTTTGTTCTACGAAAATTAGCTAAAAATTATAGATCGTTTAACTATAAACTTCACTAAACCTACAGCCAAAGCATCAACTTAACTAAACTGACAGCCAAAGCATCAGAGAAAGGGTCTATTTGAAATGAATTTTCTGTAAATATTTTAGTAAAATAAAGGGCAATGACGGTTGAATCTGAAACTTAATGGTTTGCAGAACACTCTTCTTGCAACATTTGCTTTTCAAAATCCGTATTTGTTTCACGTTCTTTGCCTAAACATTGCCAATTTGGACGTTTAAAATTGCGAGTTTGACGTTTTGAGGAAAACTCCAAAATTTGTTTCCTTAACTCCCCATAACTTCTTTGTCTTTAAAGCTAGGGACCTAAATTTTGGTACAGCGTTCACTCTTTATAATACAAACACGCGTACCAAATTTGGTTTCCCTTACTTTCCGGGATTTCCGAAGATATGAATTTTTTTAGAAATAATATATATAATATATAATACAAAGACGCGTACCAAATTTGGTTGCCCTTGCGTTGTTATTTCCGGAGATATAATTTTCTTCCGAAAGAAACCAAAAAATTTTCCCGGAAAACCTGGTCCGATTTTCCTGGGAAACGAACCTATCCAAGCCACTTGCAAAAGGAAGGTACTTACCAAATTCGATCAAGATTGGTCCATTATTTTTTGATCTCCTCATTAGCGAATTAAAAAATTTTTTGCTAAAACACAACGAGTTATGTGCTAGATACGCAATTGGTATTGTACTAAAATTACTCTTACGACTTGTAAAAAAATGGATATAAATTAGAGGCTTTGGATAAAATTATTAAGTAAAAAGCTGACAGCAAGGATTTTTCAGGGATTAAAATATTGTGCTCACAAACCAATTTGAGGTCACGTAAATTAAAATTAACATGATTTAATGACTTATTTGCAATTCTGATTTCTCATTTCAAAGAGGAATTAATTCTTGTTTGAGATAACAAAGCGATGAAGTGGGAATAAAGAATTACCAATTTCCAAGTTAAATTAGTAGGCTTGTTCTTATCTTTTATTATTTATTCTATCAAATCCTTCTGAATATGTGGAACTAAAAATTGCGAAAAGTAAAAAATGTTTTTTTTTCTGTAAAGAGTTGTTTCATTATTGGTTTGTATTATTATACCCAAATTCATCCCTTCGTCACCGAGTAAAAATAACAAAAACACTTGGTAACGCCTCGCAGCACATACCATGAGTTGTTCTTATTTTAGCTAATTCTCGTAGAAAAAATTTACTAACCAGGAGAATGGTCCAATCAAATTAGACGTGGACCAGGACATTTGAAATAAAAATCTGAGAATTGGGATGTTGAGGATGATGACCTTCTAAAACTTTAATAGTCCCAAAAAATTCCACTTGGGGAAATTGCGCGATCTTCGAAAAACCGCTGCCATCTTGGATTTTTTAGTTTTGAGCATAGCAACTGAACCAAGCGTCCGATTTTGTTCGTCTTTGCATAAAATTGCGTAGTTTACTGTTCTTTTTCCTTTAAAGTACTAAAAAGATAAATATTGTCCTTTCTTTAACAAACGAAATAAAACACTTTTATTTATTTATTTTTTAATAAAGTAAGTACATTTTTGCCTAAAATAGTTTCATTTTTTGGCCATAGTCAATGTGCCGTTTTTATGGTAAAGCGTCAGCCAGAGGTTCGACATCGCCATAGATATCCGAATCAGCCATTTCCATGCCTTTTGCGCGTTAATGCCCAGCACAATAACCTCGCATATATGCACCACTTGTCCTGCATTTTAATTTCGTCTCGCAGCCGGTTTTGCAGTTGCAAGATATGATGTCAAGTATTCCCTTCAATCCGGATAGATTTTAACTGACCTGCATTAACCATCTATCTCCATTCTTTTGCCGGCAAGCGATATTCCATCCATACTTGAACCTATATTTAAATACACAGAGTTAGCGTACCAGGAGTTCTTAGGCCAGAGGAAATGACGGAATTTGATCCTTTTTTTCTCCCTCAAGGTTCGTCTGCGCCTTTTTCGCCCGTATAGCACTGCAGCCTTTGGCTTATTGTTCATGCTCTTAGTCTTTCTACTCCACCGATTACAAAATCACTGTGCCTTGAACTAGTCCGCACAGCGATTGGAAGAATGAGGTTTTATATTGCTCCGTCTCTGGTCTAGACTCACCGTAGATCAGTTGTATTTTGCGGTCCAGAGCTTTACACTCGCACAAGATGTGCTGGGCTGATTCCTTCCCCTCGCCGCAGAGTCTGCATGCGAGGTCCCTCTCGAACCGCCGCATTTTATTTCTTGACGGCCATGTGCCCCGTCAAGAGACCTGTTATGTTTCTGAGCTTTCGTCTGCTAAGATTTATCAGCTCCACATCTCTCTTTGAACTGGGTTCCTCAATTATTGACTTCCCATGTCTGAGCCCTGGACAGTCTGCCCAGTACACTTTGTGTTCGTTTCTGACCCAGGACATAATAGCTCCCCTGGCAGTACTCTTTGTCACGCCCAGAACCGGTTCTGGTCCCATAAATGGTTCTGCTGACCCTTTCTTCGCGAGACTGTCAGCTTCTTCATTGCCTTTGACCTGCGAGTGACCCGGCATCCAGATGAGCGTGACCTCATTCTGCCCAGCCAAGTCGCTCGTCTCGTCTCGACACTCAATTACTAGCCTAGAGTTTACCCGTAGGCTACTTAGAGCCTTGAGGGTTCCCAGGCTGTCTGTGGCTATGAGGATCCGCTTCTTGGTGTAGCCCCTCCTCTTGTTCTCCCGCGCACCGTGCAGTATGGCGTACATTTCAGCCTGAAAGACCGTTGCATGGGCTCCGCGGGAAATACTATGACTTACCCTCGATCTTTCCGAATAAACACCTGCCTCGTCCCACGCTCCCCGCCGTGGTAGCCCGGCGTCTCCTCCCGCCATTCCACGCGGTTGGGGATTTCCACTGTAAAATTGTTTTCCCTGCAGATTCGCAGGCTAGCGCAGTCCTCATTTCAAGCATGGGCTCCTTCACGATCTCCTGAATTTTGCAGTGGCCGCTGTAGCCTAGGTTGATCTTCAGTCTACCACTGCGGGCTAGTCTGTATAGTCCTAGCCTGGCCTTCTCCATGATAACTAAGTGGGGGGAGGGGGGGAAGATCCAGCAACACCTTCATGGCGGCTGTTGGAGTCGAAGTTATGGCCCCTGTGATACCTAGGCAAGTCATCCTTGTGATCTTGCTCTAGTTTTTGTTTGGCACTGGATTGTGTCACCTTGGGCCACCAGACCAGTGCCGCGTATGTTAACGAAGCCTTAGTCCCCACGTTTTGCCATATAGCTGCCTAGTGATGGCTAGGGTCATAACTGCCTTACGCAGTATTTTTTCAACGTGACCATTCCAGATTAGCTTAGAGTCCAATACGAGCTCAAGATATTTTACCTCCGTGGCCATTGAGATGTTTATACCGTATAGAGTGAGAGTTCTGTGGCTGTTCCACGTCTTCCTTCTCGTAAACGGTATGACGGTTGCTTTCTGGAAGCTCACCCCGAGCCCTTGGCTAAATGTCCATCTTTCCACCAGTTGCAGTGCTGTCTGCATGCGCTCCCACACTGACTGTGTAACCTTTCCTTGGACTATGTTGACAATGTCGTCCGCATAGCCCTGTACCTCATACTCCCCTCCCGAGAACCTCCTTGCAGGCCGTCCACGACTAGGCACCAGAGCAGGGGAGGCAGAACGCTTCCCTGCGGACACCTCGCCGCGACCCTCGCCATCAGAGTCCCTTCCGCGAGTGAGGTGAACCCAGCTCTGTCCTTGGGCATGGAGCCGATCCACCTGCAGCAGGTCTCCTCTATTCTACGCTCCCTGACAGCTGCCAGTACCGATCCGAATGAAAGAAAATATTCTCCGATTCTGCGCTTGCCTCGTGTGTAGCGTTCGGTCGATTGAGGACAGAAAATTTATCCCATAAACAATCGTCGTTTTGGAGCTTCTTAAAGGAACCCGTTTTGACCTTTTGTCAAGCGGGCAGAAGTGGTTTCCTATCCTGTTGCTGCGTGGAAAAACAGAAGGCAGTCATGAAGATTTCAAGGGTGGCGATCAGCTTCTTACTTCTGAAGAGCCGGGGTTCTGCATTGTTTTTTCCTGATATCAACATTTGGACGTTACTTGGTTGAATGTCGTAGCCATTAGAAAGAGAAGGTCTGTGTCCTCGTCTACTACTACTGGTTGCGCGCCGTTGTTGGCAGCTTACACAGCTGTCTTCACTATCATAGTGTCAGCGTCCTCGGGGGGCTTCAATGATTTTAACTCCAGATCTGGTGAGGTGCCTGGATAGCAGCGTGCTGAAATGCACCTTGCTTTTAACATTTGCCAAGAACGCTTCTTGATGTGTCGTTGAAGGTTTGACATTGTCGATTACTGCATTTACGTTTTGTGTTATTTCTTGCCTGAAGAAGGCACTGGGCATTTATAAATAACAAAGAAGGTCTAAATTTTTATTTTACCTTCTGATTATGTAAAAACTAAAAGATGAATAGCATATCATGTCAATCAAAACAATTCAAGTCTTGGAGGTGCCCAAGTATATTTTTTAATGTCTTATTTAATTTTAACGTTATCTGATCAGATTATGTAATTCCGATTATTCTTTAAGGAGGGATTCGGAAGTGACAGTAGTATAAATGGAGGGCTACCGTATCGTTAATAAATAATTATAATATTTTTAAATTTATAGCATCGCTCAACGGAAGCTACCCAAAAAAGAATGTCTCATCAGGGACTGAATGCACGCTGATAACGCACACAAGCTGACTGCCACATCCACCGACGCTAAAACCATTTGAAGGACATATATGAAAGACGAAATCTTGGAAGATATGTAAGCAACTTGCGCCTTCCAACTGAACTGACTCTCAACCACTATTTCATCATTGTACTATAGGCAGTATATATTGACATAATTACTAAAAATGGAAAAGACCATTTTTCGTCCTTAAAATAATTGTTTTCACTCACACACTGTCCGAATGCATTAGATGCCATGCGGCCTGTGAACTCCTGGACCAATTGAAGTAACGTTCGCTAAAGTGTTATAGGCAAATCTGATATCAAAAATAAAAGAGGTCTAAGGATGAACCCTTGTGGAACACCTTCCCTAATTTGTAGCCATTGGAATATAGCTTTTGTCCGGTTTTTGTGTCATTACCTTATGCACTGTTACCTGTCACTTCAAAAGGATTTAATTAACCTCAGTGATACTCTTATGCCTATTCTTTCCATCTTACATTTTTTATAAGTTGGTAAATAGCTCTTGTTGTAGATTGTCCCTTATCAAAACCATTTTGCCTCACACGTAAAATATTTTTTTCTAGAAAGTCATACAGTCGGCTAAATATTGGGATTTCAAAAAATTTACTCATGTTAATGTTACTAAAATTTCTTGAAAAACAAAGTCTAATTCACGACAGGCAGTATGGATTCCGTCAGCGCAGATCGACTGCCGACCTCCTTTCCTTTGTCGCCCATTCTTGGATCAAGTCTATGGAACTACACGGTGAATCCCAGATTGTTGCTCTAGACATATCCAAAGCATTCGACCAGGTCTGGCACGCAGCGCTGCTTAATAAAGTTCCGGCCTATGGCCTACCACCAAAACTCTGTACCTGGACAGCAAATTTCCTCTCCAACATGAGCATTTCTGTTGTTGTGGGTGGTCATTCCTCTAAACTGTATCCAATTAATGCAGGAGTTCCTCAAGGTTCAGCTTTAGCCCCTACTTTGTTTCTTCTCCACATCAATGACCTCGTCACTAGCACATCCAACCCAGTTCACAGTTACGCCGACGACAGCACCCTCCACTACAATATACAATATTCTAAGCCTGTCTCTTTATCCCAATTAGATGAGGATCGCAGATTCATGGAGGGTTATATCTCCGTGGAACCCAAAAAAATATTAGACTGGGGAAGTAGAAATCTTGTACAATTTAACCCCACCAAATCACAGTCTTGCTTTCTTTCTCATAAGAGATACACCAGCCCTAGACCCATCACAATAAAGAACCAAGTTGTTCAAAGTAATGAGTCCTTTTCACTTGTTGGCATCTCTGTGGATTGAAATCTCAATTGGCACCAACATGTCACATCAATTGCAGAAGCGGCTGCTAAGAAATAAGGTTTCCTCTTCCGGGCTCGCAAATACTTTTCACCAGCTAATCTCTATACCCTTATATACTTCACAAATAAGGCCAAACCTCGAATGCTGCTTCCACATCTGGGGTGCAGCTGCCGCTTCTACACTCGCTATCCTGGACTCCATTCAAAAGAGAGCTATACGTCTTATCAGTGACCTTACCATCACCCAAAGGCTGCCATCCCTTGCCCACCGACGTGCCGTTGGTGACCTCTGTTTCTTTTATAGATATCTGCACGGGCACTGCTCAGAAGAGCTTTCCTCCATAGTTCCCCACCTGCTGCCCCCAACAGATCTACCAGGGGAACAGAGAGAATGCACCCTTTTACTGTTCAGGTCACCAGACATAGAATATCTTGTTACGCCCGCTCTTTTGTCCCGAGGACTTCCAAGTTGTGGAATTCCTTGCCGGCACATGTTTTTCCTTCTCCTCCGAACCTCCAAACCTTCAAGTCCAGAATTAACAAGTTGCTTCTTTCCTCCTTGTCAACACCCACGGTACGATAGTATTTAGGCTGTAAGCCATCGTGGTGTGTTGTTGAAATTTAAAAAAATGTTAGAAAGTATGGAGAATATATATATATATATATATATATATATATATATATATATATATATATATATATATATATATATATATATATATATATATATATATATATATATATATATATATATATATATATATATATATATATATAATTTCGTAAAAAAATCACTACCATAACGCAATTGGTGCATCCAGACTTTTTCAAGCTTTATTGCGTAAGTTTGCTTTGATTGTTTGGCGAAAAATTCAATAATGTTTTTCTAAAGTTATTGTTTATAGCTACGGTATTGCAACATTTTGTTGTTCCATCAAAGTCGCCATAGCTGATTAGATGTCAATACACCCTTGTATATATATATATATATATATATATATATATATATATATATATATATATATATATATATATATATATATATATATATTCCAATAAAAATCATAAAGTGTGTAGTGCCTCACTACAAATTCTTAAACGGATTTGATTGATTTGTAGCACAGTCGAGGGCAAAACGACTGTGATTCAATCAATACAAGATACGATGTGTCAATGTCACATTATATAAGACCTCCTGACCATTATCTGCGAATCCCCTGATCTGACCATTTGCTATAAATAGCGAATAAATGGAGGATTATGTTCTCTTGCAAAAAAAAAGCTAAATGGAAAACATGATAGATTGGGTGAGTCAACTAATAACATGTTAGGTTTAGGTATAGTCCTAAAAAATTTATATTATTATCTCATATTATATATTATCAGCTGTAGAACAAAAAATAGAATCGGCTTGCATTCAAGATTAGCGAATGCTGAGTATTCATCTCATCCTTTAGAGAAGAGACAGATATAAAGCTGAAGTTGGGATATAAAAGGATGAGAGAAGAAATAGAAGAATGTTTTGAACAAAAATGGAGAAGAACAGAGAAACAAGGTATGGGGAATAAAAAAATAAAAAAAAACGAGCAAACCTAGAAGAAATTAAGAATAAGGGAGACAACTTTAAACAAAAACGTAAAGGAAATAATAGGTATCAACGTGAAACAAGTGTGATAACGATGGAACGAACAGGTATAAATGCAATAGGAACGACGTTAATTATAACGACGATGTAAGGCTAGATAAATTCTCGCAACAATTAGAACCGTAGACTGGTTTCGCTCTCATTAGAGCTCTTCAGTAGGGCATACTAGTTGTAATAAAAATGCATCTAAAGTAATACGGCTATAGTATAGCCAGCCTTTCAACACTAAGTGAGTGGTGGATGTGCCGCCACCTAGTTGCGGAACCAAGTAGTATGTTGTCACGCCAGATCCAAATAACACAAAGTGGAAAAAAAATAGAGACTGTATACAACTAACAATTTAGAAAATTGTCAGCGCTGGCCCATTTCTACCCCAATATAGGGACAAAGTATGTAAGGCTAGATGCATTCTCGCAACAATTAAAACCGTAGATCGGTTTCACTCTCATTAGAGCTCTTCAGTACGGCATACTAATTGTAGCAAAAATGCATCTAAAGTAATACGGCTATAGTATAGACAACCTTTCAACACTAAGTGAGTGGTGGATGTGCCTACGGTTGTGCCTGTTGCGAGAATGCATCTAGCCTTACATACTTTGTCCCTATATTGGGGTAGAAATTGGCCAGGGCTGACAATTTTCTAAATTGTTAGTTAGTTGTATACAGTCTCTATTTTTTTAACACTTTGTGTTATTTGGAGCTGGCGTGACAACATACTACTTGGTTCCGCAACTAGGTGGCGGCACATCCACCACTCACCTAGTGTTGAAAGGCTGGCTATACTGTAGCCTTATTACTTTAGATGCACTTTTGCTACAATTAGTATGCCGTAGTGAAGAGCTCTAATGAGAGCGAAACAGGTCTACGGTTCTAATTGTTGCGAGAATGCATCTAGCCTTACATAGTTTGTCCCTATATTGGGGTAGAAATGGGCCAGGGCTGACAATTTTCAAAATTGTTAGTTAGTTGTATACAGTCTTTATTTTTTTTAACACTTTGTGTTATTTGGAGCTGGCGTGACAACATACTATTTGGTTCTACAACTAGGTGGCGGCACATCCACCACTCACGTTGTGTTATCACGATGATTTTAAAATAGAATACCAGAAGAATCATCTGAAAGCAATAAGCAGCGGAGAAGAAAAAATAACGAATATGAATACGAGGCAGGAATACAAATGAATAACGGCATGGAACAAATGGCAGCAAAAATGATATAAGTAAACAACAAGGACAATACCTTATTAATAGTGTACAATTCTTATGAAAATTCACTACTATAATGCACTTGGTGCGTTCCGAACATTTTTATTATTCATATTTTATTTTTGTTTTATCTGAGAAAGGGTGCATTCAAATTATAAATCTGTAAGCAGGCTTTACATTTAATCTATGGAATCGCCAAAAAGCTCTTGAAACGTGTTGCAAGTCACTTGACAGCCATTGTAACCCGCGGCCAGGACAAAAGAGGGAAGCACGCTAATAGGCTGATGATTCCGAAACCTTTGAAAAAGCCAGCTCATGAGCATCTTGAGAGCTTTCCTAATCAAATATCTCATTATTCTCCAACAAGAAGCAGTAGGAAATATTTGTCTCCCGATTTAAATCTTACAATCATGTAGGACCTATACCTAAAAAAATTGAAGAAGAAACTTACAAACTAAAACAAGACAAACCCAAAATTCGCATGATATTTATATTCGTTGTTTTTGGAAAATTTCAGCATCAGTTTTGGCTATAGAAGGAAAGACACCTGCAAGAAATGTGACACATTGGAAAACAAGATCAAGTGAGCGGAATCAGAAGAAGAGAAGAAAAGTTTCAAAAACCATAAAAAACTAGACGTTCTTAAGTCTTCAGAGTGTTTCTACAATGAACTTAAAGAAAACTCACAAGAGGCAAAAGGTAAGGATCTGTTGAAGTTTGTCTTTTGAATTTCAACATGCCCCTTTCCAAGGTGCGATTTGTGGATGTTTTTTATTTGCGTCAGCTATGGGTTTTTGCGTCAGCTATCGGTTCAAAATATTTGTATAGACTCGACGACAAAAATGGGACATTTATTAATGTATGACAAAATTATCTGTAAAAAGTCTGGACGCAGCAAGTGCGTTGTTGTAGTGAATTTTTATAAAAATATTTTTAACATCAAATATGTTCTTTTTTTTAAGAGAACAGGCATAAAATTTGGTTAGCAAACTATCTAGTACCAGATTTCATCAAAATAAGTTTATTGCTTGAAAATGCACAAATTTTTTCGTAAGATAAACTTAAAATGTTCCCGAAAAAACTGGTTTCCTGGCCAAAAAACCTTAGGTTAAATAGTAAATTAAGCTATGGAAACTTGAAGCATTTTGTGAAAATTCGCTATCATAACGCACTTGCAGCGTTCCAATTTTATTTTCTTACAAACATATTTCTATGCAGAATGCAAAAATGCAACAATATAAGGCGTATTCAATTAAGACGAAAGAAAATTTGTACCACCAACGAATTATGCCTGTGATTTTAAAAACAGCTTTATAAGATGCAGCTCAAGCTTTCTACTTAATGTCAAAAACTTTTTCTCGTATCTTGTATTATAAACCAATATATTGAAATTTACCCTACGAAAATTCGTTAAATTTTGATATTATAGGTAGGTATATATCTTTTTGAGCATACTTCTTTGCTTTTACTTACACGTTTAAGCTAAACATATACATGTGTGGCTTAGTTAACTTTTTTACTGAGGTAATATTCCAAATTTTCAAGGTTATAAATCGTAAAATTGTTACTATTGATCGTTTTAATGAACCATGGCTTTTTCTATTTATCATTGCTCACTTAACTAGCACTGACTATAAATAATGGAGAACATGTTTGTTTATTAATGTTTTTATTATGTTTTAGTGTGAAAAAAAGTGGAACGATATGTAGATGGACACAATTTGCAACAAAAAAAAAATCCAAATACATTACGTGTAAACTGTAAGTATTGTACTTACTGCTGACCTGTGGTCCAGATTTACTAATAATATTGGTAAGACAACCCCCAATTCGCCTATGTCTGAGCATTTTTATAATTTAACAAATAATTGGAATTTAATGTCATGAGTTTAAATTGCCGTAAAGGTTTTCCTTTTTGTTTTGTAGTGAAATTTATTTTTACTCCTTTATTTACAATCTGATGTACGAATAGTTTATATTGTGCAATTTCCCAGCACAACACCCCCACAATTTTTCATGCATTCTTTTGATTCTAGAAAGTAATGTAAGCAAAATTTACATACGTTTAGTTATTTTATTTTTATTTTCTTTAATTACTTGTAAAAGTCGAATACATCTTGTATATTGAAAATTCCTCTAATTTTTCCTGTGATTGGATATTTGATTTCACAACAATTAACTGGGTTTTCGGTTATGACCTCGTATGGACCCTCAACTGTCATCATTAATTTAGCACAGATATTTTTCTCATCGTTCGATGTTCGCAATGCCCTTATAATCACTAAATTTACCTTTTTAAAGTCTTGTTTTAATCTTTGCTTATATACACCCCTTTTTATATATTTTTCTTATTATTTTGTAATTTGATAGAATACAATGTTTCCTTTTTACTTGATGTGACGTCACTTATGTATGAAGCTGTGTGTAATAAAAGTGTCATGGTAGCTTTCATGTGTTTTGTTAAAGACTCTAAGTTAGCTAGGTTCTTAGTAAAAAGATGATATTCTGAAAATTGGACTGTTCCATAAATATTGTACTAGTGGCAATATACTATATAGTCTTAAGGGATACTTAATAAACTTAGCAGATTAATGTATAGTCAGAGAGATAGAAGTAAGTTCCTTTGTGTCTTTCCTTGTGTTAACCTCTTTTGACCGCAGCCACCCCAGTGTGTTAAAAAGTCACCATGACAGGCTCCATTGGTGTGAAAAGTGTCCCAGTGTTTCTCTTGCAACAACTTGTAGCTTAGATGTGTGCATGCATATGTATGTGTGTGTGTATGTGAACATGAAGAGATAATGTGCATTTTCTGTCCTGCACATAGTGTTAAGTACTGGACGTGAGTGCGTTTACATGAGTGTATATGCGCTCGCGTATGTGTGTGAGTGGAGTATGTAAGTTTTAATTTTAAGATATATTTTTAGTAAACAGCAAGTGTATAGGGAGATAAGAGAAGTTAAAAAAAAAAGTTAAAGAGCTTCTTAGATTAACGTTCTTAAGACAGGTTTTCACATAATGAAAAGCAAGGCACTTAGGTTTACGCTATTAAACTTACACCACATGCCAAAATTCAGATCTATAGGTTGAAAGAATTATAGACGTTTAAAAAAATATTTTGGGTGTCACTGATGACCAGAGAAATACAGAAAACCAAAATATTTTGTGTAGATAGCAAGATCTATTGTATTATACAGACATAGATTAGATGTTCTTGACACAAAATGGTCAAGAAAGAACAGAAAAATTATTTTTAAATTTTATAGCATTTCTTCTTTAAATGTCAGAGTCGCGATTTGAAACGTCAAGATTTGCAATTTTTAGACTGAGAACCTGAAACAAATGTGGTCTATGTAAAGCAAATTTCATAATAAATGTGTTTTACAAAGTCTTATGTTACAGCTCCAACCATCATTGTCCTTCGTTTTACTAAAATATTTGCAGAAAATTCATTTCAAATAGATCCATCCTCTGATGATTTGGCAGTAGTTTTTAGTCAATGCAGCGGTTCACTAAGATCCCTAAATAAATAAAGTCAAACAGGCAACAGCATTACCACGTTGAGTACACCTGCTCGATCACTGAAGTTAAGCAACTCCGGGCGCGGTGAGTACTTGGCTAGGTGACGGCCTGAGAACACCGTGTGCAGTTACCTTTTTGTTTAAATAATCATTTTACTATATTTTTCTTTTTTAGATCAATTTCAGTAACTTTTTTCCATAACACAGAACTTTTAATATATACAAATACCTATTTCGCAAAAATTTTTACCATTTAAAAACAATAAAGTTTGTAGCGGTTGTGTTTTATTCACCACCGTGACTCCTTTACTGACATGACGAAAACCTCCGAGGAAGCTTAAATAATAGCCGGTGACTTTAACTCTGAAAGGCAATTCGAGCTTTGGTTTCAAAATAATTTATTAAAAATTCGCTTTTGACTTTTACCATCGTAGTGCCCATGCTCTGCATTCCTCCTATATACGTTCAGCTTAAAATATCATGGGACATAATATTAGCTTTGAGGAAAGAGATCGTTATTATTACCATTTTCTCGGTAAATTACAGGCGTACGTCATGATGATGTGATAGAAGACGGTTGAAAACCACGAACCCCTGGCTTAGATCTCCGTGCTCAGAGAAAATTAGATCCTGAGCTCTTTGTCTCCCCCTCACACATGGAGCTAGATGAGTGATTAATAAGGAACAAAAGAACATGCTCGAACGAACGTTAGAGAAAACGCGCCAAACTTGCTGAGATCGGGACGCGTCAATGCTGCATCGGGAGAGTTCTACGCCGACTACATTCGAAGCAACATATCAACTAAAGGTGGAGCTTTCTATCGGGCCAAAATAAATTAAAATATGTAATAATTCGCGGTTAATATCGACTAACATAGTTGTCTGTAAGTGTTACAAGTGTTTTCATTTCGATTTAAGCAAAAATCAATATCCCGTTCGCGAGAGAAGTAGTTTGAACAGTGAATCCTTTGTGTCTTGTACAGTGAACGTTGTTCAACGTGGCTTCGCATGAATAAGCTCAGTTTCCTATAGCAAATTTTCAACATCAGTCTCCGGAGCAAATTTGCTTTCATGTCCGATATTCCCGTATACACTCAGGTATATCTCTGGTCGTAGAAATCTCAAGTGAAATACCTCGTACTGTTTCATCTCAAGTATGTCAAGCTTCAGCCCCAGGTCTGCCTGACCATCTTTATAGGACATGGTCGTACAATTTATCTGGTCATCACCCACGAAGATGTTTTTCATCACTTCCTGATTTCTCTCTTGAGAGAAACTAAGCGCCTATGGTGAGCGCTGTTATTTTGATGAAATATGGTATATTGTTTCTACTATATAGGTTATATTGTTATACGTGCTTTAAAAACACATATTTGCTATTTAAAACGTTTTTTTTTATGATAATTCACTACCATAACGCACTTGATGCGTCCAGACTTTTTAGTTATGTAGTATTTAGAATAATAAAGATGAAGTTTGATACAAAAGTGTTGTATTTGTTACTTCTTCCTTTCTTGCACCTTCTTATATAGTAGAAATTAGAAAAAGGTTAACAAATACCTTTTTTGCACCAATTTTTTTTCCTAAATGTCTTTATCTAATAAAGACAAAAATATTTTACTTTTCTATTAGCGATTTTTTTTTAATTCGCTTAGGAGGAGATCTGTGTTTATATATATATATATATATATATATATATATATATATATATATATATATATATATATATATATATATATATATATATATATATATATATAATATATCCGACCGATAACTTAAAAAATAATGGACCGATCTTGATCAAATTTGGTGAGTACCTTCCTTTTGCAAGTGACTTGGATAGGTTCGTTAACCAGGAAAATCGGACCAGGTTTTCCCGGAAAATTTTGTGTTTTCTTTCTAAAAAAAATTCATATCTCAGTAAATAACAAAGTAAGGGCAACCAAATTTGGTACGCGCGTTTGCATTATAAAGGGTGAACTCTCTACCAAAATTTAGGTCTCTAAGTTTAAAGATAAAAAAGTTACAGGCAGTTAAAGAAACAAATTTTGGAGTTTTCCTCAAAACGTCAAACTCGCAATTTTAAACGTCAAAATTGGCAATGTTTAGGCAAAGAATGTGGAACAAATACCGATTGTGAAAAGAAAATGTTGCAAGAAGAGTGTTCTGCAAACCCTTAAGTTACAGATTCAACCGTCAATGCCCTTCATTTTACTAAAATATTGTCAGAATATTCATTTCAAATAGACCCTTTCTCTGATGCTTTTGCTGTCAGTTTAGTTAAGTTGATGCTTTTTTGGATATTTATTTGTAGGTTTAGTCAAGTTAATGGTTTAACGGTCTATAATTTTTTTAGTTAATTTTCGTAGAACAAATTTGTTAATGCATTTTTGCATTTTTTATCGAAATATGATGCGTTTGTAAGAAAAAAACCTGAACGCAGTAAGTGCATTTTGGTAGCGTATTTTCGGTAAATTTGCAGGTTAGCCTGCAAATTTACCTGCCTAGCACCCACCCCCCTGGATCCACAAACCCCAAGAAAAATTTCATGTTCACGCCCCCCAAGGAAGTTACGGGACCAGGAGTGAATAGTGGTGCTGGGCGGGGTAGGTAGTATAAAGGAAATATGAGCAGAAAATGTGCATAAAACGGGCTTTGAAATTGTTTTTTTTCACATCTTGAAGCCATATCCCCCCTAAACCCTGCCTACCCCGCACAACACCCCTATTCTCCCAGGTGCCGTAACTTCCTTGGCGGGTAGGAGCAAGACATTTCTCTCGTGGTTTATGCAGCGAGGGTGGTTGTATGCACGCGAGGGGGAAAGAAAATCTACACGGCGAAGCTGCCACCCCCAAACCTCCCGCCACAGGCCGAATGGGGGGGGGGTCCTGCTTCGTCGTAGGCATTTTCCTACCCCCTCGTGTGCATATAACCACCCTCGTTCATGCCCCCCAAAGAAGTTCGTGACCTGGGGTCGAATAGGGGAGCTGTGCGGGGTAGGCGGGGTTTAATGGGGATATGGCTTCAAATAGACAGCTTTTAAGCAGTTTTTTTGCTTTTTCTGCTCATATTTCCTTTTTACTACCTACCCCGCCCAGCACCCCTATTTACTCCCAGTCCCGTAACTTCCTTGGTGGGTGTGAACAAGAAGTTATTCTTGTGGTTTGTGCATCCAGGTGGGGTCCTAGTAATATTTCTGAAAACAATTTTTTGAAAAGCGTTCGGGAGCTAATCTGCAAATTTACCAAATTTTCATTAAATTCTTTAAATTTCAATAACTCAATTTGCTATAAACGTAAGCTTTATTGGTTGGGAAACCAACATTTAAGTTTATTTTCGGAACATTTTTGTATATTTTCAAACCATAAGTAATTTTGATAAAATATAGTACATCGTTTCTACTACATAGGCTATACCGATTATCAGATTGATGCCTGCTCGCATTTGCTATTAAAAACATTTTTATGGAAATTCACTTCCATAACACATTTGCTGCATCTAGACTTGTGAAAAATGTTTAAATATTTTCAAACAAAAAATTTATTTCGATGAAATATGGTACATTGTTTCTACTATATAGGCAACCAAGTTTGATGCCTGCTTTCATCAAAGAAATACATTTGCTATTAAAAATATTTTAAAGAAAATTTGCTACCATAACGCACTTGCTGCGTCCAGAAATTTTTTTTACCTTGAATAACATTTGAACCAACCTGAAAACAAAAAAGTTTTTTTGCCTCCCCTGTAAAGTCTAAGGAATTATCCTTTTCTTGTATCCTCTTCTTGTATCAGTCTACAATTCTAGTGTAGACAATCTTTTTATGAAAATTCACTCTCACAACGCATTTTTTCGTCAAGTCTTTTCACCCCTAGTTATGTGTCATTTCAGCAAACTATGTACCCCAAATCTAGTAACCCTGTTAGGTAGATAATACTTCTTTTGTCTACATCAATAAAACTCCACTAAGCACCGCTATAGAGCAAATATTAAGCTGGGAATCCCAGAAAAGTAATACCATTAAATGCAATCGATACTCTGTCGTAATTGACTACGGGTCTGTGAGTCTGTTGCGCTGCAATATACCATTCCAGTAATTCAAAAGACTTGCATTCATTTCGAACGCCATTTCACGGATTCAATACTTTAGTGATTTTTAGCCTTCTCTCTTTTCACTCAAATAGACTTCCATCCCACAAAGTTAGATTGTCGATTTCAAGTTTCAATGATACCAGCATGTCACAAAAACAAGCAAAGCAAACATTCTTGTGTCGACAACGAAATGACGCCAACTGAAAGTTTCCAGGTATTATAAGGCCACAAGGTTCTTTTTTACGACGCTCGGTCTCTGTGATAGGGTTTTCGTTTCTGTTGTATGAACATCACAATTTAAAGGCGGTGTCGCCTTGTTGTCGCAAACATGACCCTCTCTCTTTAGCAGTTATTTTCCTGTTATTGTACTTTCCGCACGTCATGACTTGGACCAGGTTCTCAAGAAGTTTTTCTTTCGTCCTGCCTTTTAAGTGAATTTCCTTTAAAAAATCACTTATGAGGAGATCCCGACTTTTGAATTTTGAAAAAATGTCTTCGGATGAACGAGAACTAGGCCCACTAAAACCCATATCCAGGGTCCGTTATAATGTAAGAACTTTCAGGTATATTGTTTATATCCTCATCTGTTGGCTCATGATTTTGTCCACAGTGGTCGCAAGTTGAGAACATACACACGCAATGCGTAAACCACAAGAAAAATTTCTTTGGAACAACTTCCAAGAAAGTTACAGGACCTGGGGCGAATAGTTGTTCTGTGCGGGGTAAACAGGATTTTTGAGGAGGTATAGCTGCAACATGGGATAATGGCAACTGAAATAGGTCTAGGTAAGCTGTTTTTTTCGCATTTTTCGTTTCTTTTTTCCCACTATCACCCCTATTGACTTCTGGTCCCGCAATTTTCTTGCGGGTTATGTGCAAGAAAATTTACTTGTGGTTTATGCACTCAAGGGGGATTTTAAGCATGTTTCGGAAAAAAAACATTCTAAAAGCCCTCTGTGACTTTATCTGCAAATTTACCAAGTATTATTACCTACATTATAAATTTACTTATTACGCTAGGACAATTTACTTATTATATTTTTATATGTTCATATATATATATATATATATATATATATATATATATATATATATATATATATATATATATATATACGTATCACACCGATAACTCATAAAATAATGGATCGATTTTGATCAAATCAAGTACCTTCCCTTTGCAAGTGCTTTGCCTGTATTAGTTCGTTAACCTGGAAAATCGGCCGAGGTTTTTCCTGAAGATTTTTTGGTTTCTTTCGAAAAAAAAATATCTCCAGAAATAACAACGCAAGGGCAACCAAATTTGGTACGCGTGTTTGTATTATAAAGAGTGAACAATGTAAATGTAAATTTAGGTCTGCAAGTCTAAAGACAAAAAATTTATGGGCATTAAAAAATGTGGGGTTTTCATCAAACCGTCAAAGTCGCGATTTGAAACGTTAAAATTGGCAACAATTAGGCAAAGGACCTGAAACAAATTCCGACTATGTGAAGAAAATATCGCAAGAAGGGTGTTCTGCAAAACTTTGAGTTTCAGCGTCAACCATCATGGTCCTTCATTTTACTAAAATGTTTCCAGAAATTTCATTTCAAATAGACACTTTCTCTGATGATTTGGCGGTAGTTTTAGTTAATTTTATGGTTTAACGGTCTATAATTTTTAGCTAATTTCGCTAAAAAAATTCGTTAATGACGAGACCGCGAGTTTTGAATTTTAAAAGGATTTATTCAAATGAGCGCAAACCAGCCCCCCTAGAATCCATATCCCGGTTCAGTTTCAATTTTGATCTGTTTACACACACACACACACACACACACACCTTATATATATATATATATATATATATATATATATATATATATATATATATATATATATATATATATAAGGTGACGCATTTCTACGGTAAAGCTCAATATAATGTTATTATACAGACAAACTCCTCACCCAGAAGTCTTTGACTTGTGCGGGGGGAGCTTACATACACAAATAGACAAAGGACACCACCCATAACTCATCAGAAGCCGGCCTTTCCACAGAGGTTACTCACCTGGCAAACTGAGATATTCGGCCTGTTATTATACAAGATACGAGAAAAAGTTTTATACGTTAATTAAAGGATGTCTTGAGCTGCATCTTATAAAATTATTTTGAAAATGACATAAGTCCATAAGTCGTTGGTGATACCTACAATTTCCTTTCGAACAAGCTTATATTATTGCATTTTTGCTTTTTTTTATTGAAATGTGAAGCATATTTGTAAGAAAAAAATCAAGACGCAGTAACTGCATTTTGGTAGTGCATTTTCATTAAATACTTTAAATTTCAATAACTCAATTTGCCAATAACCCAAAGTTTGTTGTCTCGGAAACCAGTTTTCTCGGAAACAATTAAAGTTTATTTTCGAAAAATTTTTGTACATTTTGATACAATAAGTTATTTTAATAAAATATGGTACATTATAAGTACAATTTGGACAACCAAATTCATCACAATACAGTTTTCTGATCCGACGATCGTTTCGCTAACAAAGTTATCGCTATCAAAGGGATTAATAAACTAAGTGAATAAAGACTACTATTTATATGTTAGTTGCCAAGCAGTTGCAAACAGCGTCCTCTAGGAAGGTATACAGGCAGACGCCCACTGTTGAGTCTTAAATCTCTGTGATTAAAACTGTATACCTGCCTTTGTTATGCTGTGCGTCGTTATCAAATATTCCTTCTAAGAAGGACACGCTGGTTATTAAGACAGCAGTTCGAAAAATGGACTACATAGAACCGAACCTACTTTATTTATCGAAACATTTTTGTTCAAATTTCTAACGATTTATATATATATATATATATATATATATATATATATATATATATATATATATATATATATATATATATATATATATATATATATATATATATATATATACATCCGTAAGCATCAAGCTGACGCGACTGCCTGACATTTGTTATGTTTGCTCTGGTTTTATCTTTATCCTTTGGGTTACAAAACGGTTTATCTTTTCTTAAATGAGTAGATTTTCTTTGTTTCATGTTTATTGACTAGTTTCTCCACCAAGCAGACACAGCACATTATACTTACTTACATTTTTTAGTGAATTTTTTTATTATATTAAAGTTGTCTGTTGTATCTTTCTTTATTTAAGAAAAACTCAAATGGTAAACAGACAACGGTTTTGTCTGATTTATCTTTTCTGAAAGTCATGGATTCCACTGATAATTTTTTGTTGTTTTATGTTTATTGACTAGTTTCTCCACTAAGTAGACAGACTAACCGTTATACCTAGCTATATATTTAATATGTTGAAGTTCACGTTCTCTGCTGTATCTTTCTTTAAGGGAAACTCTATTAATCTATGAACCAGAAAATTCAAACTAGCTATTTTTTTTGTGGAAAACTATGGTGTGAGTCAATCGAAATGTAATTCACAGTAGTGGTTTCCTTTCTGTGGATGTCAAATTCTAAAGTGTCTCAATTTCTAATGACTGATACATCAAGAAAAGGTAATTTTTTATTAATTTATATCTCATGCGTGAATTTAATGGAGTTAAATTTACTGTTCAATTTGGCAATAAAATCGTCTACTTTGCATACATTTGTATTAAATACTGCAAAAACATTGTCCACATAACGGAACCATACTCTGGGAAAGTAGTCATTTTGGTTTGCTAGGTCTCTTTCAAATCTACTAATGAAAAGGTCTGCAATGGATGGTGGAAGTGGGTTGCTCATTGCTATGCCATGTGTTTGTTCAAAAAATTCATTATTAAATTGAAAAATATTCTGACTTATGCAAATATTTCTTAAATTTATATATTTTTTTGCAGACCTCTTTATCAATGTTGTTCATTTTTAACAAATCGCCTAAATACGTTATCGTTTCTTTTATGGGAACACTGTGAAACAGCGAGGTCACATCAAGCGATATTAAAACCTCGCCTTCAACCAACTTAATATTTTTAACTTTATTAATAAATTCAGGTGAACTTGAGACTGAAAAACTTTTTTGTTTAATGGGCAAGCCTTTAAATTCGTTTGTTAACTATTTCGCTATGTTGTGTGTCTATATGCTGTTAGCGCTTTTTAAAATCCTGAAAACAAAAATCAGTTATTCCCAATTTTATCAACTTCAATGATAAAGTTTCTAATTATACAAAAATTGGCCCAAAAGTGGCAAATTTTACTAAACAAAAATGGCTGGATTTAGAAATGCAATATCTGTAGGGTGCATTACTTGAAAACAAAGAAAACATTCGTATTCCTGTACCCACAAACTTGCGAAACGTTATATTACTCGAGTTTCAACGAGAAAAATGTCAATTTTCACCAATCACCCCTCATTTTTAGTGAATTTTTATTAAAACAAATGCACTAATAGAGATGTATCGATGGTGAGACTTTGCAAAAATTTGTTCAAATGAGCGCGTACTAACTAGGACCCCTAGAACCCATATCCGGGGTCAGTTTCAATTTTTATATGTTTATATATATATATATATATATATATATATATATATATATATATATATATATATATATATATATATAAATATGTATCCAGCCGCTAACTTAAAAAATAATTAACCGATCTCTATGAAACTCGGTAAGTGCCTTTCTTTTATTAATGGCTTAGATGAGTTCGTTAGCCAGAAAAATCGGACAAGGTTTTCCGGGAAAATTTTGAGTTTTCTTTAAAGAAAAAAAAATTCTCTAAAAATTACCAAGTTATTTTAATCAAATTTGGTGGATTAATTGCCTTGATAGAGGCCTTACTACGTACCAAAATTCAAATTTCTAAGTTCATATAAAATTAAGTTTTTCAAATTTTAAATTTTCTTTCGAAAAAAATTTTTTTCTCCAAAAATTACAAAGTTATTTTAATGATGTTTTGGCAAATGTGTTGCCCTGAAAAAGGCCTTACTACATACCAAAATTCAACTTTTAAGTTTATCGAAAAGTGAGTTATCCAAATTTGAAGCATTTAATAAAAATTAACTACCATAACGCACTTGCTGCGTCTCGAACCTTTTTTCCCTATTCCCTAAAGCGATCTTACCCAAAAACAATTCGAAGCGTTCTTTTGTCGGGTGCTAACGGGGTACCAAATTCGAAGATGGTGTTTCTATTCGTTTGAAAGTTATTACGCCTACTAACAGATAGACGCACAGGCCGACAAAGGGACCGACCGACAGACAGAAAAAAAATTCGTTCCAGAATCAAGTTTTGAGACTTTTTAGAAAAAAAAATTCGAAATTTCTGTCACAGATATTCCACCTCCACAAATTTAACTCCTAATTGAATTTCAGCACCGAATACCAGATGTTTGATGAAAGTTTCCTATTAAACAAACCCTAAAACGTTATATTACTCGAATTTTAACAAAAAAATGTCAACTTTTACTAAATCATCCCCCATTTATCCCCAGCCACTTAAGGCATTTTACCCAAAAACAATCCGAACCGTTCGTTTGTCGAGTGCTAAATGTATACCAAATTTAAAGACGATATCTCAATTCGTTGTAAAGTTATCGTGGCTACAAACAGACAGACATACAGCTCGACAGATCGACAGACTGACAGTCACAAAAATTTTTTCGTTCCCACATCACGTTTTCTATATATTTTGACAATCTTTACGGCGTTTAAGCTCAAAAAAATTTTGAAATTTTTCTCGCTGATGTCATTTACTTGACACGTGTCTGTTTTTTTTAATTAGCTTGAATGGGTTTATTGCGCAGTTTAGTTGGACCAGTTTTTTCCGTAGAAATGTAACTTTCCCTACAAAAATTGTGATTTTGATAACAATGATGCTATTTTACGTCCACATAGAGAATATGGGCTGAAATTAAAATTTATAGTTTAACGCGAAATATTAGTGTTTACAATTTGTTATGTAAATTCGCTACCATAATGCTGCGTCTGACTTTTTATTTATAGCGAATATTTGTGTGCCGAAAATTTGCTGACAAGAATTTTGGGACTTGTGAATTTTTGAAAAATGTCTTCAAATAAGCGCGACCTAGGCGTTCCGGAACCCATATCCCAAATCTGTTTCAAGCTTTGATATATATATATATATATATATATATATATATATATATATATATATATATATATATATATATATATATGTATATATATATATATATATATATATATATATATATATATATATATATATATATATATATATATATTTATATATATATATATATATATATATATATATATATATATATATATATATATATATATATATATATATATATAGTTACGGCAAGAATACTTTTCCTTCATTTTTTTTTGTATATAGAATAAATATAAAACTCAAAAGTATTATTGGTGCAAAGATATGGTTAACTAATTAGATCTCGCATATAAATTTCCGTAGTTTTACTTTTGCTCCAATAAACAGGTATAAACAAAGTTCTTAACACCCCGGTCATACAGCTCAGATTGCAGAGTTTGACAAAATTAAAAACGACATAAGTTGTTTTCATAGAGTTTATAGGAATTGGCAATAGATGACTTACCTAGAGAATATCAATTTATGATGGGAAATTGCATACAACTTAGCTACTTCACCCATTAATTGATAAAACGACGAGATGAAAGCAAACGAATTTGCAGGTTATATTTATTTGTTGAACAAGCACAGCCTCCTATTATTATGCATGAACAGCGTACGTCTTTCGTAGGTTAATATTTATTTGAAATGCACCCACTGTAATATTTTAGCCTAACACTAATTCAAAACTCTGGGAAATAACACAGCGGATCATTTTCGCGCTATTGAGTTATTGTTTACATTATATTGCCGGTATCGTATGGTATAGTAACCTGTTGATAGCAAGTTCATCGAACGTGGATATATCGTTTGCAGTGGCGACTCTTGGAAATAAATGAAAATTGACTTTCAGAAACACCTGAAATTCGCATCGAGTTAACTAAAAATCTAAGTTTGTCGACTGCTATAATCACTCGTTATCAGTAAGGTTAGGTAAGCTTAAATTGTGAGTGTCCATAACGGTCCCTCCACTGTGACCTTAAGGCGTATTGTGGCTGACGTCTAATTGTCTTATATTTCGCCCAACAAACCCAGTCTCCTACAGAGGTCGACAATTTTTGTGTGCGAAAGTTGACCCAGATCTTCTGGTGCAATCTTTGTATTGCCAAAGAACAGTTGTCTTTTCATACATCTTGTCTTGTCTTGAACATACCACGTGCTCTGTTATTTCGTCACTCTCCATACCCAGCCGGCACTCAATCTCTTCACCAAGAACAGTTCGGTTCATGTGGTGGCGCAAGGGACAGTGTCCTGTATACAGCCCGACTAAACTTCTCAGTTGTTGTCTGTTTAGCTCTAGAAGTCTGAAAGACCATTTATGAAGGTCTTAGAGTGTGCTAATTCTGGCAGATTTTGCCATTACTGGATTGTCCTCGTATCTGTCCAGGTCTTAAAGTGCGTTTTACTGTGTGTTTAGGGAGCGGAGGATAATTTGGGATAACTTTTATAAATTGGATAATACAGACATGGTAACGATCTAGCAAGTTTTAATAATAATAAAAATCAACAACTCTTACAACGAATTTAACGAAATGAATTTAAAAAACCAAATCTCTCTTACCAATAATAATAATCTCTACATAATTAACAAGCAAAAAGTCTCCGTAATATTTACCAACACCTCTATATATCAAGTTCTGTGTACTACATTATTAACAATACGTAAACATCATAAGTCAGCATTTCTCAATACTGTAAATTAAGTCATATAGTATTGCAGCCTGCAATAAGCAAACTTACGTATGTTGTTTTTATAAACATGTGAAGTGATGATTCCAATGTCAACGGTTACCATTCCTATGTGACCTACTTAACTACATAAAAAATTACTTCAATTCCTGGTAGCGAATTTTCATATAAATGTTTTTAATTATAAATTTAGATAATATTAAAATATATTTCCACCTCTATGGGACGCTCTCTTGGATAGCTTTCTGTTCCATAAACACTGTGCATGATCATATCCCCTGCAGAGGTTCTGGTCCGATAAAGTCCTCCTGGACACCACCCATGACATGCGCGTCGGTCGCTACATTGCCACCAAGGTCCGAGTGACCCGCTAACCAGACCAGCGACACCTCAATGCAGTTGCCTAGTTCGTTGATTGCAGATTTACAGCTCCATGCCGTTTTTGTATTGCAACGGTAGGAACCAAGTGCCTTTATTGCAGCTTGGTATCTGAATATATTTTTATCGATTTGTGTGTGCGATGGTTTTGTAGAATTTCCTTTGCACACATCTCGATGGCATACACCCCCGCCTGGTGTATGGTTGCATTCTTTCCGAGGCTAGATAATATTCTTGATTCGGTGTTGCCACTATATGCGCCAGCTTATGTCCCCCGATCGGTTTTGGAGCCGTCAGTTTACCAGCCGAGATCTGCCCTCAATAGGGTCGTTTGGTTTGGTTCCCAGTCCTCCTTCTCCGGAAAGGCGGTCTTAAAAGACAGCTGACAGCTATCTACTCATTTTTGTAGGCATTAGTTCTGAGACTATTCCCAGAACCTTTACCATCGGTCTGATAACCACTACATAGAGCAAGTACATCTGTTGTGGCCTTGTTCACCAGTTATTTCCACATATTCTTAGGCATGTGCAAAGGGACAGTGTGGCCCTGCGGATTACATTCTCTAACTGTACGTTCCAGTTGAACTTTATTGGGGATTCCAGGGATTTAATGAGTAATGAAAATTGTTTTTTGGATTATTATTTTAATTAATTAAATACAAACCTCACAAAATTCATACCGACTATTCGGAGATATGTCACTGGTTAAATGTGAACCTCCGCATAAAATTAATTAAGCATTGGGTATTCTTTATTTATTTAATCTGTACAATTTGTATTCTAGCTCGTTCTTGGCAGCCAATTACGAAAAAAATAATACTGTTCGGTGCTTATCTTTAACTCAGATTATTATAATAACTATTTATATTCCAAATTTACGAAATTAATTTAAATGTCAATGCACCGTTAACATATCAAATATAATATCTTTATTTTGATATTATCAAGTGGTTTAAATGCCAAAACATTATCAAAGTAGTTGCATATAATATTTATATTTCAATTTTACCCAGTAATTTAAATATGTGTATACACTTACCTGGTTATTTTTTGCACGTATTATATTTATATAGGTAGATTATCTATATTATTATTTTCTAATAAAAAAACGAAAACCTTAATCTGGCCAGTGAACTGTTTTGGTCAATGTTTTACTACATGTTCTACAAGTCCAAAAGATTTTGGGCTCCTCATTTAAAACTTAGGCAAATATACAGGACGTACCTATGTATATGACGCGTCCTGCTTTCCATCCTTCCATTGATTGCATAGTAACATTGAATTCTTAGGCCAAGCATTACCTAGCATCTTTATATCTCTTTTTTTTTTCTAATTTAGCCTTGTCGTGAATAAACACTGAACATCCAGAGTTTGCAGTTGACTGCAAGCATTTAAGACTGCTGGCGCCACTATAAATTGTTTTATTGAATTAATGCTCCTCTCAGAAATATACAACTATATTTGGAAGAAAACCGTTCAACCCACACCATCCTGAGATTGCCGGATCATAAGCGTTGCCTGCTGTTTATTCAGTATTCACATTAATTTCACTTTTAAATTATTCTATTATTTTTTTCTTCTATTATATATATATATATATATATATATATATATATATATATATATATATATATATATATATATATATATATATAGCATATCTTTAGTCGTATAGTTGCGGTCTCCTCATTAGCAACTGTTTCTAATGAAAATTCCCTAAAAAGTCTGAAGAAGGCAGGCTACGTCTTTACGTTAACCTAATAAAAATTTACCTTTAACGAAAATTTCTATTAAGTAAATTAAATTAGTTTTTTTGTGTGGTGTACTTCGGATATGATGAATGTCTGTTAGTTTACCGACACAAACCAGGTAAGCCTAGATATAAACTCAAATTTAATTAGAGCTCGAACATCGTATGAGAGTCTGTGTAATCTCCAGAGACGTGCTTTGTTTTGTAACAAAATGAAATATAAACTTTTCCTCGGAAAGCTAGTAAATTATGCAAGCTGCTTGTCCCTCTGTGATTACGTAGAAACCAATCTCTCGAATACCTTTGTCTTTTTCGAAACATGATCGACAGCTCTACGAGATTTGTTATCTAAAACCATGCCCACACGTAAGAACTCTGTTAAACCTTCTCTTTAGATTACTTTTAGTGAATTTTCATTAAGAAAATTCACTATTAGATAGGTAGCGATGGTAAGACTTTCGGATTTTTTTCTAATGAGCGCGCGAATTAGGGCCCCTAGAACCCATATCTAAGGTCCGTTTAAATTTATATATATATATATATATATATATATATATATATATATATATATATATATATATATATATATATATATATATATATATATATACATATATATATATTTATATATATATATATATATATATATATATATATATATATATATATATACAGGGTGGCGCATTGAAAACAAAACAGACCGATTTGCGCCCAGATAATTTTTTTTAAAGAAACTCTGAAACATCTCAATTTTAATATTAAAGGGGACATGTTTTGACATAAAACTCAACTTTGTCACATCAATCCCTTAAGGGTGGTGATAACAACCCTTATATTTTAAATAGGGAACATGGGTCGAGTGTTACATCATTTGAAAGCTCTTTCTTTTCTGAATTCAGCACTCCAATTTTTTGAAAGTTTTATTGACTCGTTTAAAAATTATTCACAGTTGGAGTTGCAAGAACGTATTTCATTCATTGTGATAAGAAATGCACTAATTAGTCACTTTTTCGTTAAAAAAACTGAAAACAAAACAAAACGTTCAAAAATGTTTATTCAGTTAAGTAAGTGTTCAAATTGTTGACCACCAGCTTCCATACAAAAGTACGAATTTTGTTCAAAACGAGCTCTGACATTCTGGAGCATTTGTGGAGTTATTAGACGGCATTCTTCAACAATGTGTCGTGGTAATTCTTCCAGAGACTCCGGTTCTGTTGCGTAAATTCTATTCTTTAAATTACCCCATAGAATGAAGTCTAAACAAGTTAAATCCGGTGATCTAGGGGGCCACTTAATAGCACCTCAACGCCCAATCCATTGTTCTGGAAACTCTCTGTTCAAAAACTCCCTAACACGTTGTAAAAAATGCGAAGGAGTTCCATCTAGTTGAAACACAAATTGATTTTGTTGATAGCGATCATCATTTTCAACATTGTCAATTAGTAGAGAGTAAACGATATCTTCTAGAAACTTCAAATACGCTTTGTCACTCAAATTGCTATCAAGAGAAATTGGTCCGATTAAACGGTCTCCAAAAATGCCAGTCCAGACATTCAATTTCTGTGGAGTTTGAGTGTGGACTTCGTGAAAATTTCTTGGATTATTATCTGCCCAATGACGACAATTATAACGATTGACTGTAGAGTTTAATAAAAACGTACATTCGTCTGAAAAACAGAGTGTTCCAGTTATCAGCTATTCGTGCAGTCATAACTTCACAAAACTCCAGCCGCCGATCAAAATCATCTTCATTCAATTGTTGTACAAGATGAATTTTATATGGGTGAAATTTATGATGCTTCAATGTTCGCTAAATAGTTCTTCTTTTGATGTTTGAAATAGTGGCCAATTTTCTCGTGCTCAAAGTTGGGTCTGCAGCAATTTGTCCTAAAACTTCAATCTCAGTAGTCTCATTTCTAACCGGAAATTCACGTTCAGGATCTCGTTATTTGTTGGCTACTGAACCACTTTGTCAAAACTTTGCAACTAACTCCAAAATGTATTTTCTGTTAACATGTCTGTTCGGATGTCGTTCATTAAACAAATTTGCGGTACGGTTGGCACAGTCATCTTTTTTGGAAAAAAGAGTAATTATTTCAACTCTTTCTTCTACAGAATACACCATTGTGAAATTAATTTTCGGTAGTACTATCAGTATCAAACCGACCGATAAACTGAAATAATAAACCGCATTTCTCTCATTCCGATAAGAAATGTTCTGATAGTAAATTTTCTGTTTACACACCAACAAAACATTGACTATCAGCACATTTCTAATCGGAATGAGTGAAATGTGTTTTTGCATCTTCAGCTGTGAATAATTTTTAAACGAGTTTATAAAACTTCAAAAAAAATTTGTGTGCTGAATTCAGAAAAGAAAGAGCTTTCAAATGATATAACACTCGACTCATGTTCCCTATTTAAAATATAAGGGTTGTCATCACCACCCTTAAGGGGTTGATGTGACAAAGTTGAATTTTATGTCAAAACATGTCCCCCTCAATATTAAAATTGACATTTTCAGCTTTTCAGCGTTTCTTGAAAAAAATAATTCTCTGGACGCAAATCGGTCTATTTCGTTTTCAATAAGCCACGCTATACATTTATATATATATATATATATATATATATATATATATATATATATATATATATATATATATATATATATATATATATATATATATATAATTGCAACTGACGGCTATCCCACAATTTAAAATTCAAACGGAGCTTCGATATGGATTCTCGAGACCCCAATTCGCGTTCATTTGAAAAAAAAACTCACTGAAAGTAGTCTAAAAGGGAAGGTTAAACAGAGTTCTTACGTGTTGCCACGGTTTTAGATAACAAATCTCGTAGAGCTTTCGATCATGTTCGGGGAAAGATAAAGCTATTTGAGAGATTGGTTTCTAGGTAATCATAGACAAACAGCTTTCACAATTTACTAGCTTTGTCCGTTATTGCTGATTTACGAACTCATCCTCGGTCTTAACAAAATGAAGATAAGTGCTGAGTTTCGTTCAAATCAGTTGAGTTATCCTCGGATACATACACACACACACACACAAATATATATATATATATATATATATATATATATATATATATATATACATATATATATACATATATATATATATATATATATATATATATATATATATATATATATATATATATATATATATTGTGTCTATAAAGTAGCGCATAAATTCCATAAAATTAAAAGGGACCATTATTAAAGAAAATTCAGAAACAGGCCGATTTTTATTTTCAAAAACTAACTTTTTGATATAAAAATACCCCCCACCCTATGCTTATACCCCACACGTGGTCGCTATTCTTTCGTAATCTTGAAATTGGATGATGGGTAATGTGATATTTTTTTTAAAGCTAATCCAATTCTCTATTCAGCAACACCAATGTTTTTTGTTAGAAAAAAATAAAGTGAGTAATAAGATTTTTATTATCAGAAACATCTAACATAAGTAAAGCCTATAAAGGCTTACGTAGTTCAGTCTGATCGAATCAAATGCATGCCTTCTTGTGCCTGATAATATCCCAAACGGTCAATTAGTTCTTGTTGAACTCTTATTATAATCTTTGAAGAAATGTTGGTACATTCAGTTCAAATTCATGTTTTTAATTCGTCGATAGCATCTGGCTTACTGTTGACTACCACATTCTTCAAATGACCCCACAAAAAATATTTAAGAGATTTAGGTCAGGTGATCTTGCTGGCCACTCGATTGCACCATGCCTGCAAATCTTCCAGTTGGGAAAGTGTTGATCCAGATACTGTCAAACATTAACGTCATTGGGCGAAAACATCATCTTGTTAATACCACAAGATATGATTTACCATACCAGCATTGTGTCCAGCAGGAAATAAGTTTAATAACGGCGAATTGAGATATTGCTATAAAAATTGTAGATAGCGTGGTACATTTATAGTTTCATCAAAAACGTAGGGACCAATAATCCTACTCCTAACAATTCCCGCTCAAAACATTTATACATTTTGTGAATATTGTGTGCGATTCTGTCTCATCAATCTTGGATTTTTCATTGCCCGATATCTGCAGTTTTGACAGTTAAGTTCTTCATATAGTGTAAAAGTAGATTCATCCGAGAATAGAATATTCGGTACTTTATCATTAGATTTTTTCCGTTAATGTTGCACAAAACTGCTTCATTCGGTGTGGATCGTCATCGGATAACTGCTACAAAAGCTGTATTTTAAAAAGGTGAAGCTTTTCAAGTTTTAATACTTTATGTGCCATCTGAAATAAATGCCATTGTCTCGGCCAATTTGCCCAACAGTACTGTTTGGATTCTCTTTCACTGCCAATAAGACGTTTAATTTCAGTTCTTTACTTATAGACCTGCCGTTTTTAGCAAATCTTCCAAAACGTTAATTTACTATTATCTGCAGATTGTATCGCAAGAAATTATCAAACTTATGCTTGATTACTTTTTATGACACATGTCACAGAGCAGATAATTGTTATCATCTGTCGATTGTTACAGATAGGACATAGTATGAAAAAAAAATTCTACAGGTATTTTCGTACAAGAGGCCCAACATTTTCAACATTGTTTACAGACTTTGAGATATTGAAGTATCATCTCTTAAGTGAAATACCAGTATCATAAGACTGGACTGTCTAATTCTGTATAGGCTTCAATTGTGATAGGTGTTACTGATAATAAAAATGTTGTTACTCACTTTACTTTATTTCTACAAAACAAAATTTGGTGTTGCTAAATCGAGAATGGGATTAACTTTAAAAAGATGTACCACACTAACCAACATCTAAATTTAAAATTTCAAAGTAGTGTAGCTACCCTGTGAATAGGTACGACGATAGAGGTGTTAAGACTGCTGACAAGTTGGTGAAACAGTTATAACATACATTTTCCCCCCCAACAATATACCAAAACATTTTTGAATACGCTATATTTTTGAAAGTATTAGAGTAACTAGAACGAGACCCTACAAGTGACCAGAAATGGTGTAAATAAACCTCTGTTGTGAATTTTAAGAGACTTAGTTTACAACATTTTGTGTATTTTCCAAATTAAAAATAAAATCTGAAAGACGTGAATTGAAACAACTTAAGTGATTAAAGTCCAATGGATGACAAAGACAGAGTAGTTAGCTGCCACGTGTGAATTAATACATACTACAGGGCTAAACAACACAAAACACAGTGAAACGTACTATCCGAACTAGCGATCGAGAAATCTCGGCCACTAAAATCCCGAAAACCGTTGTCAAAAATTACGACAGTAGAATGACAGATGACATAAAATTAATCAAAATGATGTGATTGTTTTTAAGTGAGGGATTGAATAAATTGTTCACATACACTATACAGGGTGCGGGATTTTGACCCCGATATCATTGGGAACTCGAAAACCGTAAGCGATAAAAACTTCGTTAAATTAGGCAAAAGTTGCACAATTACAATGTCAACCCGATGGTCCTTACTGATTTGAAAAAAGTTGATAGCTTCCTAGATTTGGCGAAAAAACAAAAACTGCTATTTTTATTCTTTTTTTGATATCTCCAAAACTGTATTTCCTATCAACTTCAATTTTTTTAGAGGGACTTAACTCGCTATTATGGTCGCCATAGTAATCCTTATACTTGTTTAAATTAATTACTGTCAGAGACCCCCTTTTTACTGTATGGACATCATGTTAAATTTTTCCACCAAAATATTTGATTTTCTGTTCTGGTGACGATTTCGTATCACTAGTTGGTGTTTTGCACATATTTTTGTCAAAAATAATCAATTTTTGTTTTTTCCAACAGGACGGTGCACCAGCTCATAACACACGTATCGTGATCAACTTTCTTAATAATGTTTTTGACAACAACGAACTTGGTCCAAGTGGACTTGTGCAGTGTAAAGATAATTTTCGATGTTTTTTTAACCAGTAGATTAAATAGTTAGCTTTGTGTTAATCGATAAATCCATTCCAAGTTGTCTCTCCCTTCTTGCTTCACATTATAAAATTTCAGAGAAAGAGACTTGTTTCTAATCTTATTTAAAAATAATTATATACACTTTTTGAATTTCTAAAATAACTAATCGATCTGATTTGTTTACATTTTTTTTTAAATCTTACTATCTTACTAATGTTTATGGTACCTTGTGACAAGTTTGTGGGCTCTACGACTGCATTTCTAGGTCTTGCTGACATTTATCAAATCAAAGATCAAATTTTATATAATATGTCATTTAATTTTGTTCTTTATCACTTTTGCCAAGACATTTTCTTTTATTATGTTTGGTGTATAAATATAACAACTTTTCACTGTCGTTTATGGAGATCTCTATATTGAACATAAAGTCTTACAGATATTTGATAGTAGATGTTTATTTATTTTCTTCTTTCACTTCTTGAGGTCTATAGAACCTGTTACGCTCGACTTTTTATGTCGGCTTACATTTGTAGAACACCAGGTATATGCATTAACAACTGTTGGAATTTCTTTTCAGATTCTACTGGTCTTTGTTGTTTTGGATTTAAAATGTGCGAAATATTGCGGTTTAAATACGATGTGCAGTATTTATGAAAATTGGCAGCAGGGTAACCTTGGCTCTGACTCCACGGTAAAAGTGTTAACAAATTTATAAATTGGTTCAGTAATATCTATCAGCGTAAAATGCGTCGTAGAAATATCCCTTTATCACAAAGATAAAATTTCCTACATAATAATCTGTGCCTCGGATAAATACGCATTTAAATAAGTTGATGATTTATAACAGACATTTCGTCATCAAAGTGCCGTCACACCAAATTCGCTGGCAGAGTTTTCATAAACAATTTTTATTACTAGCCGTTAAGGAAGGATACAAGGCGCTTTTTAGTGAATTTTCTTTAAAAAATTCACTAATGAGGAGATCCCGACTTTTGAATTTTGAAAAAATTTCTTCAAATGACCGCTAATTAGGACCCCCAGAACACATATCCGGGGTCAGTTTCAATTTATATATATATATATATATATATATATATATATATATATATATATATATATATATATATATATATATATATATATATATATATATATATATATATATATATATATATATATATATATATATATGTGTCACACCGATAACTCAAAAAATGATGGGCCGATTTTGATTAAATTTGGTTAGTACCTTCCTTTTACAAATGGCTTGGATAAGTTCGTTAGCCAGAAAAATCTGCCCAGGTTTTCCCGGAAAATTTTGAGTTTTCCTTCGAAAAAAAATTGTAAA
Organism: Tillus elongatus; assembly: GCA_964006375.1. Classification (NCBI taxonomy): domain Eukaryota; kingdom Metazoa; phylum Arthropoda; class Insecta; order Coleoptera; family Cleridae; genus Tillus; species Tillus elongatus. Next base: position 271,841,460 of record OZ023262.1, read on the forward strand.
AAATTTATATCTCCAAAATTAACAAAGTAAGGGCAACCAAATTTGGTACTCGGGTTTATATCATTATACGTAAGCTACCTACCAAAATTTAGCTCTGTAGATCAAAAGACAAAAAAGTTATAGGCATTTAAATAAAAAATTATTGGGATTTTCCTCAAAATGTCAAAGTTGCGATTTAAAACGTCAAAAATTGGCAAGATTTAGGCAAAGAACTTGAATCTAGTACGGGCTATGGAAAGAAAATGTCTCAAGAAGAATGTTTTACAAACCCTGAAGTCTTAGTTTCAACCGTCATTGTCCTTCATTTTACTAAAATATTTCCAGAAAATTAATTTAAAATAGACCCTTTCTCTGATGCTTGGCAGTAGCCTTAGCTATAGAGTTTATCGTTTAATGGTATATAATTTTTGTCGAATTTTCGTAAAAAATAAATAAAGCTCAATATATCCGTTATTATACAAGATATGAAAAAAATAATTTTTATATTAATTATAGGGTGTCTTGAGCTACATCTTAAAAAAATATTTCTACACTCATAGGGTGGCCCATAAGTCGTTGGTGATACAAATTTTCTTATTTTTTTTAATCAAACACGCCTTATGTTATTGCATTTTTGCATTTTCCATCGAAATATAATGCATGTTTGTAAGAAAAGAAATTCTGGATGCAGCAAATGCGTTATGGTAGCGAATTTTGATCAAATGCTTCATATTTGAATAGCCCAATTTGCTATTAACCTATAAGGTTGACCATGAAACAAGTTTTTGTGGGAACACTTTAAGTTTACTTTTGGAAATTTTTGTACATTTTCACACAATAAAGTTATTTTTATGAAACATGGCACATTGTTTTTACTATATAGGTTATACTGGTAACCAAAATTGCTGCCTGCTTTCTTAAATAAAAAGAAAACAGACATATTTGCAATAAAAACATATTTAAGAAAATTCACTACCATAACGCACTTGCTGCGTCCCGAGTTTTTTAGAAGGAGACAAGAAAAAGCACGCCAGCGAACAGAGAGCCGACTGTCCACTCTGCGAGAGCAAACAGCAGTCAATCAGCTGGCCACTCTGCTAGAGACAACTTTAGTCGGCTGGTGACTATGCAAGAGACAACAACGTGAATCGCCTGAACCAGCAAGAACGATAACGTCGTTACAAATGTAAGGTCCGCTGTTCCAGATCTCATAATAACTATAGTACTTATTTTTCTTAAGTAGTAAATGAGTATCTCAGTCAAAGTAAATAAATTTAGACTATGATTTTGTTTTGAAACAAACGTCACCTTAAACGGTGGTAAGTCAAAGTCTTAGTCCGTTCTTTTCTATCTCCAATTTTACGTTTTTTGTTTTGTTTTATTACATAGGTTTTTCGTTTTGGATTTCAATTAAGTTATAACACTGAATTGTAAAGTTTTCTGCTTGAGTTTACAAGATTTTGGCTCTTGGTATTTGACTCTTGAATTTTGTTCTTGAATGGCAAGTACGAAATTTGAGCGATATTTTCTTAAAGGCAAATGAACTGGTTACAAATAGCCACCGAATCATGTGAGTGAACCTTTTGAAAGTGAATTAGTTTCATTATATTCTTTTCACCCTTTCACACTGTTTTAGGCAATCTGATCGAACAAAGCCCAGTTCAGAATAATCCATTCTTTTGCAGTGGCATTGCTAATATAAAGATACATAACTAGATTTTAAATTGTTTTTACTTAATGTGTATTGTAGTTTATAAATTTGAAATGAAATTAATGTACCAAGGTACTACCACTAAAATATTTTGAATGATCACGTTAGTAGTGCTGCAAATCTACTTTAAGTTTAGACTCGGTTTTGAAGAATCTCAGGGTCCTAAGTACTGCCTGGCTGTCTGAAATGATGTAGATATCTCTGTTTTTGAGCCTCATCTCTATGCACTCCTCTGCATACAGATTTATAGCAAGCATTCCTGCTAGAAAGATGGTGGAAGTTTTTCCTAGGGACTTAGCGAGTCTATGTTCTCTTATTCTGTCCTGCTCCCTCCATTTGCTTAGACCCGTGGACCATTTTTTTTTGTTCCCTCAGGGCTCGTCCGCAGCCTTGCCGCCCCGATAGCACCGCAACCCTACCCGTGGACCATACAGCTGAGTTGTTTGTCAGCCTTTTACTGTCTCTATATCAAGCTTGGCGGTCATTTGTGACCATGACAAATTGTGCCAATTTAAGCCTAATACCCCGAGTGTATTTATTTGATTTTTGTCCGCGATTGATATCTCGTCACAGATTTCAATTGGATGTAAATTCGGTCAATAGTGCTGTCACAATCACCCTTCAAACCCTAACGTATTTGCACTTATCTCACAGATTTATTATTTTTTAAGATAAAGAACACACTGTTTGGTTTGAAGATGAAAAGAGAATGAAATACTTACGCAGCTTTGGTCTTGTTCTGCCCAAAGTCCCGGATTTATGAGATCTTCAAGTCAAAACACCGGCACTACGTTACTTAGTTTGAAGAGATTTAGATAATAGATATAAAGAGTTTCCAGTTATAGCACCACCAGAATTGATAAAGGTTAAATGTCGAATTAATTATTCAATTAAAACAGATATTAAAAACACAAAAACTTTAAATTTATTGATATCAATTAATAATTGGAGTTATTTAAATCAAGACTTTTGGTAAAAGCAATTATATGTTGTACATTACAAAGAAGCAAAATGAAAATTAAATGTACAGTTAAAGGTTTTTCTATTAAATCTACCAATGCTCTCAATTTTAGTTTGTACGGTAATTCAGAGTTAATTGCTCTGTTTTATTTCCTTAAAAGTTTGTGAGAAAAGCTCAGGTATTGTAAAAGTTACTAGTGGTTAACCACAATTCGAATAAAAGGATATAAGCTATTTTTATTACTCTAAAACATATTTGAAGGTTTGAAAAGTTCTTGAGCAAAATGTTAATTAGATAGTTATCATACTACAATCATAACTTACATATTTGACAACATACCAAAAGAAAATACAATAGTATATATATATATATATATATATATATATATATATATATATATATATATATATATATATATATATATATATATATATAGATCAATCTCACTGACTAAGATTTTTAGTTTTGACTGACTTAAAATCTATTATTGCAATTCAATGAGAAATTTAATGAGAAATTTGATGGATTGGAAAAATTTATGTCTGTCTAAAGTCTTAAAAATCACTCAAAAAGTTGAAGAGGACTCACATGTAGTACGCTACCACTTACAAAGGTCCACCAGCTGATCTAGGCCTTTACCTGAAGCCCCACAATTGTTAATTTGCCTCTTGACGGAATGTAGAAGCTACACAGGGTGGCATCGGCATTTAGCGCTTACCATAGGCGCTTAATTTCACCCAAGATAGAAGCCAGTAGTTGTTAGAGACAGCTGGTCGAGGTGGATACAAGAAGAAAGTACGTGCAATGTACATTCAAAAGGCTAGGTAGACACTGCGATTGAGTCTTGAACTTGAAAATAATTTGGAACTAGATGTAAACTTGAATCCGAACAGCAAAACTGTATTTTAGCGGTCAAATCGGACAGCAAAATTATATTTGAGCGGTCTACGGAAAAATGGGACATAAAGGCAAACTTAAATCGGACACTGAAGTTGAAAACTCAAAACCGTGTACTTGAATCTGGCAATTACAACAAAGAATTTGCCGTCAAAGACTTGCCGCTGCATTAAAAGGTTTATTAAAAATTCACTGTACAATCAATTTTTCTTTTAAACGGGATGTTACAATCACTAAACCAAACTCAAATTATTTGCAGCACTTGCACGATAATTACACTAGGCGTACATGTCCTGTAGAAGATACGTTTCACTTTCTTGCCCGATTAAAAAACTCTCCTGAACATCGCTGTTAAACACTGACTCGAGATGTAGCTCCAGTCGTGTCTGTTGGCCAACCGAGAGAGATCCAGGCATTGCACGCGCTTAAGTAACCGGCTGGGTTTCTTCGCAGCGTCGACGTCTCTGCTGGCGATATTCTCTCTGCCCTTTAGTTACCCATCTACCTCCATGTGTATGAGAGGTATGCAGAGATGCATGTGTGTTTCGCGCCAGTTTCCGCAGAGACATTGCCGAGACCTGGCAGTCCCAACGATTCCTTGCGATCAGTATCTGTCAATTATACTTTATTGGTTAACGGCAGTGCTTGTTTTGTCGGCATTTCTTTCAGTTGTCAACTTGTCTCATTAATTTTCCACTTTATGACTCTCGATATCTTGATTAATATTTCCACCTTTAGTTTCTAATACTTTAGATCATGTAGTTGCGTCATTGCGGAGTCTTTTCTTTCAGTAAATATTCATCTCAGTAACGATATTCTCCTGCTTCCAGATTTCCAATTTACAAACATTTTAGTAGGACATTGTAATAAATAACGATCTTTTTCCTTAAGGAAAATATTCCGTTTGTTGGTATTTTACTTAATGTATATAAAGGGAATCCAGTAAGAGCACTACGATGATAATTGTCAATAGCAAATTTTCAACAAATCTTTTCAAAACCAAAACGTAAATTGCTGTTCAAAAATGAAGTCACCTTCTCTTATTTAAGTTTCCTTGGAGGTTCTCGTTATGTCAGCAAGGAAGTTACAGTACTGAATAAAACATAACCGTTACAAAATGGAACTGTAAAGTGCAGCTTAGCTGGCATTTGATGTGTTTATTTGACGAGGGACTTCAATAAAATAACTTCTAGGATCTTCGGGTGGACAACCAAGTCTCCTGTTTTCAATTTCTCTGATTGAAATAGTCTTGAGACACTCAGCGTTGCTTCCCTCTTCACTCATATATGCAGTGGAGTAATATTCAGGATTGCCTCTATTGCCACTGTAAGGCATGATGCCATAGACCCTGTTTTCCAAGGCAGATCAGCCTCTGCAACCTTTGTAATTTTCTTTGTGTTGAAGCTTGTTAAGCTTTCTTATCGATTTTTACTGTCTGTTTATACATGTGTATATATGTGTAGATATCTGCATCTATTATGACATATTGTATTATTATTAAGACAATTATATAAATTATTTTTATTATTATTATCGACTTTAGCCAGGGGGTTCCCATACTCGCTCAAAAGTGTAACATTCACTCATTCCAGGTATCTCAGATACCAAAGGGACTGAGCTCAGATGGAGCCCCTTCCAAGTTATCGGGCCCTGAAAGACAACGCGACACATCCTCATTTCCCAGGAATCTCCGCACAATGTGAGCAGTTACTAGTATTACCGCCTTTTGCATAACCTCATAAAGATGCTCTCCAAGACCCAGTCTCTTAATGCTCTCTTGAAGATTCTTAGGAACCAAACCAGTTGACGACATGACTATTCGAGTTACTCGGACACTATCTGCCCTCCACTGTCTCTTTACCTGTATCTCGAGGTGTCTGTACTTAATGATCTTCTCGTTGTACTTTATCTATCTAGATTATTAGTATTCGGAATGGCCACACCAATCAGCGTCACTTGACTGCACGACTTATTCATTATTATTATATCTGGCCTGTTGTGGGCAACTCGTTGGTGTGTGAGCACGGTCGGATCCCAGTATAACCTGTATCCTGAGTTCTCTAGAACAGGCTCAGGGGTGTATCTGTACTTTTTTAGAACCAGGTCTTGCTGAAATATTTTCTCAACTACGTCGTGCCTTTCTTTATACTCTTGTGCAGTAAGCGCTTGATATCCTCCTGTGACGTGCTGGAGAGTCTCTAATGACTGACACTCAAATCTTCATTTGTCATCTTGGACCGAATTATCTCCAACTATATACTTCAGGTAGTTTCTTATTGGGATGACCTGATCTTGTGTGGCCAACAAAAACCCCCTGTCTTTGGAAACATCTATCCGGACACCAACCAGTAGTTTGTGGCCAATTTTTCGACATGTGCCTGCGAGATCTCATTCAGATATCGCCCATGGAGAGGCTTCTGCATCCAATATTGCACCTTGTCCTGATCAGTCCGATGGTGACGTTGTATTTCACTTTCTTTTAATTGTAGCGGTATTGAATCAGTGTAGTTCAGAAGAAACCGCCTGCTGTGGAAATATCTACCTTTGTTCAATATCTACTGGTCTAACTGTTTCCAGATATCCAGTAGTACCCTTCCATATTGGTGTCTAGGTAGGGTTACTCGCACGATAGCACTACAGGAGTGGTGCTTTTTGGATTTTGTTAGGAGTATTCACACCTTCCGTTATAGATTTTCGATGTCCGTTTTGCACCAGTTTACAATCCCAAATAAATAGCTAATTACAGTGCAATCATCATTGGAACTTCAATTCTTTGATCTCTTGATAAACGCATTTTATCAACAATTTAGTAATTAATTTGATAGGGCAAAAATTTAGAGTTAGACGTATTCACTTCGCACGACAACCAAAATGTAAATTTACTACTATTATCTGTAGATTGCATTGTAAAAAGTATCAAACTTATGCTTGATTTGTTTTTATGACACCTATCGCACAGCAGATATTTGTTATCATTATTCGATTGTTACAGAGGCGACAGAGTATACAACAAAGTCTCTAGAGTTCTTTCCGTACAAGAAGCCTAACATTTTGACTTTTGTTTACAGACTTTGAGATATTGAAATATCATATACATGTACAATATTTAGAGTTTTTTCCAAATTAAAAATAAAATCTGAAAGACATGCGTTGAAACAACTTAGTGGTTAAGTCCAATGCCTGACAGGTAGAGTAGTTAACTGCCATGCGTAGATTGATTCATACAACAGGTATAAACCACACAACAACGGTAACCAGACAAAATAACTAACTAGCATAAAACAAACTACCCACCGAAGCTAGAATTGTGGAATCTCGGCCACAAATACGGCAAATGACAGGGGACATGAAAATAAAAATTCGCCAAGTGGTTGTTAGTTAACTAAGGGATTCAATCAATTTTTAAAATACACTATATTTGTAGCCTAACGAGCGGCCCCAAATACAGTTTTATCACAGCATATATATATATATATATATATATATATATATATATATATATATATATATATATATATATATATATATATATATTATACTGTGGTTTTAGACTGAAAGTGTAGCATAATATAGTAGAAGTGTAAACAAAATCAAGTCAAGTCTCTATAAAAAATTAAAACAACTTATTTTATCTTTAAACTGAAACTTAAGACGTCATATAAGACAGAAGCAGTCGTTTAATGCGTTTCATTGGCAATTATACTAATTCTGTAAGTAATTGTTACGTATACTTTTAATATGATATATTATAATATATCCCGGGCATGAAGCCGGCGTCAAGTATCATGTAAACAAAACGCTAGTTAACGTGTCCTTAAATATCTCATTAGTAGCGTGGTTGTCTTTTACGCAGAAGCTTACGAGATCGATTCCAGCTTGATGAATGTATGTTTTTTTTTGACATTTGGAAAAACAATAGTGCACAGATCTTATACGTTTTGAACAAGATATCTTTTTTTTAAAACCTGAATAACTTTGTCACCTTTGAGTCTAAAATTATAATTTTCAACAGACATTTTTTTATTGTTGTTATTGAAAAAACCGGTTTAATGAAGTTGACTGAAATGAAATCTTTCTGGCGAGTAGCAAGGAAAAATTACTGCTACGTTTATAATTTGGCAGATACTTTACTTTTCTAAATATGAATTAAGTTTCCTCCTGGAAATCTTTTGTAACTATAATGAAATTTGTAATACAAGTTTCTTTTACAGAGGCTCACACTACCTATAGTTATAGCAAAATTTAAATTGTCAACTTCATAGATAATTGAGTTTTCGGCATTTTTCTCAAAAGGAGTTATAACTCAAGATTTCTTTGATATTAGAGAGATATCGATTGTAACACTTTCGAAAGAATTCTTCAAATGTAGGACCCTTAAGATCGATCTTCAAGGCTTGTGTAAATTTAAAGTATTAATTTTCGTAATATGCCCTAAAATATTCGTGTACAATTCTTATAAAAGTTCACTACTATAACGCACTTGCTACGTCCCAATTTTTTTAATTCCTACAAAAAAATTGGTGTTGCTGAATAGATAATTGAATTAGCTTTAAAAAGATGTAATATATACTACCGACGTTACCATTTCTTTGGCTACCCTTTGCAGGGGTATGACGATAGGGGTAAGACTTTTGTATCAAAAAGTTAGTTTTTGACAATGAAAATCGACCGGTTTTTTTATTTTCCTTAATAATGGTCACTTTCAATTTCAACAATGGTTAAATTATATCTCACTAGCCTCACACTTATAAACCATTGAAGATGTCCTAACTTAGGAAGAAATGACCTGTGGCCAAGAGACCTATGTCTAAGGCCAGAAGCCTTCACTTGCAAAGGGCGCGCCACACACACACATTCTATAAATAACAACCTATCTTAAGTAATAAAATTTCCCCATAGAATTGGCCGACAATAAGCAATAGAAATCCTATATCTCATTAGAAAAGCTCGACAAAAATTATCATGCAATATTCATCTTAACTTCTTATACCTGCAAATTTAATATCTTGGGCAGTTCTAAAATATTTCAGGGAATTAAGTATTTTTTATGAATATATCTGTAGAGAAATAGGAACAATATAACGTCGCCTTAGAAAGAAAAACTCGTATCTCAGAAAATGCAAATTTTACAGGAGGCGAAAAAAAGTGATTTTGGGAAATATTAAGTAAGATTTGAATAATTTGAAGTACACATGACTTAATATTATTCATTTTCTGATTATTCATGTGCTTAACAGAAGTTTGCCTTTTCTTGTCATATTGAAAATCGATTTACGTGGTTTTACAATTTGTGATTACAAGATATAAGTGCTTTTCATATTTAACGTTGATATACGTGGTTTAACTTCTAGTGGTCCGAAAGGACATACGAGGTTTTCATCTTTATAATGAAATTGATCAGAACTACATTGATTGATTTTATTAATTTAACTAATTAATTTTCAAGTTTCATTTCATCATGTAATATCTACCGAGGTTGACAAAATATTTGCAAGGCTCAAAAGTTGTTGCACAAGTGTTCAATGTGTTTCAATTAATACAAAACTTTGTTTATTTGATGTTTTTAAAAAAAAATCTGGTTTATCATGATGAATATCAAAATATAATGGCAGATTATTATTGTATAGTGTATGATTTCAATATAATTTCATAGTCATTTTAAATTTAATCAGTTCAAGCATAGGATAGGATACAATAAAAGCCAAGACTGAGATCAGAAAAAGTGTTTTATTAGAAAATAAAAATTTTCTTTGATTTACATTTTACCTTAAATCTTTACATTTACTGGAATGATGCAACAACAAGTTCCTTTGTCACATAATTTGTTTTCAGCGTTTGACATGTGAGGTAATGCATCATAGTAGCTGTGAACTTGTCGTGGAAGCACGGATTTCATTTCCTGTAGATGCTTAAATTTGACTGCTTGGAGTGGAATTTTGTTTTCATATAAGCATCTGACTGTAGTCTCACTTGATATATTTTTCAACCTTCTAGGGAGATTTGAAAAATCTTCGTTGAAGTCTAATTTTACCTGAATATTTCCATCAGGTGTATATTTTATACATTTGAGATTAGTTACAACTGGGTCACCTTTCTTTTGTCCAGGTCTGATGGATGTTACGAACTTCAAATCACTGAATTTCTTGAAAAAAGTATGTTCTAGATATTGCACTTTGAATGGTGCTGGATGAATTCTTGCTGTTCTGCAAGCTTCAATGTAGGCAACTGGAGAATAAATCTCACGATTTTTTATTTTTCTTTCAATGCAACTATGCATAGCGTCACACTCCATCTGGGTGTGTCCCTTTTCTAAAAATTTTTGAGTAATAACGATACCTAATTTCTTTGAAATCAGAAGAAGTGTGTTAGCCATGATAGTGTTCCGGTTTTGGTATGTACAACCGTCACTATATATAATAATATTGTTACCATTCTCCACCTCATTTATAATAAAGTTATACAGAATGCTTGCGAATTCATCAGCATTCAGTTCCCCCTCAGTTTCGTCCCACAAATAACAGTAGCCAGCCCCTGTTTTCAGATCATACAAAGTAAAGTTGTGCACTTTTAGTTTAGTGCGATAGTATAGCGCCGACGCTTTTAGGGATGGGCAAAGTAAAACGACCTGTAAGTCCATTGTGAATACTGATGTATTATTGTCATCGCTAGTCTTATCGCTCTCTTTTTGCTTTCTTGCCTCATCTTTTCTTCTAATGTGCTCTTTAAATTCTTCTTCTGATACATTTCCGCTTTTATAAGCACAGCAAGTGTCGCACTGGTCTTTTTTGGGGCTAAACAATGCTAAGTTGAACTCATCAAAAACAGAGTAGAAAGTAAAAATGGATGTTACAGGGTTATCTTTGTTTAGAGATTTACAGAAATCTTTATATAGCCGGAACAGTTCTGCCTTTGATTGCCACCTAGGCTCAAGCTAAAGTTTTGTTGAACTCTTCCGACAATAATGAGATTCAAGCTTAGGCAGGCTTTCAAAAAAATCTGATAAAAGTTTTCTAACTCTGTCGGTCTCAGGTCTCCTTGGTGAGACTTCTTTTCCATTGCTTTTTTTATGTGTTCTTGCGTTCTGTGCATTGTTTTCAGAATCATTTTGTTCTGGTAACTTTGATACCCAATCATGTACCGCCCACTCTCCAATGCTGAGTGTAGATAGGAACATCCTTTTGCATACTTTAACACGCTCGCCAGCTTCATCCGGTTTCAAATAGTAGACAAAAGAATAATGGCGCCGTGAAGCTCCTGCAGCTTCAACTGTTCGCTGTGCCACAGGTCTCTTGTCAACTAAGCCGTTTATGAAAACTTGTTTCTCACCATGGTTCAACCTATAAAATTGTTTGAAGATCTTCTCTCTCATACTGTCAACAATCTCTGCACAGCCAAAGCCTCTCAAGTTTTTTTCCACACATGAACAACGGCTCTTCATGATTTTTTTTGGCCTCTTCACATCGAAAACAGCTTTACCTGCTTCAGTTTTACGTCTACCAAAATACTCTAGTCCTTGAGACCTCTTTAGTTTATTATCATTTGCGATCCACGATTCTTTGTTGCCTTTTCCTCTTTTAGCTCTTTTACGTTGGGAGGAAATTTCCTTGCTATAAGTATGGTCTTCAGGCACATCACTTTCATCTCCCGAGGGTATGTAATCCTCATCTTCATGATTAACTCTTTCGGGCACTCTGTCAATTTCTCCTACGTTCGCAATATTAGTTTCCATTAGAGTCACACTGTTTTCAACATCAACTACAGGCAGAGTATCTAGGTCTAAGTAGTTTGCAACTAAGTTTGAGTTCGAAGTTGACAATAAACTATTTTCTTTGAAATTGCTTTCAGCTTTCGGCTGTTCTGGGATTTCATCGAATATAATACAGTTGGTTAGGTCTGTTAAAATGCCGGGGTTACCATCATTCGGTTCCAAGACAAAGCTGTTGTCATCTTCATTTGGAACTAAAATGTAATTAGATATGGTTGGAACTATGTTGTCATCTGTATGTTTAGGAAGAGTGGAATCCTCAGTGGAAGTAACATCTTCAATGTAGGTAGCTTGATTTGTATCTGATATATCAATGAATTTTTCGCCATCTGTAATGAATGAATTCAGTAAAAACAGAACGTTTTGTTACCAATAATATAAATTACTATCAAGTACTAGTATAGTATTACATAGAAAACATGTGCCCCTACATTAAACATTATGTTCCATGATAATTCATCACTTACCTTTTTTTCTCACATCTCTGTTAGAACGTGATGCTTGGTTCAAAGCCAACTCTAATATCAATTTAGTTCGACTGAATTGACTCATAATTTCGCTCTCTGAAAAGATATCAATCATACATAATAGGTTTTGAACTGTTATACATGCCTCGAGATCGCTTATTAGGTTTTATTTTATCAACAACTAAAATATTTCGTTTGCTATTATATTGGCGTTTGCAAAGAAAACCTCGTAATTCAAGGCTGAAGGCTATTGGTGCATATAGATACCCCAATATCAACACACGCATGATAAGTATGAATACCACGTATATTTGAATTAAGAGGTTTTCATTCTTAGTCAGTCGGACCTAACCTCAAATACAAGGTTTTCACATTCAGTCTTAATGTTTTGGTGGTACAATTACAAGGAATGGTAACTAATATCACAACTGAAAGACAAACCAATATAAATATACTTACTTAGTAATATTACTTGTATGCTTTAGCTGCAAAAAACACCTCAAAAATCACTGAAACACCTGCAGAAAAGTTCACAAGTTATACGTGGTTTTCTCACTTGACTCAGTTGCCTAGCGATATACGTGGTTTCTATTTTCGTCTCTAGAGGGCAGCACGCAAGTCATTATTTTATAACGGCTTGCGAATAGATGAGATACAAGGTTTTCTATACAATAATGCAATAAAATAATTTTAGATTTTTTTTGAGATACGAGGTTTTCATTCTAAGCCGACGATAAACACAAATTGCGTGTGAGATTGGTTTGCAGGCGAAAACGCGCCTTAACCATATCTTGTTGATGCTTTCGTTTCAATACAGCGGTATTGCGAACAAAACCACAAGAGACAATATCAGTATAGCTTTCAAATTCCCTCAAATCGAGGAAACGTGTTTACTTAACCTGAAAATGTTGTTGTCGACGAAATAAAATTATTTGTTATTGGATGGTTTGAGCTGAGTAATTGAGAAAACATTTCTACATGTAATATATTAGTTGCAAGTTTGCTTTTTCAATATTTTTATAACGTATATTTAAAACTCCACTTTCGTTTAAAATATTCATAAGAGAGTAACGTTAGTAAGAATTTTTCTTTTCTGATTATTTGAAAATAAAGGCGTACGTATAATACATTATAGGCTACACCAGATTGTGGATGTGCGATGCGCTTTTGGAAAGTTTTTGTTTTGTTCTTTCTTTTATTTCGGTCTATTTCTGCGACTTCGAATCACCAACGCCAGCAAGCAGTTTCTCCCCACTAGCCTTGATATTTCTCCGAACCCCCGCCTTCCTGTAAATAATGTAGCGATCTTTATCGTGCTCAATATAATCATGGTACACGAGACCGACGGCTTTGCACCCCCTCCGAAAGGCGAAACGCGCAGATTCTCAACTTTCTCAGACGCAATGTCACAATTTTGGTTGAAGTTGATTTTACAGTATGTATTGGAAAAGTTAAAGCCACTACTGGGAGTCGAACCCAGGACCCTTGGGTTCAGGGGTACACGTTCTTACCCCGGACCACTGAGGGTGTATATTGGAAAGTACTTGCATAATTTAATTAGCATAATTCCCTTTAATACTTACACATTTGGCAGAACTTTCATAAAGCAATTCTATACTCTCTAGAAAAATTCCTTACCTTGGTCTTCAAACTATGACTTCGTTGTTTTTCGAACATCGTTTACCCTTCCAATGATTTTTGAGCATTGGGGATAGAGAATAGTCTGATGGTGTTATGTTCACCATTTCGAAGCCAAATTTGGCAGTTGTGTGCAGTGCAATTAAAGACTTGTGAGCAGTGGCGGGTCTTGCAAAAAGAGCAAATTTTTGGTCAGTTTCCTTTGGCCTTTTCTACACTTTTCTCACATACTTCACTAAGCAACGCTATAATATGCTTTCGTGACAGTTCTACTTTGTTTCGAAAAATCTAGTACAATTATCCTCTCTTCGTCCAAGAAAACTTTTGAACACTGCTTCCACGCGTCCAGTTGCTTCTTAGTCTCTGGATCGTAATAACAGACCAATGTAACAGGGCGACCCAAAAGGTTTGGCGAATGTTGTTCAAAATGATGGTACGTTTTGTGAAACGAATGCGCTTCGGATCAGCGTTCAACATTTGGGAATCCATTGTGCCTTTTCATTGTCAAATCGTGATCACAATGGAAAATACGTGTTCATAAGAAATGTTCGATGTTTCTTTTATACGTTCTATACGAATCGGTTATCTTCTAAGATCACTTTCAACAGAATCAATTTTTTCTTAAGTGGTCACAGAAATTGGTCTTCCATAGCGCGATTTATCTATGACATTTATACGCCACCGGTCTGTACAAAATGCTAAAGCAGGCTCCTTAGGTTAAAATATGAGAATCTAGCCCAATTTACTTTAATCCAAAAGTTGATAGTTTTCGAAATACAGGGTGTCGAAATTATTATTTTTTGAAACTCCTTTTTAACTATCTATCTTATTAATAACAGGACTTGCATGAAATTTGGTACGTAAAAGTTTTTCAGCATGAGCAATCCATGTTTGATCATAGCTTTGATGCACCTTGCAGAGGGCGCCACCAGCAGCCCTTTGTCTACATTTAAAGCCCAATAACTTTTTTTCTGCATCGGTATATCAAATTTATTATCAGAGATTTTTATTACCTGATATGTTATCTTCAAAAAAGGTATACCTTGTAGATTTTGATTTGAGGAGCAGTTTCGTGATAATCGAATTTAAGTGTTTCATTGCGTTTTAAAATTCATTACAGGAACGAGTACACATTACTAAGTATTGCCATTAGTTACAAAATAGTACTGTCAAACAATTAAGTCTGACAAGTTGTCACTGTAGTTTTAAAATTTATCACTTCTTTCGTCAATTTCTCGCTGCAGCCTTACCCTACACTAACGCAGAAATGACCGATATGATATTAGTTTATGGTTATTGCCAAGGAAATGGTCGGGAATCGGTCAGAGAATATCAAGAAAGATTTACAAATAGACACGTTCCAAACCATCAAACATTTGCCGCTGTTGAAAGGCGTCTACGAGAAAACGGTATGTTTGTTCCTGCTAAGTTTGATTATGGACGGAATCGAGCTGTTAGAGCAGCAAATTCCGAGGAAGAAATTTTAGAACGAATCGAAGAACATCCTAGTTTAAGCACCAGACAAATTCGTTTTGAGCTTAGAATTTCTAAGGATACGGTGAACAGGATTTTAAGAGTTCAGCAGTTACATCCATTTCACCTCCAAACAGAGCGGGAACTCTTACCTACCGACCTCGAATTAAGATTACGCTTTTGTCGTTTTATTAATGAAAAGATTGAAAATAATCCAAATTTTAATAGATATATTTTATTCACCGATTAGTTTTACAAGAACGGGTATGACAAATTTACATAATGAACATATTTATGCTGATGAAAACCCGCATGCAATAAAGGTTTTGCATTATCAACGTGAATTCAAAATTAACGTGTGGGCAGGAATTATTGACAGATTTATCATAGGTCCTGTCATCTTACCCCCTCGCTTAAATGGTTTAAACTACCAAGAGCATTTAGTTAATTTGCCAAATTTATTTCATAAACTTCCAATAGCTGTGAGGTAAAATATGTGGTTCATGCACAACGGTGCACCACCACATTGCACGTTGAACATCAGAAATCATTCAAATGACAGATTTTGGTAACGATTGATTGACAGAGGAAACAATGCTCCTGTAAATTGGCCACCTCTCTCACCAGATTTAACGCCGATTATTACTACTTCTTATGGTGAACACTTAAGCAGTTGGTATATTCTAGACCAATAAACACCAAAGAAGAATTGTGGGTGCGAGTGCCAAATTCAATAAACATTTTATGGTTAGATGCAGAGATGATGGATAGGGTGCAGTAAAATTTTCTCCGTAGAATTAATCTTTGTGTGAACGAAAACGGGGGTCACTTACAACATTTACTTAGAGTGTTATACAACAATTAATAATTTAATAAAAGTTTTCTGTATTGGTTTGTTATTAACGTTGCACCCTACTCCTCTTGTTCTTTGGCAGTAAAGTTTTAGTGTTGTTGGTCGATTGGTCCTTAAACATTCCCCAATGTAGATTTTAAGTGTTGTTGGTCGGTTGGTCCTTAAACATGCTTCAAATTTCTTGGATCAGTCCTAAGCCTGGATAAAGTGTGTTGTCGTTCCTACGATGAATTTTAGAACGCAATGAAACACTTAAATTCGATTATCACAGAAACGGATCCTCAAATCAAAATCTACAAGGTGCACCTTTTTTAAAGATAACATATCAAGTAATAAAAATTTCTAATAAGAAATTTAATATACCCAGACAGAAAGAAGTTATTGAGCTTTAAATGTAGACAAAAAGCTGCTGGTGGCGCCCTCTGCATGGTACATCAAAACTGTGATTAAACATAAATTGCTCATGCTGAAAAACCTCTAATTACCAAATTTCATGCAAATACTGTTATTACTCAGATAGATATTTAAAAAGGAGTTTAAACAAATAATAACTTCGGACCCTGTATTTCGAAAACTATCAACTTTTGGCCTAAGGTAAATTGGACTAGATTCTCATATTTTAGCCTAAGGAATCTGTCATGGAATTTTGTACAGACCTTTTAGAGACACCCTTATATATCTGTGTGTGTTATTATCTTTGGGTGAGTTGAATAAAAATGCTTTTTATTTCCAAACAAATGTTTATTCCTTGTCCTGACGCGTTTCGACCAGTTAATCGGTCATCCTCAGGGGACTCTAGAATTTACAAAATTCTTCTCAGAAAAACAACAATAATTTACAATATCCTGTAAATGTTTTTATGTAAGTACATTAACTTCTCCTACTACTAACTAGGATCACAGACTGTGTACATATATTAATTAATTATATAAGAATTATACATTTTTATCTACATACTATATACAAATGTCCGCACTATTGTTTTCAGTTTTAATTTAGTCCAGAAGAGAAGAAAATTGGAGACTATCTTGATTAAGGAAGCATAGAATACCATCAACACACCATTTTCTTTCGAGATTAGCTAGATTGTGTTTTATTTCCCAAGTACCGATCACATTTGGTTCAAATTATTGCTTTGATTCCTGCCACAAAACCATTTTATATGACAGTAGATTGCTTTGTTGTTTGAGGTGGTTCATCAAGAATCTATAAATATTACTGATAGCGATATTTAACAAGAAGTTGGCAACTACACTTTCTCTGCAGCTTGTATGAACACAACAAATAATGTCTTTCAACTTCTATACGTTGCCTATTCAAGTGTCTGCATAGCATAAGTTCAAGCAGGCCCCATATTGCTTGTATTTTAATACAATCTACGATCATGTGCCATGCAGTCCCTTTTGTTACCGGACCAAACGGACAACTTTCAGCTCCTAGAAGACCTGCTTTTTTTAGGAAAACAGGATCTGCAGGGCGGTTTTTACAAAATGCCATTCTGCTATGAAGACTAGGCCGAGTGTATTAAAACACGAATTTCAATTGTTTTCTTCATCAATCCAAACTCCTGGAAATGCATTACTAAACCTAAGTTCCAGGCTGTTCATAGTCAGTATTGTTTGCAATCTTCTCCTGGTATGTCTGTTGAGCTGTGTCTCACTTTTGTCATCTTTAGAGAATTTAATTGTTTTTAAGTATGTACAATACGTGGTATCTTCCGCTGGTAAAGGAATATTCTATCATACTTTCCTGCGTAATAAGTGAACTACTTGAAAGAAATTTGTTTTGTATAGCTTCTTATGACATCTACCGGCCGTTTTGGATAAGATCGCCCATTATTCTGGATCCCAACTGTACCCATCTAGCGATAAAACCAGGAGGTTAAATGCCCACATCGTTTAGTTTTGACATCATTAGTGGCAGATTTTTATATCTTCTATGAAATTTCCATAGTTCATAATTTTCAAGACGTCAATTTCAGAGGCTTCAGTCAGCGACTGTATAAATGGACTTGTTTTTCTGGAATACTGTATCATATTGTTTTATATATATTGTTCAAAATATTTGACTACATAGGTTTATTCTCTGTTTAGATCAATCGATTAAGTAACCAGAATCAGAACATTCTCACTTTTGAAGATATATGTATCAAACCTAACCCACGATTTTTTATCGGAACACAGAGATCTTTTTTTGAAACCCAATGCTTTTCACTTCATATAAAGTCAGTTACCATGTTTTGGAAACTATCTAGCTATGACTCGTGAACGGGATAATCTGCAATATATGCCACACAATAGGTGTCACATCCTGAATAATTACTACTTTTTGGTCTGATTATAGACAATGAATTTCTCCTGAACGACCACTTTTGTAACTTCTGTGGAGAGTTTTTGCGTCACAAGTAATTATAATCAACGTCTTAAATCGTGTGACAAGGTGATACCAAGACTCTGATTATATCAGTTGACCAGTCAAATCCCAGTGGTCTGTCAATTCTCCCCTTCCAAGAGTCTGTCGAATATCCCCGCGATTTCCCCTTGTTAAGGAATGCGCCTGATTGACCTGAATACAAATTAAATATTTTGTTAAAGCAAGGAAATCGCTTTATTAGAAATGAAAATAGAAACGTCATATGCATAAGCGGTAGTGGTGGTAAGGTTTCTATAATGCACAATCAACCAAAGGTTGCAGTGCTATCAAGGCGGCAAGGCCGCGGACGAGCCCTGAGGGAAAAGAAGGTTTCTATAAGACGATGGAATTTGTAGGTCAGTAAGGTTATTTTTACATAATTCCAGGAAGGGTTCAATTGATATTATGTACAGTAATCCCGACAGAGGACGTCCCTGGCGAAGATCTTTATAAAATTTGAATTCTCGTGTCAACATGTCATCTATTCTTACATGGCTGATACTGTCAGGGTAGAGGATTTTAATAAGGTTTGTAAACGTTTCTCCAAAGTTAATTAATCTAAGAGTATGGAATAGGTAGTGATGATTAATCTGGTCAAAAGCGGATTTCTGGTCAAGATTAACCAGTGCTAAGAGCAACTGTTGATTGTTAGCGTAGCGGATAATATCTCTGTGCAGGTGTAGTGAGTCGTAGATTGTTCTCTTAGGCACTCCGTATCTTTAATCATCCCCAATCACGGAAGCTATAACAAAAGACAGTCTTGTTGATAAAACTTTTGCAGTAGCTTTGTAATCCGTTGTGATGAACGAGATTGACCGTCAGTTTTCCAATCCAAATAGATAATTAATTTTTCTTATGCATTAGTGAGATAACTGCCTTTTTTGGAGATTTGGGTAGTTCGTTTCGTTGGGGTATTTCATGTATTAGCTTAGAGAAGCATTATTTAAGTAGATGCCAAAATTTGACGTAAAATTCCGGTGTTATTCTATCTATATCGGAGGCTTTATTAAGTGATTTCAAAGCTGTAAGTATCTCATCTTCGTCAAATGGTTTAGCTAATATTCATTTGTCATAATCTGATATTTTCTGTAGGGTGGTGTACAGAACATTGTTTTCAATAAGGCTGTAAGAAGGACTTTCTTGGCGTTTCTGCAGGAAATGGCGAACAATTTCGGTGGATATTTGGCGAGTATCTGTCGCAATCCAAAGATGTGTCACTGGTTTATAAGAATTGAATGTTAGAATTGTTTCTGTTGTAGAAATAGCCTGATCTACTAGTATCTCAAATTTTGACCTCAAACGCTTCTTCATCGAATTTAGTTTGTACTTATCTTTGGTATTCTGTTGTAACTTGTATAAATCTTCAAGTTTTTGCAATTGTATAAGCTCATATGTCTCATTCTGTTTTCTTTGCCTAGTATGTAATACTGTTATATCTTTAACTCTTATTTTTTTAATTTTAGATTAGTAGTTTTCATATTTCCTATTTCGTGGTTCAACAATGTAAATCAGTAAAAAGTTGGTAAATTTCCAGCACGGACATTTTTTGGGTGCTGGATGTTTTATGAAACTCGACTGTGACTCCTAAATGATCTGAGGATGACAACTGAGTATAGCATGTTTTTAAGGTTGGCAAAAGGTTGTGTTTCAGTATATTCCGTCTAAGCGAGAGGCTATTCTAGGTGAGCTTTGTGAAATAAAAATGAATCCGCCCTTTTCTTTGTGAAAAAATCACCAGAAGTCTTCTAGTTGAGATTCGTTGATAAACTTGGCCAGGTCTTGTGACAATTCTGAGTCTCTTTCTTCTGAGATATGTCAGGAATGGTTGTACAATTAAAGTCACCAGCTAAAATAATATAGTGATCGAAGTGGTCCCTTCTTTGTTGGAAGCAGTGGAATTTTAGGTTTTGAAGTACATTGTACGATAAAGCTTGATTTATTGGAATGTATGTGCAAAAACTGCAAGTATTTTTACAATCTTTGACTACAAGTTTTTGTGCATAAGATCTATTGATTATACTTTTCTGAACAGTGTGAAAATTGAAGTTCTTACGTATAGCTACTGGTGTTGCTGAGTATTCAGATGTTCAAAATTGATAATGATTTAAATTACTGCACGCTGGAAGGTTATCAATATTTGTTTCTTGAAGAAAAAGGATATCTGTACGTTTCAAAAAATTTTCCATTTTGTTCCATTTAGAGTCTGTTCGTAAACTCTTGGCATTTAGTGTAGTTATATTAGCTAATTTCCATTAAGAAAAATTCGCTAAGAGAGGTCACGATGGAAAGCTTTTAAAAAGTGTCTTCAGATGAGAACGAATGTTGGTCCCTAGAGCCCAAAACCAAGGCCGAGGAAATTTTTTATATGTTTATATATATATATATATATATATATATATATATATATATATATATATATATATATATATATATATATATATATATATATATATATTCATTAATTTTTCCACTAAGCAATCCGGATAACCGTTATATTTAGTCCACTCAACCCACTCTCTCCATTCATTGCAGAACTTTTCATGAGTATATTTGAGATGGATTTATAAAATGAAAGTGAGTATTTTCCTAGAGGAATTCGTTATGTGGGCGATATTTTTGCAGTGTTTGACACAAATATATGCAAAGTAGATGATTTTATTAAAAAAACTGAACAGTCAATTTGATTCAATAAAACTCACCCACGAATTAGAAGTTTTTCCTTTTCTAGATTTACTGGTTATTAAAAACAATGACTCTCTTGAATTCAATGTCCACAGGAAGGAAATTATCACTCCAAGTTGCATTCCAAATTATTCACATCATACGTTTGCACAAAAAACGGCCAGTATAAATTTCTTAGCCAATATATTAATAAAATATCCCTTAAGTAAAAGTAGATATAGTATAGAATTAGAGAACATTAAAACCGTGGCTAAATATAACGGATATTCTGACTGCTTAGTGGAAAAATTAATTAATAGATACAGAACAAAGATAATGTTAGCGCAATGCACGACATCCAGGAAAGATTAAATAGAGAAAAAAATCGTTTACCTACCTATTGAACAGCGTGTCACAAACGGTCGCGAGAGAATTTTGAAGAAGCCGATCTGCAGCTAACTTTTTTCGACAAAAAAATAATTTAAGAAATCTGTTGGGTAATACAAAAGATGAAGATAAAGCCACTGAAATGTTGGGAATCTATGAAACAAGCTGTAAAGATTGTAAACTTAAATGCGTTGGGCAGATCAAGAGAACCATTGAGACTAGATATCGTGAACATATGGCACAGCTGAGATACGGTAGTGTAGACAAGTCATGTGTGGCACAATATAGTATGCTGTCCCTGATACAGATAAAATATTCCGAAACCTGTCAGGTAAAGTTATAAAGGAAGCTCAAAAACCTCGTCCGGCAATAAAAATACAATAGACAGAAAATTTGTCTGCGATTTAGTCTCACTCTCGGTATCGATCCCTACCTAAAACTCAGTATATAACGTGATGTTTACTAGTAAGCAGTTTAGAATTTTTCATCCTCTGGCGACGCTAACCTTGTTAATGAAACGATCGTCAGGTCTTTAAAAAATGTGTTGTGGTGATTTGGTTTCTCCAAGTGTACTTATAGATTGTATATTGATGTATATATCGAGCAGTTACAATAAATAATAATAATAAAACACATACATACATACACACACACACACACTTTTACATAGTAATCGTTTTGTGCTATTTGTGCTATTTTCAACTTTGGATTGTTATTTGTTTTTGAGCTACAGGTATCAATGTTTGTCTTTATTATGGCAGCCATATTGGATTTTTTTCTCATGTGATAGCCTGTAAAAAGAGCTTTCCAATGATGTACAACATGCTTTATAAATCTTGTAATTGCGCTGACAATTTTGAGAAAAATCGTTTTGAGTATAGTGGGCTATGAAATCTAATACTAAATAACAAATGACAAAAAAAGTGTTCAAAAATCAGTAGTCCATGGAGTTTACCAATAGACTTATACTTTTAACATAATTTTTTGTAATGATTCACGATAAAAAAATAGGAACTTGGAGCATATCCTAAAAATTTTTTATAATTTAATTAAATAGGTAAACCTAGTAAATAACTAAATTTACTAACAGAACTCAATAAAAACAGATAAATAATTTACGAAGACGCCTTTGAAAACTGTTTGATTTTTAAACGTCAGTCAACTGAAAAACAACAGAAGAAAGGTTGCTATGGATATAACACTATCGCGACAATTAAGAATATTGTCCCTCTTAATTATCTGAACAATTTGAGGCGTATTTAACACGTTGCTTAAAATTTTGTACTAAACAGTTTGTTTGCTGTTTATTTTAAATATTATTCAACAATATGTTCAGTAATGAGCAATATTGTGACATTTTGAAATGTTATATTCGTTCTAATCGAAATACTGAGGCAGCTGCAAATTCATATAAAAGAACCACACAGAAAGACGACAACCAAACACCAAAATATTTCGCAGGATAGTGACCAATCTATTAAAAGACGGTAGCTTCCACGCAAAGAAACTACCAATGCCTAGAAATGAAAAAAGAAAATAATACCGTCTTACAGGTTTCAAACGAAAACCCCCCCACAATCTGTTCGGTTTTATGGTGAACAAATTGACGTTCCAAAAAGTACGGTACATCGTGTATTAAAACAAAGTCATTACCATCCATACAAACCTACAATCGTCCAAGGCTTAAATGTTGACGATTACCCTAAGCGACTTCAATTCTGCAGATGGTATCAAGTACAATGTCAGCAAGATAAAAAATTTCATTTGAAAATTTGATGGATACAATGGATTTTCAATCTGTGGTGTGTATAATCGCCATAATAGGCATTATTGGGCAAATGAAAATCCCCATCTAAAGGAAGAAAGACGATTGCAAAACAGATTTGATATTAATGTTTGGTGCGGCCTATTAGGTGAAAAACTGTTATTTTTATTTGTAGATTAGACAGTTAGTTTTAAAAAAAATCAGGTAACTTCATTGTTGGTCCGTTCTTTTTTGATAATAATTTAACTGGGAAAAGGTATCTTAATCTATTGAGAAATGACATCTTATCAACAATTAGAAGAGTTCATGATAATTTAGCGGAGATTTGGTACGAACAAGATGGTTGTCCAGCTCACAATGCTGGGATCCGCAAAGAATTTTTGTACCAAAATTTTAATAACCGTGTCATTTGTAACAATGGGCCGGTTCATTGGTGTGCTTGAAGTCCTGATATAACACCCATGGATTTTTATTTTTGGGGTACTCTGAAGAATGATGTGTATAAATTCGATCCACCACAAAATATCAATGAATTGCGAAACAGAATCACGGAAGCTATAAATCATATTAACCAAAACACCCTCACCAGAGTTTGCAGGCATGTTTCAAAAAGGTGTATAAAGCGCATTGAACAAAACGGTGGCCATATTGAAAAATTTTCTATTTAGCGTATTTTTAAGTTTCTGTTTTATTATTTGTTGAGTTCCGTTTCTAATCGTTTTGTGGAGTTTAAGTTTCTATTTGTTATGGCCGAGTTTCGTTATTAAATTGTTTCACATAGTATTACCTAGCATTATTACCTTATTAAGTATTGTAAATTAAATCACAATATTTTTTCATCGTGAATGATTACGGAAAATTATGTTACAAGTAGAAGTCTATTATTAGACTTCATGGCCTAATGCTTTTTGAACACTTCTTTGTCATTTTTTTTCTGATATTAGATTTCATAGCTTACTATCCTAAAAACGTTTTTCTCAAAATTGTCAGTGCAATTACAAGATCTCTCAAGTATGTTGTACATCGTTGGAAAGCTCTTTTCACAGGCTATCACATGAGCAAAAAATCCAATATGGCTGTCATAATAAAAACAAATGTTGATACCTATATCTCCAAAACAAATGACAATCCAAAGTTGAGAATAGCACAAAAAGATTACTCTGTAAAAAGTGTCTTTATAATGTGCAAGTCTTAGACATGTCACATCAACTCCTACTTAGATATTGAAGAAAAAAGAAATCGACAAATGTTGATTTTTTCAAAATATCTCGAAAACGAAAAGAGGCGAACGAGCATGAACTTCTACAAAACACTGCTAATTTAACCGTCTCCCTGTCTCTAATAATAACGGAGATAGCAATACATTCCCATCCAGTTTGGGACACACTGTATATATATATATATATATATATATATATATATATATATATATATATATATATATATATATATATATATATATATATATATACTACACAATTCGCTACCATATCGCACTTGCTACTTTAGGACTTTTAGTATAAAAGACATTCCACGCAAACAACTTAGCTACTTCAAATTTATTGACAAAACAGAAAAGTAAGTAAAGTAAAAGTAAAAGGGTCTTTTCAGATTATGCAAATTATAAGAACACACGGAATATACAATTACCTTTCAGAAAAATATGGTCTTCACGGTTGTATTGAGCATTCCAAAAGAAAACAGGGAAAAGGGCGATTCGTTCCAGAGAGTCGTTATCCGGCACGCATATTAGATTGAATCTTGCTTATGTTAACATCAACGTTACCTGTTTTAAGATATAATAAATTATTACTTAAAAAATCTGGATGCAGCAAGTGCGTTATGGTAGTGCATTTTCATAAAAATGTTTTTATTGCAAATATGTGTGTTTTCTTTTTAAGAAAGCAGACATCAATTTTGGTTACCATTATAACCTATATAGTAAAAACAATGTGCCATGTTTCATAAAAATAACTTTGTGTGAAAATGTACAAAAATTTCCAAAAGTAAACTTAAAGTGTTCCCGGAAAAACTCGTTTCTTGGTCAACCTCATAGGTTAATAGCAAATTGGGCTATTCAAATATGAAGCATTTGATCAAAATTCGCTACCATAACGCACTTGCTGCATCCAGAATTTCTTTTCTTACAAACATGCATTATATTTCGATAGAAAATGCAAAAATGCAATAACATAAGGCGTGTTTCATTAAAAAAAAAGAAAATTTGTATCAACAACGACTTCTGGGCCAGCCTGTGATTGTGGAAATATTTTTTTTAAGATGTAGCTCAAGACACCCTATAATTAATATATACAAATTTTTTTCATATCTTGTATAATAACGGATATATTGAGCTTTATTGATTTTTTACGAAAATTTGACAAAAATTATATACCATTAAACGATAAACTCTAAAGCTAAGACTATTGCAAAACATCAGAGAAAGGGTCTATTTGAAATGAACTTTCTAGAAATATTTTAGTAAAATGAAGGACAATGACGGTTGAAACTAAGACTTCAGGGTTTGTAAAACATTCTTCTTGAGACATTTGATTTCCATATTCCGTATTAGATTCAAGTTATTTGCCTAAATGTTGGCGATTTTGACGTTTTAAATCGCAACTTTGACGTTTTAAGGAAAACCCCAATTTATTTTTCTTTAAATGCCTATAACTATTTTGTCTTTTGACCCACATAGCTAAATTTTGTGGGTAACTTACATATAAGGATATAAACCCGCGTACCAAATTTGGTTGCCCTTACTTTGTTAATTCCGGAGATTTTTTTTTTTCGAAAGAAAACACAAAATTTTTCGGGAAAACCTGGGCAGATTTTCCTGGCTAACGAACTTATTCAAGCCATTTGCAAAAGGAATTTATTCACCAAATTTAATCAAAATCGGGGCATTATTTTTTGAGTTATCGGTGTGATACATATATATATATATATATATATATATATATATATATATATATATATATATATATATATATATATATATATATATATATATATATATATATATATATAAATTGAAACTGACCCCGAATATGTGTTCTGGGGGGCCTAATTAGCGCTCATTTGAAGAAATTTTTTCAAAATTCAAAAGTCGGGATCTCCTCATTAGTGAATTTTTTTTAAGAAAATTTACTAAAAAGCTCAATCGTGATAAATATTAAATCAGAAACAATGTTCCGTGTACATGATATACAGGGTGTACCACGAAGTGCGTTGGTTAACCGTCTTTCTAGTTACTAACGTATTTCAATTCTGAAAATTTTCATTCATATATAAGCCATAACGCTCTTTACATGTAAAATAATTTGGAGTCGATATCACTTCTGGTTTAACCGGAAGTAGCGATCAGCCTTGTTATTATAAATAGAACCCTCTATATTTTTACAAATTTGGATTGTACGTAAAATTCTGTGTACATCAACGTCAACTATCCTTATCTACCTTCAATTATTTTAAAGTTATTGTGAGTTTTTTAATGTTTATTCCTTTGCATTAAAATATTGAAGCCATTCTTTGTCATTTATTTTTCATAATTAAGAAATAAAGTTTGGTTAGTTGCTAGTAGATATTAGGTTTGTAGAATGTATAAGGATAATTGGTCTCATTTTTTGTTTCAAACGGTTGACCCTGTCTATTTGCACATATTTGGATATAAAAGTTAATTCTACATCGACTAGATATAGCATACCCCATACCTATCTCCGATAGGTTTCCTGTTATTAACGTTTCTATATAAAAAAAAAAAGAAAAAAAGAAGGTATAACTTCTATAATGCCAATATTGAGGATGTTTCAAGAAGATGACTATATGAAAATTAGTCGGTTAAGATGCCTTTAGAAAAAAAAAAAACATTGAAAGTATTAGTTTTTAGGAAGCATACATTGAAAGATATATCACAAATAATAAGTAGGAATCCGCATTCAGAACGTAGGCCATGAGTTTAACAATCATCTTAAAAATACAAAAGAGCTCTCATCATTATTTGTCAAAAGTGCGTACACAATCGTAGTGGTACACATTAAGCATTGTTATTAGTGATATTTTTTTCTCTTAGGGCTCGTCCGCGTCTTTGCCGCCCCGAGAGCACCCCAGCCTTTGGCATATTATGCATGCCCTTTGTCTTTTCTACTCCGCCCATTCCAGTGCCTTGAACTAGTCTGCACAGCAATTGGTAGGGTGAAGTTTTATATTGCTCTGTCTCCGGTCTGAAATATCCGTAGATCAGTTGTCTTTTGCGGCTCAGAGCTTTACACTCGCACGAGATGTGCTGTGCTGATTTCTCACCCTCGCCGCAGAGTCTACATGCCAGGTTCCCCTAGAACCGCCCCATTTTATGCAGGATTTTATTGACGGCCATGTGTCCCATCAAGAGTCCTCTTATGTTCCGGAGCTGTCCTCTGCTTTTAGCAGCTACACAGCTCTCTTTGAAATGGGTTCCTCAATTACTGACTTGCCGTGTCTGAGCCCTGGACAGTCTGCCCAGTACACCTTATGTTCGTTTCTGATCCAGGACTTAACGGATCCCCGGAGGTGGTCTTGTTCACGTCCAGGACCGGTTATGGTCGCATAAATGGTTCTGCTTGCCCTCTCTTCGCAAGACTGTCAGCTTCTTTATTGCCTTTGACCCCTGCGTGACCCGGCACCCAGATGACGGTGAGTTCATTCTGCCCAGCCAGGTCGCTCGTCTCGACATTCACTTACTAGCCTGGAATTTGCCCCTGGGCTACTTTGAGTCTTTATGGCTGCCTGGCTGTCTGTGGCTATGAGGATCCGCCCTCCTCTTGTTCTTGCGCATGCAGTACAAGATGGCGTATATTTCGACCTGAACGACCGTTGCATGAGCTCCGAAGGAAATACTGACTTACCCTCGGTCCTTCCAAATAAACGCCTGCCCCCGTCCCACGCTCCCCGCCGGATCCGTCCGCGAACCAGACAAGTGCGTCCCGTGGCAGGCCCGGCTCTCCCCCCGCCATACCTCGTGGTCTCGGATTTTCACTGTAAAATTGTTTTTCCTGCAGATTCGCGGGTTCGTGAAAACTGACCTCCTTTCAAGCATGTGCTTCTTCACGATCTCCTGAATGAGGTGATAGTGCTATTTGTATAAGGTGCATTATCTAATTGCTATAAAATGGAAAGTAGTGAATATTCCAATGGTGATATTCTACATTTATTTTATATTCATGGTGAATGTGGCAAAATTGTGGCCAGAACCTGTAGGATATTTAACCAAAGGTATCCGAATTTACCAGTAATAAATATAAGTAAATTTCGAATACTGGAATCCCCTTTTTTTTTGGAAACTGGCAATATCAAGCGACGTAAGGTCAACTATACAAAGCCTGTTACAGGCGATGAGTTAAATCAGGTAAAGGTTTTGGATTATTTTCGAGGTTTTCCGCATAGCTCTAAATCGGCTGCGACCCAAGATGTAAGCATTTCAAGAATGTCAATTCAACGAATCCTGAAACAACATGAAATGCGTCCTTATTCGGGGATTCTGGTACATGCCCTTCATACGGGAGCTGAACTTATAAAGCTTCAATATTGCCAAAATATTCATTCAAGACTTCTAGATTGCCGGATTTTCTGTCAAAAATAGTTTGGAGCGAGGAGTCTAAATTTGCCAGGGAAGAAATCGTAAATCATCGAAATAATCATTATTGGGCTAGAGAAAACCCTCATGTAACTGGACAAAGGAATTTCCAAAAACCATTTAGCTTTAATGTATTCTGCATTATCCAAAATGAAATGCTGCATTATGAAATTTACAATGAAAGCCTTACTTTTCAGAAGTATTTAGAGATTTGGAGGCATAGAGTAGTAAATTTCGTCAATAGACTAGCGAAAAATTTAAGGTCCGTTAAAATTTTTATATGATTATATATATATATATATATATATATATATATATATATATATATATATATATATATATAAACATATAAAAATTGATACTGACTCGGATATGGGTTCTAGGGGTCCTAGTTCGCGCTCATTTGCAAAAATTTTTTCAAATTTCAAAAGTCGGGATCTCCCCATTACTGAATTTTTTCTACGAAAACTTCTTTACAACTACGTTTCCTGTCACCGTAACCCATACTCAATGCACTCAATTCTCCAATATAATAATTGTTATTGAATTTTAAAAGTTCTAAATTATCTGATGTGAAGCTCTCTTAAGTATTACAAACTGCAGATAAGTAACAACAAACAAATTTTGCAATTATTGACAGCTACAAGTGCTGTCACATTTTTTAATGGGTCACTTGATAAGAAATTTAATAATGAAGTTCAGTTGAAGAAGGTTATTTTTAAGAAAGTCAATTATTTCTCAATTTTTCTCTCATGGAAACCAATTAAAATTGTAAAGTGCCGTATCAAAAAAGCGGCATCTTCCCGCAAATGCATACCTTCTCATTACAAAAAATACTGTCATAAAACGAAGTTGTTTACACCAAGTGAAAATTGGAACCTGTGATGAGCACTGATAAGCACACTTTGAGAACCCAAATCACCACAACACATTTTAAAAACCCTGACTATCGTTTCACTAACCAAGTTAACATCATCAGAGGATGAGTAATTCTAAATATCTTATATCCACAACTCTATTTATATTCTTTGGCAGGTATTCGGTCACCAGCGATTTAGGGAGGTTCCACGACACCAAAATTAACAAAATTTTGTTTGGCGGAAATATCTGTCTTCTTCTGTTATCTATCGGACGTGATTCTGCAGGTATTTTTTGTAAAGTAATCTATCAGGAGACTACCCATAGGCCGCGGAGCGAGATTCATACATTTTTTATTATTAGTATATATACTAATATGTATACTTTCGAAGGCGTTTAGCTGTCATGGTTGTTTAACATTCTTTATTAATTTTAGGTTCTTCTCATTAACGTGGTGATTGTTACCCCAAATATGTCGCAAATATATTTACTGAAGATCTAAGTATAGCACCGTATCTTAATTGTGCTTAATGTTCTTTGAATCTAATTTCAATAGCTATTTTGTTTGTGTGACGTATTTAAGATCACAATCTTAACAACTTATTTTACGTACGTATGATGTGTGTCAGTTGGAATGTAGCTGAGAGTTGTGTTTATTTTCTATGGACATCGAATTCTAAAGTGTCTTTATTTTTGGTAACTAGTACATCTGGAAAGGGTAATTCATTAATTAATTCGTGGGCAAATTTTATAGAATTACTAAAAAATTCAGACTGGCCATTTTTTGTGCGTACGTATGATGCGAGTCGTTCGGAATGTAGCTTAGAGTGGTGGTTTCCTTTCTATATACGTCGGATTCTAAAGTGCTTTTATTCTTGATAACCAGTACATCTAGAAATGGTAATTTATTATTAATTTCTAATTCGTGGGTAAATTTTATAGAATCAAATTTATTGTTTAATTTGGTAATAAAATCTTCTAATCCTCAAAAAATTTGTGTTAAACACTGCGAAAATATAATCCTCCACGTAACGAAACCAGACTTTAAGAAAATACGCATTTTCGCTTTCAAGATCTCTTTCAAATCTACTCATGAAAAGGTATGCAGTAAATGACGATAGCGGGTTGGCCATTTCTGTGTCTTAGGTTTGTTCGAAAAACTCATTGTTGAGTTGAAAAATATTTTGTTTAATACAAAAGTTTGTTAAAGTTAAATATTCTTTTCATTTATGTTGTTCATTTTTAGCAACTCTTCTAAATACGTTAACCGTCAAAATTGCAGGTATTGGAGTATAATGGATCCTTAGTTAATGCGCGTACTCAACAGGCGCAGAAATTAAATATGTTGGCTGTAATAGTTGGTAGAAGAATTGTAGGGCATTTCTTCTTTAATGGAGTCGTCACTGGAAGAAGATTTTAGAATTTTTGAAAAACGTCTTTGTTCCCGCGTGTGCAACAATTTTTCCAAACGACAATGATCCTGAATACCATGTGGTTGGCTCACGAGCTTATATAAGCTATTACGAAACCGAAGGACTCAAATTTATACTTCTTCCTCGGTTAATTTTTGGATGAATTTGTCAGGCAAGTCAATCAAATCAGTTTCCCGAAAAAAATATTCAAAACAAAATCACCTAGGTTATGTTTCTAAAATCTTGTGCTCATATTGGTTTTAGAGACATTCTACCATGTGCCAGACTGAAAATTCTAGTTTAATCGGAAATTCGTTTAAGAGGATTTAAATGAATTTATGAAACTCACTACCACAACGCGATCGCTGCGCCCAAAATCTTATTTTTTCTCGCGTCTTTGTCAATCTTAAGAAATAACTGCGTAAAACTGGTAATTTTAAAGTAGTGTATTTGGAAGGGTGTGTGAGTATTAATGAGTTTCTGCGCGCGTGTATGTGCGTATGTGTGTGGGTGTGTGTGTTTGTGTGATGTGTTTGTATTTGTGTTTTATAAATACGAATCTGCCAGTTGTGTTATTTATCATTTCTTGTGCACACCTATTGACAGTTAATTTGTTAATCTATAACATACATCAAGTAGCTTAATTTTGTAATTTTATTTAATATTAATTATATCAAATTTCTTTTATTATTTGGTAGCGCTCTAACACTTCACAGTTTAGTTATTTTCTTACCTTTAACACAATTATAAACCAGATATTAATAGATAAATGCGTTTTATATTTCATTTATAAAAGTTAGTAGCGTTTTGGTAATAACAACGTTGGTACAAATTATCATTATTATTAGAAACCTGATTTCAAGAATCTCTGAACTGTCAATTTTATTACGATTTCTGTGGATTGCCTATATATTACTTATAATAACTTATACGCTTAGTTACAATTAGTATAAACATAATTAAAAACGAAACTACTTAATATTGACTTACGCTTCTCGGTTAGTATATCAAGTCAATCTTGTCTTGAAAGATCCTCAGAACTAGTAGCACAACAAATGGGAAGCAGTGCTATTTGAAATAAGCGCGTATTTTCGTTTATCAGTTCGAATCCTTAGAGCCGTTATAGCACCGGTAGGACGCGCCTGGCTGCCAGAGAAACACTGGATGTGCCCAGGATCAGTACAGGATCCTCCCAACGCCACAGCCTCCGCCTGATGCGTACTCTATGACTCTTGCTCGCCTGCTTGCACTTAGTGGTCTGCCTTTTTCTTCTTCTGGTAATAAATTTTAATTTGATGAAATACTATTTATTTACTTGTTATACACATTCTTATTTGTCTATTTACTAGTAATAAGGAATTTTAAAATGTATGGATGTAAATAATTTAAATATAAAAGTCAATTTCTACTTAGCTCTTAGTTAATCATCCTGTTCAACTTATAAAACAAACTGCAGCCAGCAAGTGCGTTATGGTAGTGAATTTTCATAAGAATTGTACACCATTAAAATGGCATACAACTAAAATATATACTTTCGATTTATACACAATTATAAAAAAAATATGAAATAAATCAATTTTAGATTAAAAAATGATATCCGGGAACCTGAAACATCCAAATTTTTAGGTCGGAAGTAGGTGCTTATAATAGCTCAGTTAAAAGATCTCTTCATTCTCTATTCAAAAACGCTATGGTTTTAAAATTTTATTTCGAAAACTGTAAAAAAATCGTTCTAATTGACGAATTTCGCTAAAACATTCTAAACAATTCATAACTAATCGGCATCGGGAACGATAATCTATTATAATACAAAGTGATACAGTATCAGAAAATAGACAGTAAAACTGCAAGGTAGGATTCTCATCGATATACGACTGAGCTGATCCAATAACCCAGATCAATATACAATGGAATAGCTGATGCAGAGATAGACACCTGCATCTAAGAACAATTGAAGCCTCATCCATAATATTATAAAAGGGCATAGCGAGAAGTCGTAGTTTAGTCTGAGTCATTTCGTGCCACGCAATTTTATGTCACATTTATGTTGATATCAGTATTATTAAATTTCCTTAAAAAAATCACTAATTAGGAGATCTCGACTTTTGAATTTTTAAAAAATTACTTCAAATTAGCACTAATTAGGCCCCCGAGAACACATATCCAGGGTCAATTATATGTATCACACCGATAACTCAAAAAATAATGGGCCGATTTTGATCAAATTTGGTGAGTACCTTCCTTTTGCAAATGGCTTGGATAAGTTCGTTAACCAGAACAATCTGTTTAGTTGAAATAG
Source organism: Tillus elongatus (assembly GCA_964006375.1). Lineage (NCBI taxonomy): Eukaryota > Metazoa > Arthropoda > Insecta > Coleoptera > Cleridae > Tillus > Tillus elongatus. Next base: position 271,874,609 of record OZ023262.1, read on the forward strand.
ATTAAACAATGTTTTCTTTTAATTACACAGACGGATTCCCCCTATCAGTGTCAGTTCTGAGCCAGCCTTAAATGTATGGAATTTCGAAATTATAATGCATGTTTGTAAGAAAATAAATTCGGGACTCAGCAAGTGCGTTATGGTAGCGAGTTTTTATTGAATGTCACAAATTTGAATAGCTCAATTTGCTATTAACCTATAAGGTTCGTTGGCCAGGAAACTAGTTTTTTCGGGAACATTTTAAGTTTATTTTCGAATTTTTTTTTACATTTTGAAACAATAAAGTTATTTTGATGAAATATGGTACATTATTTTGACTATATATGTTATACTGGTAACCAAATTTGATGTATGTTTTCTTAAAAAAAAACACATATTTGCTATTTAAAACATTTTAATGAAAATTCACTATCATAACGCACTTGTTGCGTCCAGACTTTTTTTATAATTTACCCTTTATATGTATAACTGTTTTAAATTATTTTAAAAAGTCAAGCGTGTTAACCCAAAAGTTAACTGGCGCAGTCGTTAGTATCGGTTTGTTATGGATTTGCAGTATTCTTGCACTTTTGATAGCGTAATATAAGTTTCTCTAATAATCGTTTGCTTGTCGTAAAGGCCCAGAATTAATTTATTTTTGATCGCTTAATCTGCATATGGAGTTTTATAATTATACAGATACATTTATAACCAGCAGGTTGCTTCTTAAGTTCCGTTACAAAAAAGTAAATGGTCCGGTTTTATTTTTGATAGATGTTATGAAATTTTAACGTTTCGATAGTAATATTTATCTATATGGATGTAAATAATTTAAATATAAAAACGAATTTCTACTTAGCTCTTGGTTAATCATCCTGTTTAACTTAAAAAAATCTGGACTCAGCAAGTGCGTTATGGTAGTGAATTTTCATAAGAATTGTACACTATTAAAATGGCATACAACTAAAATATATACATTAAATTTACACAGACCTTGAAGATCGATTTTAGAAATCCTAACACAAACAGCACAAGCACATTCGGAGAATATAACAGGAATGTTTCGAAAAACTATTGAAACATCCACAGAACATTCTCACAGGATACAAATATATTCATAGAACATTCTGTGAACATGACAACTGGACAGTTTCTGTCATATTAATTAGGTTCTTAGAATGCTATTTATATTCTTAGGAGCTCCCAGTATGTTCTGAAAATGTCCCACGAACAATTCAATGAATCTTCTCAAAATGTCCATACATCTCCTCATGTGGACATTGCTTTTTTTAAGATATACGGGATCTTTCGTATAAGAACAGACACGGGGCAGGGGCATGTATTGGGGGAACCTAAGAGATGATGACTTAACGCTACTTACCCCTATACTATAAGTTGCACCCCTGAGAAGGTATAGGCACTTAAAGTGCACCATTCAACCCTTTCAAATTCCTCAATTGCGGTACTTACCATCGATTAATACTCTTGGTTTACTCAGAATGTGTACCAAATTTGATTTTTCTAAGTTAAAGTATTACGCAGATATTGCTTTTTTAAATTTTGAACCCCACTTTGAAGGCCTATAACTTCTCAGGGGTGCAACTTAGTATAGGAGTAAGTTGCGTTAAATCACCATATTTTAGGTTTGCCTACATGCCCCTGTTCTATGTTGGTTCTTATGCGAAACACCCTGTGTACATTTGCTGAATGATACAGAAATTAAGAAAATGCAAAGCTATGAAATATTTGTTTTATCTTCAAAATGTACTAATTTTCCTCCATTTAACTGGCCTTTCATATATTTTCGAACAAGCAAGCCCAACTCGCCATATATGTTAGAATTGGAACTTCAATCACTCACCCTTGTGTAGGTTACATCATTCCAGTGGCTACACACAGCTGTAAACTCACGTTCAGATACTTAATAGATCAACAATTCTAGTATTGCACATTTATTTCGATTAAGCATCTACTTATAAGAAATGCAAAGAAATGTTTGTGAATAAAATATTAATAAAACAATTATATTTTTAATAACATAAAAATAAAATAAATAAAAATACTGTTTTTGGAGTTGCCAGAAAATTCAATAGCCAAATACAAAGTGTCCGAGAAGAATATTCGAAGTAACTTGAAATTTAGCTAGACTATTGATGCTACAGGCTTTCAGTGTGACATTAAAGGAATTACATTACATAATAGTACTTATATCTTTATAGAATGCACCGAAATCGGACAGAATATGTTACAAAATCACACTCACTGGCACATACAAAAAACCACAACTGAAAGTCATCGATCAGACCTTTTGACCATTCCCTTGTATGGTTGCTCTCTGCTCTGCTCTCACAGACTTGATTTTGACTTCTAAAGCTATTTCCATATTCAGATGCTCGCTGTTTTCACTAACAGCTTGGATATTCTGGTTGTGAAAGCATACTTTAGCAAAGTGATTGCGTATGTGATAAATTTCAAGTTTTATTGTACACAGAGCATCTTCCTACCATATGTTCAGGTCCACATATTCTGCACTTTATAGTAATACTTATCACAGCATTGACAGATTAAACGATAAAAGATAAATTAATTATGCGTCTTTACGACAAGCAAGTACAACCAACGATTATTAGAGAAACTGATATTATGCTATCAAAAGTGCAAGAATACTGCAAATATATATATATATATATATATATATATATATATATATATATATATATATATATATATATATATATATATATATATATATTTGTATAGTTGGTGCGAAAACTACCTCTGAAAGAAATACGAAAACCCACAAAGTTGAAACTTAGTAGAAACTTTTTTTTATAAGTATTCGCTCACTTTTATGTTGCAGTTGACGTTTAGCGAATTTTCGTAAAAAAAATTTGCTCAAAACGAATTGCTAGCCATTTGACTTTTTGTAAACAGCGATCAACAGCCCATATCGAGAAACAGTTTTAATTTGCAGTGTGGAACAGCCAACGGAAGAATTTTAGTATTTCAATTATTGTGCATATTTATAAAAAATCCTGAAATAAGTCAATTTCAGATTAAAAAATGATATCCTGGAACGTGAAACATCCATGCACTCAAATTTGTCGAGTGGAAGTTTTGTAACCCCAAATTTTTAAGTCGGAAGTAGGTGCTTGTAATAGCTCAGTTAAAAGATCTCTTCATTCTCTATTCAAAAACGCTATGGTTTTAAAATTTTATCGCAAAAACAGTAAAAAAATCGTTCTAATTGACGAACTTCGCTAAAACATACTAAACAATTCATAACTAATCGTGAGATACCAGCATCGGGAACCAGCAATAAGACAAAGTGATACAGTATAAAAAAATAGACCGTAAAACAGCAAGGTAGGATTCTCATCGATATACGACTGAGCTGCTCCAATAATCGAGATCAATAAACAATGGAATAGCTGATGCAGAGATAGACACCTGCATTTAAGAACAATTGAAGCCTCATCCATAATATTATAAAAGGGCATAGCGAGAAGACTCGCTGTTCACTTCGCGTCGTAGTTTAGTCTGAGTCATTTCGTGCTACGCAATTTTATGTCACATTTATGTTGATATCAGTATTTTATGTTCCTGCCTATCTAAACAAAATCAACCTAAAAACGAGTCCTTTGTGTGAGTGTGGTGAACTGGGCGATTCAGAACATATGTTGCTACAATGCCCATTGAATCTTGCCAAGATCGATGCCTATGTAAGTCATATGTATAAAATGAAAATAGTGCAACTACCATTCAATTTAATGAATTTACTACAGGGAAGAAACTTAAACATATACAAATTGTTAATAGACCTGATAAAAGAAATTAGAATAAAAATATAAAATTGTCTGCATCGTATTAGAAATAAGAAATTAAAATGTGTAATGTATATAACTTTAATATATTAAATTTAACTCCTTCTGTCTATCCCACTGTGAATATACCTGTGAATCCGTGGTCCGTCTTGTGTGTCTAGAAGTGGCCATAACAGACCCCTTGGTCCAAATGTCCCCGTTTATAATCCCTGGTAAATAGATTTAAAAAAAAGTGTAAACAGCTCAAAAAAAGAATATCCGTCATATTTAAAACATACAAAAACACAGAAATATTGTATGAAAATATATAAATATATAGTGTAAACAGATAAAAAAAAAGAATATCCGTCATATTTATAACAAACAAAAACACAAAAGTATTGTATGAAAATATATAAAAAGTATCACAAAATGTAAACTAATATCTCTGTTATGTATGTATGTATATATGTGTATATATGTATACAAAAGAAAAGTAGCATAGAGATGGGATCCAAACCAAGAAGCTGGAAAAAATGTGCGAATGGTCTGACGACCGCAGCCATGTTAGAAGACAACACACACACACACACACACACACACATCAGTATTTTATAAATTACTTTTTATACGTATAATTTCGTGTCTTTTGTAATAGTAAAATAAAATTGTTTTAAAAAAAGTCAATCGTGTTAACCCAAAAGTTAACTGGCGTAGTCGTTAGTATCAGTTTGTTATAGATTTGCAGTATTCTTGCACTTTTGATAGCGTAATATAAGTTTCTCTAATAATCGTTTGTTGTACTTGCTTGTCGTAAAGGCACAGAATTAATTTATTTTTGATCGCTCAATCTGCATATGGATTTTTATAATTATACAGATACATCCATAACCTGCAGGTTGCTTCTTAAATTCCGTTACAAAAAAGTAAACGGTCTGGTTTTATTTTTGATAGAGGTTATGAAATTTTAACGTTTCCAAAGTAGTATTTGTCTTTGTCTTCGTCAAAACAACCAAGAACACTTCCAGCTTATTTGTCTTATCTTCTGTAAAAGATGTAGAGATTAAATATATTACATTATACATATTATAATATATAAAGCTGGGCTATTCTGATATCATCATTTGAATGGTGTTTTCCTGAAGATTTTAGAAACATATTAAACTTTTGTTTTCATTTAGGCCCAAGAGTCCACACATATCAAACGGTGATGGTAGTTTATATTGCATGACTTACTATTGAACAACACATTTTTTAATTATATATTATACAATGTATGTATAACTAATTCGTAAGATGATCCAGTCTCAAGCAAAATTAGCGCACCCTTCGTCGGTGTCAACTACAAGAGATACTTTAAAACTTGGTTCTTAACTGGGCGCATTTTAGTTTTTGATAACCTGACACCATGTTTTAGTTGCTTCTGTACTCTGTGTCTATGTTTGCAACTACACACTGTTCTCCGTGTTAACGTCACATTATTATTTTTAATTAATTATGTTACAATATAACCTTATACAACATTGATCTCACACCATTCATGTTGACATTAGTTTACATTTACGTCTATCGGCCATCTTCCATCTTTTTCATTACATTTTAAAGTTATATAATATTATACGGACATTCTGAGCAAATGTTCTGAAAAATGATGTATTCAAATATTCTCAGTATATTGATGAAGAATTTTCTTAGGATGTGATTGAATGAATGTACTCCGAATATTCAAGATGCAGTTTGATATTCCATAAATGTTATTAGAACATTCCGAAACAAATATTCTGAAAATATCTTGTGCCGTATGAGAATACGCGCTCGTTTGAATACTTTTTTCAAAATGTTACCATCGATATTCCTCTATTATCAAGAGATATATCCAAACCTTGGGTTGTAGCTCCTGTTCAGAACAAAATTTAAATGCTGAAAACCCAAATTGATATGAAGCTATAAAATTAAGATTTGCCATATCTATGTACTGTGTCTTTAAAAAAACTTGTGTTACAAATTTCAATAAAGTTACCAAAGGTTTCTACAGGAAAGCTTAATTCATATTTAGAAAAGGAATGTATCTGCCAACCTTACAAACGTGGGACGTATTTATCCTTTTTAATCACCTTTTAAGTCAACCCAATCGAACCGATTTTTCTAACAACAAAAACAATTTCTTAAAAGCAAATTCTCTATTAGTAGATCATCTTAATAAAATTTTACTAATATCAACAATAAAACAATGTTTGATGAAAAAACCAATAGGGACACATTTCGCTGAAATTTCGAAATTCGCTTAACTCGACACAAACATTTATTAGACGTAAGTAAGCTCAAACAATGGAGATGTAAAAACTACTGACTTCCTTGTTAATGAGACGTTTCGCTGTCATCTGACATTATTCACATGCTCTGTGCCTCATGGAGTGACAATACCATTATTTTTATAAGCAAAAGTAAAACAAATCACTATAACTAAAAAACCAGCAACTATAGCTATGGGAAAGTGCATACTATGTCGATGCAGAATTTAATGGTCTACCTGACCAATCCATAACAATAGGATGTTTCGTTTGCAAAACACAAGTTTTGTCACTTTAAAGTTAGATATGTTGTAACCCAAAAATAGAGCCTGTACAATGGTGATAAAATATTATTTTACTATTTAAAAGAATTGAATGTCATTTATTAATATTTCGTATTTAATAGAGCAAAACTAAAAACTCATCCCACAGCCTATGTTTGAAGTAACATGTAAATCGGAGCTAAAAAAGAAGAAAGTCATAATATGTTCACAAATATCGAAGATAGTTATAGTATGATACATAAAGTCACACCTATCTAAAAGGCAACTTGTTAATTCTGGACTTGAAGGTTCGGAGGTTCGGAGGAGAAGGAAAAACATGGACCGGCAAGGAATTCCACAACTTGGAAGTGCTCGGGACAAAAGAGAGGGCATAACAAGATGGTCTATCTCTGGTGACCTGGACAGTAAAAGGGTGCGTCGCGGTGTTCCCCTGGTAGATCTGTTGGGGGCAGCAGGTGAAGGAACTATGGAAGAAAGCTCCTCTGAGCAGTGCCCGTGCAGATATCTATAAAAGAGAGAGAGAGGTCACCAACGGCACGTCGGTGGACAAGGGATGGCAGCCTTTTGGTGAGGGTAGGGTCACCGATCTGAGATGATTAAAGATACCGTTGTTTGAAATAGTGCTGCATGGAAACATAACTTCGATATCGCTGTTAAAATCTACTCTCCTCAGAAATACTCTCTCTTGAAATGAATTTGGGGCCCATCACTTGACTTAAAAGAAAATAGGTATTCGTGTTTCTGTACCTAAAATCTATTCGATTTTTAAGAAAAAATATCAGTTATTCCCAATCAACCCCCTATTTCTTCCTTTTTTTGTACACATAATAATTTAATGTCCTTTTCTTTCAAAACTAATTTATAATGCACCCCTTCACCTTCAGCCCCCTACTCCAATTTCATCACAAAATATCAGATGAGTGATGAAATTGTAAGTTTTTTAATAACCCGACTGTAGAACGTTATATCACTCGAGTTTTAACGGAAAAATAAAAATTTTCATAAAATATTTTCTTATTTATCCCCTACTCGCTGGAGCGATCTTACTTAAAAACAATTTCAGCTGCTCGTTTGTCGGGTGCTAACTGTATACCAAATTTGAAAATGATATCTCAATTCGCTCGAAAGTTATTGCGCTTATTAACAGGCCGGCCGACAGCATCCAAAAATTTTCGTTCCAGAATAAAGTTTTTGATATGATTTGAGATTTTTACACAGTTTTGGCAAAAATTAATTTCGAAATTTCTGTCACCGATATTTCAAACCCCACACATTATATCCCTTATTTAGTTTCAGCCTAGGATACCAGATGTTTGATGAGATTGAAAGTTTTCTAATAAACAAACCCTAAATGCTTACACTATTCGAGTTTTAACGAAAAAATGCCAGTTTTCACCAAATCACCTCCCTTTCATCCCCTAACCCCTAGAACGATCTTACCCAATAACAATCCGAACCGTTTGTTTGTTGGGTGCTATCTGTATACCAAATTTGAAGACCATATCTCAATTCGTTCCACAGTTATTGTGACCGGCAGATATAAAAAATTCGATCCCAATTATGTTTTTTACGACATTTAAACTTTTTTTTAAAGTTCTGTCATGGATGACGTATAGCTCTCTTCTGAATGGAGTCCAGGATAGCGAGTGTAGAAGCGGCAGCGGCACCCCAGATGCGGGAGCAGTATTCGAGGTTTGACCTTATTTGTGAAGTATATAAGGTATAGAGATAAGCTGGTGAAAAGAATTTGCGAGCCCGGAAGAGGAAACCCAATTTCTTAGCAGCCGCTTCTGCAATTGATGTAACATGTTGGTGCCAATTGTGATTTCGATCTGCAGAAATGCCAACAAGTGAAAAGGACTCATTACTTTGAATAACTTGGTTCTTCACTGTGATGGGTCTAGGGCTGGTGTATCTCTTATGAGATAGAAAGCAAGACTGAGATTTGGTGGAGTTGGATTGTACAAGATTTCTACTTCCCCAGTCTAATATTTTTTGGAGATCCACAGAGACAGAACCCTCCATGAGTCTGCGATCATCATCTAATTGGGCTAAAGAGACGGGCTTAGAATATTGTATATTTGAGTGGTGGGTGCTGTCGTCCGCGTAACTGTGAACTGGGTTAGATGTGCTAGAGACGAGGTCATTGATGTGGAGAAGAAACAAAGTCGGGGCTAAAGCTGAACCTTGAGGGACACCTGCATTAATTGGATACAGCTTAGAGGATTTAGATGGCCATCCATGACAACAGAAATGCGCCGGTTGGAGAGAAAATTTGCTGTCCAGGTACAGAGTTTTGGTGGTAGGCCATAGACCGGAAGTTTATTAAGCAGCGCTGCGTGCCAGACCTGGTCGAATGCTTTGGATATGTCTAGAGCGAGAATCTGGGATTTACCGTGTAGTTCCATAGACATGCTCGAAGAATGGGTGACAAAGGAAAGGAGGTTGACAGTTGATCTGCACTGACGGAATCCATACTGCCTGTCGTGGATTAGACTGTGTTTTTCAAGGAATTTCAGTAATTCGGTGCTTATATACTTTAGAGACGACTGAAAGGAGATAAATAGGCCTGTAGTTGCTAGGAACCGCTTTGGATCCTTTCTTGGGGACGGGTAGTACTCAAGCAGTTTTCCAGTTACTAGGGAATATGCCTCTGTTGTAAGATGTCTGAAACAAATGAGTCAGGACAGGAGCAAGTTCTGGTGCGCATTTTTTGAGAACAATTGCTGGGATCTCGTCAAGGCCAGAGACTTTCCTGGTATTAAGAGAAGAGAGCATATTTCTTACATTTTTAGTTTTGAAAATGATATCCGTCATTTTATGCGCGACATTGGGGACTGTTGGTGATTAAACATTTGGGGGTGAGTTGAGAGTATAATCGTAGGCGAACGACGAGGCAAAAGGTTCAGCCTTGCCCAGGGCGATAGAAACAATTTCATTCCCTGAAAGAAAAGGTGGGAAAGTGTTCTTGCAGAAATTATCCCCAATAGATTTAGCAAGAGTCCGGAAGGGTTTGCTGCCGTTGTAGCTTGAGAAGACTTTGCTTTTGATGTGGTTATTAATCGAGTTTTTGCCTCAGAAAGAATGCGGACATAGCGGGTTTCTTGCGTCGTTAAATGCTTGACGGTTTTCCTGACTGGGATTGTGTAGAAGCGTTTTGTGAGCTTTGACCTTTTTAAGTCTGGTCTTGTTACAAGATTTAAAGAACCAGGGCTTTTGAGTGGCTGAAGAGGTTTTCTGTGTACGTGGAATAAATAATTCCATGCCAGCTTGGATGATTTCGGTGACGTTTTCTGAGATATTAGAGGGGTCAGGATGAGAGAAGCAGACAGACGCCCATGGAAATGACGAAAAGTAATCCCGCATTTCGTTCCAGTTCGCGGAGTTGTAGTGCCAAACGATACGTGGGTCTACAAATGTAATAAAAACTATAACATTCAATTTGAAATAATGAAGTTGAAAGCTACTTACGGTGTAACCGTAAGTTCCACAAAGCTGAATCCATTTTCTCGATATAGCGTACATACTTGCAAGAAAATTTTGTTCAAAATTTTTTCGGATAGCTCTTAGGGTGGGGGATATATAGAGGAATTACACACTATTGGAACACCTGTATATAGATGCATGTATGCCAGGGGCGGCTCCTCAATAAGTGCGCCCGGGCACGCGCACTGCCGCCTGCCTGGGAAAAATAATATTTTTGCTATGCTATATTTAAATAAATGTTTATTTACTTTTTTGCCTCCTGCATTCAACAAACAAAATTAGTATATCGAGGATCACAGAGAGTCGGCAGCCATTAATACAGAATACAGAATCAGAATAAGTATAGTTTTAATCATTGCAGACGTTATATACATCCATATCCACATAAAGCAGGCGGGCGGCGGTGTGTATTTTTCGGCGCTCTCAGGCAGTGCGATACTTCAGTGCGAAATGATCGCCGAATCTTGATGATCGTCGAAAACGACCGAATAAGCAATCTGTTGTGCGCTATAAAATTACTCACTTCCAGTTTGTAGTGGCCCTTTGGCACAGCGTATGTACCTACTACCTAGTAATTGTCGTCTAGGCGTCGGATTGATTTTTAATTAGATCATTTCGTTGTTGTTTACATGTTCTAACAAGACAATTATTATTATTATTATTATTATTATTATTATTATTATTATTATTATTATTATTATCGTTATTACTTCGGGTTGCTTAATAAGTGGACAAAATAATCTTGAAACTGTGATTAATTCAGTGGATATTTTCAATTTAAAGGTTAACTTTTTGAGGGACTTTTTAATTACTATAACGTATAACTAACTAGAGGAAAACTTGATAAGTAGTTAATAATTATTAAGTTTAGTAAGTAGGTTTCTTTATAATACATTTTCGGGGAAAAATAGGCGTGCCCTTCATTTTTAGTGAATTTTTATTTGAAAAAATTCACTTAAAAAGAGGTATCGATGGGGAGACTTTGCAAAATTTTTTTCAAATGAGCGCGAACTAGGACTCCTAGAACCCATATCCGGAGTCAGTTTCATATATATATATATATATATATATATATATATATATATATATATATATATATATATATATATATATATATATATATATATATATATGTCTGTGTGTGTGTGTGTACCCAACCGATAACTCAAAAAATAAGCAACTGATTTCGATGAAACGCGGCAAGTGCCTTTCTTTTATTAATGTATTGGATGAGTTCGTTAGTCAGGAAAATCGGATAAGGTTTTCCGGGAAAATATTGAGTTTTGTTTTTAAAAAAATCTTTTTCTCCGAAAATTACAAAGGTATTTTAATGAAATTTCGTGGATATGTTGCCTTGTAAAAGACATTACTACACACTAGAATTCAACTTTATACACTTTTAGAAAATTGAGTTATTCAAATTTTGAGTTTTCCCTTGGAAAAAAGGAAACTTGAGTTATTCAAATTTGAAGCATTTAATAAAAATTTACTACCATAACACACTTGCAGCGTCCCGAACTTTTTTTTCTTGCGCACCCCCAATGGATTAAGGCACGAGCCGCTACTGATGTATGCATACCTACATACATACATATAAAATAGAAACTGAACCCGACTGTGGGCTCTAGGGGTCCTATTCCGCATTAATATCGAGAAATTTGTTTCTTAGTAAATTTTTTCTACGAAAACTCACTAACAAGAGTTGTAAAGTTTGTAAGTTTTACTTGAACTAAAGGTGCTCTCACAAAGTGCTTCAGAATGCGTGTAAATTATGTTGTCAGTGTAACTCGAGTGGGTGTGAATAATGGAAATAACTAACCTTAAAATATAATGGGATGTTCAGAGACAGACAATATCTACAAGCTCGAGTTATTAACTTTCCAACTTTCATGATTTTGGAATCAAAGTATCATGAGTCGCTATCACTGATAAACTTTCTCACGGATGAACTAAAATGTTGCCAAAGGCATTTAACAGACATTTGCTGGAGTCATTAAATAACATTATCTTGTGAAACAGCGCTTCTACCTTTAACACCAATTTTCTATGTAGATTCTCCTGAACTGTAATGATCTTAGTGTTTTTGATTTATAGGTTATTTAAGCCTGTGTAAAATACTTTACAGTGTAAATTAAATCGTTATTGTCAGGTAAGACGCTATAAAGATATACACAATATACAGCCACGCCGTGTTGCTTATTAGAACCGCTAAGTTCATCGTTTAAAGTTTCGCAAGTTGAGAATATGAAGATTTAACTACTTTGTCAAAAAGTTTACTATGTACAAGCTCGTGGTCTCCATAATGAAACCATTATACAACAGATTTGTGTCGTTATCATTCTGTCACAGCATTGTCACACATAGATAAAGATCTGGATGTGGCAAGTGCATTATGGTATCGAATTTTCAGAAAATAATCTACTTATTTTTTGCAAAAATCATTATATACAGTGTGTCCCAAACTGGATGGGAATGTATTGCTATCTCCGTTATTATTAGTGACAGGGAGACGGTTTAATTAGCAATATTTTGTAGAATTTCATGCTAGTTCCAAATATGACTTCTATTTTGCGCTGCCTCTTTTCGTTTTCGACTTATTTTGAAAAAAACAAAATTTGTCGATTTCTTTTTTCTTCAGTATCTAAGTAGTAATGTTAATAATAATGATCTACTCTTCAGATGTAGGTATTTCATAAATTTTGTATACCTATTTAGTTTTCCACGACCTAGCTCAAAATGATTTTTGGAACATGAGTCCTCTTTTCTAAAGGGTGGTTCTAGCTCCTATAAAAACGAACAAACAATAGGAAATGGGTTATATCAATGATCAAATTATGATTCTAGAAGTCTGGACGCAGCAAGTGCGTTATGGAAGTGCGTAATGCAAGCAGGAATCAATTTAGTCACCGATATACCCTATATAGTAGGAACAATGTACCATACTTTACCAAAGTAACTTGTTTGAACAAAAATTTTCCGAAAATAAACTTAAAACGTTTCCGAGAAAACTCCTTTCCTAGCTGATGAACCTTAGGTTAATAACAAATTGCGTTATTGAATTCTGAAGCGTTTAATGAAAATTCGCTACTAAAACGCACTTACTGCGCCTCGATTTTTTTACAAACATGCATCATATTTCGATGAAAAATGCGTTCTGAATTTTGGTACGCGGGATACTCTTTATGACAGAAACCAGCACCCCAAATTTGGTTGCCCTTACTTTGTTATTTACGGATATATTTTTTTTTTTCGAAAGAAAACACAACATTTTCCGGGAAACCCTCTGCCGATTTTCTTGACTAACGAACTTATCCAAGGTACTTGCAAAAGGAAGGTATGTGCCAAATTTGATCAAAATCGGACGGTTATTTTTTGAGTTATCGGTGTTACACATATACATATATATATATATATATATATATATATATATATATATATATATATATATATATATATATATATATATATATATATATATATATATATATATATATATCAAATCAAAAAATAACCGTCCGATTTTGATCAAATTTGGCACATACCTTCCTTTTGCAAGTGCCTTGGATATGGGTTCTAGGGGGCCTAGTTCGCGGTCATTTGAAGAATTTTTGTCAAAATTCAAAAGTCGGGATCTCCTCATTAGTGATTTTTTTAAAGAAAATTCACTAAAAACAGAAACTTAATTTATGAGAATAAAATCTTATACCTTATATATGTAACAGGGAAATTTAAGTAAAAATGTTCAAACTAGAATTTTTATATTGTACAATTAATACGAGTTCTTGGGTTCAACAACGCTACTTTTTTACTTATTATAACTGTTCAGCCTACCTTCTTTGTTCTTGTACTCCCGCTTAACAAAAGGAGTTTAGTGATATGTTGCCTATCAGGATGGACTCTCACGTTCTCTATCTGGAGGCGTGTGCGCATACGTCCGTAGCAATCTACCCTGCACCAGACTTCCCAATTTAGAAGCTGGAAGAAAAGACATACTATGGATAAAACTCTCTCTCAGGGCTGCAACTAAATTCATCTGTTGCATTTACCGGTCACCTTCTGACAACAACTTTGTCCAGCTCTTTGACTACCTTTCTGAAAAAACCGACTATCTGATTTCTGAATATCCTTCCTCCGAGGTCACTATTCTTGGCGACCTCAATGTCCATAATAAGGAATGGCTAGGATCTTCAAAAACCGATCCACAAGGGAGAGCAGCGGAGGCCTTTGCAGTCAGCAATTCTTTGGCCAATATGGTTCAGCAACCTACTTACTTTCCTCGTATCCCAACACACAGCTCAAATCCCTTGGATCTCCTTCTTACTACAAATCCTGAATGCTATAAGATATCAGTCACCGCCCCCCTTGGTCGCTCAGACCACGGCATGGTCACTGCTTCCTGTGCAATGCAACCCGAGGTCACACAGTCATCACACCCACGTATCGTTTGGCACTACAACTCCGCAAACTGGGACGAAATGCGGGATTACTTTTCCTCATTTCCATGGACGTCTGTCTGCTTCTCTCATCCTGACCCCTCTGATATCTCAGAAAACGTCACCGAAATTATCCAAGCTGGCATGGAATTATTTATTCCACGTACACAGAAAACCTCTTCAGCCACTCAAAAGCCCTGGTTCTCTAAATCCTGTGACAAGGCCAGACTTGAAAAGGTCAAAGCTCACAAAACGCTTCTACACAATCCCAGTCAAGAAAATCGTCAAGCATTCAACGACGCAAGAAACCGCTATGTCCGCATTCTTTCTGAGGCAAAAAAACTCATTTAATAACCACATCAAAAACAAAGTCCTCTCAAGCTCCAACGGCGGCAAACCCTTCTGGACTCTTGCTAAGTCTATTGGGAATAATTTCTGCAAGAGCACGTTCCCACCTCTCGTCTCAGGTGATGAAATTGTTTCTACCGCCCTGGGCAAGGCTGAACTTTTTGCTTCGTTGTTCGCCGGAAATTCTACTCTCAACCCACCTCCAAATGTTCAACCACCAACAGTCCCCAACGTCGCGCATAAAATGACTGATATCATTTTCAAAACTAAAAAGGTACGAAAGATGCTCTCTTCTCTTAATACCAGGAAAGCCTCTGGCCTTGACGATATCCCAGCAATTGTTCTCAAAAAATGCGCACCAGAACTTGCTCCTGTCCTGACTCGTCTGTTTCAGATATCTTACAATAAAGGCATATTCCCTAGTAACTGGAAAACTGCTCGAGTACAACCCATCCCCAAGAAAGGATCCAAAGCGCTTCCTAGCAACTACAGGCCTATTTCTCTCCTTTCAGTCATCTCTAAAGTGATGTAAAAGTATATAAACACCGAACTACTAAAATTCCTTGAAAAACACAGTCTAATCCACAACAGGCAGTATGGATTCCGTCAGCGCAGATCGACTGCCGACCTCCTTTCCTTTGTCACCCATTCTTGG
The DNA here is from genome assembly GCA_964006375.1 of Tillus elongatus. Classification (NCBI taxonomy): domain Eukaryota; kingdom Metazoa; phylum Arthropoda; class Insecta; order Coleoptera; family Cleridae; genus Tillus; species Tillus elongatus. The sequence goes on from OZ023262.1 coordinate 271,889,888, forward strand.
AACAAGTCTATGGAACAACACGGTGAATCCCAGATTGTTGCTCTAGACATATCCAAAGCATTCGACCAGGTCTGGCACGCAGCGCTGCTTAATAAACTTCCGGCCTATGGCCTACCACCAAAACTTTGTACCTGGACAGCAAATTTCCTCTCCAACAGGAGCATATCTGTTGTTGTGGATGGCCATTCCTCTAAACTGTATGCAATTAATGCAGGAGTTCCTCAAGGTTCAGCTTTAGCCCCTACTTTGTTTCTTCTCCACATCAATGACCTCCTCTCTAGCATATCCAACCCAGTTCACAGTTACGCGGACGACAGCACCCTCCACTCAAACATACAATATTCTAAGCCTGTCTCTTTAGCCCAATTAGATGATGATCGCAGACTCATGGAGGGTTCTGTCTCCGTAGACCTCCAAAAAATATTAGATTGGGGAAGTAGAAATCTTGTACAATTCAACCCCACCAAAACTAAGTCTTGCTTTCTTTCTCACAAGAGATACAGCAGCCCTAGACCCATCACAATGAACAACCAAGTTATTCAAAGTAATGAGTCCTTTTCTCTTGTTGGCATTTCTGTGGATCGAAATCTTAATTGGCACCAACATGTTACATCAATTGCAGAAGCGGCTGCTAAGAAATTGGGTTTCCTCTTCCGGGCTCGCAAATACTTTTCACCAACTAATCTCTATACCTTATACACTTCACAAATAAGGCCAAACCTCGAATACTGCTCCCACATCTGGGGTGCAGTAGCCGCTTCTACACTCGCTATCCTGGACTCCATTCAAAAGAGAGCTATACGTCTCATCGGTGACCCTACCCTCACCCAAAGGCTTCCATCCCTTGCCCACCGACGTGCCGTTGGTGACCTCTCTCTCTTTTATAGATATCTGCACGGGCACTGCTCAGAGGAGCTTTCCTCCATAATTCCCCCACCTGCTGCCCCCAGCAGATCTACCAGGGGAACAGAGCGAATGCACCCTTTTACTGTCCAGGTCACCAGACATAGAACATCTTGTTATGCCCGCTCTTTTGTCCCGAGGACTTCCAAGTTGTGGAATTCCTTGCCGGCACATGTTTTTCCTTCTCCTCCGAACCTCCAAACCTTCAAGTCCAGAATTAACAAGTTGCCTCTTTCCTCCTTGTCAACACCCACGGTACGATAGTATTTAGGCTGTAAGCCCTCGTGGTGTGTTGTTGACATAAAAAAAAAGGAGATAATTTGCTTTTCTAAAACTCCCCTTTGACTTTGTTATTCCATTTTCAATCCAAAAATATATCCTCCACTTCTTCTCTTCTTCTTCCTCCCTACTTTTTTATTCCTCTTTTTCATCGCTTGTTCATTTCTGTCATCCTCCTTTTAGTGAATTTTCTTAAAATGTATGTGTGTATCACACCGATAACTCAAAAAATAATGTGCCTATCTTGATCAAATTTTCTGAAAGCCTTTCCTTTTGCAAGTGGTTTGGATACATTCATTAGCCAGGAAAATCGGCCTAGGTTTTCCAGGAAAATTTTGGGTTTTCTTTCGAAAAAAAATATATATCCGGAAATAACAAAGTAAGGGCAACCAAATTTGGTATCTGTATTTGTATTATAAAGAGGGAACCATGTACCAAAATCTAAGTCTGTAAGTTTAAAGCTAAAAAGTTACGGGCATTAAAAGAAATGGGGTTTTCCACAAAACGTCAAAGTCACGATTTGAAACGTCAAAATTGGCAACATTTAGGCAAAGAACCTGAAACAAATACGGATTATGTAAAGCAAATGTCGCAAGAAAAGTGTTCTGCAAACCCTTAAGTCTCAGATTCAACCGTCATTGTCCTTTATTTGACTAAAATGTTTCCAGAAATTGCACTTCAAATACACCCTTTCTCTCATGCTTTCGCGGTAGTTTTAGTTTAGTTTGTGGTTAAGCGGTCTATAATTTTCAACTAATTTTCGTAGAAAAAATTCGCTAATAAGGAGGTCGCGACTTTTGTATTTTAAAGATTTCTTCAAATGGGCGCCAACTAGACCCCCTAGAATCGTTTTTATCTGTTTACAAATATACAGGATGACCCATTTCTACGGTAAATCTCAATTATACAAGATACGAGAAAAAGTTGTATACGTCAATTATAAGGTATCGTGAGCTGCGTCTTATAAAATTATTTTGACAATAACAATTTCTTTTAGAACACCCTTATATTATTGCATTATTGCATTTTTAAACGAAATATGATGCATGTTTGTAAGAAAAAAAAGTCAAGTTTCAATAACTCAATTTGCTATTAACCTAACAACATACCGTGACAACACACTACCTGGTTCCGCAACGAGGTGGTGGCACGTGCTTCGTGTCTTATATCTCTCACTTAGTGTTGGAAGGCTGGCTACCATAGCCGTATTACTTTATAGGTGTATTTTCGCTGAAATTAATATGCCGTACCGATGAGCTCTAATTAGAGATAAACCGGTCTATGGTTCTAATTGTGGTGATAATGCATCTAGCATTAACCTAAGGTTTGTTGGCTAGGAAACTAGTCTTCTCGGAAACATTTTATATTTATTTTCGGATTTTTTTTTACATTTTCAAACAATTTGTTATTTTGTTAAAATCTGGTACATTGTTTTTACTATATAGATTAAACTGGTAACCAGATTGCAGCCAGCTTGCATTAGAGAGACATATTTGCTATTATAAACATTTTTATAAAAATTCACTTCTATAACGTGCTTGCTGCGTCCAGACTTTTTTCTTTGTTACGTCAACCAATGAAATTTTGATCTTGTGACAACGCAATGCCCTGTGGTTGCAAAATCTCGTGCCTGGTGTTGTTCGTCACTTTGACATTTTGTCATGTCATATTTATTGTTGTGACGTCACAAGTGAAAAATGACTGAATAATGTTCGTTAGTGAGTTTTTATAATCAAATCAAAAGATACAAACATGTTAATTTACATTTACAAATTGTAGGTATTCTTATAAGATAATTAATTTTAACAAATAGTAACATTACAATACATTGGTTTTATTAATAATTTGATCATTTATATTTAAAAAGATCATCTGTAGGTAATATGTTATGGCCAAATTTATCAAATTTAATGAGTCTAATTTAATCCAATGGCTTCGTTTATACGTCTCTGACAATTAATTCGTAAATGATAGATTTGACGTTAAATAATTATATTTTTATAATTTTGTCTAGACTTTCCATAGCAATTTTAATATATATATATATATATATATATATATATATATATATATATATATATATATATATATATATATATATAAACATATTATGTGTGATTGCCTCATGGTGCTTGTCTCGAAACTCTATCCTGTCTGCATACTGTTAATTAGATAATGCCGCAAGCAAGGCTAAGCCTTAAGCGGATATTGCTTATTGTACTTACGTTTAGAAAGTAAGAAAGATTGTATATTGTTAAGTATAGTTTTGTAAATGTTGGGAAATAAACGTGTTATTATCCTGTCTGCATACTGTTAATTAGATAATGCCGCAAGCAAGGCTAAGCCTTAAGCGGATATTGCTTATTGTACTTACGTTTAGAAAGTAAGAAAGATTGTATATTGTTAAGTATAGTTTTGTAAATGTTGGGAAATAAACGTGTTATTATCCTGTCTGCATACTGTTGATTAGATAATGCCGCAAGCAAGGCTAAGCCTTAAGCGGATATTGCTTATTGTACTTACGTTTAGAAAGTAAGAAAGATTGTATATTGTTAAGTATGGTTTTGTAAATGTTTGGAAATAATCGTGTTATTATCCAGTCTGCATACTATTGATTAGATAATGCCGCAAACAAGGCTAAGCCTTAAGCGGATATTGCTTATTGTACTTACGTTTAGAAAGTAAGAAAGATTGTATATTGTTAAGTATAGTTTTGTAAATGTTGGGAAATAAACGTGTTATTATCCTGTCTGCATACTGTTAATTAGATAATGCCGCAAGCAAGGCTAAGCCTTAAGCGGATATTGCTTATTGTACTTACGTTTAGAAAGTAAGAAAGATTGTATATTGTTAAGTATAGTTTTGTAAATGTTGGGAAATAAACGTGTTATTATCCTGTCTGCATACTGTTAATTAGATAATGCCGCAAGCAAGGCTAAGCCTTAAGCGGATATTGCTTATTGTACTTACGTTTAGAAAGTAAGAAAGATTGTATATTGTTAAGTATAGTTTTGTAAATGTTGGGAAATAAACGTGTTATTATCCTGTCTGCATACTGTTGATTAGATAATGCCGCAAGCAAGGCTAAGCCTTAAGCGGATATTGCTTATTGTACTTACGTTTAGAAAGTAAGAAAGATTGTATATTGTTAAGTATGGTTTTGTAAATGTTTGGAAATAATCGTGTTATTATCCAGTCTGCATACTATTGATTAGATAATGCCGCAAACAAGGCTAAGCCTTAAGCGGATATTAGTAGGTAATGCGGCACTTTGAGCAGACAGTGACGTCACAGGAAGTGACGTCACGGCGCCGGCGCCACGCCCTGGCGCCGGCGCCACGCCCTGGCGCCTACCCTGGCGCCGGCGCCTAGCCACGCCCTGGCGCCGGCGCCTGCCCTGGCGCCTGCCCCGGCGCCTGCCCCGGCCCCGGCGCCTAGCCACGCCCCGGCGCCGGCGCCCAGCCACGCCCTGGGCCAGACAGTCACATCCGTGTTATTCCTAAGGTCATTGACCTGTCTAGGAAACTGTGACGTCACACGACTTGGGCCAGACAGTCACATGCAAACATTTCAAAAGTGTCTAACCTATTACTTCAAATTATTATATTTTGAAAAAAACCATTTGGTGCAGGTGAGTTTCGAACCCGGGGCATTCAGATGGGAGGCAACGATGCTACCCGTTGAGCTAAGCAGACGCTTATTAATTTATTGTTTTAGGTTGGTATATATATATATACGACTACAAACAAACCATACATGTAACATAATTAAAGTTTATTAGTAGACAAATGGATGATTTACAAAATAATGTTTAATATTAGAGGCTGCTGAACCAAAACGGAGGAACCAAAATGGCGGAAAATGGCGGAATGAAAGATGGAAGCCTGTGATACCTTAAGCTGACATCCCTGACATTATAAAAATGGCGGCTTTCGCTGATAAAGAATGGCGGCTTTCGTTCTTAAAGATGGTGCCTTTTGTTGATAAAGATGGTTGAAGACTCCATTATTTAAAGATACGTCACCCCAACCTAGCCGACAAATGAGAGTGAGGTTGATAAGCGAGAATAATGGTATTGCCGACAAATGAGAGTGAAGGTTGATAAGCGAGAATAATGGTATTGGTCGAAGACTCGGAAGATCCGTGAGATGTACGCTGGAACCAACACATGCACGGTGTTAAGGAGGCCAAATCAAATTGGAATATACAATAAAATGGCCACTTCCGGTCTAAACTTTAAATCCTTGTATCTTTTCAACGACAAGTGATAGAAATGAACCGACTTTAAAAATATATCGTTTCATAACAAGGTCTACAAGAAAATGAGATAAAAAACTTTAAACCCTTATCGCGGAAGATCCGTGAGATGTACGAGAGAACCAATACATGCACGGTGTTAAGGAGGCCAAATCAAATTGGAATATACAATAAAATGGCCACTTCCGGTCTAAACTTTAAATCCTTGTATCTTTTCAGCGGAAAGTGATAGAAATGAACTAACTTCAAAAATGTATGTTTCATAACAAGCTCTACAAGAAAATGAGATAAAAAACTTTAAACCCTTATCGCGGAAGATCCGTGAGATGTACGAGAGAACCAACACATGCACGGTGTTCAGGAGGCCAAATCAAATTGGAATATACAATAAAATGGCCACTTCCGGTCTAAACTTTAAATCCTTGTATCTTTTCAACGACAAGTGATAGAAATGAACCGACTTTAAAAATATATCGTTTCGTAACAAGGTCTACAAGAAAATGAGATAAAAAACTTTAAACCCTTATCGCGGAAGATCCGTGAGATGTACGAGAGAACCAACACATGCACGGTGTTAAGGAGGCCAAATCAAATTGGAATATACAATAAAATGACCACTTCCGGTCTAAACTTTAAATCGTTATATCTTTTCAATGGAAAGTGATAGAAATGAACTGACTTTAAAAATATATCGTTTCGTAACAAGGTCTACAAGAAACTGAGATAAAAAACTTTAAACCCTTATCGCGGAAGATCCGTGAGATGTACGCTGGAACCAACACATGCACGCTGTTCAGCAAAGCAAACTCTATAAGCATATTCAATAAAAAATGTTACTTCCGGGTAGACACTTCCGGTATAGCTATTCTTAGAGCTACATACATGTGTGACACATCAAAATAATCGTCTTGTTGAACAGAAGAAATATAATATTTAAGTAAGTCAGAACAAGCTGTGTTAACACCTAAAACCAACACACTCTCTCTTGTGTAGTAGGTATAGATGGTATGGTATGGTATGGTTTATTTGGAGACTTTCACCTAATTATCAATAAGAACACTGGTTATTTTAATGCGACTAAGCTGTGTAAAAATGGTGAGAAAAGATTCAGACATTGGCTGGAAAATAAGAAAACTAAAAGAGTTGATTATCTATTACAACGGTCAGCTAAAGAAACAGTCTATGTACCAATCAATACCGATACCCTTAATATTTCAACCGAAGGTGTCCACTTAGAGTCACATCTAGGGGGCCGGAATTCCGGCCCCCTAGATGTGCTGGAAGCAACATCTCAACTAACACCTACAACCGCTACATACTTACACCTAAAACCAACACACACTCTCTTGTGTAGTAGGTATAGATGGTATGGTATGGTATGGTTTATTTGGAGACTTTCACCTAATTATCGAATGGAAACATCCTATAGAGTTTCCGGAGGATGTAGATAGCGGTTAATTAATCGTTGGAAACATCTGGTCCTAATGTGTTTTCCGAAGGATGTAGATAGTGTTCTCAGATTTTTAACAGTCAACCAACCAGAAGAATACAACCAATTAAAGTAGAGGGGGGAAAACCTATTTAACATCAGAGTTTACGATAGCAAGTTTAGTTTAAAAGTTCTAGCTATGAAAGCTGCTTGGAATTGTTGTGCTGAAACAATGTGTGACGAAAACGATGGTCCTGATTTCCGTGAACATCATAGGAAAAAGTTATTGTTTAACAAATATCAAGATGATACTAGGATGCTAATGGAAACAACTTTCAACATCAGAAGATCTGTAAAATTAGTAACTGGTGTTAGTGCAAGAAATGAGTTCACAATACTTGTGAAATTTGTTAACCCTTTGGCTCTAGATGAAGAAAATCAATATCTAGCATTGGAAGAGTGGCAGTTTTACGATTTTATGGATAACATACATGCATTATCTGCAAAGTGGTTTAAAGATAATGAACAAACTCATGCTGTAACTCAGACGAGCTACTGTCGAATCTCTTCTGCAACGATACTAGGTGAAAAAGTTTTATGTGTTAATAATTGTTTTACACATATGGTTATGTATCTAAATGAAGACACTGTAGAAAAGCTGGTGGAGCATGAGGAAATCATTAAGGAAAGATTTGAGTATGTAAGAGAAACACAGTTTGCTTGGATATATGACTGTTTTCTTCGCGACATCGTTCAAACATTAACAGAGCTGGGTAATTCAGATGTGAGTGCCGCGCAAACCATCCGAGTGATAAAAACCCTACTCAACAACATGTCTCCAACATTCAAGTATTACATGTCAGAGTGTTTGCATTACGCTCAAGAACAAGTGCTAACCGACATCAATAACCTCATCAATGGCACCACCTCTTAAAGCAAGCTTCGTCATCCTGACAGCGTTGTGTCAAAATGTGTTTTACGTCTACAAACCACCAAATGTGAAAGAAGTGCGAATCTGTTTCGATGACTGCACCAAATGGTCTGGACTAACAAGAACATATCTGCACAACGATGAAGCGATTGAAGTTTCAACATACAACATGTCCAATATTAAAACTGATATAGTACATTATAAACTTATGTTTTTGTTTGATCATGGCACCCGAGGTGAGACAGCTGACTGGAGAACTCTTGTGTTAAATGATTCTTACCTGTTCACTTCAAATTATATTTCTATGTTTATATCAACTGGTTTTCTTATGTGTCTTGCCATATTTATGCTCATGTATTTTGGTTTTAAATATTACACTGTACTTAAAGATATTTATCGTAAACATATTTGTTAATAAAAATATATAACTGAAGATGTCTGTGTTTTATTCATTAGTTAAGCACCTATAGTTAAGATGAGATACAGTGAATCGTGCTCGTTACAAGTGAAAAAAGAGTGCTTTACGTAGTGAAATTCACAAATCTAAAGTGTGTGAACCGTGGGAAGTTGAACAAGTTTATATGTTAACTCAAGCTTTTAAAAACAGAATGGCTACCTATCGTATTAGTATGGATGGTAGTGATATACGACTTGCCATGGAAAGTGTGAAGCAGAAATTGTTTCATTTGATGGAGGCTGCTTTAGCCAAACACGATACAGTTAAAATGAATCTAGAATTGTTTGGTTTGTATGTGCTCCAAAGTCGAAATAAAAAAAAAAGAAATGAAGTCATTTAATACTAAAAATAAAAATATCACAGTGGCAACTAACTTTGAAAATATATATCAAGAATTTTACTGAGGAGGTTTACACAAAAGCTTTAGAGTTTGCTGAAAGGTGATAGCGGATGGATGTTGGAAAGACTAATGTGGTTGGAAATTAATATTAATAAATGTATTTAAAAGTAGATTAAAATAAAAAAACAGATATATTTTACAACGTTTGTTTTATTATGGCATTAAGCTTACAATATAAGTAAATAATGATAAAAGTTTTATGTGTTAATAATTGTTTTACACATATGGTTATGTATCTAAATGAAGACACTGTAGAAAAGCTGGTGGAGCATGAGGAAATCATTAAGGAAAGATTTGAGTATGTAAGAGAAACACAGTTTGCTTGGATATATGACTGTTTTCTTCGCGACATCGTTCAAACATTAACAGAGCTGGGTAATTCAGATGTGAGTGCCGCGCAAACCATCCGAGTGATAAAAACCCTACTCAACAACATGTCTCCAACATTCAAGTATTACATGTCAGAGTGTTTGCATTACGCTCAAGAACAAGTGCTAACCGACATCAATAACCTCATCAATGGCACCACCTCTTAAAGCAAGCTTCGTCATCCTGACAGCATTGTGTCAAAATGTGTTTTACGTCTACAAACCACCAAATGTGAAAGAAGTGCGAATCTGTTTCGATGACTGCACCAAATGGTCTGGACTAACAAGAACATATCTGCACAACGATGAAGCGATTGAAGTTTCAACATACAACATGTCCAATATTAAAACTGATATAGTACATTATAAACTTATGTTTTTGTTTGATCATGGCACCCGAGGTGAGACAGCTGACTGGAGAACTCTTGTGTTAAATGATTCTTACCTGTTCACTTCAAATTATATTTCTATGTTTATATCAACTGGTTTTCTTATGTGTCTTGCCATATTTATGCTCATGTATTTTGGTTTTAAATATTACACTGTACTTAAAGATATTTATCGTAAACATATTTGTTAATAAAAATATATAACTGAAGATGTCTGTGTTTTATTCATTAGTTAAGCACCTATAGTTAAGATGAGATACAGTGAATCGTGCTCGTTACAAGTGAAAAAAGAGTGCTTTACGTAGTGAAATTCACAAATCTAAAGTGTGTGAACCGTGGGAAGTTGAACAAGTTTATATGTTAACTCAAGCTTTTAAAAACAGAATGGCTACCTATCGTATTAGTATGGATGGTAGTGATATACGACTTGCCATGGAAAGTGTGAAGCAGAAATTGTTTCATTTGATGGAGGCTGCTTTAGCCAAACACGATACAGTTAAAATGAATCTAGAATTGTTTGGTTTGTATGTGCTCCAAAGTCGAAATAAAAAAAAAAGAAATGAAGTCATTTAATACTAAAAATAAAAATATCACAGTGGCAACTAACTTTGAAAATATATATCAAGAATTTTACTGAGGAGGTTTACACAAAAGCTTTAGAGTTTGCTGAAAGGTGATAGCGGATGGATGTTGGAAAGACTAATGTGGTTGGAAATTAATATTAATAAATGTATTTAAAAGTAGATTAAAATAAAAAAACAGATATATTTTACAACGTTTGTTTTATTATGGCATTAAGCTTACAATATAAGTAAATAATGATATACAGTTATTTATGCTACAGATACATTTTCTATTATATCCTAAAGTATGATCCATACACAAAGGAGTATCAGGCACTAACTTTGGACAGCGTTCACTGGTTTCCAGGTTGATAACATCCACTTGATAACCACAGGTTGATAGTAAATGTAACAAAAACCTTTGCTTGTTTTCACCTTTAACATAAATTCTGTCAACACGTTGGGCTATAATATGTTTTGCTATTATGTTTGGTAATTCTTCTAAATTGATATCACCACAATTATAGTCAAGGCAATGGTGTTGTGTTTGTAGAAACTTCACTTGCTTGATTATGTCTGCAGACAGTAAACGTAATGGTGTATGCGGTTTAAAAACACAATGCACTGTTTGGAAACCATTATAAATCACAAACTCTTTAGGTGTAAATTCAGGCAGACAAAAACCCTGAGTATCAACGACCACGAACCTCATCGTGAAAGTGATTGCAACATCCTTGCAGCTACATTATATAGCGTACGATGTTGGAGAGTGGGGCATACTCGATGACGCAATCATGTATAATTACACAAAAACATTTTGTGTGATTGGGTGGCCCAGGGCGTGGCTGGGCGCCGGCGCCGGGGCGTGGCTAGGCGCCGGGGCCGGGGCAGGCGCCGGGGCAGGCGCCAGGGCAGGCGCCGGCGCCAGGGCGTGGCTAGGCGCCGGCGCCGGGGCTGGCGCCAGGGCGTGGCTAGGCGCCAGGGCGTGGCGCCGGCGCCAGGGCGTGGCGCCGGCGCCGTGACGTCACTTCCTGTGACGTCACTGTCTGCTCAAAGTGCCGCATTACCTACTACTTGCATGAAAATGAGCGCTGTAATAATTTATAACTCAATAAAAAGGTTAGAAAGCAATTTCCAGGAAGAGATTAAAATATCGTTTGAAAATTGTAGCATTTTGTTCTAACTATAATTCATTTTCCATACACAATAAAAAATTTAGAAAAACAAAAAATTAAAGTCTTTGCAATACAGATGGAATGAAACATACAGATACGAAATCAATTATTAGCTGAATGATAACTAGAAAAATCAATCAAATATTAATTGAAGAAACTGTGAATATAACAAAAAACTTTATTTACTGAAGCAGAAGCAGAAACATACGGTAAGCTTCATAAATTAACAAACCCTTATGTACTTTTTCTAGCTAAATCACTAAAACTAGAAAAAATCATTCAAATATTAATTGAAGGAAAACGTGACAAAAACAATTTGAAACAGAAACCTTATTTCAAAATTAATAGCAAAATTAAATTCTACAACTGGAAAATTTAGCAAAAAAAAAAAAAAATTCAACACTGTAATGAAATTTGTTACTAGGTTCGGTTATAGGTTTTTATCCTTATTACCCTTAATTACATAAAGTGACCTCTGGTTTTCCAGGGATCACTTTATGTAATTCGTAAAAATCAACCAGTTCTCTTGAATTCTTATTCGCCAACCAGTTATCAAATATTCGACCACCATCCTGGCACAGCTTGATTAAAAAGAAAACACTCAATGAAATATGATTTGTGAGTATTATTTATTACGAAGAATACTGTATCCAACTGGAGGTTTTGTTAAAAAACTCTGTAACTTCTTAAAATATTTTACGTTTCAACTATCTTAAAAATCAAAGAGTTTCTACAATTATGAATTTATTTCTATTTATTTTGGTAACAAGTTCAAAAGCCAATTATACAATGCGATACAATTATTGATACTGCACATAGATTTTTTGTTTTTGTGACTCGGACAACTGGGGAATCCTCTTACAAATTTTGGGCACTCCGATGATTGTTCTACATTTATTATGGCAACGGCCTTACCAATTACTCTGAGCTGATCTTCAACGAACTTATGTTTATTGGCACCTTTGACATAAATTCTGTCGATTCCTTCGTCAAGAATGTATTTTTTGAAAATGAACGGTAATTCACTTAATCTGCTGTTTCCTATGTTGTAGTCCAGACCATGGTGAAATTTTTGAACAAATTCCACGTGTCTTAAAGTGTGTGAAGCCAAATTGTATAAAGGGATTGATGGCCTGAACAGAAAATGACGTGTCTTGTTCCCATCATATATAACCAATTCCTTAGGGACAAACTCTGGGATGCAGAACCCTTGGATGTCGATTACTACAAACTTCATTGTGGTTTGGAAATTTATTGAAAAATCAAACTTCTCAGTGTTGTTACCTTTTTGATATAATATAAATTTATTCCGCACTCGCTGCAGCGTCTATGATAAAATGTAAATCTCTTCGAAAATTCTTGGGCCTTAATAATTACCATCATTTCGTCCATGAAAAACGTTGAACAAGGGAATTTTTGAACACACTCAAAACACAGAAACCTCGTGTAATAATGACGTTTACGTTCACCCGTAACAAAGTCGTAATGACCAATTTGATTACAAAACACCCGTTCACAGTATTCTTTGTAACATGTATAATTATATAGGTAGCAAATCATATTTTTCACTGAATATTATAGCTCTGTGTACCCTTTTTATAAGCTCACAGAAAAATATTGAATCAAAGAAAATAAGGTGCCCTCTTTCCTGAAAATATTTTTTGCTTGATAAATCAAAGGAAAAAAATAAAACTACCACGATATCCTGAATAATATTTTCTTGAGAGATATTTGCAAAATCAAAATAACCGCTAGCGTGTTTAGAAAAATAAAATACGAGAAAAAATAAGTAAGGCACTAACCACAATATCCTGAATGATATTTTTCTTTGAGAGATATGCTGATTTGTAAATCAAATTAACCACTGTTCATAAAAAATAAAAACTAGAAAAAATAAGTAAGACAATAATAACCACATCCTATGTTCAAATTTACAAAACTATTAAGCAAACAGAAAAATAGGTTAATCTCTTACTATTGTTTGGCAAATAGATAAGCTATTCAAAGAAAATAAAACAAGTCCATAACATCCTGACAATAAATTAAAGAAAAATAAAGCCTCAATAATATTTTGCTTTTTAGAAATAGACTGAGTTGTGTGTATCAAACCACAACATAAACTGATAATAAACTGGTGTAACTTACGAAAACATATTTTTTTTGATATTACATCATAGAAAATAATACGGTAAATTCTAGCTATTAATTCGAAAAGTGAAATTCTCGTTTACAAAAATATTTAGTCTGTTGGAAAAAGTTGTCATCAGATAAAATTATTGAAGTTCGGAGATCACGATTCAACATAAGGCTCTTGCAACATGGGTAAGCTCTTGATTTTTTTGTTTTTACACTCGGAATTTGCAATAAATATTTTTACAGAATTCCAACAACAAATTATATCAATTTGTAGGCAAAGACTCACCGGGTTTATGTCTGATGAGGTATGTAGATGCTGGATACATAAAAACACTGTTTCACTAAGTTAACATTTCCAGGATAATCTCAGGGTAATCGAAATGCCTCCAGATTTTACGCCACCATTCAAATATAGATTATTCTTCACGGGCTTGGTGAACAACACTTTCATATCGCTTTGGGTCTGCACAGAACAAGTCGATGGCACAACATCCGTCATTATATTTTAATGTTCACTAATTATATTTTCACATCTTCTAGCTTTGTTTGATTTTTTTTACCTCTCAAACAAATTCACTCATCAAAAACCGTATCCCGCACAGTCGCACAGTAAAGTAATTCGGAAATCACAGTCGGCCCCTGGATATGTATCACGAGAAAGTATCCACGACATTATGCAACGACAGTAAAATACGTAATAAATGAATTTAGTAATAAATTGTATATATTAGTCATGTTTTACGGTGGTTTTTAACTTCCTTTCTCGATAGAGAGGTGAATCTATTGTTAAATGCTTAAATGAATTCTATAAAATTTGAGACACGATTACATTTACGATGAATGTTGCAAAAAATAAAACAGCAGTTTATATTATAAAAATACGTGAAAAGGTTTAATTTATTGCGATACCCATTGCTGAGGCTGAGAATATTTTTCTTCATAAATTTATGCTCTCATATGAATGTTGCAAAAAAAAACAGCAGTTTATATTATAAAAATACGTGAAAAAGGTTTAATTTATTGCGGTACCCATTGCTGAGGCTGAGAATATTTTTTCTTCATAAATTTATGCTCTCATTCGCAGAATGAACCGTTGATAAACATCTCTACAGTCACGTACATATAATTTATCAATGGAACAGTTTACATAATGCTCGTAGTACTTTAAAGCTTCAAAAAAAAAAAAAAAAAAAAAAAAAAATAGAATAGGCTTATATTTTCATCGGCCCGTTTTCGGTCCTATGAAAATTTGATCATATTTACACGAATGCTAAGATATATTGAAGTTCATATGTGAAAGTTTTGTGTTTTTCAGATTAAGAGTTGGTTGAATATTTTATTGAGGCGTTCTGCCATATGTTTTTGTAAGTTTATGTCTCGGTCTTTTATTTTTATAAGCTTTTAAAAATCGGACTCAGTCTTGTAGCCTCTGAAATTACATAAAATCAATCATTTATATACCTGCAAGTAGCTGAGATTTGAAAATCATCTTGATATCCCGTATATCTAAATGACTTGTGAGCTTCAGTTGGTGTACTTTACTTATGTTTTTCTTCTCTTCTTTTTTTTCTTAAACGGTAGGCTCACCAACACATCAACGTCGGCGTAACGTATAGAAATATTTAAAATGTTGCGCCTTTCTCTCAGAAAAATACTCACAGGCATAAAATAGTTCTGCAATATATGTGAAATTTCCATCAGATAATCTGTAATTAAAAATCATACGCACACTGGAAAATTCTTAATTAAGCAAATATCACCGTACTCTTCCATTTTCACTGTGAAAAAAGGCAGTAACATTGACGTTTACTATTTGTCGTGAAACCCTCCCCTGAGTGTCATATCCTTATCTTGTTTGTGTCGTAAAAATAATAACAACTTCTACTATAAATACGCTAGGGTTTTCTTCTTTTGTATCAGTAGTTATTTACCATGTCTAAAAAAATCATACTGTTGTCACATACAGAGTATCAAGAGCATTGTAGACTCTCACAAATGTCTGAGTTTGAGAGAGCTCAAGACTACATGAACAAACAGCTGTTGCCTACTAAACAAAATGTTTTTATCAGAAGAATTGGTTGTCAATTTGGCTTAAAACTCAAACATTTCAAACAAATAAACCCCGAAGAATTTTCCGTGAGTCTGGACGACGAGCTATCTGTGAATCCACCTATAGTGATTGCTACTGATGGGCAGATTTTCAGAATTCCTTTCAATTTATGGCTCAAAATTGAAACTTTCGTGGATGATGTCTGCTGCAGAAAATTAATCAATATGTTTCCAGTCAAACTCTTTATTGATGACTTTGGTCTTTGGGTGCATACCTTAAATTGGCTTGGTAAGAAGTGATGAATTATGTAATTTTTCAAGAAAACATACTAATGTCTGTTCGATTTTCTTCTAGTAATAAAATAATAATTTACATGTTTAATTTAATTTTAATCTGTTAGAATCTAGTTATATAAATAAGTGCTGTATTTATGTTAATTATTTTTGATGGAAACATACTAATCTGTTCAATTTGCTTTCTAGTTATATAGTTTATTAACATTTTTTTACGGTTAATGGAAATAGAAAATTGTAGGGTATCTTATATACCCCCGTTATATATGTATCTGTCTGTTTTTTCAGTTGATTCAAACGGCTCTATGTATATGACCTGCTTTTTGCTGAAAAAAGGCTCTATGTATCTGACCTGTTTTTTCCATCTGAAAGTGGCTCTATGACTGGTTTTTCAGCTGTTCAAACGGCTCTATGTATCTGATCTGTTTTTTAGCTGAAAAACTGCTCTATGACTGGTTTTTCAGCTGTTCAAACGGCTCTATGTATCTGATCTGTTTTTCAGCTGAAAAATTGCTCTATGACTGGTTTTTTGCTGAAAAACTGCTCTATGACTGGTTTTTTCAGCTGTTCAAACGGCTCTATGTATCTGATCTGTTTTTCCATCTGCTCTATGTATCTAATCTGTTTTTTTTTGCTGAAAAACTGCTGTATGTATCTGATCTGTTTTTCCATCTGCTCTATGTATCTGATCTGTTTTTCAGCTGAAAAATTGCTCTATGACTGGTTTTTTGCTGAAAAACTGCTCTATGACTGGTTTTTTCAGCTGTTCAAACGGCTCTATGTATCTGATCTGTTTTTCCATCTGCTCTATGTATCTAATCTGTTTTTTTTTTTTTTTTTTTTTTTTTGCTGAAAAACTGCTGTATGTATCTGATCTGTTTTTCCATCTGCTCTATGTATCTGATCTGTTTTTTTTTTGCTGAAAAATGCTATGTATATGATCTGTTTTTCTGTTCAAACGGCACTATGTATCTGATCTGTTTTTCAGCTGAAAAATTGCTCTATGACTGGTTTTTTGCTGAAAAACTGCTCTATGACTGGTTTTTTCAGCTGTTCAAACGGCTCTATGTATCTGATCTGTTTTTCCATCTGCTCTATGTATCTAATCTGTTTTTTTTTTTTTTTTTTTTTTGCTGAAAAACTGCTGTATGTATCTGATCTGTTTTTCCATCTGCTCTATGTATCTGATCTGTTTTTTTTTTGCTGAAAAAATGCTATGTATATGATCTGTTTTTCTGTTCAAACGGCACTATGTATCTGATCTGTTTTTCAGCTGAAAAACTGCTCTATGACTGGTTTTTTGCTGAAAAACTGCTCTATGACTGGTTTTTTTCAGCTGTTCAAACGGCTCTATGTATCTGATCTGTTTTTCAGCTGAAAAATTGCTCTATGACTGGTTTTTTCAGCTGAAAAACTGCTCTATGTATCTGACCTGTTTTCAGTTGTTCATCCTTTAACTGATTGTATGATGTATTATTTGTAACAATATAATAAGCTGATTGTATGATGTATTATTTGTAACAATTTAATAAAACTCTATTTCGATGATTTTTTTGTTTTTTTCTTACTATTCATAAAAACATTTATTTTAAAGTATATTTAAAAAGAAATAATTAATTTTTTATTTTAAAAACTTTTGTAAAAATCATAAATGCAAAGTATAGAGCATTCCCATAAAAAGATTCAGCTACTTGCACGATTTTCAATTAAAATATTTCCTTTTATCTCTATAATCATCACTTGTCTTGATTCAATCGATTTGTAATGAATATCCTATCCTATTTGTTTTCATAGAACACTTAACGCAGAATCCAAAATATTCTCTCTTATATCTCTTAACATAAATTGCTTTTCAGAAACGTACGATACCTTCAATAATTAGTCATTACGCCAATCCTAGTAAATTCAAATGTCTGTGATTTTTATTGTAATTTTATTTTTGTTGGATATTTCTAGATTTTGGTGAGATTACTTTTGTAGAAATACTATTAAAAAAAAATGCAACCTCTGTTAGAATTGTCTGTTTTTATTCCTTTGATTCAGAAACCAACATATAATTGTATTTCTCTATGGCCTATTCTTTGAAGACCCTAATGACTCAAAAATTTTGGGAATATATATGCAGCAGGTAAATTGTATGGTAAAACACAGAAATTTAAATAATGTCTTTTATTTTTGCAAACAAAATGCTTATAATATTTCAAATTACATTTTCAATAAAATACAATTACAACTTTTCAAACGTGAAATCTGGTGTTGCTTTGAGTCCATTTATCTCTTTCATACCATGGAAAATGACTGCATATCCATCACTCAATTCCTTCATCGTATTTTCCGTGATGGCATCAGACACCCTTTTTGGCAAGAAAACTCGTCCATGTTCCAGATGCACCAATACTGCCTGTCCAAATTTTGTATCCATTCGTGAAATGTTGAAAATTTTATATTTCTTATTCACTTCTAATTCACTAAACTTGATCGTTTCAGGAAGAGAAGCTAAATTATTTAAAAAGTTAACTTGAGCCATTTTTGTTACTACAAGGCTTAACTACGATGTTGATATAAATCTCTTTTCTACAATACAGCCTTATATACTTACCCCTTCACAGCTAATCAGTTGTTTTGTATAATTTTGTAAACATATTTTCGAAAAACATGTTAGTGGGCATTAGATAAGGTCATCTACTTGTTTGGTACAATCTTTGACCATTTTTCCTAAGATAATATATTTTCGAAAATATAATTGTGGTTACTAGGAATTCAGCTTATCGTTTGGCTTAATCTTTTTTTTTGACCGTTTCCTAAGGATAACAAAAACATATTTGGGGCCATTTCCCTAGATAATTAATTTTTTGAAAAACACATTCGCAATTAGTTATTTTTCTTGGCATTTCCTGAGAATAACATATTTTCGAAGGTTGAACATCTTTTTTTTACTTGGTTATAAATTCTATCTGTCTGTGTTTTTCTGTTAGTTTGTTTCAATCATGTACAAGCCTAGACGTCAACGTTTTCTGACAGTGCGAACGAACAAATTCATTGAGTACTTCAAGAAAAAGCAAAGTGTTGATATAAACGAAGCTTGTCACTTACTAAATATACCAAAGAGAAGAGTAAATGAAATTGTTACAGTCCTCCATCAGTGTGGTTTGGTCAAGAAAAAATCAAGAAATCTAATAGAATGGGCGAACAGTTTGGAAATTCTAAATAATATAAATGAAAAATTTAACCAAGAAATGCGATTTCTTGAAAATAATACAGAAGAGTTTGCTCAAGATAATGGGGTTTTTCTGATGGTTAAAGGTGTCAAAGACATATACAATGTTGGTGATAACATTTTTATGTTGAAAGCTACCTCTGAAAACAGTGTCGTTTGTAAATTTGAAAATAATGCACTCAGCATATCCAGTGAAGAAGAAATTATGAAAGCTATTGTTGTTTCGAATAAAGTGAAAGGAAACCCCCAACGAGATGTCGAACCAGTCGGAGAGATTCTCCGAACATTAGATGTTGATGATTCCCCGTGGACCACTGATGAGTTCGATAATAAGGCCCTAGCTAGTGAAAATATGAATATTGATGGGTTTTTAGAAGACGACTGTAAAACCCAACGAGATGTCGAACCAGTCGGAGAGATTCTCCGAACATTAGATGTTGATGATTCCCCGTGGACCACTGATGAGTTCGATAATAAGGCCCTAGCTAGTGAAAATATGAATATTGATGGGTTTTTAGAAGACGACTGCAAAACCCAACGAGATGTCGACCCAGTCGGAGAGATTCTCCGAACATTAGATGTTGATGATTCCCTGTGGACCACTGATGATTTCGATAATAAGTCCCTAGCTAGTGAAAATATGAATATTGTTGGGTTTTTGGAAGACGACTGTAAAACCCAACGAGATGTCGACCCAGTCGGAGAGATTCTCCGAGCATTAGATGTTGATGATTCCCTGTGGACCACTGATGATTTCGATAATAAGTCCCTAGCTAGTGAAAATATGAATATTGTTGGGTTTTTGGAAGACGACTGTAAAACCCAACGAGATGTCGACCCAGTCGGAGAGATTCTCCGAACATTAGATGTTGATGATTCCCCTTGGACCGGTAATGAGCTATTAACAGAAATAAATTCTTTGAACAGTTTCCCACAACTTTCAGAATTAGAAACTTATGATTCTGTGCAAAAACTACTTGATTTGTTAGAAAAATAAGCTTAAATTCAATTATCATTTGTGTTCTATTAATTGAAGAATTCTGAATTGTTTAAAAATAACTGTTTCATAGGAAAATGTAATATTGTTGAAAAACTAAATAACAACATATTTAACATTGTGTAATTTTACTCAGTTGATAATTTATGAAATAAATAATGAGAAATTGCGACATTATGTTTCTATTCACAAACCACTTAATTGATAGCAACAATGCATGACTAATAATTTTACTCAGATAACACAAACCACTGAAATATTTTGATAGCTGTAATGAAATTAATAACTCGTTCCATTAACAAAAAATAGTTGGTAATTCTTTACATATTTTATTTATTTCATACACATATAATCAATTCGAAATTCTATGTATTTTTTTTTTTTTTTTTTTTTTTTTTTTTTTTACAAATAATTCGAAAACATTAGTGAATTTTACAAATATTTATCTCAAACTCCATGACATAATATCCTTCATCTGTTTCTACTTTTTCAATGAGTGCACAAACCATTTCATCAAAAACATCGAATCCATTTTGTTTTTCAGTCATATTCCTAGGATGCACAGAAAATTCATTTTCATAATCTCCAGCGTAGATGCTTTCCATTTTGACTTGTAGACTAACTTTAATTTTACCTAAACGTTTCACCTCATTCATGAGTGCATCTACCATTTGATTTCTCACCAGCAGAGAAGTTTGTTCTAGGTTGTCCTGAGTTGATGGGTAAAATATTAAGGAGACTATTCTTTCTTTGAATGCACTTGTTCTCGTTATTTTGATGGCATCTTTATTATCGTTGCGGTCAGCAGGAACGTGTCCGTGTGCATCCCCGTCGAGTTGCTCTGGAAGACGGCGGTCATCAGGTCCCACAGGTCTTCGGTCGTCAGGGTGCTGGCCTCGCGGAAATGCATCCATATCGGATAATCCAAATTGCTACCCTCAAAAGAGAAACCAACCTTGTCGTCAGGCTCTATATCGGCACCCACTCGGAGGACCGCTTCGTCCACGGCTTGTCTCACCCACAGGCTGGGGTCTTGATCTTCTGGTGGCTGAACAATTTTAAAACTCAAACGTCGTTTAGTATAACTGAATCGATTGTTTCGCTTGAGATGATCGTTCACGACGATTATTTTAGACATGACTACAGACGTGCCAGCCCGAGCGCTGATATTTATGAGGTTTCAAAATGCGGTTTCAAAATGGAGATTCGAATGTAGACCGCAAGCAAAATATTGTGCATTTTCAAAAATGATAACCCTGAGGATACGAGCAAGATAACCACTGAAAAATAAGATCTTGGAAACAAAAAATAAATGATAGTCTGACCACTGAGAATAAACTTTGACAGGTTGTTTTTCGAAATTTAAACCGCAAGCAATTGTGCACTTTCGATAATCTAACCACTGAGGATGTTTTTCGAAATAGATATCGCAATGCCCTTTAGCGGCGACAAAAATATGATAAATCCACTGAGACCGCACAGACGTTCGCGCCGAGCCCAGATTGTGAAATTCACATCTCAAGTGACGGCCGTGAGCACATTTAGGTCACGTGGTCGGGTTTCGACCAATCAGAGAGCAAGGGATTCTGGGTGGTGGGTCACGTGGACCAATCAGAGAGCCGGATTGCACTTCCGGTTTGGGTCTCAATCGTTACATTACCTACTGATATTGCTTATTGTACTTACGTTTAGAAAGTAAGAAAGATTGTATATTGTTAAGTATGGTTTTGTAAATGTTGGGTAATAAACGTGTTATTATTATTATTATTATATAAAAACTGAAACTGACCCCGGGTGGGCCTGGGGCGTCTAGTCCCCATTAGTGAATTTATTCTAGGAAAATTTACTAAAATATGATTGAAATGAAAATATTACGTAAAACAAAAACCATCAATGTAAAGTACATCCTCAAAAAAATGTTGTGCCACACTACCACAAAATATTTTCAGTTTTTGTAAGTTCTGGTATTTTTTCAGAGTAATCGGAATATGTTGTTTGTATTTCAAATCAGGCATCAAAGATTGATCTTCAGGAACAATTCCCAATATGTCTTGTTTCCGTTTTGGTGGTATTACTACTAACGTAAACATCGTTTCCTTATATGTCTCATGACGTCAGAAAATATCATGAAAATTCACAAGACGACAACGTATTAAACACAATTTTAATGGACCATTTACATGGTACAGTTTTCCCCTACAAGCAGATAAGTGGCAACAACGCTTGCCGCTATTCACCTGCACATTCTTAGTCCGCCGTATGGCAATATGTTTAGGGAACAAGATAAGCCTATAGCATGTCAGAAGAGTCCATCAAATAGGTAGGCAGCGTCAAACAAAAAGATAACAAATTATATTATATTTAACTGTGTGTATTGGTATTACTGTATTAAATGCTTAATGACTTAGATACCGCAGAGCTTTGGTGGCTCAGGAGTAAAAAGGTGTTCTTCTGAACCGATGGGTAATGGGTTAGATTCATAGGCCCCCTCCCTTTCGCTTTTTCAGTACACACTGTAAAAATTAACATCAACCGAGGTTGTGGCATTGTATTTGAGCAAGTTGAATATCTGCACGTGCCGCCCGCCGGAGAGGGCGTAATGCCATCGATTCTGTGTCCATGTGATGTTGACCACGTTAAATATTCCTACCCTTCTAACAGGGAGGTTGTACATAATGTACAATTAACATCAACCGAGGTTCTGGCATTGTATTTGAGCAAGTTGAATGTCTGCACGTTCCGCCCTTCGGAGGGGGCGTAAAGCCGTCGGTCTCGTGTCCAAGCGATGTTGGGCACGTTAAAGATCCCTACCCTCCTTACAGAAAGGGTTCGGCAACATTTCTAGGATAGTAAGGTAAAACTGCTCCCTGACGTCGGTGATTGGCCATAGTCGCGGAAACAAAGCGAATTTAAAGAAACAAAAAACACACATACACACACACCTTGATACTGCAACACAGGGATCATTCTTAACTCTGTTTCTTTAACATGCTATGATTATTAGAACAAATCAATTTTGCCCTTGTATAAAGTATTCATTTCTAACCATTCTGTATCTACTTTATTTAACCGAAGCTGATATTTGCAACAAAATATAAACTTGTCTGCTCAACTAATTCTAGACACACCGACTGCCGTAGCCGTGATAATAAAACTTTAGTGCATGGAATGGAAGCTTAACCAAGCGAAGTGACTCTGACAGCTCGGGACGCACATTGCCCAAGTTTTTATACGTATTCAACTGGAGTAGAACAGTTTTTTATTTGTTTTATGTGATTTGGCGTAGTTTTCCCAACTTTTCACTAATTGCGAAATAAATGAGACGTTAGAGAAACTCTATCAAGATAAAATGAGACTACAAATTGGAAACAATTTATTTTAATGGCTGACTGATATTTTCATAAAATGTAATTCCGAACCTACCAAATACCCGTTTTTTTTTCTTAATATATGTTGACCATCTCTTAGCAAGAAACGAAGAGGGAAACGTCTATTAACGATTTTGATACGCGTATATTGATTGTAATCAAAACATTTAGTAAGAATTGTCAAACCAAAGCCTTACTAAGTAAAAATGCATTCCTTACATTTTTAGATCAATCAAACACGTACATGAGTTTTCAAAAAATTACGTTTACATTATGGAACACTACAATGTTCTGAAGCAACATTTTATTAGTAAACTTGAATAAAAATGAAACTTTTCTTACAAGAATAAAGAAACTCATATGTATGTATTCGGTAGGTGGTAGTGGATTTTTCCTTTACGTGATAGTAAAGGATTTTTTTTCACGCCCGAGGAGGTACCACCCCTTACATCAAGCAAAGTCCCAACGGACGTTTACGGTTCTGGTGTATGAGTCGGTTTCCCTTACAAACAAAAATGACGATGGCACCTCATTGTACAAAAGATTCCGGAGATAAAATACTCCTCCATTCGGATCTCTGATCGAGGGGTGTGCAGGGGGCGCCGGCATCAAAATGTAACGTATCCTTCTCGAATAAATGTGGCCTAAATTCTAACCTGAACTCTACCATTTCCTCCAGGCCAATAGGCCCCAACTCCTCGTCCTCACCGAAACTCAAATCAATGCCAAAACAGCCACTAATCACCCTAATTTCCCGAGGTATGAGCCCCTTAAATCCTTTAGATTGCATGGAGGTGTGTGTGCATACGTCCGTAGCAATCTACCCTGCACCAGACTCCCCAATTTAAAAGCTGGAAGGCACTATATACTTTGGATAAAAATCTTTCTCAGGGCTGCAACTAAATTCATCTGTTGCATTTACCGATCACCTTTGACAACAACTTTGTCCAGCTCTTTGACTATCTTTCTGAACAAACCGACCATCTGATTTCTAAATATCCTTTCTCCGAGGTCACCATTCTTGGTGACTTCAATGTCCTTAATAAGGAATAGCTAGGATCTTCAAAAACCGATCCACAAGGGAGAGCAGCGGAGGCGTTTGCAGTCAGCCAATATAGTTCAGCAACCTACTTACTTTCCTCGAGTCCCAACACACAGCTCAAATCCCTTGGATCTCCTTCTTACTACAAAACCTGAATGCCATAAGACATCAGTCACCGCCCCACTTGGTCGCCCGGACAACGGCATGGTTACTGCTCCTGCGCAATGCAACCAGAGGCCACACAGTCATCACACCCACGTATCGTTTGGCACTACAGCTCCACGAACTGGGACGAAATGCGGAATTACTTTTCCTCATTTCCATGGGCGTCTCTCTGCTTTTCTCATCCTGACCCCTCTGATATCTCACAAAACGCCACCGAAATTATTCAAGCTTGCATTGAATTATTTATTTCACGTAAACAGTAAACCTCTTCAGCCACTCAAAAACCCTGGTGTTCTAAATATTCTGACAGAGCCCGACATGAAAAGGTCAAAGCTCACAAAACGCGTCTACACAATCCCAGTCAAGAAAACCGTCCAGCATTTAACGACGCAAGAAACCGCTATGTCCGCATTCTTTCTGAGGTAAAAATCACGTTTAATAACCACATCAAAAACAAAGTTGTCTCGAACTCCAACGGCAGCAAACCCTTTTGGACTCTTGCTAAATCTATTGGGAACAATTTCTCCCAGAGCACGTTCCCACCTCTTGTTTCATGGGATGAAATTGTTTCTACCGCCCTGGGAAAGGCTTAACTTTTTGCCTCGTTGTTCGCCGGCAATTCTGCTCTCAACCCACCTCCAAATGTTCAACCACCAACAGTCCCCAATGTCGCGCATAAAATCACTGATATCATTTTCAAAACTAGAAAGGTACGAAAGATGCTCTCTTCTCTGGATACCAGGAAAGCCTCTGGCCTTGACGAGATCCCAGCAATTGTTTAAAAAAAATGCGCACCAGAACTTGCTCCTGTCCCGACTCGTCTGTTTCAGACATCTTACAATAGAGGCATATTCCCTAGTTACTGGGAAACTGATTGACTAATTCATCTAAACTGTATCGAATTAATGCAGGAGTCCCTGAAGGTTCAGCTTTAGCCCCTACTTTGTTTCTTCTCCACATCAATGACCTCCTCTCTAGTACATTCAACCCAGTTTACAGTTACGCAGGCGACAGCACCCTCCACTCAAATATACAATATTCTAAGCCTGTCTCTTTAGCCCAATTAGATGAGGATCGCAGACTCATGGATTGTTCTGTCTCCGTGGATCTCAGAAAAATATTAGACTGGGGAAGTAGAAATCTTGCACAATTCAACCCCACCAAAACTCAGTCTTGCTTTCTTTCTCATAAGAGATACACCAGCCCTAGACCCATCACAATGAACAACCAAGTTATTCAAAGTAATGAGTCATTTTCACCTGTTGGCATGTCTGTGGATCGAAATCTCAATTGGCACCAACATGTCACATCAATTGCAGAAGCGGCTGCTAAGAAATTAAGTTTCCTATTCTGTACTCTAAAATACTTTTCACTATACCTTATATACTTTACAAATAAGGCCAAACCTCGAATATTGCTCCCACATCTGGGGTGCTGCTGCCGCTTTCACACTCGTTATCCTGGACTCCATTCAGAAGGGAGCTATGCGTCATCGTCGGTGCTTAGTGGAGAAATAAATTAACAAACAGAAAACAAAGAAAATGTTAGCCTAAACATCGACTTGTAGGAGAGAAAAAAACAAAAAAACTTTATTTGCCTACAATTTGAACTACAAATCACGAGTGGTGTATATAGCGTTTTCAAATAAGCAATTTGCAACTAACATTTTCGACAAAAAATACTTTAAAAAACTTGGTAGGTAACCCAATAGACAGGGATAGTACCGCTACAATTCACAAGATTTGATACACGAGTAAATGTAAATATGGTACGAGCTCGTGCCTTCGTTTTCTCAATTCCCAGGTGCCCCTCATGAAGAAGTTTTAACAGAGCATTTGTCAAAGATTGTGGGACAACAAGCTTGCGTTTCAGAAATATGAGGTTATCAGACCTGCGTAACTGTTTGAGTTTCTCAACGTGCTGTACACTTCGAGGAACACTAAACTTTTGGCTTGGCCATCAATTAGCAACAAAATTAGAGACTATTTTCAACTCATGTTCTACCATTGTTTTTAGAGACTTTACAAGACCATGAACAGCAAACTCTATATTATAACCCGATTTTATATTTTCTTGCTTTACAAATGTTCTGGACAAGGTATCTAAGATATACATGTACTTGCTTGGTTTATAGCAATCTCATTGTTAAAATTCTGGGAGAAATTGAATGAAGATCTTTGCTAGAAATAGACTCTAGTGGCTGTATACTTTTACAGGGAATCCAGACACACAAAGAATGAAGTTTTTTAACTGAGATTAAAATGACTAAAGCTTCTTTTTCTATCTGTGCGTACTTTTGTTCTGTGTTAGTGAGACTGCAAGATGCAAATGCTACAGGTTTCCCTTCTTATAACAAACATGCTCTAAGGCCATCCACAGAAGCATCCGTTTCTATTTCTATTGGCTTTTTGGGATCAAAGAATGATAATACTGGAGAATTCGTCAACATATGATTTAGCTAATTTACTGACTGTTTATGCTCACACAACCACTGCCAACCAAAATCTAGCCTTAAAGGGGCACATATTTATGACAAATTTTGCTTAAATTTTCCTACAAATTTGACCATACCGAATTTCAAAAGCTGATACTTTTAAAAAGAGAATTTGATTAGCTTCAAAATGAGGTGCCACTTAGTACCTTCTTCTGTTTAAAATTTCAGTGGTGAAAGTCACCCCGGCTAGAGGGATGAACTGACGGGGTTAAAAATATCGGAAAAAGGTTCCCCACTCGAAATAAAAATTGACGTTTGCGAGCTTTTTTTTAAAATAATAGGGAATATGAAAAATCGGGTCTGTTTCTTTTTGCTGCGCCACTCTGTATATACATATATACAAATTGAAACGAACTTGTTGAAAATATCAATGTCGTCAATTTTTCCCACAAGACTCTAATTAAACATTGCCCTGCGATAACTTATTGCATGTGGCCTAATAATACGGTACGTTAGTCATATCAATATAAAAAACTCTGGACGCAGCAAGTGCGTTATGGAAGTGAATTTTCATAAAAATGTTTTTAATTACAAATATATCGCTCTAATGCGAGCAGGCATCAATTTGGTTACCGGTATAACCTATATAGTAGGAACAGTGTATTATATTTTATCAAAATAACTATTTGAAAATGTACAACACTTTTCGGAAAATAAACTTTAAATGTTTCTGAGAAAACAGGTCTCCTAGCCAATGAACCTTAGGTTAATAGCAAATTGAGTTATTGAAATTTGAAACATTTAATGAAAATTCGCAACCAAAACGCCCTTGCTGCGTTCATACAAAAATTTTCCGAAAATACAGTTAAATGTTGGTTTCCTAACCAACAAAACTTACGTTAATAGTAAATGAGTTATTGAAATTTGGAGGATTTAATGAAAATTTGCTACCAAAATGCACTTACTGTGTCCAGATTTTTTCTTACAAACATGCATCATATTTCGATAAAATATGCTAAAATGCAGTAACGAATTTGTTCTACGAAAATTAGCTAAAAATTATAGACCGTTAAACCATAAACTTCACTAAGCCTACAGCGAAAGCATCAACTTAACTAAACCGACAGCCAAAACATCAGAGAGAAAGGGTCTATTTGAAATAAATTTTCTGTAAATATTTTAGTAAAATGAAGGACAATGACGTTTGAAACTAAGACTTCAGGCTTTGTAAAACATTATTCTTGAGACATTTTCCTTCCATAGCTCATATTAGTGTCAGGTTCATTCCCTAAATATTACCAATTTTGACGTTTAAAATCGCGATTTTGACGTTTTGAGGAAAAGCCAAATGTATTTTTCTTTGAATGCCTGTAACTTTTTTGTTCTTTAACCTACGGAGCTAAATTTTGGTAGATAACTTGTCTATAATGATATAAACCCGCGTATGAAATTTGGTTGCCCTTACTTTGTTAATTTTGGAGATATAATTTTTTTTCGAAAGAAAACATAAAATTTTCCGGGAAAACCTTGGCGGATTTTTTTGGCTAATGAACTTATTTAAGCCACTTGCGAAAGGAAGGTACTTACCAATTTTGACGTTTAAAATCGCGATTTTGACGTTTTGAGGAAAACCCAAATTTATTGTTCTTTAAATGTCTGTAACTTTTTTGTCCTTTAACCTACATAGCTAAATGTTCGTAGGTATTTTACCCATGATGATATAAACCCGCGTGTGAAATTTGGTTGCCCTTACTTTGTTAATTCTGGAGAAATAATTTTTTTTCGATTTGTTTCGAAAGAAACCACAAAATTTTCCGAGAAAACCTCGGCGGGTTTTTCTGGCTAACAAACTTATCCAAGCCACTTGTGAAAGGAAGGTTCTCACCAAGTTCTATCAAAATCGGTCTATTATTTTTTTAGTTATAGGTGTGACACATAAATATATATATATATATATATATATATATATATATATATATATATATATATATATATATATATATATATATATAAATATATATATATATATATATATATATATATATATATATATATATATATATATATATATATATATATATATATATATATATAAACATATAAAGTCTGAAACCGACCTCGGATTTGGGTTCCAGGGGTCCTAATTAGCGCTCATTTGAAGAAATTTTTTCAAAATTCGAAAGTCGGGATCTCCTCATTAGTGAATTTTTTTTAAGAAAATTCACTAAAAGTTTGGTATGTTAGAGGAATAATTGAGATGAAAACTTATGAAACCGATTACGTCTCAACCAATGTTCCCGGTAAACCTATTTCGTAATGATTTCATGTAATCGCACCAGGCGCAAGCGGCGAAGCCCTATGTCGCTTATATGAACTGTTATCTCAACGTGGATTATACAACCACCTGAAAACCGAAACGTCTCGTCATGCTCGTAAGGGGAAACTCCTGGTTACGTGTTGAAGCGGGTGGAAGTCGATAATTGCCTGTGACACGGAAACCACCTTTACTAGACACTGGAGTACAATGGATGTCTTACTCAATATAACTGGTGTTTGAATTGAGCTGGTATTGTATTGTATGAAAATAGTAGAACAAGAAGAATGATACGTAGAGTATCGTTATTTGCAATGGAAAATAATGATAAAAGATTTGTTACCCATCGATTATTGTTGACGTTATTATTTCGATAAGTCCAGTAGAAGCGTCATTATCATCTCAGCACATAATGTAAAATTAACATCAAACAAGGTTAAGGCATTGTGTTTGAGTAAGTTAAATGACTGCATTGCTGCATATTTAGCTTTATAGGTAGTGCCGAAAAGTCGTGGGTCGCGTGTACCATGCAATGTTGGGCACGTTGAAGATCCGTCTCTTCCTTACAAAAAGGAAGGGGCTTAGCATTATATCCAGAATGGTGAAGTGAAACTGTCCCCTAGCGTCGACATTGAAGAAATAAGGTACAATACAATACAATACTTAACGACTGGCGCTCCAACCAAACTTAAACGGTGAAATAAACAGGTTTTGAGAGACCGGGTTTTGCATAATAACCTTCTGAAAAGTCTTTATTAGAATATTTATTATTTGTATTTAATTTAAACGAGGCATGATTATAACATCAAAGTCGACACACAAAATCTGCACGTTTAACTAATAGCACAGCTTTAAGGGATAATTATATTGAGACAGAAACACGATTGAAAACAAAGCAAAACTATTAAGAAATTCAATAACTAAATAAATGGAAAAGTTTTCTTACTTGGTAATCTGACTGGAGATATGTACTTGGAGTTGCTGGAAAACTCTATTGATCAAATGTTGACTAACGTTATCGAGAATGATAAGCATTATCTAGAAGACCAGTTGGTATCGGGTTCCCCATTATAGTTTGACCCTTTATAAACTTATATAACTTTTGAAATAAATTATCTAAAGAAATGCGCTTTTCGCCAGTCTTTGTGACGGGTTTTTCTTAATAATATTAACACAAGGGTTTGCCCGGCCTCTGGCCCGTCACAATTTAGGAGAAGGACAGAATGAGAAGGAAAGGGAAATTCAACAAGCTACAGGGAAGAGAAGGAACGATATAATAGAGTTCAGTTACACGTTACTCGGAGAACTCGGCAATTTCTGTGTCAGCAGTTGGCAAAGGTGTCACTCTCCTTTGTCAACGTCTAGCAACAGATTTTATTCAAAGCCAACTGCTTTGTGGTTAAAAACGCTATACCTGATTTCCACAACCTACTTTAATACTTTAACTTCTAGTTAAATCAAGACACAGACAGAAAGAGTTAGTGAAATTTAATATATGTAATCACAACCTTTCCAAACAGTTAAAGAGATATTGTTACAACAATAACATCTGATGTTTTAAGCCAACACCTAATGATGGTAAAAAAAGAATGACTTAGTGTTAGAGATGGACTTAACGACTATACATATACTGTAACAAAGATGTCACTAGATCCCCTTTCACAGTCGACTGCCCAGGTTTACAAAGGTAAGGCTGTATGTTAAATATATTGCAACATCTAAATGCTTCTTGATAAGTATAACCAAAACTGTTTATATGTGTGCATTAATTATCAGATTTTTCTATAAACAAAAATTACTATTGAATACTGTGTTATGATTTGCAGTTATGGATATACTGAACAGAATAACAAAAGAAACCACTTCGTGGACTTATCTGACGTGGTCCTGGTCTGCAGCCGCTAATATGGTAGTGTGGACCCACTTACGGCTAGCTCCGAAAAACAGTTAAAAGAACTTGACAGGTACAGCTTTGGACGATTACACACAACAAGCAGAAAACTCCAGAAAATTTCAGACCTAGACAAGAAACCCTGCAATGAACAAATATCTCGCTCAGAAGGTACTACTTATTTGACTTATTATCAGACAGAATGAATCGGGAGAAAATTTTATAATTAATTAATAGAAGCTTACCTAATAGATGAGGTTTCTTTTCTCACAAAAATATAAATAGTGATTCGTACTTACTTATTTCTCAATAAAATTGATGTGGAATTTAATACAGAACAAACACTGTCCTTTAAAATCACTTTTACAAGCTGTAGGCTAAATATCCAGCATATAGCTGAAGGCATATTTTAAGCACCTTTTACTGCTACAACTTTAGTTCAGTAACTCGAATCTTAATATATAATAATTTCATACGAATAATAATCTTTTAACCAAATACCACAAGCTTGTTGGAATGTGATAAGAAATGATAAGAGAGATGTTAATATTTTGTTTAAAAATGAATTTTATTAATTTCAGAAATTATATCTGGGAGAAAGAGAGAGAATGAAAAAGGTGACACTATACACTGAAAAGTGAGATAGAAAAACATGTATTGTCATAAGAGAGAAGGAGATAGTACATACTTAAGGGCAATTGCTATTATTAAAAATGTAAACAGAACCTCAAATAGAAACTTGTTTACTGTTTTGGACTTAGGTTAATTTTTACAAGTAAAATTAGATGAAGAGGGTTGTTTATTTGTATTAAACCTTAAACTACAACAAAAGTGAAAGTGTATTTGGCGCCTTTCCAAGGTTGTACAAGTGTGCATTACAAACAAACTATTATACAGTGTGGAACAGCCAAATGGAATAAATTCGATAACGGATAAATGAGGGCGTGTTGGGAAAAACGCTTGGACACGTCGATTTGTATTTTTAACTGCGCATCTTTTTCAAGAAAAAAAAATTATATAGGGTGCGTCATGTGACAGTGGCCAATACCAACTTTCTTATTTTAAACACAAGCCCCTGTATATTATAAATTTTTTGGATTCTTCAGAAAATTCTAGACATAATTCATGTACAATATTCTATACCTATCTTCAACTGTTTCGGAAATATTAAGTATTTTCAGATTTATTACAAAAATTAACATTAAAAATAGAAAATTATTTTATTTCACAAATTCGCTACATTGCATTCAATACTTATTTCCCATTCAGCTCTTGATAATGAGAAAGTAAACAAAAACCATTCCTGCGTTTCTTTTTACTGATATGAAATGAAACAAAAACAAAAACAGTTTTCTTTCTGTTCGTATAAAACTCGTAGCCTTAGCAACTTGTTGTCTGCCTGCATGACAGTAGTGATTAGTGTCAGTGCTATTGTCGTTTGAATTTCGTTAACTGTACGTAATAATATCAGAAAAATGGTTCATTTAACAGAAATGCACAAAATAACCATTCTACAAATGATTGGTTATGCAGATAACACACGGACACAGATGGAATTGTCTCGCTTATTTCACGAAAAATTACCAAATTTGCCGCCTGTATCCCAAGGAACAATTAGCAAAATAGAAAAGCAGTTTCGCGAGCTTGGTCATGTGAGACAGATAAAAAAAGTAGCTGCCAATGCAGTAAGTGATGATACGAAATTGGATATTACGCTTGAGTTTCAAGAAAACCCACATACTTCTGGTCGACAAGCAGCCCAACTATTCAACGTTAGCCACACAGCAATTTTTCGAACATTAAAGGAAAGTAAAATGCATCCCTATAAAATGATACCAACTCAGGAGCTCATGGAGGACGATTTCGATAGGAGAACGTATTTTTGTGAACAAATGATGGCAATGTTAGATAACAATGTGATCCAATTAGAAGATGTTTTGTTTTCTGATGAGAGCACATTTACACTTCACGGTCATGTTAATCGTCAAAATTGCCGCTATTGGTCTAATGAGAATCCTCATTGGATGAGAGAGGAACATACGCAATATCCTGAAAAAGTTAATGTTTGGGCAGGAATTGTTGGAAATCATATCGTAGATCCCTTTTTCATTGATGGCAACTTGAATGGGGATAAATATTTAGAACTGCTCCAAAATAATGTCGTGCCAACTTTGACAAACTTATATCCAGATCCAGCAAACCCACAAGTTCCTGCCAACAAAATATGGTTTCAGCAAGATGGAGCACCGCCCCATTACCAAATCAATGTCCGGCAGTACCTGAACCAAATTTTTCCAAATCGGTGGATAGGGAGGCGCGGATCGATAGAATGGCCAGCACGATCTCCTGATCTGTCGCTATTAGACTTCCTTTTGTGGGGATATGTCAAAAGTATTGTATACAAAACTAAGCCCCTCAACTTAGATGACTTAAAAAGACGAATCACGCTTGCGATTAGATCAGTCACGCCTGAGATGTTGAGTAATGTTAGAAGACATTTCTATACCAGATTAGCATGTTGCCAAGATGTTCGTGGCGAGCATTTTGAACATTTACTACATTGACATTAATTTTTTTTTGTTTTGTTAAATTATTAAGAAATAATCAGTATTTCTTATTAGAATTTGTGAAATAAAATAATTTTCTATTTTTAATGTTAATTTTTGTAATAAATCTGAAAATACTTAATATTTCCGAAACAGTTGAAGATAGGTATAGGACATTGTACATGAATTATGTCTAGAATTTTCTGAAGAATCCAAAAAATTAATAATATACAGGGGCTTGTATTTAAAATAAGAAAGTTGGTATTGGCCACTGTCACATGACGCACCCTAAATAATTTTTTTTTCTTGAAAAAGATGCGCAGTGAAAAATACAAATCGACGTGTCCAAGCGTTTTTCCCAACACGTCCTCATTTATCCGTTATCGAATTTATTCCATTTGGCTGTTCCACACTGTATACCAAAACATGCAAACTATAAGCTACAGTGTTCACAAGTGAGTATTATGTTCATATATTAACTATGTTTTTCATCCCTGAAGTTAACAAGCTGTTATAAATATAAAGAGAGGTTTAGAACCGCCTCACCTACTTATTATTTTTATATGTTTGTTTCTGGGTATGTCTTTCTATACTCACTTCCGCTTTAACCGGAAATGACAAAACGTATTTTCAAGGATAGGTCAACTTTGTAATCTTAAATAGAACACCATGTATATTTATGCGCAGATCAAAAGCCCAATCTTTCAAAAAATGCCAACTTGTTACAATTATTATACAGAGTGATGGTTTTACAAGCCTTTGAAATAAATATTGCGTTTTATCTGAAATCTACGAAAACAGGAATGTTTCGTAAAGTCGACTATTGAAATTAAAGACAGCAACACTTGCAAACGTCAAATTAGTTTAATGGCAAACAATAACGTTTTACTTGAATTGCTACTTCCGATAATATACATGTCAAACTCGATTAAACAAATTGTGACAGAATACAAACAGAAATACAGACAGAAATAAACAAAATCATAAACATTACTTATTAAAGATGTTCAAAGTGAAGTTGTCATAGCTTGAACTTAATTGTTCGAAGGTGATGTTGTTAAAGACATTCCTAATATTTTGCTCTAAGTTTTGGGGGATCGGCCTGTAACACCTGTCTTTCACATACGCCCATATGAAAAAGTCTGGAACTGTGAGTTCAGGGGATCGAGGTGGCCAAGCTATAGGACCTCCACTCCTTATCCAACGATTTCCAATGGTGGCATTCAGTAAGTCTCTGGTTACTGCAGTATAATCAGGTGTAGCACCATTCTGCCGAAAATAGACTGTCCCAACAAATTATCCTGTTGAAGTTGAGGGTAAAATAAATTTTGCAACATGTCTATGTAGGATGAACTACACCAAACTGTAACTTTCCGAGAGGATGTGACGTACTGTACAAAATTTCTGGGATTTTTCGATGCTGAAATTCTACTATTATGCTTATTTACCTTACCATTTCAGTGAAATGATGCTTCCTCGGATATAATTAGATTATCGAGAAAATGCATAACTCTTCTAAGTAAATTACGAATCATTGTACAAAACTGTAATCGTGTA
Organism: Tillus elongatus; assembly: GCA_964006375.1. NCBI lineage: Eukaryota > Metazoa > Arthropoda > Insecta > Coleoptera > Cleridae > Tillus > Tillus elongatus. The sequence goes on from OZ023262.1 coordinate 271,925,049, forward strand.
GAAAAATCAGTTTCCTTTAATTGTTGATGGGTCTGAATTTCATAAGCATTTAAGTTTACTTTCATAACAGTATGAACAGTAGTTTTCGGAGTATCTGTTGCAGATGAAATTTTTCTTGTTGATAACGTAGGATCGTTTTCTGTTTCTAAAATTTAAATTACCTTATTAAGTCGGTTTTCACAATTTGAAGTCCTTTTTTACGCTCTATACAACCCGAATTCCAAAAGTTTTTATACCATGTTTTAATTGAATTTGTTATTGGAAATTTCTTGTTACACATAATTCTAAATCTTCTTTGAGCTACTCTATAAAATTTAGTTTCAGCATAAAAGATTACATACTTAGCTTTTTCACTTAAAGTAAACATCCTTCTCGACTTTGAGAAACATTCCTTTTTTTCATAGATTTCCGATAAAATGCAATATTTATTTTAAAGGCTTGTAAAACCACCACTCTGTATAATAACTGTAACAAGTATGGCATTTTGTAAAGGGGAAAGATTGGGCTTTTAAACTGCGAATAAATATGCTATGCGTTCCATTTAATATTACAAAGTTGCCCTTTCCTTGAAAACACGTTTTGTCAATTGTTAAAGCGGAAGTAAGTATAAAAAACAGATACCCAGAAACCGACTTATAAATAGGAAGCAGACTGGTGAAAACCACATTTCTTTAGATCAATTATTTCAAAAGTTATATAAATTTATAAAGGGTCAAAATATAATGAGGCATTCCATTTAATATTACAAAGTTGCCCTTTTCTTGAAAACACGTTTTGTCAATTGTTAAAGCGGAAGTAAGTATAAAAAACAGATACCCAGAAACCGACTTATAAATAGGAAGCAGACTGGTGGAAACCACATTTCTTTAGATCAATTATTTCAAAAGTTATATAAATTTATAAAGGGTCAAAATATAATGAGGCATTCCATTTAATATTACAAAGTTGCCCTTTCCTTGAAAACACGTTTTGTCAATTGTTAAAGCGGAAGTAAGTATAAAAAACAGATACCCAGAAACCGACTTATAAATAGGAAGCAGACTGGTGAAAACCACATTTCTTTAGATCAATTATTTCAAAAGTTATATAAATTTATAAAGGGTCAAAATATAATGAGGCATTCCATTTAATATTACAAAGTTGCCCTTTCCTTGAAAACACGTTTTGTCAATTGTTAAAGCGGAAGTAAGTATAAAAAACAGATACCCAGAAACCGACTTATAAATAGGAAGCAGACTGGTGAAAACCACATTTCTTTAGATCAATTATTTCAAAAGTTATATAAATTTATAAAGGGTCAAAATATAATGAGGCACCCGGTACTTGAGCAGGCTGCAGCTCCTCCACACTACGCGCTGCCTGTTTGACAATACATCGATCACAGATATCCAAATCGGTGGGTTGGCAGAAAAGGGTTCATAGAATTGTTTGCATGATCACCAGATTTATCGTTCCTAAATTTTTATTTGTGGAGTCGCATAAAAAGTGTCACGGGTTTTCTTAATAAAAGATAAAAATAATGAAAAGCTTACCAGGCTTCTGGCCCGTTACAATTTAGGAAAAGCGAGGTTTCAGAAAAATAAAGAAAAAAGGAAAAGGAAATTAAACAGACCACAGGGAAGAGTAAAAGAGAAAGAATAGATAATGGTTTCACGCTACACCCGGGAATTGGGAACTTCAGAGTCGGCAGTTGGTACCAGGCTCAGCAGGTAGGCCACGACTATTTGCCTATTTCTAGTGACAGATGCAATAGATGTTAAAAGAACGGTTTTTGGGGGTTAGAAGTTTATAAACTAATAAATTCTTCGACACAAAGTATTTTAGTCAATGATCTGATAGTTAAATAAATACAACGACATCAACGGTAAGTAAAATTTAATAGCTGGAATCACAACACTATAAGTGAGGAATGGTTACATTAATTAATTTTTGTATTTTAGGCTGACACTCAGCGATGGTAAAGATGTGTTACTGTGTCAGATGTAATTGTTAATTTCAACTTAATTTAACAAAGATGCAGAGATCCCCCTTACAGTAGACTGTTCGAGTTTACACACAAAGACAAGGTTAAAACATCAACTTAAACGTATGTATAGCTTATTCTGATTGTAGGTGTACTACTCAAAATTCAACAACAGTTACACAAAATAAACAAACAAAAAAAACTTCGTGGACTTATCTGGAACTTAGTCCTTGTCCTTAAACTACTTTGGGCCCGGAGGTGTGAGTGCTCACCCAGTTAAAGCAGAAAACACCACCAGATTTCATCCCCAGACAAGAAACCCTACAATGAATAAAAAGCTTTCTCAGCAGGTACTACTTATTTCAATTGTTTTTGTTTTTATTAGGCAGAATAAATGTGGGGAAATTTTAACAAACTATAAAAGCTCACCCAAATAGATGAGGTTTCTTGTTTCACAAAATATAAATAATTTCCACTTAACCTTAATAATTAAAGTAATTAATTGTAAAGTAACAAAATCCAGCTTCTAGCTGCAGTCAACTTTATTGTTCAGTTACAGGAATATTAGTAAAAATATAATTTCATGTGAATATTAATCTTGAACTCAAGAACAAAAACTTGTTGTAATTCCAACAGAAGTGATAAGAGAGATGTTAACATTTCCTTTTTGAATGAATTTTATTAATTTCAGAAATTATATCTGGGAGAAAGAGAGAGAATGAAAAAATGATACTATACACTGAAGAGTGAGATAGAAAAACATGGATAGTCATAAGAGAGAAGGAGACAGTACATACCTAAGGACAATTTCTATTATTAGAAATGTAAACAGAACCTCAAATAGAAACTTGTTTACTGTTTAGGACTTAGGTTAATTCTTTACAAGTGAACTTAGATAAAGAGGGTTGTTTATTTGTATTAAACTTTAAACTACAACAAAAGTGAAGTGTAGTTGTCGCCTTTCCAAGGTTTTACACGTGTGCATTACAAACCAACTGTTTATATACCAAAACATGCAAACTATTAGCTACAGAGTGTTCACAAGTGAGTATGATGTCCATATAATAACTATGTTTTTCACCCCGGAAGTCAACAAGCTGTCAGAAATATAGAGAGAGGTTTAGAACCGTCTCACTCCCCCCTTTCTTTCAAAGAGGTAAAACTGGCAGAGATTTACCGATAGAAAGAGTTAAAGGATAGGCAATCTGAAGGACAACCTATTCATGACGGCGTGTCAGTCAAAAGACCCAGCCTCCTGGAGAAGAACCAGGTATCGTAGCCACCAGTCCATACTGAAGAGCTTTGAAGCCAAAAAAAATATTGCTGGTCTGAAGGACCACTAACTGAGGTTCCCGCTCATTAGTCACCATCTATTTGCCCTGCAGAATTGTTAATACAAAAGCTTGGTGTGTTGACTCTTAAACTCTCGAACAATTTCAGTTCCCCAAAAGTCCACACTTTACATAAGGAGTGCCTCTAATCCAGCTCCTAGCTGTAGGTGATCTTTAAACTCAAGACACCTTTCGCGAAGCACTACCTTACTTTCCCAAGACAAACTCCAATGAGCAAACAAAAGGAGATCCTCAGCAAGTTAAAAGGTTTGGTAGTCTGAGGGACTACCAACCTAGAATGGTTAGCAAGTTATTTGGTAGCCTGAACGACTACCAACCTGTGTTAAAGCAAGTTAAAGGGTTGGAAGCCTGAAGGACTACCAACATGTGCTTATAGCAAGTTAAAGGGTTGGAAGCCTGAAGTACTACCAACCCGTTATGAAAAGAAATACCAACTGAGGCTTCCTTCTATCGACCGCCGACTATCTGCCCCATGTGAAATTTGAATCCCGAAAACCTCGGCATGCGAACTTTAAAACAATCACAGTTCTCCAAAGACCCACATGTTCGTTAAGGAGTGCCTCTATATCCAGCAACCAGCTGCAGTAAATCTTTAATCACCAAAAGATCCCTCTTACGAAGCACTGCCTTAACTTTCACCAGGTAGGCCTCAGCACCCGAAACAAAAACTTGTTGGAATTTGATAAGAAGTGATAAGAGAGATGTTAATATTTGCTTTTTAAATGAATTTTAATAATTTCAGAAATTATATCTGTGAGAAAGAGAGAGAATGAAAAAGATGATACTATACACTGAAGAGTGAGATAGAAAAACATGGATAGTCATAAGAGAGAAGGAGACAGTACATACCTAAGGGCAATTGCTATTATTATAAATGTAAACAGAACCTCAAATAGAAAGTTGTTTACTGTTTTGGACTTGGGGGGTGCAGGGTAGATTGCTACAGACGTATGCGCACATACCTCCATGCAATCTAAAGGAGCTCATACCCCGGGAAATTAAGGTGATTAGTGGCTGTTTTGGCACTGATTTGGGTTTCGGTGAGAAAGAGGAGTTGGGGCCTATTAGCCTGGAGGAAATGGTAGACGGAGTTTAGGTTAGAATTTAGGCCACATATATTCGAGAAGGATATGTTACATCTTGATGCGGGCGCCCCTTGTACACCTTTCTCCCGGAGATCCGAATGGAGGGGTATTTTATCTCTGGAATATTTTGTACAAGGAGGAGCCATCATCATTTTTGTTTATAAGGGAAACCGACTCATACACCAAAACCGGAAACGTCCGTTAGGACTTCACCGGCCACTTGATGTAGGGGGTGGTACCTCCTCGGGCATGAAAAAAATATTTTACTATCACGTGAAGGAAAAGTCCACTACCATCTACCTACTCCGATTAGTCGCCTCTTACGACAGGCAGGAGTTACATTGGGCCAATTCCTTTAGTTAGTCCCCGGGCCCATAAGGACAGTGACGGCAAAAAGGTGAAAACTGATCTTTGGGCACATTTGGAGGACAAACCGAAATAATATTTTTAGTGGTATCGAATTGTTGCTGAAACGATGTAACAAGTGCATTGATGTTAGGGAGGACTATATTGAAAAATTAAATTAAATTGTGAGTCCACGCCGTTTCTTTCAGTCAGGCCGGGAAATTTTGGCATGTACCTCGTAGGTCTTATATTGTTATGCTAGATGTAATTCGATTTTGTTGATAATTAACCGTACACTTTTCCAAAAAGGCATGCAAATTAACTAACTTTTTGCTCAAGCACTCCACAGACGATGTAACGGTAATGTACTTTAATATATAAAATAAAAAACAACTTTTAGTCATAAGCAAATAAAGTTAACAATTAGCAGCAAAGTGTTGTATATAGCCAAATCCAGTCTGACCTTGTTATTAACTTTTTTAATTTATCTGAACTTTCTTAATCCTATTTGGTTTCTCAAAGGTCTCTTAAATGTTGCTTTCATTAGATAATATTGACAGTGTACTAACAAATACACTTTGCTAATCGACGAAACTTTGTCTTTATTCAGATGCTGTTCTAATTATTCATGAAAATAAGAGTAAACAAGTGCCAACGTAAAACTTGTTTCAAGAAGTACAAACTTCAAAAATTAATGAGGAAAGGAAACTGGGGCTTCTACTAAATTAAAAACAGCTTATTAAAAATGTCTGGTTTCAGGCTCTTCTTGTAGGTAGAACACAAGATTTTTATCATTTACCTGAGTAATATATTTTATAAATTTAATAACTCGCAGCGAAATTACCTAGTTTAAAGGAACTTATATACAAAATGAGTAGTATGTATGTATGTATATATATATATATATATATATATATATATATATATATATATATATATATATATATATATATATATATATATATATATATATATATAGTGTGTCCCAAACTGGATGGGAATGTATTGCCATCTCCGTTATTATTAGATATTAGAGATAGGGAGACGGTTAAATTATCAATATTTTGTATAATTTCATGCTTGTTCCAAATATGACATGTATTTTTATCAGCCTCTTTTCGTTTTCGAATTATTATGAAAAAACAAAAATTTGTCGATTTCTTATTTCTTCAATATCTAAGTAGACGTTAATCTGACATCTCTAAGACTTGCACATTATCAGGACATTTTTTACAGAGTAATCTTTTTGTGCTATTCTCAACTTTGTATTGTCATTTGTTTTTGAGCTACAGGTATCAACGTTTGTTTTTATTATGGCAGCCAAAAAGCAGTAGGCCATGGAGTCTAACAATAGACTTCTACTTTTAACATAATTTTCCGTAATGATTCACAATTTAAAAAAAAGGAACTTTGAGCACATCAATGAATCGGCCCATTATTACAAATGATATTTTACATTACAACATTATCCTAAAAAATGTTTATAATTTAATTAAATAGGTAAAAGTAGTAAATAACTAAACTTACTAACAGAACTCAATAAAAAGCAGACTAATGATTTATGAAGACGCCTTTGAAAATTGTTTCATTTTTAAACGTATGTTAACTGAAAAACAACAGAAGAAAGTTGCTATGGATATAACACTATCGCGACAATTAAGAGTACTGTCATTCTTAATTATCTGAACAATTTGAAGTGTATTTAACACCCTGCTTTAAATTTTCTAAAAGTAGTTTGTTTCATGTTTATTTTAAATATTATTCAACAATATGTTCAATAATGAAGAATATTTTGACATGTTGAAATGTTATATTCGTTCTAACCGAAATACTGAGGCAGCTCCAAGTTAATATCAAAACAACTACCCAGAGAGACGAGAACGAAACACCAAGATATTTCGCAGTATAGTGACCAATCTATTGAACGACGGTAGCTTCCATGCAAAGAAACTACCAGTGCCTAGAAATAAAGAAAGAAATAATGCCATCTTACAGGTTTCAAACGAAAACCCTCCGCAATCTGTTCGCTTTTATAGTGAACAAATTGACGTTCTAAAAAGTATGGTACACCGTGTATTAAACAAAGTCATTACCATTCATACAAACCTACAATCGTACAAGGCTTAAATGTTGACGATTACTCTAAGCGGCTTCAATTCTGCAGATGGTATCAAGGACAATGTCAGCAAGATGAAAATTTGCATTTGAAAATAATATATAATACTGATGAATCCAGATTTACAAATTGTGGTGTATATAATCGCCATAATAGGCATTATTGGGCAAATGACAATCCCCATCTAAAGGAAGAAAGGCGACTGCAAGACAGATTTAGTATTAATGTTTGGTGCGGCTTATTAGGTATTTATTTGTAGATTGGACAAATAATTTAAAAAAATTTCGGGTAACTTCATTGTTGGTCCGTTCTTTTCTGAAAATAATTTAACTGGGGAAAGGTATCTTAATCTATTGAGAAATGATATTTTACCAACAATTAGAAGAGTCCATGATAATTTAGACGAGAGTTGGTACCAACAAGACGGTTGTCCAGCTCACAACGCTAGGATTGTCAAAGAATTTTTGTTCAAAATTTCAATAATCGTGTCATTTGTAAAAACGGGCCGGTTCATTGGTGTGTTCGAAGTCCTGATATAACACCCATGGATTGTTATTTTTGGGGTACTCTGAAGAATGATGTGTATAAATTCGATCCACCACAAAATATCAATGAATTACGAAACAAAAACGGAAGCTATAAATCATATTAACCAAAACACTCTCACCAGACTATTTTGTCCCAAAGACTTCCAAGTTGTGGAATTCCTTGCCGGCACATGTTTTTCCTTCTCCTCCGAACCTCCAAACCTTCAAGTCCAGAATTAACAAGTTGCCTCTTTCCTCCTTCTCGACACCCACAGTACGATAGTATTTAGGCTGTAAGCCCTCGTGGTGTGTTGTTGAAATAAAAAAATTAAAGAATACTACTTCCATTGCGTCCTTAACTTTTATGAATTTTATTTAATTAAATAAACTGTTACTTTGTCAAAAAATACATCAAAATGTTTCACCAACATCTGATACATAATTGAAAAGCTCATTCTTAGCGCAATTCAACAAGCTGAAAATTCAATATGGCTGTCGTAAGAAAAATTAAAATTGAAAAAGGTAGGTGAAAAACAAAAAAGAACTGGCAGCCACTCTTCATGCCAAAAGATGTCTTCACAAAGTGTCTTAAAAATGAAGGCCTCAACAGTCTTAGATCAAATATCTCAAAAATGATAAGTACACTTGGAGAACCCAAATCACCACAACACATTTTAAAAGACCTGACGACCGTTTCACTAACCAAGTTAGCGTCATCAGAAGATGCAAAATTCTAACTACTTTAAAAACTAACATTACCTTATATACCGTTCTCAGGTAAAGAGACCGAACTGAGATGGGAAACTAGTCGCAGGCAAATTCTGCTGTGTATTGTATTTTTATCGCCGGACGAGGTCTTTGCACTGTCTTTATTAACTTAAACTTATTTAAAAGATGTCCATCTCTAATGATTTGGGAATGTTCAACAACAACTAAATTAACATAGTTTCCTTTCGCGGAACTATCTGTATTATTATGTTATCTTTAGGACGTGTTAAAACGTGGGATTTTATTTAACGAAGAAATCGATCAGGTGACTCGTAATCGGCGGTGGTGACACGTTCATACAATTTTTGTTGTAACTATATTTCGCAATATATATATATATATATATATATATATATATATATATATATATATATATATATATATATATATATATATACTTTCGAAGGAGTTTATCTGTCCTGGTTGTCTAGCATTATTTATTAATTTCAGATTATCTTCATTAACGTGATGATTATTATCCCAAATATGTCGGGCGACGGAAGATCTATCTATTGTACCGTAACGTAATTGGGCTACGTTTTCTTTGAATCTAATGCCAACAGATCTTTTTGTTTGTCCGGCGTACTTAATATTACAATCTTTACAACTTATTTCATAAATTCCCGGCATTTTGGGCGTGCTTTCCTTGTTTTTTGGGTTACCTAGCAAATTTTTTAAGGTATTTTTGGTCAAAAATGTTAGCTTCAAGTTGAGTTTTTAAAAAATGCTATCTAGACCCCTTGTGATTCGAGGTTCATATGGTAAGCAAACTTTTTTTCGGATTTCTCTCTTCTAAACGTCGTTGATTTTGTCAACATTTTCTTTGTTTTCTGTTTGTTGATTAATTTTTCCACTAGACAAGCAATGTATCCGTTATATTCGGCCACGTTCTTAATATAATTTAATGGTTTGGTATATCTACTTTTGTTTAAAGGAAAATGAATTAAGCGATTTACTAAAAAATTCAGACTGGCCATTTTTTGCGCGTACGTATGATGTGAGTCGTTCGGAATACAGCTTAGAGTATCGGTTTCCTTTCTATAGACGTCAAATTCTAAAGTGTCTTTATTCTTGATAACTAGTACATCTAGAAAGGGTAATTTATTATTAAATTCTAACTCGTGGGTAAATTTTATAGAATCAAATTTATTGTTTAATTTGGCGACAAAATCTTCTATTCTGCAAATTGTTGTGCTAAGCACTGCGAAAATATCATCCACGTAACGAAACCACACTCTAGGAAAATAACCACTTTCACTTTCAAGATCTGTTTCAAATCTGCTCATGAAAAGGTCTGCAATAAATGCCGATAGCGGATTGCCCATTGCCGTGCCTTGGGTTTGTTCAAAACATGCATTGTTGAATTGAAAAAGATTTTGTTTGATACAAAGGTTTGTTATAGTTAAATATTCTTTGCATTTATGTTAGTCGTTTTTCACAACTGCTTTAAGTACATTAAAGTTTGCTCCGTCGAAACGCTAGAAAACAATGAGGTTACATCGAATGAAATTAAAACCTCGCCTTCAGTCGATTTAACCTCTTTAATCTTATTGATAAATTCAAGTGAATTTGTTACTGAAAAACTTTTCTATCGGACGGGCAAGCCTTTAAACTCATTTGTCAACCACTTTGCTAAATGATACGTCGGGGAATCTATAGCCGAAACAGTAGGTTAATTGATTTTCCCGGTTTATAAATTGCAGAATAGAAGATTTTATTGCCAAATTAAACAATAAATTTGATTCTATAAAATTTACCTACGAATTAGAAACTGATAATAAATAACCTTTTTTAGATGTACTGGTTATCAAAAATAAAGGCACTTTTGAACCCGATGTCTATAGAAAGGAAACCACCACTACAATCTACATTCCGAACGACTCACATCATACGTATGCACAAAAAATGGCCAGTCTGAATTTTTTAGTAAATCGGTTATTTTTTTTACTTTAAACAAAAATAGATATACCAAAGAATTAAATTATATTAAGAACGTGGCCGAATATAACGGATACACTGCTTGCCTAGTGGAAAAAATAAAATCGGAAAAAACTTACCATTTGAACCTAGAATCACGAGGGGTCTAGATAGCATATTTAAAAAAGTCAACTTACAGCTAACATTTTCAACAAAAAATACCTTAAAAAACTTGATAGGTAACCCAGAAGACAATGATAGCACGGCCAAAATGTCAGGAATTTATTATATAAGTTGTAAAGATTGTCATCTTAAGTACGTCTGACAAACAAAAAGATCGATTGGAATTAGATTCAAAGAACAATTACGTTACGGTACTATACATAGATCGCCCGACATATTTGCGATAAGAATCATCACGTTAATGAAGATAATCTAAAATTAATAAAAATTGTTGGACAATCAGGACAGCTAAACGCGTTCGAGAGTATATATATATATATATATATATATATATATATATATATATATATATATATATATATATATATATATATATATATATATATATATATTCCAAAATATAGTTACAACAAAAAATGTATTAACGTTTCACCACCGCCGATTACGAGTCACCTGACGGATAGCTTTGTAAAATAAATTCCCACGTTTCAGCACGTCCTAGTCCTAGAGATAACATAAGAATACAGGTATTTCCGCCAAAGGAAACTATGTTAATTTAGTTTTCGTTGAACCTTCCCAAAATCATTAGAGATGGACACCTTTAAGATAAGTTAATCATGACAATTCAAAGACCTCGTCCGGCGATAAAAATACAATACATTGCAGAATTTGCCTGCGACTAGTTTCCCAACTCAGTTCGGTCTCTTTACCTGATATCCATTATATAAGGTGATGTTAGTTTTTAAAGTAGTTACAATTTTTCATACTCTGATGACGCTAACTTGGTTAGTGAACCGATCGCCAGGTCTTTTAAAATGGGTTGTGGTGATTTGGGTTCTCCAAGTGAACTTATCAGTGCTCATCACAGGTTCCAATATTCACTTAGTGATCTCAAAAATGAGCATAATTAACCTTGATTTCTCAAAAAATCTGAAATGAGCACAAAATGTTCTCAAACACTTCCGATTTAACTCATGTTGTAGCTCTGTGTGTTTACAAGATGCCAATGGTGGACATCGAATTTGGGACACACTGTATATGTCTCATAAAAGCCACATTGATGAACAAAATTAGTTCATTGATTGTTGTTGCCCTTACTTGGTGAAACTTGTCCATACTACATACAGACCTGGAGACTACTTCTTTGGCTTCACTGTTGGTTTTTTTTTTGTAGGTGAAGGACGTAGCCAGCGCTTAAGCTAACTGGAGCAAGTGGCTCTTACGAATTCTGGATGTTCTAGAATGTTATTCAACGTTTCTGTGAGTATAGTTTCGCTGCTTGACAGCATTCTCAGACAGATCAAAATTGAATTAGTACGAAATCATGACAACTACAAATAAAGATCTGTTGCTATGTTATGATATGATGTTTTGATCAAAAAATTTATCAAATTTTAACATCAGAACTTTCGCATAATATTGTCTTTTGGTACAGATACGTAGATGATATTTTAGCATGTTTTCAAGGTAGTCATACCGAATTAAATGAATTTTTGAATTTTATTAATAACTTTCACACAAATATTAAGTTTACTTTAGAAGAAGAAGCTAACAGTTGTATAAATTTTTTAGACTTAACAATTAGAAAGTTAGAAAATAATTCATTTGACTTTTCAATATATAGGGAACCAACTTACACTGACACAACCATACCATAGATTCATGTCACCCTTTTTCACAAAAGCTGTCAGCCTACCATTCTATGATACATCGTGCATTTTCCATACCTATGTCACAAAACAATTTTGAAAAAGAGATTTCAATAATTAAGCAAACATCATTTAATAATGGCTACTCTGTTAAAATAGTAGATAAAATCATAGAGAGAAAAGAATACAAATTAGCGATTAATTTAATTTATCCAAATATTAGAGACAAAAAAGACAACAGATAAGTTTCGATAACTTATTTTGGAACCATTTTAGAAAATATTTCAAAAATTTTAAATACCTGTACAAATACAAAGGTAGCTTTTAAATCTTACAACACGACGCGTGATTTGTTATTTAACGCGAAAGAAAAATCTTGTTTCCTGACAAAAGCTGGAGTTTATAAATTAGCTTGTACACATTGTAACGCAATCTACATAGGTCAAACTTCTAGAAATTTTAACACCCGATACAAAGAACATATTTATGCATTTAGAAATGACCACGCTGACAAATCTACATTTGCAAAATATATTATTGATACCGAACATAGACCTACAGTAAATAACCGCATACAACCACAACATTTTTATAATTACAAACGTAAACTAGACTTTTTTGAAGCTTTAGAAGTCAAAAAGCACACACACGACAATAACTACCTTGTTTTAAACGAGCAAACTGATTAAATGAATTCCCCTTTCTTGGATATTCTTCTTTCTAATTAAATAAGTCAAAGAAATTAAATTTAAATATTCTTTCAAAAAAGTTGTAACAAGATAATGAGTTGATTTATGTCGATATTTTCGTTATACAGAGACTGCTTTTATACTATTATTGTTTAGTTATTTTATTGTTGTAACTGTTATCATAGTTATTATAGGCTAGTTCTATTTTTATGTTAAATATTGACATACATCACATAGACATTTTGAAAGCCTCATATGTCATCTGTGTTTCGTTTTATTTTCAATTTGATAAATTTTTTGATCAAAACATCATATCATAACATAGGAACAGATCTTTATTTGTAGTTGTCATGATTTCGTACTAATTCAATTTTGATCTGTCTGAGAATGCTGTCAAGCAGCGAAACTATAGTCACAGAAACGTTGAAGAACATCCTAGAACATCCAGAATTCAGAAGGGCCATTTGCTCCAGTTAGCTTACGCGCTGGCTACGTCCTTCACCTACAAAAAAGAAAACCAACAGTGAAGCCAGAGAAGTAGTCTCCAAGTCTGTATGTAGAACAAAATTAGTATTGATACATAAGCAATTAATTTAGATTCGTCAAAACCTAATTGATTTCTTACGTAATAAATACGTTTTGTTTTCTTTAACACAAGTGAAAATGTAGTCTTCATGTATTTCAATTAGCGCTAATCGATTACAATATCAGTTTTATAACTTAATTTCGGAATGGAACAAATAATTAGCTAAGTATATTTGATTCATTTGAAACGGAACAATTCAGTGTTGAAGCGTAATACATACAGGAAACTACTTGCCGTTGGCAATAAAACTAGCAAGTTGATCCTTCAAGGCAGAGGATTGGTTAATTGGCCTGCGATCACTTAAAGGAAGGGCATGGAAATAGAACACAACTTTATTAATATTGCTTTCGATACTGGTAATTAAACAGTCACTGTAACTTGACTTGACGTGTTTGTAATTAAATTTCCCTTTCATCCAATGGGGCCATCAATAGTTTACAAGGATCCGATGGGGAAAGTTCGGCACATACGTTGTGAAAATAAGGGTGGAAATTATTTATTACTGGAAAGTGGTTTAGTTGATCCCCAGTGTAAGTCAAATACCAAAAATCTTTTTTAGAATTTTACAATGAAAGCAAAGTTTCGAGATCACGGCTATTATTGACTAGTATAAAAAATTTCGGGACGCAGCAAGTGCGTTATAGTAGTGAATTTTCATAAGAATTATACACTATTAGTAAAATATATTATTAAAACTAATTCTCTAAACTTAGATAGGCCAGTTAGCGTTTATTTGAAAAAAAATATGTTTTATATGGAGCTAAAAAAGTAAAATTGGGTCTTAGACATAATATGTAAGTACTGCAAGTCTTTAGAAAAATGGTGTTACAAATTTCATTAAAGTTACAAAAGCTTTTAAACAAATGGAATGTACCTATCAAATTATAAATATGACAAGTATTTTTCCTTATTAATTGCTTGGATGGTTTGTTTTAGTCAACCCATCCAGTTTTTGCAAAGAATAAACAACAAAAAAGGTTTTTTTTTAAACAAATTTGTAGTTATCCGCGAAGCTTATTATGTTATTTTTCTTTAATTTAGTACCCACGGTGCGTTTACATAGGTGTTACTATAGTTTCTGATTGAAGATTCTGGCTTAATGGGAAATTTATTGAGCTATCGGATTTGAAACATTTTTACGAAAAGTTTCTACCATAACATACTTGCTGCAAATAGACCTTTTCCAACACTTATTTACGGTTGCTGTATTCATACTCTTTGAAAATGATAAAATATTGCTGCTTACTATGTAAGACTGACAAACAAGGTAACCTCAAAATCATGTTTGGAAAAAATATTTTAAAAAAAACGAAATGAGATAACAATTTAAACATAAATTGAAAATCTTGGTTCGCTGCTTCATCGGGGGGTTCTTTCCCATTCTGCATGTCTACAATCACGCTCAATGCATAAACAAGAACAATGTAAACAAGAAAAATTCCTTTAGAGCCGCCCCTAAGAAAGTTACGGCACCTGCGGTGAATATAGCAGAACCTGCGTGCGGTAAACAGGATTTCAAGGAGGTATAGCTCCTAAATGGAATACGAGCAGCTTAAAGAGATCAAACTAAACAGCCCTATTCACTCTTGGTCCCATAATTTTCTTGTGGGCTGTTTGCGAGAAATTCTTCTTGTGGTTTGGGCCTCCAGAAGGGGTTCTAAGCATATTTCTGAAAAGATTTTTCTAAACACCCCTCATGTGCTAATCTGCAAATTTACGGAAAATTTAACTTTTATTTACAAACGGAATGCAGATATGAAACTACAGGTGACAGGAAAGTATTTTTCCATATTAAGCGGTTGAATGATCGGTTTTAATCAACTCAATCGAACCAGTTTCTGCAAACAACAAAGGTTTTTTAAAACAAATTTTTAATTATCTGTGAAGCTTATTGTGTTATTTTTTTAATTTAGTATACACGCTGCTGTTATATAGGTTGTACTATGTATCAAAACTGAAGATACTAGTTTAATGGGAAATTGGGTTATCACCATTTGAAATATTTTAATAAAAATTCGCTACCATAACGCACTTAAACTGATGCGTTTGTAAGATAAAAATCTGGGTGCAGTAAGTGCGTTTTGGTAGCGAATTTTCAGTAAAGTTTCAGTTTATCTCCCGAACGCTTTTGAAAAACTGTTTTCAGAAACCTGCCTAGGCCCCCCTGGATCCACAAACCCCAAGAAACATTTCTTGTTCACACCTCCCAAGGAAGTTACGGGACCAGAAGTGAGTAGGGGTGCTGAGCGGGGTAGGTAGTAAAAAAGAAATATGAGCAGAAAATGCGAATAAAACGTGGTTGAAAGCTGTATTTTCACATCTTGAAGCCATATCCCCCTTAAACTCTGCCTACCCCGCACAGCATCCCTATCCCCCCAGGTGCCGTAACTTCCTTGGCGGGTAGGAATAAGACATTTTTCTTGTGGTTTATGCAGCGAGGGTGGTTGTTTGCACGCGAGGGGGAAGGAAAATTCACACGACGAAGCAGCCACCCCCCAACCCCCCGCTCATGCCACAAGTCGAACGGGGGTCTGCTCCGTCGTAGCCATTTTCCTTCCCCCCCTCGTGTGCATACAACCACCCTCGTTGCATAAACTACAAGAAAAATTTCTTGTTAATACACCCCAAGGAAGTTACGTGACCTGGGGCAAATAGGGGTGCTGTGCGGGGTAGGCAGGATTTAATGAAGATATGGCTTCAAATAGACAACTTTCAAGCAGTTTTCTTTGCATTTTCTGCCCATATTTCCTTTTTACTACCTACCCCGCCCAGCACCCCTATTCACTCTCAGTCCCTTAACTTCTTTGGGGGGTGTGAACAAAATTTTTTTCTTGTGGTTTGTGCATCTAGGTGGGGTCCTAGTAATGTTTCTGAAAACAATTTTTTGAAAAGCGTTCAGGAGCTAATCTGCAAATTTACCGAATTTTCATCAAATCCTTCAAATTTCAATAACTCAATTTGCCATTAACGTAAGCTTTGCTGGTTAGGAAACCAACATTTCAGTTTATTTTCAGAAAATTTTTGTATATTTTCAAACCATAAGTTACTTTAATAAAATATACTACATTGTTTCTACTACTTAGGCTATACCAGTAATCAGATTGATGCCTGCTCGCATTTGCTATTAAAAACATTTTTATGGAAATTCACTTCCATAACACGATTGCTGCAATCAGACTTTTGAAAAATGTTTATATATTTTCAAACGATAAAGTTATTTCGGTGAAATATGGTACATTGTTTCTACTATATAGGCAACCAAGTTTGATGCCTGATTTCATCAAAGAAACACATTTGCTCTTAAAAATATTCGCTACCATAACGCACTTGCTGCGTCCAGACTTTTTTATTTAAAGCAGTTGGTTCTGAAAAATTGACTTATAAACATAACAAAGGGTTTTCTTGAATTTGCCATAAATATCGTCGCGTGTTGTGGATTGCTTTCTTTGATTATCACTTACAAAAAGTAAGAGTTGATAATTTTTTTAATTGTTACAGATAATGATTAAATTCTGCTCTTTGGTTTCCTTATATGCGAAGAAACCTTACGAAAGGAGTGATATTCATTTTACTTGTCCACTTGTCCATCAGCTTATTGTTGTTTGTGTAGTTATTAAACAAAATGATTTATTTGCTTGCACAGAAAGTTGAAATTATTTCACTTTTTTATGCAAATAATCAATGTGCTAATAGAACAGCATTTAGACAAGAATGTTCTGTTCAAAAGTATGTTCTGGAGTTAATGGCGGAGATTTTTTGTAATAAAAAGCCAAGCGCTGAATGAAATGAAGCGCTAGAAGTGTCGGTTCTTGGTAATATTGCTTTGAATCCAAGGACCAGTACAAGGCAGCGGATCTGGTTTTGGGCTAACTACCATTCAACATTTTGATGCGTCATATTTATGACTTTTCCACTCATACAGAATCCATCTTGCACACGAAATGAATGAAGATGACTTTGACTCATCTGGACTTTTGTGAACGAGAGACGAAAAATGCGATTTTTCTTTTTAACACTTGCTTTTCCGATGAAGGTTCGCTTTTACTAAACGGTACTGTGAAGCTCCATGATTGTCGCTAATTGGCCGATTCTAATCCTAAATTATTTCACGCAGGCATACACAACAACCAGAAAAAAAACAAATTTTTGGGTGGAATTTTTGGTGAACATACTGTTGGTCGGTTTTTCTTAACTGGTAGTCTGACTGAAGATATGTACTTGTAGTTGTTGAAAAAACAGCATTCGTCCAATGTTGACTGACATTATCGAGAATGATGAGCAATATCCAGAAGACCGCAGTTGGTATTTTAGCAGGTTGGAGCTCCTCTACACTACGCTTTGCCTATTCGACAATATACCGACCATAGATTTCCAAATCGGTGGGTTAGTTGATTTCTCCTCAGGTTACATAGAATGGCCCACACGATAGCCAGATTTATCACCACTAGATTTATTTATGTGGGGTCACATCAAAAATGAAATTTATTCCACCAGCCCGATTCCTTATAAAATTTAAGCCAGCGTATCGTAAACGAGTGTCGCCAAATCACTCCGGAAATGTTACAGTATGTGCGACGACGTTTCGAAAAAAATTTGTACTATTATGTGGACTGGTAATCGAAATTTTGAATATTTCATAAACTGACATAAGTTTTTGATAAATAAATTACTTGCCTTTAGAAGTCAATTTCGCAGAACCCACTGCTTCACATTTATAAAATAAAGCACAGTTGAAAATAGATTTATACCAGCTTTGATATTGTGCTATATATATATATATATATATATATATATATATATATATATATATATATATATATATATATATGTATTCTGTAAGTGTGTGTGCGTGCATGTGAAATGAACAGATAACAGTTAATCGGTGTGAAGATATGCATATGGCATTAAACCTGAAGCCGAATGATGCTGTTAAATCTGTTAGGTAGTTCAAGTAGTTACCCATGGATATATAAATCCTAAGAGAATATTTATAACTATTTTTAATTAATTGTCCAGTAATAAAATTATCTTAACCAATGGTATAACATTAGTAGTCTATTTTTTACTTAAATTTGCTACTTATTAATCAATAACTTACATCAGACTCAGTGAAGATCCACTTCCCTTCCACCTACGTTCATTATTTCTCTCTCATTAACTTCACTTCGCTTCACCTGACACTCTACTGGGAACTAGTGTTAAATGAATTTATTTTACGTCCCGCTTCCGTAAATTTAATCCTCTAGGGAAAGAACTCAAAAGCAGTTTTTCCTTGTGTGATAAGTGTACATGTTAGTAAATTCCAATTAGGGATAATTATATGAAAAACAGTTGCTTTTATGAGACTGCGTCGAAAATTTAAAGTTGGTTGGCTTGGCTTGTGTTTATTGGCCTTGAACATGGCGTTCATTGGCCACAGACTTCTGAGTTCTGCAATACAGCATGGATCAGTATGATCCAAATTTTTACAATAGTGTCACTAACAGAGAACAAGGCTAACGTGATCTTGATAATTAATTGTCTCAGAAAAGGCAATTCGTAGCATAGACCACATAAACTGTTAGTGCCATCAAATAAAATAAAAATAAAGAAAATGTGTGTGTGTGCGTTTTGTTTCTTTAACGACCCATTTCCTCGACTATGGCCAATCACCGACGCCAGGAAGCAGTTTCACCTCACTATCCTGGAAATTTTGGCGAACCCTTGCTTTCTGTAAGGAGGATAGGGATCTTTAACGTGCCCAATATCGCATGGACACGGGACCGACGGCTTTACGCCCCCTCCGAAGGGCGGAACGTGCGTACGTTCAACTTGCTCAAATACAATGCCAGAACCTCGGTTGATGTTAATGTTACAGTTTGTACTGAAAAAATGAAAGGAGAACCCTGGGATCGAACCCAGTATCCTTCGGTTCAGAGACACACGTTCTTGCCCCTGAACCACCGAGGCTCAAAGAAAAGGTAAAGATAACGATTGAATTAAGCCTATTATATAGGGTAACTTGTTGGATTTTCATATTAATGAAAGTTTCATGAAAGTTTCATGTTTTTTCAATCACCCCCTGTATTATATTGACATGGACACTAGCTACCTGAAATTATTTCTGAATATTGTGTGAAGGGTGTATACCTGCTTTAGGTACATGCGCACCACCACTTACGGGGATAAAAGGCATGCCGGTGAAGAATTTATAGTGATGGGAAAACCAGTTATTTTCTGTTAACAGTTGAAGCCGTTAACGTTATTTAATAATAACCGTTGAAAATAACGCCTTCAGTTATTTTAAACTGGATAGTCGATAGATAGTATCCTACATTCCCAAAGCTGTGAGCGAGAGCGAGCACACTAGTATAAATGCATTGTATTTTTACCCCATTATTTCACGTAGTGTATAAATCTCAAATTTTGTCGATATGAAAATGAAGCAAAGGGTTAGGAAATTATAATAAGCGTGCCGTAAATCTTTTGCCACTCTGAAGTGAAACTTTTAGAAATCAGAAAGGAGTCTTATATTAGTATTTACTTAGATGTTTTAGGAATTATAAACTAGTCATTTCTAACAAATTTATTTTATGAGGGGTCTTTACGTAAATGTCAATGCCACAGCAAGAATCAATAAATATCATTATTTATCACGCCTTGGGACGTTAGACGTTAGAACTTGTATTGCTACACAGGGAGTGATTCTAAGAACTCCATAACATAACGCAGCTCATAAAATTTCGGTAAAGAAACAGTATAAAAAATTGAGTTTGAGTTTTAAAAAAAAATTGGAAGATATATAGTATTAATTGTTTATTTACTTATTTTAATATTCGTTGTTTTAAAATTAGTTTCATAAATTTCAAAGGGCTGTAACTTGGAGGAGAAGGGGTTTCAAGAAAAACTTAATAAAAAGACACCCCTTATTTTTCGCCAAAGAATCACCCTGTGTGTATATATATATATATATATATATATATATATATATATATATATATATATATATATATATATATATATATATATATATATATTCATTTGATTTTTTATATTGAAATGTATATAGATAATAAAAAATGTTGTATCATTATATTTTTTTAATCAATTTGATAACTATTATCAGACAAACGAAAATGACGTGTTAACTGTTTTCTTAGGTAATGTATATAAATTTAAATAAATAAGTACTTTAATTTCACGTGAAATAACCCTATTTTGCGTTGTCTATAGTTAAAGTAATAACACGTTTTTACAGAAATTCGTCTTTTCACCCAACATTTTTTATTATTAAATATTTGGCTTTACATACTAGTGGGAAACCTAACTGTTTCAAAAATAACAGCTTCTCAGTTTAACAGAATAACTCTGTGTAGTAGTGTCTGTATGCCGTATCCCCATCAACAACCGGTTAAAATTAAAATTAAAATTAAACCGTTTTATTGTACCGAAGATCGTACGTCCCTAAAGCTGTGAGCGAGAGCGAGCATTCCCAATCTCAAGGCTATTCATCCCGTTAAATGGTTAAATAACAGTTGCCGATGAAAACCGATGTTTATTCATCGAACCTAGTTGCAGTAGAACTGAAACAGACACGACTCCGAATTCTATGTTAGTGTAAAAAGCGTTACTTTTTAAGCCGTTATTTTTATAAATCGATAACTGGTGGTTACCGTTACGGCTTGGTAACCGTTTAAAAATAGCTGGCAGTTAAATAACGGCCCATCACTAAGAATTTAGGACCTTATTGGGATTATTATTCTTGCGATCATAACGATCAGTTCAGTTTAAGTTTAGTACACCCTCTGTAATAGTGCAGCATTTCTGTAAATTTATATGTAGAATAAATAAGTTAAGTTTATTCTTGACGTGTTCATTATTTAAATCACAACAGTTCATCGAGTAATTACAAATCACAAGGTCCTTCGAGAATAATCACAAATCACAACAGCACGTGCGTCCTTTAGGACAAGAAACTTTAAGTAATATGGATAATATTTAAAATGATTTAAAAATTAAGTTCCATTTGATAATCATAATAAGAGCAATAATAATAATATCTTTAGTAATCGACAATCACAATTAAAAGGCTTAGAGACGAAGTAATACAAGTGATATTTTGAATAAACATGAGAGGAGTGCAGATTTTGAGTTGTAAATGTCTTTTAGTTAGAACAAGAATAATACAGGTCAAAAATGTTTGGACGCAGCAAGCGCGTTATAGTAGTGAATTTTTATAAAATTATTCTTAAATGAAAATATGTTTTTTTAATGAAAGCAGGCATCAAATTTGGTTACGAGTATAACCTATTATGCTATATTGTAGAAACAATGTAGGTGCCATATTTCATCAAAAAAACTTTATTGTTTAAAAAGTACAAAAATTTTAATGGAGTCCACTATCTATTGCCGCCGTATTATTATTTTTGATATGTGCCAAAAATATAACAACTCAAAAACGGTGAACGCTATCAACTTTTTTTTCTTACAAACATTACAATTCTATGGAAAATGCAACAATTCAATAATATAAGGAGTCTTCGATTAAAAGAAAAGGAAAATTTGTATCACCAATTGCTTATGGGCCAGCCTGTGATTGTGAGAATAATTTCGTAAAATGCAGCCCAAAACACCCTATATTTAACGTTTACAACTTTTCCCGGCATCTTGTATAATACCGGATATATTGCGCCTTATCGTAAAAATGCTACATTCTATATAAATATATATATATATATATATATATATATATATATATATATATATATATATATATATATAGGTGTGTGTGTGTGTAAACAAAACAAAATAAAAACTGAAGCTAACAACCATGTGTTCGAACCATGTGGGATGCCTAGTTCGCGTTCATAACCCTCATTCGTTTCTCCATCTTTGTCTAAAACTTGCCAATTTTGACGTTTCAAATCGAGACTTTGGCGTTTTAAGAAGAAAAACTATGAAATTTTGAAGGTAACTGTTCTAGTATTATTTTTTCACCTTTTGCAGCAAGAAACTTAATCTTTGTAATATACAATCGATTTTGTTCTCCACACAAAATAATTTGGTTTTGTAAGTTTCTCTGGTTATCAGTAGCACCAAAAGTTTTTTCTTCAAATCCCTATAACTTTTTTTTGAACTTAGGGATCCGTTTTGGTACACGGTATACTTTTTATAATATAACTTGCTTACCAAATTTGGTTGCCATAGCTTTGTCATTTTCGAAGACACAAAGATTTACCAAAAGAAAACCCTAGATTTTACCGGAAAAACTGTTTACTTCTTCCTTGACAACGTACTTTCCCAAGCCACTAAGCAAATTTGATTAAACTCGGCACATTATTTTTTGAGTTATCGGTGTAATGCATATATATATATATATATATATATATATATATATATATATATATATATATATATATATATATATATATATATATATATATAAAGACTCAGTTAATGTTATCAACGTCAGAAAACTATGGGCATCGGAAAACGCAAGTTCTTTGCTAAAACATGCTCTATATTCTGCACGTTGTTTGGTGCATCCTTAGGAGCCGAAAGCTGAACCAAGTAAAAGAAGCAACCAACAAGGAAACGCACAAAGAGAGTGAGTTATCTTACTGGTTTGGTATTTCACATACAACAAACACACAGGACACTCACAAGAACCTTGGTTACATGGTCAGTTTTATAAGAACACTGTTTAAATTAAAAATTTGAAGTAAAAAGAGTTAATATATCGCACTCTTTTACCTCAAATTTTAAATGCTTACAATGCTTTTATAATATATATATATATATATATATATATATATATATATATATATATATATATATATATATATATATATATATATATATATGTATGTATGTTATTTGATTATATTTATGTAAACAATAAAGATTATAACTTACGACGGATGTGTATTCTAGCTCCGCAATAAATGGAGAGAGAGAGGGTTGCCCATTGTCGTGAATTGGGTTTGTTCAAAAATAATATAAATAAATACCTTTGATTTTAACAATGAGTCAATAGGCAACCTCCTCTCTTCGTTCATTGCCGACCTTTTCATGAGTAGATTTGAAACGGATTTAGAAAATGAAAGTGAGTATTTAACTAAAGTATGATTTCGTTATGTGGACGATATGTTTCCAGTGTTTAACACAACTATATGCAAAGTACATAACTATTAACAGACTCAACTGTCAATTTGATTCAAGAAAAGTCACCCACGAATTGGAAGTTAATAGTAAACTTCCTTTTCTAGATATACCAGTTATTAAAAATAATGAATCTTGAATTCGATACCCACAGGAAGGAAACTACCACTCTAAGTTACATTCCAAGTGACTCACATCATACGTTTATCTAGTTTAAATTTATTAGTAGGTAGATTAATAAAAAAAAATTCCCAAGTAAAAGTGGATATAGTAGAGAATTACGGTACATTAAAAACATGGCTAAGCATAACGAATATTTGGACTGCTTGGTGGAAGAATTCATTAATACACACAGAACAAAGAAAATGTTAGCGGAATTCACAACATTCAGAAAAGATAAAACAGAGAGAAAGTTTGTTTGCCTACCTTTTGAACCGGGTATATCAAGGGGTCTCGAGAGCATTTTTTTTGACAAAAAATAGGTAATACTAAAGATAAAGATAAAGCCACTGAAATGTCGGGTATATATGTGATATGTTGTAAAGCTTGTAATCTTAAATGCGTTGGGTAGACTAAAAGAACCATTGAAACCAGATTCAAGCGGCGTCTGGCACAGCTGGGATACAGTAGTGTAGAAAACTCATGCGTGCCACAACATATTTGGAATAATTATCACCAAATGGGTAAAGACAATCTGAAACTGATCAAAAATGTTAAACAAGCAAAGTTAGATGCGTACGAAAGTATTTCTATTTCTAAGGAAATAAAAAGAAAACGATCCTTAAACCAAGCTTCGCCGCTGATTTATAGCCTTTGGTTTACACTCTGTCTTTGACATACAATATATTCCGAAATTTGGCAGGTAAAGTTATAACGGAAATTCCAAAACCTCACCCGGCAATTAATATACAATAAACAGAAAATTTGCCTGGGATTTCGTCTTTCTCTTAATCGGTCTTTACCTAAGACCTAGTATAAAAGGTGATGCCTAGTTGTAAGTAGTTTAGAATTTTTCATCCTCTAATGATGCTAACTTTGTTAGTGAGACGATCGGCAGGTCTTTAGGAAGATGTGTTGTGGTGATTTGGGTTCTCCAAGTGTACGTATCAGTGTTCATCACAGGTTTCAATTCTCACTTAGTCCATGTTAAATGTAGTAGAAAAAAAAATATTTGTTGAGAATTTAAAGTTTAAAATTTTTACTACATTTTCATTGAATACAAAGTATTTCAAAAACTGTTAGGTTTGAATCAGATAAACCTTCTTATAAATCGTTTTTATTTTGGCCGAAGAAACTGAAAATGCAATAATATACATGGTGGTCTGTTTAGAAAATACAACTTTGATACGTTTTGTACTTTTGGGACAGCCTGAATACTGTGAAAGTAATTTTAAATTGTACCGCCAGTAGGCCCATATCCACAACAAAAATTTAACCTTTTCAAAATCAAATAATTTAGCCATAACCTTTAGTATCGAATAACGTGAATAACCTTGTATACAGGATTGCCCATAAATAACGCCACAAGGCCATAACTTTTAAGCAGAAAAAGGCAGCTCAAAATTCGTAGGTGTGCACAACTGATTATTTGCGACTATTTGGTGGCATTAGAAGCACCCCCTTTTTGGAGAGTAACAACATTTTAATTTCTGAAATAGTAACATGGGTCATACGACACATTTTTGGAAAGCGTATTCAGCGTATTTTTTGATAATACAGTAGAGTCCCGATAATTCGAACTGGATGGGACTAACGCCAACTACTGAAATCTCGAATTATACGGAAGAGAACAAGTTAACCATGTACGCGAATGCAAATAATTTAATTTTTTTAATTCACTAAGTAGGAGGATCGCATTGTTTGTACATATCTATAGTAGATAGGGCTTCTGAAATTCCGCAAAACACACCCAAAATGAAAAAAAAAACAAAAATCAGGTTTGATATGTTCGTATTTAATTACTCTGTCTAACAAACATAGTGCATAATGTACATACCTACTAACTACGTCACTCCTGGTTACTGAAAAAATCATCAATCGTCCTTTGTTTCTGCGATCGACATCATTTTTGCCGCTATATTATGCCAGCGCTTGAACAGAACGACATCGATAGGCGTGGCTTCCTCTTGCTACTCAACGTATCGCAAAGCAGCTTCGAATGCAGTCAGCCCCTAGCCATGACCAACTTTACCCCTCTCGTGTGATGAAGTTTCTTCTTCATCTTCTTCTTTGTGAGAGGTTTCCTCTTCGTTCACCACTTCAACGATGTTTTCGTCAGTAACCTCGAATTGTTCATCTGAAGCGAACCATTCATTAATCTCCTGTGTATCCATCACACCTATCAAGTTTTCTGATGAGCCGCACAAGGATTACGTTGTCTTCGTCTTCATCTTCACTTGTATTGGTGCACTCGTGGATATTTTGTAAAAGTAAGTGCCAGCATTTAGCAACCGTTTCCGGCTTGACTTCATTCCATGATTTGGCGATCCAGTATATGACGTCCTTAACGGTAACTGTTTTTAAAGACCCTATCACACATTCTTCTCCTTCAGTTGTCAGTACTTTTTCTTTAAACTTTGAAGGATTCCCTGTTCCATGGGTTTTAAAAGACTGGTAACATTAGGCGGCAAGAATAAAGCACGAATATCACCAGAATGCAGTTCTTCTTCATTTGGATGAGAAGGAGCGTTATCTGAAAGTAAAATGGTATTGACTGGCAAATGTTTTCAGCCAAAACTTTTTCACGTCTGGCACAAAACTTTCAAAAAACCACTCTTCAAAATGTATCTATCCATCCGTACACTCCTCTGGCTTTTATATGCTGCAGGCAGAGGTGTCATAGGTATATATTTAAAAGCCCTGGGTTTCACTAATTGGCCTATAACAACGTGCTTTAATTTGTGATTTCCAGTTGGGATAGAGCAAGGTAAAATCGTTACCCTTTCCTTGTTTTCCTTATGACCACGTGCATACATACTTTTCCTCTTTAGATGCAAGTGTTTTTCCTAGTAACATTTTAAAATTAAGTCCGGTCTCGTCTCAATTATACACCTGATCTAAAGTAAGATTTCCCTTGCCATAACTTTTTTGGCTAGTCGACAAAACTGTCTAACCCCATATCGCTTTTTCCATCTGTCTAACCACCCAGCACTTGGTAGAAAACCTTCGTCTCCATCTTTAAACGTGTTCTCATAAAAAATGGCCTTTTCCTGCAGAATTGGTCCACTAATGGGACTTCTTTTTTCTGTTTGCTCACTGTACCAGAGATACAATGCCTGGCTAGTTTTTCCATACGCTGATTTTTTCATAGATTTTTTTGCCTGAGGCGAATCTTTCAAATCCTGCTGAGAACAGAGTTGTTCAATTTTCAATTTGTTTCGACACCAGTCCCCGACGGTGACTTCTCCTGCCCGATCTAACGCTGCAAGTTTCCTAATTGTCTCTCCTTAATCAAGTCTTTTTATTGACTCCAGTTTTGGTTGCACAGAAAGTAGTTTTATTTTATTCTTTCCGCTCATTTTATAAACTGTTAAAACACTTCACTAAGTCACCAAAATGAAAAGTAACACAAATGGAAAGAGAATATTTATCGAAATGTTTTGCAATTCTGCGGTATCTCGAAAGAATTCAGCTGAACGAATAAAATACGACAGACCAACGCGGCTCGGAGCGACGAACTAAATTATACAAACAAGAAGGAACTGATAATTTTGCTTCCTAGGGCAGTTCTAATCTCATAAATCTCCCATTAAGGTGAATTTTCTTTTTAAAAAATCACTAATGAGGATATCGCGACCTTTTAATTTTGAAAAAATTTCTACAAATGAGCGCTATTTAGGGCCCCTGAAACCCGAATGCGAGGTCAGTTTCATACTTTATATGTTTATATATTTATGATTCACACTGATAACTCAAAAAATAACGCGCCGATGACGATCAATTTCAGTGAGTACCTTTGTTTTGCAAGTGGCTTGGATAAGCTCGTTAGCAAGGAAAATCTACCCAGTCCAAATAGATTAAACATGCTTTGTTTTAATTAGACAGACGGATTTTCCCGTCCGTGCCAGTTCTGAACTGACTTTTAATGTCTCTAAATTCGACCACGTTAATTATAATGCATGTTTGTAAAAAAAGGAATTCTAGACGCAGCAAGTGCGTTATGGTAGCGAATTTTTTATTAAAATCTGCTCAGTCCAACTAGATTAAACAATGT
Organism: Tillus elongatus; assembly: GCA_964006375.1. NCBI lineage: Eukaryota > Metazoa > Arthropoda > Insecta > Coleoptera > Cleridae > Tillus > Tillus elongatus. Next base: position 271,952,582 of record OZ023262.1, read on the forward strand.
TTTGATTTAATTAGACAGTCGGATTTTCCCGGTCTGAGCCAGTTCTGAGCTAACCTTTAATGTATCGAATTTCGACCATGTAATTATAATGCATGTTTGTAAGAACAGAAATTCGGGACGCACGAAGTACGTTATGGTAACAAATTTTTATTAAAATCTGCTCAGTCCAAATATATTAAACAATGCTTTGTTTTAATTAGATAGTCGGATTCCGCGGTCCGTGTAAGTTCTGAGCCGACCTTTAATGTATCCAATTTCGACCACGTAATGATAATGCATATGTGTAAGAAAAGAAATTGGGGACGCAGGAAGTGCGTTATGGTAGCGAATTTTTGTTAAATGCTTCAAATTTGAATAGCTCAATTGGCTATTAACCTATAAGGTTCGGTAGCCAGATAACTAGTTCTTTCGGGAACATTTTAAGTTTATTTTCGAAACATTTTTGTACAGCTTCAAACATAAAGTTATTTCGATGATATATGGTACATTGTTTCTACTATATAGGTCATACTGGTAACCAAATTTGATGCCTGCTTTCTTTAAAAAATACATATTTGCTATTTAAAACATTTTAATGAAAATTCACTACCATAACGCACTCGCAGCATCCAGACTTTTTAACACTGCTGTGATTGAGCTTGTGAAGTCTAAGAGGGCTGCCTGGGCTACAGATGTTTTGCAAGTGTGCATTATTAGAGAAAATAATTATACCTAATCGACTTAAGTCCTGGCGACAAGCCTCTCAGCTCGCCAAAATTAGTCGAAAACCCGAAAACACTCCCACGCTCGGGCGGCTCGAATTGTACAGAGCCTCGAAATACCGGGCCTCTAAATATCCGGACTCTACTGTATTTATTATTTTTAAGTTACAAGAAACTCGGTGGTTCAGGGGTAAGAACGTGTGCCTCTGAACCGAAGGGTACTGGGTTCGATCCCAGGGTACTCCTTGAACTTTTTCAGTACAAACTGTAACATTAACATCAACCGAGGTTCTGGCATTGTATTTAAGAAAGTTGAATGTCTGCACGTTCCGACTTTTGGAGGGGGCGTAAAGCCGTCGGTCCCGTCTCCATGCGATGTTGGGCACGTTAAAGATCCCTACCCTCCTTATAGAAAGGCAGGGGTTCGGCAAAATTTCCGGGATAGTGAGGTGAAACTGCTCCCTGGCGTCGGTGATTGGCCATAGTCGCGGAAATAGGCCGACGTTAAAGAAAAAAAACACACATTTTTAAGTTACCTTTGGCTATAACGAAAACAATCTGCTTTTGATGAGAATAAATGAAGTAAAATAAAGACTATCTGAGTCATTTTATGTCTGTCCAAAAGAAACCTAAAATGCATGTCCTTATCAGATATGAAATTTATTTAAGCGATAATACAGTCTACACTTTAATAATTTCACCCAGGAAATCAGTTTTGTCAAAATCTTTAGCATGATCTTCCACAGTGGCAAACGTTTTGGTTTGCGAATTAAAACATCGGTGTTTTTGTTAATTTACTTTATTTATTTGTTGTGATGTACCTGACCTAAGTGACCAAAAACGTATGTAAATTTAATGATGATCGATTGTGGTGATCGTAAAAGGATATATGGTAACGTTTGCTATTTATTCAATGAGGTTCAGCCTGACCGCCCACCACTTAACAGGTCTACGGTAACCAAACTTCACCACAAATTTACTGAAACAGGGAGCGTAAAAGGTCGCGCCTAGTCCGGCCGCCTCTGTAACTGCTACATCGGACGAAAAGACGCTGCATGCATTGCTGTACAAGAAACTACCAAAACTTCTGCATAGAAACTTGCTAGAAAAAACGAGACCTCCAGACGGTCTGTGCAGCGGATTTTACTTCGGGAACAATATTTTCCTTATAAGGTTCATTACGGGTTTGCAGAGGATTTTAATACACTGATAATTTAGATTACCTAACGAAATAGAGACGTTTAAAACTACTTTGTTTCATTTGGTGAAGCTGCCTTTGATCTTAATGGTAGTGTAAACAAACACAACTGTCAATATTCGTCTGACAGTCACCCAAAGTGGATGGAAGAAATGCATACTTAATATCCTCAAAAACTGAACGTATGGGTCGGAAATGTTAGTCATCATGTAGCTTGACCGTCCTTCTTTGAAGGGACTTTATCAGGTCCATGCTATCTTAGATTATTACGAGAATATATTGTGGCCCGCATCAGAGAGTTATTTGATTTCCCCAACATCTACTTCCAAAAACATAGTGCCCCTCCGCATTTCAGTCGAGAGGTAAGGGAGTACTTTAATGTGACATTTCCTAACCGATGGAGAGACAGACGAGGACCTATTGGGTGCCCAGCTAAGTTTCCAGATTTGTCTCCACTCGATTTTTTTTTCTGGGTTCAATTAAAAAGCGTTGTTTACATCGAACGGCCTAAGAGTTTGAAACAGGTGCGAGACTGAATTGTGATAGCTTTTCAACAAGTGGCTAACGGATCATGGCAAAACTCGATTCATCAGCTCGGCAAGAGCCTCTTCTATTGTCAGAAAGTTCAAAGGTCTCAATTGAGCATTAGAGTAAAATGTTACCATTTTCCCAAATAAATTTAATGAAAGACTGATTGTTGTCGTTCTTGACAAAGGTGACTCAAATTTAATTAATACCTTAAAAAAACACGCAGAATACGCTTTTCAAAAATGTGTCACATAACGCATGTTTAAGAAATTAAAGGATTGTCGCCCTTCAAAAAGGGGGTGTATCAAAGAATGTCGATAACGCCCCCAAATTGTCGCAAATAATCTGTTCTGCAATTCGAATTTTGAGTCCGATGTCTTTCTTTGTGCCTTCGGCTTATCGACAGCAAGTCCGCAGTCAAAAAAAAAAAAAAAAAAAGAAATAAATAGCCTTTCTCTATATAAAAGTTACGGCCTTGTTGCGTTACTTATGAGCAACCTGTATATAAACATATAAAACGGCTGAGTCTGGCTATCTGTCTCAGGCGGGCTAGTTTGTGGCCATCTCAAGATATTGTTCAAAATTCAAAAGTGGAGATCTATTCGTTTGTGAATTTTCTCTAAAACTGATGACTGATATGGGTTCTAGGAGTCGAGCTCGTTTGAAGAAGTTTTTTAAAGGCCTTGAAGTTTGAATCTCGTTGAAAGTGACTATTTTCTACGAAAATGTGCCTAAAGCCAAGTTATATACAGTTTTACTACAAGTCAATGTGAATTGTACAACTAAACAGTGAGCCCAATGAAAGGAAAAATACGTGTTTTGAAAGTATCGAAAGAAATTGCATTATTTCATCTTTAAAACACTTGGCTAGCAAAGCAGAGAATATATTGACTTACAAAATAAAATCAAGGCGTAGATTCTCGCCATTATTTTTGAATATGCTATCGAGGAAGACCATTAAAAAGAGAAACCCAGTATACATATTATATTAAAGGCATTAAAAATGCTTAACAATAAAAACACAATGTAGCAGATTTTAAAAGTCAAAACTGTTAATTTTAAAGCAAAATTGAGAATAAGTTATGCAGATTAAACGGAGTTACTTAACATGTGGTTGCAGCAGAAATTTTTTCAGACCTTCTAGAAGGTCTAGGGCTTCTATTACAATATTGACCGTCGTTCAAAGTCGTCGAAGCTTTCCTATAGTTGAGTTAATTGGGCCCCCATAGATGATGTAGGTCCAGAAGCGTGATGACGATGGCTCCATTTAACAGTGAACTAACAGGCATAAAACAGCATAACATGGTGGATACCAGGATAAAACGACATAAACCAATGAAAAACGTTGAAAATGGTGAAAAACTGGTAGAAAACGTTGAAAAACGATAACAAGACGACGGGATAGCTGAAAATGTGCAGAGTAGTTAAAATACTGCTTCTTACTGGTAACTTGGTTGATACCACTGCGGACGTGTCTGCACGAGAAAACAAACTTTAATCTGCTGTTACGGGAACAGTTAAAATGAAATGATCATTAATGAGAAGAGACGGCCACAATATATGAAGATGTGCAAAACAACACGCAATAGAATCATATTAATGCAATTAAATTAGTATCTCATTCAAATATAATCATATAAGCAATTAGAAGAAAAATCTTTGTCTTCAAAATATGCAATAGCAGCAGTCACATGTATAATAATTAAAGTAAGGTTTAATATATTTTACAGGCATAAAAATTTTATACATATGAATATTTAAAAATTACATACAAATTAATATATTATGCAATAATAATCATATAAGCAATTAAAAGAAAAATCTTTTTCTTCAAAATGTGCAAAAGCAGAAGTCACATGTATAATAATTAAAGTAGGGTTAAATATTTTACAGACATAAAAATTTTACACGTATGAATATTTTTAAAAAGCCTGGACGCAGCAAGTGCGTTATGGTAGTAAATTTTCATAGAAATGATCTGGCACAAAATATTTTGTCATAACTTTTTTTTCTTGTCACATGGAAATCTAAATTTTTGCGTATAGTTTACTTTTTATACTGTAAATCTACATACCAAATTTAGCTTTCATAGCTTTTGTATTTTTTGAGATAAAAATTTTTTTCCAATGAAAACTCAACATTTTCTCGGAAAACCTCGTCCGATTTTCCTGACTAACGAAATTGTTCAAGCCATTTACAAAGGGAAGGTACATGCCAAATTTTATCAAAATCGGCACATTATTTTTTGAGTTATCGGTGTGATACATACATATATATATATATATATATATATATATATATATATATATATATATATATATATATATATATATATATATAAATAAACATATAAAAATTGAAAAATTGGAACTGACCCCGGATATGGGTTCTAGGGGTCCTAGTTCGCGCTCATTTGCAAACATTCAAAATTCAAAAGTCGGGATCTCCCCATTAGTGAATTTTTTCTACGAAAATTCACTAATTACACACATGAACGAAACAAATGTAGGTTTAGAGCTCTGCATTGTCTTATTATTAATTAACATAGTGATGCAAAAGAGCATATCAACGAGTTTCTGGTGCTTATATAAGCCTTGTTATCAATAGGCACGCGCTATAGCCAACCGTTAAGGTCTCAAAATGTTGTGTGTGTGTGACGTCAGATTGCACTGGCTGAGGTATGGTTACCATTCGCATATTTTAAAAGCCTTTTGTTACAACTAGTATGTGAATTCAACAGTTCATATGCATTCTGTCATGGTGCATTGAAATTTGTCCCAACATGTAGTTTTGGATATTTTTTATTTTATTTATTTGTATAATAATATTAATAATGGTGCTTTTTATGCTAACTTAAGCCTACTTAAGATCTAGATACTACTTAAGGGATTTAGACAGGGACACATATTCTTCATGCCAATGGGGCCTATCATGGCAATTTTTCTCTTTGACATACAGGAGGGCCACTAACGCCATGGGTACATATAAAGTATAGACACAAATGACACATAAACTTAAAGCCTAGTTTTTTTTTTTCATATTTTTAGTTGGAGTTTTTTAATTTACTTATATATAAGCAAATATATGTTTTTATTACTTTCCAGTTGTAGAAGTTGTTCCAAATTGAAGGGTTGCTCAACGTCTTTTAAGTTGTGTATTCTGTTTAGGAATTCATTTCTGTATTCCCATCCAATTGAGCACTCTAGTAAAACATGTTGTGCGCTTTCTTCTTCACCACATTCGCAATATGGGTCATTTTTAAGGTTGAGTTTGTGTAAATGGGCAGGTATCAAGGAGTGGTTAAATCTCAAACGCCATATGCTAGTTACTAATCCTCTAGGATATCCAGCAAACCATAGCTGGCAAGGTAACTTTGGTACAATTCTTTTATAAAATATACCTTTATCGTTTCTGTGATATTCAGTTTCCCACAGCTGTCTTTGTTGTCTGAAAAATAAAGTTTGTATGTCTGTTCATGGACAGGGATATTCTAAAAGGTTTTCACAATTTAAAGCTTCTTTAGCCATTCTGTCAATAGTTCCGTTGTTTGTAATCCACAATGAGCTTTGATCCATGCAAATCTAACATTGATCTCCATCTCTTCTAACTCTATTAAAATGCGGACAATCTAAATTATTAAATAATTGTTTTATAGTTGTAGTAGAAATACTTTAGTGAATCCGCACAGCTTTTGTTGTCAGTCAACTCAAAATGTTCTCATGCAGGTAGTTCTGACATGAAAAAAACATAAGTCAATGGACAAACGTGATGACATCAATTTATGTTGGCAAATTGCCTTGACTAATAAATTATAATATAAGAGTAATTATTAATATAGAGTTGGGCGAATTTCTAAACGTGTAAGACGTTACATTTGCTACAAAACTGTTCTTTGGATAACCCAAGACAAAAGAAACCTGTGAAATTACTCTTCTAACTTCATTAATGTGGAAGTTCTAGTAATAAAACTTCTGCAAAGTTGCGAAAATACTTTACTAACGGCACGGCAGTTGTTTGCTCTTATATATATGTTGCAGTTACAAGCTAAAAATGTAGTGATTTTAACTTATAAAGAACAAGTGACAGTTTTGTTATTATATAAAGGTTTTCTTTGGTTTATAATTTATTTACGTCTGTTGAAAAGCCAAGCTGTACATGTGGACTTTGGTTAGACTTACAAAAACCTTAGTATAGTAAAAATTATAATATAATTATTCATAGGAAATACAATATTAGGGTGAAGACAGCAGGTGTCAAAAAACCATTAGGAGACCAGCGTTGGTCACTGTGCTTGAAAACTAAAACAAAAGGCAGAATCACCTAAAAAAATTCGGGACGAAGCAAGTGCATATAGTAGTGAATTTTCATAAGAAATGTACACTGTTAATAAGGTGTATTATTAAAACTAATTCTTTAAATTTAAATGGATCCTGGAGATTGGTTTTAAACGTCCCACTAAGCGATTACTTGAACAGATTAAAATTGGGTATATATATATATATATATATATATATATATATATATATATATATATATATATATATATATATATATATATATATATATATATATGAGACATACTTGGTTCTCCGGTTGAACCGCGTCCAGAAGTAGGCAGATTGAGGCCTTAGAGTGTCCTTACATAATTCCTTTACCTCTTGAAAATGGCTCCAAAACAGTAGCCGAAATGTCGAGTTTTCATAAATACGCTTGTGTGTGTCATTTTAGCTGAACAACACCTGATTGCCTCTCTAAAAGTAATCTCTTTCTTTATAATGTTGGGTCCAACCAAATTGACGATAACTTCGAAATCTTCTTTTGACATGTGCAGGAAATTGTAACATTTTCCTATTGTTTCATCAACAGCTAGTCTTCGTAGTATTTTCAAACAGCCCTAAATAAAGTAAGGAACTGGTGTGAGACGGAGGAACTTAATATCAATCCACATAAAAGCGTTATTATTCCATTCACGAACACAAAGAAACTAAAGTTAAAGGCTTCCACTCTAAATGAAACACAGATAAAAAATTTCAATGTAGTTAAATAATTAGGGACCTTCTTAGACCAAAAACTGATATGGAACAAACAACTGGAAAAAACATTTCGAGAGACACAATGGCAATCTGGACATGCCGTGGACTCGCTGGAAAGACATGGAGGCTGAATCCCAGGATGGTATACTGGCTATACCAAACTGTGGTCAAACCCATCATCACTTATGTATCTATAGTATGGTGGCCAAAAATTGCAGAGGCTGATCTGTCTCGGAATAACGGGATGCCCTACAGCTGCAATAGGGACCATGCTGAATCGTTCTCCACTGCACCTATGCGTGGAGCGGGAAGTAGCACTAAAAGCCTCAAGACGATTCCAAGCGGAGAAATTCAAACTAGGAGACTGTCACTTGAAAATCCTGGAAATTATTAGACTGGAGTCACTCGCCAAACCAACAGACCAAATAACAGCCCAGCCGGACTTCATAATTTCATTCGACGTGGTCATAAATGACCGCCAAACATGCGACAGAGACACTGCAAGGCTGGCAATCAACTTGTCTGTATGAGACGGGCCTAAACAAATGCAGGAGGCAGACTGAGAATAAGTGGGTCTAACTTTAGTCTCGCTAAGTCCCTAGGAAAAACTTCCACCATCTCCTAAGCAGAGACGCTTGCTCTAAATCTCTATATACAGGAGTACATACAAAAAAGACTCAGAAATAGAGATAACTACATTCTGTCAGACAGTCAGACAGTACTGAAGACTTGGGAATTAAAAATATCCTTGAAGCAACTGGCTACGAACAACAAAGTAACTTCCATGTGGGTACCAAGACGTCAAGGCATTGAAGGATATGAGGAAGCAGCCTTCCAAAAATGGCAGTGCACATGAAGACATAATGTGCATTTTCTGCCCTGGACCTAGTGTTAAGTACTGGACGTATAAAGCCTATTGACGTGGGTTCGTATACATGAGTGTATATGCGCTCGCGTACGTGTGTCCGTGGATATGTGTGTAAGTTTTAATTTTAGTATATATTTTTTTAGTAAACAGCAAGTGTATAGGGATATAAAAGAAGATAAAAAAAGTTAAAAAGCTTGTTGGATTAACATTCTTGAGACAGGTTTTGCCAATGTAAAAGCAAGGTCAGATGCATCCTTGTTCATTTTAAAGATTGACAGTGACTGAATCAGCCAGTTCTCAAAGTCAAAACTCTAATAAAAAAAATTGCAGCAATAACACCAATCCATCATCTAAAGCGATATTGTGGACTAAGAAACAACCATGTAAGAAATTAACTTGACACTTCGGAGCAGAACCAAATGATGTCATACTGGAAGAAAACGCCAGACTAAACGCAGGAATAACGGTTCATCACCATATCAACAGAAAAATCTGAACTGTTTCTTGGATTCAGCAGAAACGACTTGAGAATATTCACAGGACTTTTCAGAAGACACTCCTTAGTAACGTATGACCTTATGAAGACGGGAATGTTCTTACAATGTGAAAACATTCTTTTTTCAGAATATTTGTTTCGTAATGTTCTAATAACATTTATGGAATTTCAAACTGCATCTTGAATATTCTGAGTACATTCATTCAATCACATCTTAAGAAAATTCTTCATCAATATACTGAGAATATTTGAATAGATCATTATTCAGAATATTCGCTGAGAATGTGCTCGAGATATCCTTATAATATTATATAACTATAAAATTTAATGAAGAAGATAGATGATGATTACGGTATAAATATAGTGGTTAGAATTATAAGAGAAACTATTTTGCATGTTTGATTCTGTTACCTGTTCTGTGGTAAACAAATCCGATAATTGTATATTTAGGCATAGAGCGCGTATCCATACCGAAGGGCAGATGGCCGATGCCGATAGGCTGATAGACGTAAATGTAAATTTATGTCAACTTGAATATTGAATGGTGTTAGGTTATATTGTAACATAATTAATTAACAATAATAATGTGACTTGAACACCGAGAACAGTGTGTATTTACAAACAACACAGAGTACAGAGGCAAATAAAACATGGTGTCAGGTTATCAAGAACTAAGAGCCACCCAGTCCCAGTAAAGAAACAAGATTTAAAGGATTTCTTACAGTTGACACCGACGAAGGGTTCGGCAATTTTGACTGAGACGATCATCTTACGATTTAGGTACACAAATATTGTATAATATACAATTAAAAAATTGTGTTCTTCAATAGTAACAGTAAATTATGCCATATAAACCACCACTTAACACTTTTCCAGTAGAGAAGACAAATAAGCTGGAAGATGTTCTCGGTTGTTTTGATTAATCCAAAGACAAATATTACTATGGAAACGTAAACATCTTATAACTTCTATCAAAAACCGGACCATTTACTCTTTTGTAACGGAACTTAAGAAACCACCCGCTAGTTATGTATGTATCTGTATAATTATAAAAATCCATACACAGGTTGAACCATCAAAGATACATTACTGGGTCTCTACAACAAGCAAGTACAACTAAGGATTTTTAGGGAAACTGATATTACGCTATCATAAGTGCAAGAATACTGCAAATCTATAGAATTGTGTACGCAACATCTGAGGCTTTTTACTGAGATAGAAGTGAATGCTGTAAGAAGTATGAGAGGAGTAGAAAATCTGGACCTGAACATATGGTAGGTAGATGAGCTGTGTACAATAAAACTTGCAGTTTATCAGATACACAATCACTTTGCCAAAGTTTGCTTTCACAACCAGAATAGCCAAGCTGTTGGTGAGAAACATCGGACATCGGGATATGGAAATAGCTTTAGAAGTCAAAATCAAGTCCGTGGAAGCAGAGCAGAGAGCAACCATACAAGGGAAGGGTCAAAAGGTCTAATGGATGACTTTCAGTTGTACTTTTCCGTAAGTGCAAGTGAGTGTGAATTTGTGCCATATTCTGTCCAATTTGGTTGTGTTATATAAAAGTATAAGTACTATTATGTAATACAATTCCTTTAATACCACACTGAAAGCCTGTAGGATCAATAGTCTAGCCAAATTTCAAGTTACTTCAGTGGGGTAACCTCGAATATTCATCTCGGAAACTTTGTGTTTGGCTAATAAATTTTCTGGCAACTCGAAGAACTATATATTTATTTTATTTTTATGTTATTGAAATTTTATTTGCTTTATTAATGTTTTATTCGCAAACATTTCTTGGCATTTGTTGCATTAATTAATTTGAATAAATGTGCAATACTCGAATTGTTGACTTATTAAGTGTCTCAATGTGAGTTTACAGGTGTGTGTAGCCACTAGAATAATAGTAACCTACACAAGGGTGAGTGATAGAAGTTCAAATTCCAACATATATGGCGAGTTGGGCTTGCTTATATGAAAATATATACAAGGCCAGTTAAGTGGAGGAAAATTAGTAAATTTTGAAGATAAATCAAATATTTCATAGCGTTGCATTAATTTCTGTGTCATTTAAAAAATGTACACAGGGTGTTTCGCATAAGAACCGACAAAGAGCAGGGGCATGTAGGTAAACCTACAATATGGTGATTTAATGCAACTTATTCCTATACTAAATTGCACCACTCAGAAATTATAGGCCTTCAAAGTGGGGTTTTCAATTTAAAAAAAAATCAATATCTGCGTAATGCTTTAACTTAGAGAAATCAAATATGATACACGTTATGAGTATACCAAGAGCATTAATCGATGGTAAGTAGAGTTTAATTGAGGCATTTGAAAGGGTTGATTAGGGGTGATGCACCCTTAAAATGTCACAATTTTTTAACATATTAGTGGATTTAATAAATTATTATTTCATTTTATGAGGAATTTAACTTTAAAACTTTTGTTACTCCTGTTATTTTCAAAAAGCTTTGTTGGTTTCAGAAAAAACACGAAGAACTAAAGAAACATTTTATCGGTGTTACTAAAAATCATAGAAAATTCGATATTTGCCAATAAAATTGTGTATACGTCAAATTTGATAATCAGAAGAAAAGTGTGAATAAATATAATTTATTAGAAAGCAAACAACATAAATAAAAAAATTGTTACCGATAAGTTATAGAAATTCTTCAAAATGATACTTTTACAGGCGATTTTAAATAACACTGACAAAATATCTTCAGTTATTTGGGTTTTTCTTGAAAACGACAAATATTTTTTCAATATACGCTTACAACGCCCGTCACGCTCTCTTCTGAATCGCCAAAGAAATCGAAAAGCACAGCTAAATTTTTGTCAGAAAACAGCATGTCTAACTAAATGGGTGAGTCTTACATTTATCCAATTGCTCATACATTTTTTTGCTTGATAATGATGGTAGATTGCTTGTTAATATATGTATGTTGAAATTACTTTCGATGATTGTTTTCTTTGTTATAAATTTCATACTGTTAAACGGTGGCTTGTGGTAGCGTGGGTTCGGTAACTAATTGTTATTATACTGTTTTAAATGCGTGATAAAGAGGTCATTTGAGATTTTGTTTCGCATACGTTAGTTTATTTCCAATCATTGACACAGATAAATTTTGTAAGTAAACTTAACCTGCTACCAGCTGCCCTATGTAAATCATTAAGCCCTGAACCGTTACTCATGCGCTTGGAATTTTATAGCACCCCGTAAGTGAAGGGCACTTCAACAACACCATGAAAGAGCCCCCCTGAATACACCGTAAGTGAAGGGCACTTCAACAACACCATGAAGGAGCCCCCCTGAATACACCGTAAGGGAAGGGCACTTTAACAACACCATGAAGGAGCCCCCCTGAATACACCGTAAGTGAAGGGCACTTTAACAACACCATGTAGGAGCCCCCCTGAATACACCGTAAGTGAAGGGAACTTCAACAACATCATTAAGGAGTCCCCTTTAACACCACCGTTAGTAAAGAGCTCTCTTCAACCACAAGGAGCCCCCTCAAAAACACCAGGAAGGAACCCCCTGAATACAACATCATTAAGGAGTCCCCTTCAGCACCATCGCCAGGGAGGAGCCCCCTCAACCTGAAGCTGAAAGTTAAGTACACTATTTATCTGTGACTTTCCTTTTCTTTTGTAGAGCGTGCTCTACAATTCATTTTTACAGTGTTACAAGTAATCAAGTCATATTTTTCTTTCATCCAATTTACTAAATTCAATCCACTGCATTATATAGAGTCAATAACTTTTTAAATAAACTGATTTTATTCATAATGCCTGATTTTATTTGTACCTCTTAAAACCTACCAACTGCAAGTGCCTAAACCCAAGCCCTGAGATAATTTGTGTTATATCATATTATTATTACAGTTAATTTATATTTTTCGTTATACTGTCTCCGCAACGCTGGGCTAAGTAATATAATTTTGGTTATACTGCCACCCAAACAGTGGGGCATTTATTACAGTTAAATAATTTTGGTTATAACGTCGCTAAGTTTAAAAAAACTACACTGCACTCAGAGTCCACATTGACACAACTGTGCGATGCAAATCTCTTTGACGTTGTCTAGAATACATACAGAACGGTGGACAGCGTGCGTTGTTCGTCATGAATCCATTTGTGTGCGTTTGCAAACGGCGCACAATCTTCGTCAATAAAAATCTTGGCGCACACGAACCAATTTGTGTCAAATACAACGCACGACGTAAATATTTATTGATGTGGATCCACCGTTAGATGTTTAATCGTAACTTGAATGAGCATCACAGGTAACCTGATCAGATTTTCGTCGTAGAGGTAGCCCTCAGACCCAGACAGCACAGACACATCCTGAGAATATACCAGGAATGTTTAGAAAGAATATTCAAATATCCCCAGAACATTCTCACAACGTACAATATATATTCATAGAATATTCTATGAACATGAGAATTGGATAGATTCTGTCATACTAATAAGGTTCTTAGAATGTTATTTATAATATTCTCAGGAGCTCCCAGTATCTCCTAAAAATATTCCACGAACATTCAATGAATCTTCTCAAAATGTTCATACATATACTCATGGGAACATTGTGTTTTTAAACAAGATATACAGGGCGTTTCGCATAAGAAACTGCACAGAGCAGGGGTATGTAGGGGAACCTAAATAATGGTGATTTAACGCAGCTTACTCCTATACTAAGGTACATCCCTAAGAAGTTATAGCCCTTTAAAGTGGGGTTTTAAATTTCGAAGAAAATCAATATCTCAGTAATACTTCAACTTAGAAAAACCAAATTTGGTACACGTTTTGGGTGTACCAAAAGCATTATTCGTTGGTGAGTAGAGTTCAATCGAAACATTTCAAAGGGTTGAATAGTGGTGATGCACCCATAAAATATGACAGAATTTCTTAACTTATTGGCGGATGTAAAAAATTATTATTTCATTTTATGTGGAAGTAAATTATACAACTTTTTTACTCATGTTATTTTTCAAAAAACGTTTGTCGTTTTCAAGAAAAACCCGAATAACTAAAGACACATATATTATCAATGTTACTTAAGATCACCAAAAATTCAATAGATGCCTGTGAAATTATCATGTTGAAGAATTTATATAACTTATCGGTAGCAACTTTTTTATTTCTGTTGTTTGAGTTGTCTGTTTTCTAATAAATTATACTTATTCACACATTTTTAATGTTTGTCAAATTTGACCTATACATAGGTTTATTGGCAAATATTTAATTTTCGATGATTTTTAGTAAGATTGATAAAATATGTTTCTTTATTTATTCGTGTTTTTCTTAAAAACAACAAGTTTTTTGAAAATAACAGGCGTAACAAATTTTTAGAGTAAAATTCCGCATAAAATGAAATATATTCTTAAATCCACAAATCTGTTAAAAAATTGTGACATTTTAAGGGTGCATGACCCCTAATAAACCCTTTCAAATGTCTTAATTGAACTCTACTTGCCATTGATTAATGCTCTTGGTACATTCAAAACAGGTACTAAACTTGGTTTTTCTAAGTTAAAATATTACAGATATTGATTTTTTTCGAAATTTGAAACCCAACTGAAGGCTTATAACATCTCAGGGGTGCAACTTAATATAGGGGTGAGTTGCTTTAAATCACCATATTTTACGTTTACCTACATGCCCCTGCCCTGTGTCGGTTCTTATGCGAAACAGCCTGTATACATTTTTTGAATGATACAGAAACTAAGAAAATGCAAAGATATGATGTATTGGATTTCTCTTCAAAACTTACCGATTTTCCACCATTTAACTGGCCTTTTATATATTTTCATATAAGCAAGCCCGAGACGCTAGAATTTGAACTTCAATCACTCACCCTTGTTTAGGTTACCATATTGTTCCAGTGGCTACACACACCTGTAACCTCAAGTTCAGATACGTAATAAGTCAACAATTGGGGTATTGCATGTTTATTCAAATTAAGTATGTACTTATAACGAGTACAAAGAAATGTCTGAATAAAATATTAATAAAACAATTAAAATTTCAATAACATAAAAATCAAATAAATAACGATACAGTTCTTGGAGTTGCCAAAAAATGAAATAGCCAAAGACAAAGTTTCCGAGATGAATAATCACGGTTAGCCCCACTGGAGTAACTTAAAATTTGCCTAGATTATTGATCCTACAGGCTCTCAGTGTGGCATTAAAAGAATTGCATTACACAATAGTACTTACACCTTTATAGAATACAACTAAATTGGACAGAACACACTAACTTGCACTTACACAAAACTACAACTGTCATCGATCAGACCTTTTGACCCTTCCCTTGTATGGTTGCTTGCTGCTCTGCTTCCGCAGACTTGATTTTGACTTCAAAAGCTATTTCAATATCCCAATGCCCAATGTTTGTCACCAACAAAATGGACATTCTGGTTGTAAAGGCATACTTTCGCAAAGTGATTCCGTATCTGATAAATTGCAAGTTTTATTGTACATTAATCTTCCTACCATATATTCTGGTGCACATTTTCTGCACTGTATAGTGATACTTCTTACAGCATTAACTTCTTCCACAGGAGTAAAAAGCCTGAGATGTTGGCTTAAGGCAATTATTCTTGCACTTTTCCAGTCCATCCACATCAAATTGTGGTGGTTTATATTGCATGAGTGTGAACTACAGGAGATGCTTTCAAACTTGTTTCTTTACTAGTTGAGTCTTAGTTCTTGATAAGCTCACACCATGTTATAGTTGCTTCGTACTCTGGAACTATGTTGTTTGCAATTGCACAGTTCTCCGTCTGCACATCACATTATTATTTTTAATTAATTATGTTAGAATATAACCTTTACAACGTTAGCTACATGCCATTCATTTTGACATTACTTTTTATTGGCGTATCTTTTTCATTGAATTTTAAAGTTATATAATATTATAAGGACATCTCAAGTACATTCTAAGCGAATATTCGGTATAATAATCTATTCAAATGTTCTCAGTATATTGATGAAGAATTTTCTTAGGATGTGATTGACTGAATGTACTCAGAATATTCAAGATTGAAGTTTGTAATTCTATAAATGTTATTAGAACATTCCGAAACAAATATTCTGAAAAAAGAATGTTCTCACATTGTGAGAACATTCTGAGAATATCTTGTGCTGTATGGGGAGACATGTGACATTTCTTTTTTGCAGAGCCAGGACTTTCTGCATTAAAACACAAAGTACACAGCCATTCGTTGTACAAAAAAAATGATGTAGACAACACATATGTTTATGATTGAACCATAATAATAAAAATAATAAAAACGCGTAAAACGTTATAGATTGTTATTTAATAATAGAAAATAAATAAAATTGTGTAAAACGTTACAACATTAAAAACATTTCTATTAAAATTCGCCACCATTTCGCTTTTGCTGCGTGCAGACTTTTTTGTTTCCCTGTTGCCACAGAAAATATTACAGACATAAAAGGAAACCGCTAAAAAAACTGTGTCACAAATTCTACATTATTTTATTGTTTGTGCGATACATCAGCATCATGAAAAGACTTTCCCTCTACAGTTTGACCTGGGGCACTCATCTCACAGCATTGTCCTGTATCATTTTATTGCGGAGATTGTCTATATCATTACGCTGTTATAGCAGATAAGGCATATTCTTGTAATAGCGCAACAGCGATGATAAATAAACGGAGAGCTAAACAGATTAGCGTGCCCTATATAGTATCTTTGTACACTGTCCTGCTTCGATCCTGCGCGTTATGTTCTGCAATCAAGATGGCGTCTGTTATGTTTACTGTATATCAAAAGCACCAATAATAATATATCAAGATGAGGATTAAATATTAGCAAAATAAAATCATGACATTTAATATTGTGGATTACTAAGAAATGAGTAGTCAACCATGGCTTATTTACATCTCTCTACTACTTATATTCATCACTATTTGTAAGTATTAATTTCTTAATACGCATTTCTCCTACATTTTAATGTCATAAGCTCTTGTGATATACAGCGTGGAAATAAAGTAACGAATAAATTTTATACCTTCGGTAAAAATAATTTTCTGGAACAAATCTCAAAGGGGTATACAGATTTTACCAACTTGACATTATACTACACTTTATCTTTGTTTCCACATTGTGGCGTCAATGGCATCTTTTTAAATGACCATGTATTTTTTTATTATTGATTTTGATAGTACTTTTCATTCTCTTTTCAACAGTATAAAATTTCTGGTATGTTACAGTTGAAAAAAGTTAGAAAAAAGGACTCAATTTCAAATATTAAAATATGTATTTATTTTATTTATTTAATTATTAACCACCATTCATTACAAAAATAGGTATAACAATGTTTACTACACTAGATGTTCAAAGTGATGACTTGTACCAACTGACAATACCCAAGGCGATTGTAAAATTCATTTCTCACATTATTCAAACTTTGCAGTGATATCCCTAATCTCGTGTTTAATTTGCTCTTTGAGACCTAAATTATTGGGCCGATTTATATAAACTTTGCTTTCTAAGCAGCCTAAAAAGAGAAGTCTAAACGTGTTAAATCGGGAGATCTAGGCGGCCATTCGATTGGATTCCTTTTTCATATTCATCCTCCTAGTATAACTTTCTCCAGCTTCGAACATTAATTGATGGTTACAACATGATGGTGCTCCGCCACCAAACATTATTGTTTAATAAATCAGAACTGTCGGCATTTGAAAATAATGCAACCAGTTTATTCATCAATTGCAACTGTAAAAATTCCAGGTATCTTTCTCCTTCTAAATTATTTTCAAAAAAACATGGGCCCCAATAATTCCCACCCATGCGTTAACCTTTAACTTTTTGAAGATGCAGTGTGTGAGCTTCTGGTATCCAGTGAGAATTTTTGCTAGCTCAATATCTATATTTGTCTATTGACCGTTCCGGCAAACTTAATTTTAAATTTAAATGTTGCTTTATCTGAAAATAGAAGACGCTGGGAAAACATTGGATCTTGAAGACATAATTCCATTATCTTTGCACAGAATACTTGTCTACGATTAAGGTCATCTTCTGCCAACTCGTAAACTAATTTTTCCTTATATGGCTGATATTTAAAAAAAATTAAACCGAAGTGTGGCTTACGTTGTGATCCAAAACAATGTTTCTACCAGTGGATTGTTTTAAACTTCTAATAAAACATCAAGTTGTGGATCTCCACTTAGTATCATCCGACGTTCACTTTTTGGAAGATTCCGCCATATTTTTTTTTAATCTTGCGAAGAGTTGATTAACTTATCGGCTTATCCGGGTACTTTTCTTTAAAAAGTTGACATATTTCTAGATGTGTTCTGACTTTATCGCCATATCCAATCAGCGTTAACACTTCAGTTCTCTGTTTTTCGCTCAGCTGATCAATTTTTTAGCAAAAGGTTAATTCTACTGTAGAATAAGCAAATAACATTTAGTTAGTGTTGACTTTTAAAAGATCTCACCATGGTTTTATGTTTTATATGCTAAATAGATGCATTCTTCAAAATAAAGAAATTTTTTAAAAGGTATTTGAATTTTAAGGCCTTTTTTATTTATTTTTTTTCGCATGTAATATATTTTAATTTTCGGGACGCAGCAAGCGCGTTATGGGAGCGAATTTTCATTAACTGCTTCAAATCTGTATAACTCAGTTTTTTAGAAACCTAGAGAGTTGAATTTTGTTAGGTAAATTTCATTAAAATAATTTTATTACTTTTGAGATACAAATTTTTGTTTAAAAAAACTAATCCGATAGGGCTGACCAATGAAATTGTCCAAGCTATTGATAAAGGCAATATTCTTGCCGAGTTTCATCAAAATCGGTTAATAACCTTTTGAGTTTATATATACATATATATATATATATATATATATATATATATATATATATATATATATATATATATATATATATATATATATATATATATATATATATATGCATATAAAAATTAAAACTAACCGTGGAAATGTATCCTGCGGGGCCTAGTTTGCGCTCATTTGAAAAAAAATTAAAATTCGAAAGTCGCGATCTCCTCATTAGTGTACTAAAACTAATGGAATGCTCAGTGGCTATTTTAGATTTGAGCAGTGTGTCAAACAAGGATGTGTGATGTCTATATGGTTATTCAACATGTGCATGGACAAATGTATAAGAGAAGTTTACTCGGAGACGGAAGGCATTGTTACGGCATGAAATTGCAGTAACAATTTTTCTTCATTCTTTTGTATATAGAATAAATACAAAGCTTGAATTTATTATTGGTGCAAACATATGGTTAACTAAATTAGTTACATCACATATATAAATTTCCTTAGTTTCACAGTTGCTTAAATAAGCAGGTAAAATAACAGTACTTAACACCCCAGGCATAAAGGTCACATTTGCTTACAAAGTTTGACAAAATTCAAAACAACATAAATTGATTTCATATAGTTTATATGAATTGGCAATATATGACCTACCTGGAGAATATTATTTTTTTATGCACCACAATAGACAAACTCCGCACCCAGAAGTCTTTGACTTGTGCGGGGGGAGCTCACATACACATATAGACAAAGGACACCACCCATAACTCATCAGAAGCCGGCCTTCCCACATTCGAGTGAAAAAGACCGACTGTCCGAATCGAATGCAGGACTTGAACCCGCGACCTCCTAGTCCAATTCGTGTGGTTACTCACTTCGCAAACTGAGCCATTCAGACTGTTTATGGTAGGAAATTCTCTACAACTTTGCTAGTGCATTTGTAGAACGACGAAAGAAAGGCAAATGAATTTGCAGGTTATATTTATTATCTTGAACAGTTACATCCGACTATTATCATGTTATGAATAGCGTAAGTCTTTTACGGGTAAATATAGATTTGAAATGCACACACTCTAACATGTTGGCCTAATACTAATTCTAAACTCTGCGAAATAAGATAGCGAATCATTTTCGCGCTCTTGAGTTATTGTTTACATTGAGTTGCCAGTATCGTATAGTAGATAATCTGATGATAACAAATTCGCCGAGCGTAAATATATTTGCTGTGGCGGATCCTGGAAACAAATGAAAATTTGACTTTTAGAATCACATGGATTTCGCGTAAACATAACTGAAAATAAAAGTTCTTCAACTGCTACAAGCACTTATTGTCAGTTAACAATAACATGCTGTTGCTCAAACTACCAGGAAATTTGAAATTAATCATAGAGTTAAAGAGGTTGAAACAATATCTGCCACTGTAATATTTACTGTATGATTTAGATGTTAGGAATATATGTTATTTAACCTATTTATGTTGGCAATATGTGACCACTTCCGCCTCCACGGGCCAACTTGAATATTTTTCAAAAATATCCAGTTCCTTAAAAAGCTATTTCTGCCTTTCATTTCATCTACCTAGGTAACACTTGAATGTGTTATATATTCAGAGTTCATCATGTCAAGTTTATAGTTTTTCTCATCGTAACTTTGCATATTTTTTGAATATTCGAATCTTTAGGTACCATTTCCCACTCTTCGAAGTTCCTACCTTGAACGTTTTGTCTGCTATGCTGCTTTTCCCGTTTTGTATCGAGAACTGCCTGTTTGCCATTTTTGTCTGCAGATCTTCTTGTGAACCGTTGTATTGTATTGTGTCTTTTTGGACAACAGTTATGTGTAAAGTGATTTTGGTTTATGGTAATTGTTAATTATTGTGACTGGCTGTTGGGTTCCACAGTTTGATTTGCTTGAAGAGGCCTCTTTTGATATTTATTTCTGAGTGGGTACTCGTCGATATTTGTATGAAAGGCTCCAACATCTGCCGCAATTCGAGTTACGTCAGATAAAATTACCCAGTAGGTTACGATATTTCACCCCAACCATTCGTCTCCTGGTATTAGCGTAAGGACCTTTGGCGTAGAGATTTTCCTGTCCATCAACTAGCTAGCAGATGCTATTTGAATCCCGTCGCCTTCCCTGCACTGTACCGGATTGGTTCCTAAGATTAGTACTTTCCAATTTTATATCGACTACATTGTCCAGGAGTTTGTACCCTGTGGGTCCGGGATTGAACTAAAAGAATAAGCCCAATGTAACTCCTGCCTGTCGTACGAGACGACTAATCGGAGTCAAGCAGGTGGTAGTGGACTTTTCCTTTACGCGATAGCAAAGGATTAGGCCCCAACTCCTCTTCCTCACCGAAACCCAACCCAGTGTCAAAACAGCCACTAATCACCTTAATTTCTCGGGGTGTAAGCTCCTTACTTCCTTTAGATTGCATGGAGGCGTGTGCGCATACGTCCATAGCAATCTACCCTGCACCAGACTCCCCAATTTAGAAGCTGGAAGAAAAAACATACTTTGGATGAAACTCTCTCTCAGGGCTGCTACTAAATTCATCTGTTGCATACTGGTCACCTTCTGACAACAACTTTGCCCAGCTCTTCGACTACCTTTCTGAAAACACCGACCATCTTATTTCTGAATATACTTCCTCCGATGTCACTATTCTTGGTGACTTCAATGTCCATAATAAGTAATGGCTAGGATCTTCAAAAACCTATCCACAATGGAGAACAGCAGAGGCCTTTGCAGTCAGCAACTCATTATTCAATATGGTTCAGCAACCTACTTACTTTCCTCGCATCCCAACACATAGCTCAAATCCCTTGGATCTTCTTCTTACTACAAAACCTAAATGCTATAAGATATCAGTCACCGCCCCCATTGGTCGCTCAAACCACGGCGTGGTCACTGCTTCCTGCGCAATGCAACCCGAGGTCACACAGTCATCACACCCACGTATCGTTTGGCACTACAACTACGCGAACTGGGTGGAAATGCGGGATTACTTTTCCTCATTTCCATAGGCATCTGCCTGTTTCCCTCATTCTGACCCCTCTGGAAACGTCACCGAAACTATCCAAGCTAGCATGGAATTATTTATTCCACGTACACAGAAAGCCTCTTCAGCCACTCAAAAGCCCTGGTTCTCTAAATACTGTGACAAGGCCAGACTTGAAAAAGTCAAAGCTCACAAAACGCTTCTACACAATCCCAGTCAAGAAAACCGTCAAGCATTTAACGACGCAAGAAACCGCTATTTCCGCATTCTTTCTGAGGCAAACAACTCGTTTAATAACCACATCAAAAACAAAGTCATCTCAAGCTCCAACGGCAGCAAACCCTTCTGGCGTCTTGCTAAATCTATTGGGAATAATTTCTACAAGAGCACGTTCCCACCTCTTGTTTTAGGGGATGAAATTGTTTCTACCGCCCTGGGCAAGACTGAACTTTTTGCCTCGTTGTTCGCCGGCAATTCTACTCTCAACCCACCTCCAAATATTCCACCACCAACAGTCCCCAATGGCGCGCATAAAATGACGGATATCATTTTCAAAACTAAAAACGTACGAAAGATGCTATCTTCTCTTAATACCAGGAAAGCCTCTGGCCTTTACGATATCCCAGCAATTGTTCTCAAAAAATGCGCACCAGAACTTGGTCCTGTCCTGACTCGTCTGTTTCAGACATTTTACAATATTCCCTAGTAACTGGAAAACTGGTCGAGTACAACCCGCCCCCAAGAAAGGATCCAAAGCGCTTCCTAGCAACTACGTGCCTATTTCTCTCCTTTCAGTCGTCTCTAAAGTGATATAAAAGTATATAAACACCGAATTACTAAAAATTTTTAAAAAACACAGTCTAATCCACGACAGTCAGTATGGATTCCGTCAGCCCAGATCAACTGCCGACCTCATTTCCTTTGTCACCCATTCTTGGAACAAGTCTATGGAACTACATGGTGAATCCCAGATTGTCGCTCTAGACACATTCAGAGCATTCGACCAGGTCTGGCATGCAGCGCTGCTTAATAAACTTCCGACCTATGGCCTACCACCAAAACTCTGTACCTTTACAGCAAATTTTCTCTCCAACCGGAGCATTTCTGTTGTCGTGAATGGCCATTCCTCTAAACTGTATCAATTAATGCAGGAGTTCCTCAAGGTTCAGCTTTAGCCCCTACTTTGTTTCTTCTCCACATCAATGACCTCCTCTCTAGCACATCCAACCCAGTTCACAGTTACGCGGACGACAGTACCCTCCACTCAAATATACAATATTCTAAGCCTGGCTCTTTAGCCCAATTAGATGAGGATCGCAGACTCATGGAGGGTTCTGTGTCCGTGGATCTCCAAAAAATATTAGGCTGGGGAAGTAGAAATCTTGTACAATTCAACCCCATCAAATCTCAGTCTTGCTTTCTATCTCATAAGAAATACACCAGCCCTAGACACATCTCAATGAACAAACAAGTTATTCAAAGTAATGAATCCCTTTTACTTGTTGGCATTTCTGTGGATCGAAATCTCAATTGGCAACAACATGTCACATCAAGTGCAGAAGCGGCTGCTAAGAAATTAGGTTTCCGCTTCCGTGCTCGCAAATTCTTTTTACCAGCTAATTTCTATACCTTATATACTTCACAAATAAGGCCAAACCTCGAATACTGCTCCTACGTCTGGGGTGCCGCTGCCGCTTCTACACTCGCTATCCTGAACTCCATTCAGAAGAGAGCTATACGTCTCATGGGTGACCCTACCCTCACCCAAAGGCTGCAATCCCTTGCCCACCGACGTACTGTTGGTGACCTCTCTCTCTTTTATAGATATCTGCACGGGCACTGCTCAGAGGAGCTTTCCTCTATAGTTCCCCCACCTGCTGCCCCAACAGATATACCAGGGGAACAGAGCGAATGCACCCTTTTGCTGTCCAGGTCACCAGTCACCAGACATAGAACATCTTGTTATTCCCGCTCTTTTGTCCCGAGGACTTCCAAGTTGTGGAATTCCTTGCCGGCACATGTTTTTCCTTCTCCTCCAAACCACCAACCCTTCAAGTCCAGAATTAACAAGTTGCCTCTTTCCTCCTTGTCGACACCCACGGTACGATAGTATTTAGGCTGTAAGCCCTTGTGGTGTGTTGTTGAAATATATATAAAAAATATGGGATTATCTGTAGTAATGAAAATCGTTTTGTGGACCATTATTCTAATGAATTAAATACAAATCTCATAAACTTTATGTCGACTATTCCCAGCCACGGGTTAAATCTATAACGCATAGAATTTATTAAATATTGGGTAGTCTTTATTTATTTAATCTCTACCACTTTTTCTAACCCTTTTGTAATATTTTTTGTGAACGTTCTTGGAAGCCAATTATGGGAGAAATAGTACTGTTCAATGCTTACCTTTAACACAGATTATTATAATAACTATTTATATTCGAAATTCACGAATTTACGAATTTAAATGGCAATACACCGTTAACATATCAGATATAATATCTTTATTTTAAATTTACCAAGTGGTTTAAATGTCGACACATTATCAAAGTAATATCATACAATATCTATATCTTAATTTTACCCAGTAATTTAAATATTTATACACTTAGATGTTTATTTTTGGACGTATTATATTTATACAGTGTGGAACAGCCAAATGGAATAAATTCGATAACGGATAAATGAGGACGTGTTGGGAAAAACGCTTGGACACGTCGATTTGTATTTTTAACTGCGCATCTTTTTCAAGAAAAAAAAAATTATTTAGGGTGCGTCATGTGACAGTGGCCAATACCAACTTTCTTATTTTAAATACAAGCCCCTGTATATTATTAATTTT
The DNA here is from genome assembly GCA_964006375.1 of Tillus elongatus. Taxonomy (NCBI): domain Eukaryota; kingdom Metazoa; phylum Arthropoda; class Insecta; order Coleoptera; family Cleridae; genus Tillus; species Tillus elongatus. The sequence goes on from OZ023262.1 coordinate 271,977,091, forward strand.
TTGGATTCTTCAGAAAATTCTAGACATAATTCATGTACAATGTCCTATACCTATCTTCAACTGTTTCGGAAATATTAAGTATTTTCAGATTTATTACAAAAATTAACATTAAAAATAGAAAATTATTTTATTTCACAAATTCTAATAAGAAATACTGATTATTTCTTAATAATTTAAAAAAACAAAAAAAAATTAATGTCAATGTAGTAAATGTTCAAAATGCTCGCCACGAACATCTTGGCAACATGCTAATCTGGTATAGAAATGTCTTCTAACATTACTCAACATCTCAGGCGTGACTGATCTAATCGCAAGCGTGATTCGTCTTTTTAAGTCATCTAAGTTGAGGGGCTTAGTTTTGTATACAATACTTTTGACATATCCCCACAAAAAGTAGTCTAATAGCGACAGATCAGGAGATCGTGCTGGCCATTCTATCGATCCGCGCCTCCCTATCCACCGATTTGGAAAAATTTGGTTCAGGTACTGCCGGACATTGATTTGGTAATGGGGCGGTGCTCCATCTTGCTGAAACCATATTTTATTGGCAGGAACTTGTGGGTTTGCTGGATCTGGATATAAGTTTGTCAAAGTTGGCACGACATTATTTTGGAGCAGTTCTAAATATTTATCCCCATTCAAGTTGCCATCAATGAAAAAGGGACCTACGATATGATTTCCAACAATTCCTGCCCAAACATTAACTTTTTCAGGATATTGCGTATGTTCCTCTCTCATCCAATGAGGATTCTCATTAGACCAATAGCGGCAATTTTGACGATTAACATGACCGTGAAGTGTAAATGTGCTCTCATCAGAAAACAAAACATCTTCTAATTGGATCACATTGTTATCTAACATTGCCATCATTTGTTCACAAAAATACGTTCTCCTATCGAAATCGTCCTCCATGAGCTCCTGAGTTGGTATCATTTTATAGGGATGCATTTTACTTTCCTTTAATGTTCGAAAAATTGCTGTGTGGCTAACGTTGAATAGTTGGGCTGCTTGTCGACCAGAAGTATGTGGGTTTTCTTGAAACTCAAGCGTAATATCCAATTTCGTATCATCACTTACTGCATTGGCAGCTACTTTTTTTATCTGTCTCACATGACCAAGCTCGCGAAACTGCTTTTCTATTTTGCTAATTGTTCCTTGGGATACAGGCGGCAAATTTGGAAATTTTTCGTGAAATAAGCGAGACACTTCCATCTGTGTCCGTGTGTTATCTCCATAACCAATCATTTGTAGAATGGTTATTTTGTGCATTTCTGTTAAATGAACCATTTTTCTGATATTATTACGTACAGTTAACGAAATTCAAACGACAATATCACTGACACTAATCACTACTGTCATGCAGGCAGACAACAAGTTGCTAAGGCTACGAGTTTTATACGAACAGAAAGAAAACTGTTTTTGTTTTTGTTTCATTTCATATCAGTAAAAAGAAACGCAGGAATGGTTTTTGTTTACTTTCTCATTATCAAGAGCTGAATGGGAAATAAGTATTGAATGCAATGTAGCGAATTTGTGAAATAAAATAATTTTCTATTTTTAATGTTAATTTTTGTAATAAATCTGAAAATACTTAATATTTCCGAAACAGTTGAAGATAGGTATAGAACATTGTACATGAATTATGTCTAGAATTTTCTGAAGAATCCAAAAAATTAATAATATACAGGGGCTTGTATTTAAAATAAGAAAGTTGGTATTGGCCACTGTCACATGACGCACCCTATATAATTTTTTTTTCTTGAAAAAGATGCGCAGTTAAAAATACAAATCGACGTGTCCAAGCGTTTTTCCCAACACGCCCTCATTTATCCGTTATCGAATTTATTCCATTTGGCTGTTCCACACTGTATAGGTATTATATATACTTTATTATTTTCTAAAAAGAAAACCCTTAATTTAGCCAGTGAAGTGTTTTGGTCAATGTTTTACTACATGTTCTGCAGGTCCTATAAATTTTTGGCTCCTTATTTAAAGCTTAGGCAAGTATACTGGACGTACCTATGATGTGATGCGTCTTGCGACCATAGATTTTACAGTAACAGTTACTTTTTAGGTCAAATATTCCCTAGCACATTTATATCTCTTTTTAGTGAATTTTCATTAAGAAAATTCACTAATAGAGAGGTATCGATGGTAAGACTTTTGAAAAATTTCTTCAAATGACCGTGAATTAGGGCCCCTCTAACCCAAATCCAAGGTCACTTAAAATGTTTATATATATATATATATATATATATATATATATATATATATATATATATATATATATATATATATATATATATATATATATATATATATATATATATATATATATATATATATATATATATATATATATATATATATATATATATAACCGATAACTCAAAAAATACTTCATCAATCGAAACCAAATTTGGCAATTCCCTTTATTTTTTAGCTTGAATGAGTTCGTTAGACAGTTTTGACACTCAAATACTTTTAGAAAAAAATACGAAAAACTGTTTGAAAACACAATATCTTTTAAATCACTATAAATGTGAAACTAAAACTTTTCACTCACGTATATATCGTATACGTAGGTCCTACCTACCACATTTAAACTCAATTGGTTCAGTAAATATTGAGTTATAGCTAAATAAAAAACAAATAGTTTACGATATAACCTGAAATTACCCAGAATAGGCGCCTATATTGTGAGACAAGGTCAGACAGATATGTCAGGGTCATTTGTTATTTTGCCAACTGACAGCAGACAGCAGTCATGAGTGAATCGTGTACGCTCGGATGTAGGGGGGGGAGTCGAATTCGAGGTTATCATCTACTTCTTATACTACTTCTTCTTTCTCTTTGTTTACAGAATTCATAAACAGAGAAGAATAAGAAGATAACCTCGAAATCGACTCCGCTAACCCGCTAATACCTTAGAATATAGTACTTATTGTTTACTTTTACTTTTGATTTACTCTTCATGTAGTATATGGAAAATTTGATGTAAATGAAACTGCATAATATCATACAGTAGTTTAAATTATACCTATAAACATTAAAATATTAATTTCAAAATTTTCTATTGTTTATATTTATTTATTTCATTTTCAAAAGATATGGATACAGCAATAATAAATAAGTGTTAAAAAGAGTTTAGGCGCAGCAAGTGCGATATGGTAGCGAATTTTCGGAAAAATATTTCACATGGTTGTAATTCAATTTTCTAGCTTCATAAAAAAATTAAGTTTGATCATTGTCGAACGCAAGATCTAAATATTTTTTGATAATAGAAAGATATCGATTGTAACACATATAAAAAAATCTTAAATAGAGCGCGTATTAGGACCTCCAAAACCAATCATCAAGGTCTGTTTGAATTTAAAGTATTAATTTTGCTAATATGCCGTACTATGTAACGGTCTTATTCATTACCGTAACTCTCTTGCTGACAGAGCGAGAACCTCAAGAGAAGCTTAAATATGAAAAGATGACTGCATTATTGAACAACAATTCAAGTTTTGTTTTGAAAGGATTTGTTGAAAACTTGCTCTTGAAAATTACCATCGTAGCGATCTTAATGCCTTCCTTCATTTACATCAGATATTAAAATATTTACAGATGGAATATTTGCCTTAGGAAAAAAGATCGTTATTTTTTACAATTTCTTACTAAAATGTTTGGTTTGTTAAAAGATTTGAATAATAGCCTCTTTCTTAGAAATCTTAAAATATCGATGCATATAGTTAAAACGTAGTTCTCTGTGGTAAAAGCACATACATCATGCGGAAAGGTCCTGAGGAGAAGACTATTCGCAACTCATGGTTGACGATATTTCGCGCGAAATTTTACTCTACTCTACAGAAGAGATACATCGGTTATGCTCTGGTCCAATGGGATTTAAACACGCGCGACAGACTCTAGAGAGGAACTGCGTGTAACAAAAACCAATCGACAGTAAGGTTCGAGTAGAGTTTCTATCGGACAGGCAAGTAAAACGTAACTTCCGCAGGGCGTGTATGTCTGGTATAATTATTGTCCAAGTGTTGAACATAACTTGAATTTGGGTTAGTGATTGTAATATCCCTTTTAAGAGAAAATGGACTAAACAGTGAGTCTCTAATAAAGCTTTCAATGCAGAGGCAAGTTGTTAACGGCAATTTTTTGTTGTAATTACAAGATTCAAGTAAACGGTTTCGAGTTTTCAAGTTCAAGTTCTCACTTTCGATCTCCGATTCAAGTTTACCTTTATGATTTTTCCGTATATCGTTCAAACATACCCTTGCTGTCCGAGTTGACCGTTAAAAGTTCAAGTTCTCACTTTCGATCTCCGATTCAAGTTTACCTTTATGATTTTTCCGTATATCGTTCAAACATACCCTTGCTGTCCGAGTTGACCGTTAAAATACACTTTTGCTGTTCAGATTCAGGTTTACGTCTAGTTTGAAGTTATTTTCAAGTTCAAGATTCAACCCCAGTGCCTACCTAACCTCTTGAATGTACATTGCACGTGCACTTTCTTCCTGTCTCCACCTTTACGAGCGTTTTCTACCAGTTACTGACTCCTCTCGAAATTAAGTGCCTATGGTGAGCGCTAAACGCTGATACTATTCTGTACAAATTCTACATTCCGTCAGCAGGCAAATTAACAGCTGTGGGGCCTTATATGAAGGCCTAGATTAGCTGGTGAACCTTTGGAAATGCCAGTGCACTACATGTAACTCCTTTGCAACTTTTTTGAGTGGTTATTTTAAAGACTTAAGCAAGACACGAACTTTTCTACACTCATTAAATTTCTCATTAAATTTATCTTTAAATTGCAACATAAATATAATGTCAGTCAAAATTAAAATCTTAATGAGATGGATCGTTATATATAAATGTATTTTGTATTTTCTTTTTGTATGTTGTCAAATATGTAAATTAGGAATACTAGTATGATAATTAATTATTTATCATTTTGCTCACGAACCTTGCAAGCCTTCAAAAATGCTTTAGAGTACTAGAAATAGCTTATAACCTTTCATTTAAGTTATGGTTGACCATTACTTAATTTTACAGTATCTGAGATTCTCTCACAAACTCTTAAGAAAACAACACAGAACAATTAACTAGAAATTACCTAACAAATTAAAATTCACAACATTGCCAGATTTAATAGAAAACCCTTTAACTTTAAATTTAATATTCATTTCGCTACTTTGTAATGTACCACATATACAGCGCGGCGCGTTGAAAACGAAACAGACCGATTTGCGTCCAGATAAAAAAAAATTAAGAAACGCTGAAACACGTCAATTTTAATATTGAGGGGGACATGTTTTGACATAAAACTCAACTTTGTCACATCAATCCCTTAAGGTTGGTGATCACAACCCTTATATTTTAAATAGGGAACATGGGTCGAATGTTACATCATTTGAAAGCTCTTTCGTTTCTGAATTCAGCACACAAATTTTTTTTGGAAGTTTTATCAACTCGTTTAAAAATTATTCAGTTGGAGTTGCAAGAACGTATTTCATTTATTGTGATAAGAAATGCACTAATTAGTCAAGTTTTCATTAAAGAAACTAAAAAAGGAGACCAAACGTTCAAAAATGTTTATTCAGTTAAGTAAGTGTTCAAATTGTTGACCACCAGCTTCCATACAAAAGTACAAATTTTGTTCAAAACGAGCTCTGACATTCTGGAGCATTTGTGGAGTTATTAGACGGCATTCTTTAACAATGCGTCGTCGTAATTCTTCCAGAGACTCCGGTTCTGTTGCGAAAGTTATACTCTTTAAATGGTCCCATGGAAAGAAGTCTAAAGGAGTTAAATCTGGTGATCTAGGAGGCCAGCACCTCTACGCCCAATCCATTGCTCTGGAAACTCTCTGTTCAAAAACTTCCTAACACGTTGTGAAAAATGTGGAGTAGCTCCATCTTGTTGAAACACTAATTGATTTTCTTGATAGCGATCATCCTTTTCAACATTGTCAATTAGTAGGGGGTAAACGATATCTTATAGTAACTCTAAATACGTTTTGCTACTCAAATTGCCATCAAGAAAAATTGGTCCGATTAAACGGTCTCCAAAAATGTCCAGACATTCAATTTCTGTGGAGTTTGATTGTGGACTTTGTGAAAATTTCTTGGATTATTATCTTCCCAATAACGAGACGATTAACTGTAGAATTTAATGAAAACGTACACTCGTTTAAAAAACAGATGTTGAACAGAAAGTTCCCGTTATCAGCTATTCGTGCAGTCATAACTTCACAAAACTCCAGCCGCCGATCAAAATCATCTTCATTCAGTTGTTGTACAAGATGAATTTTATACGGGTGAAATTTATGATGCTTCAATATTCGCTGAATAGTTCTTCTTTTGATGTTTGAAACAGTGACCAATTTTCTCGTGCTCAAAATTAGGTCTGCAGCAATTTGTCCTAAAACGTCAATCTCAGTAGTCTTATTTCTAACCGGAAATTTACGTTCAGGTTCCCGTTCTTTGTTGGCTACTGAACCACTTTGTCTAAACTTTGCAACTAACTCCAAAATGTATTTTCTGTTAACATGTCTGTTCGGATGTCGTTCATTAAACAAATTTGCGGTACGGTTGGCACACTCATCGTTTTTGAAAAAGAGTAATTATTTCAACTTTTTCTTCTACAGAATACACCATTGTGAAATTAATTTTCGGTAGTACTATCAAGGATCAAACTGACCGATAAACTGAAATAATAAACCGCATTTCTCTCATTCCGATAAGAAATAAAGTTAATAAAATTTCCAAAAAAATTAGTGTGCTGAATACAGAAAGGAAAAAGCTTTCAAATTCAAATTTAAAATATAAGGGTTGTTATCACCACCCTTAAGGGTTTATGTGACAAAGATGAGTTTTGTGTCAAAACATATCCCCCTCAATATTAAAATTGACGTGTTTTAGCTTTTTTTTAATTCTCTGGACGCAAATCGGTCTGTTTTCTTTTCAATGCGCCACCCTATATTTAATTTACCAGGAGTTCTGATTTAAACAACTCCAATTATTACTTGTGATCAATAAATTTAAATATTTGTGTTTTTAATATCTGTTTTGATTGAATAATTAATTCCTCACTTAACCTTTCTCAATTCTGGTGGTTCTGTAATTCTTTATATCTATTATCCAGATCTCTTTAAACAAACTAACTAACGTAGTGCCGGTGTTTTGACTTAAAGATCTCATAAATCTAGGAATTTGATCAGGACACGACTAAAGCCTAGTAAGTATTTGATTATCTTTTCATCTTCAAATCGAACAGTGTATTCCTTATCTTACAAAAATAATAAATCTGAGAGATAAGTGCAAATAAGTTGGGGTTTGGGAGGTGGTTATTGCATCACTTTTAACCGGATTTAGATCCAATTGAAATATGTGGCAAGATATCAATCGCGGACAAATATCAAATAAATACACTCGGGTTTTTAGGCTTAAATTGGCACAACTAGTAGTGTAAAAGTCTTATGAAAATTCACTACTATCACGCACTTTCTGCGTCCCGAAATTTCTTTTAAATTGACAATAGTCTTCAATTACTACTTTCCTAAAACATAGCGCCTCCGTGGCAGTGCGGGAAAGTCGAATCAGACTTTTCAATACGTACTCGGGGGACGACGGTTCGAGACTCACTGTCGTCGTTGAGATCGAGCTCAAGGTGGAGGGTAGGTTAGTTTAGATGAGCAAAAAGGATCAGCAATGGCCTAATTGCCAGTAAGCATCTTACCTTTTTCCCCTAAAACATATACATTTTTAATCAAATTGAATATGCTGAATAAAAAGTAACTATCGTTAATGGAATCTACATCATATAATCTTTAATGTGTTTCGTTATTATGAAATACTCTAGACGTCGGATAAAAAACGTTTTTTTGTTTCTTTGTCCCATGTAGTCAGATGCGTGTATAGAGGATAAATGATTATTCTTTTTATACGAAATATTTTTTAAAACTCATGCGTCGTCAGGCAGAGACTTTCAAGACACACAGGTAGTAGTAGTTGACTTAGATGATTTATATTTCATCGCCTGTTAATACCTAAAAGGGACCAAAGATTTAGGCCAACGAAGAAAACTTTCTGAATTCTATTACGTCGTATTAGGTCACATGTGTGACGTTAGTCTATCACCAGCTAGGGCTGGAAAATAATAACTTTTCCATACCCTCTTTCTCGCCAGACATGTGTCGAAGTTTGGGAAACTATTACAGAATAAAATCATTAAATTACATTTTTATTATTTTACTTGATAAATAAAGAACTAACTTGCTTTAGATACAACGAAAACGTCACGACGCAGCAAGTGCGTAATGGTAGCGAATTTTGAGAAAATATTTCAAATAACGAGAAATAACAAAATAATTATTATGGGAAACACAAATTTGTTTAACTAAATACAGGCGCAGATGCTTTATCTAGCTTCGCAAATGTTTATTTTCTGCACTGTAACCGGTTTCGCTGCTTGACAGCATCATCAGAGCAGAAAAATAAACATTTGTGAAGTCAGAGAGCCGTTAGGTCTGTATTTAGTACGGAACGGTTTCACCAAGTTGGGGCAGCAACATGAAATGATTAAATGCCCGAAGAAGAGGCTTTTTTTTCCAGACAATAAATTTTTTATTAATTCCTTATGCGTTTCGGCCAACTGAGTAGCCGGCTTTAGGGGTAAATATAAAAAGGGTAAAAGGGCTGTCAGGAAACATTGTTTTTTGGTAGGCAATTATGCTAGTTGGAGCTTAATGGTCTCAAAACAATCAATACACAAACCTCTAAGTTAACATCTGAAGTCAAACAGTAAAACAAGCTCAAAATCTACAGTAAAAGTTGAGAAAGCTACAGTAAAAGCTAAAAGAGCTACAGTGACACAAGCTAAAAGCTAAAACAGAGTCAAACATCTAGTACAAGCGGATCAAAAGCATCAGGGTAAAGTAATACATAGTAAACTAATAACAAGGTGTAAAATTTATTGCGAAATGGAAAACCTGTGTAGTCAACTGACTAAGAGTAAACACAACAGGAGGTCACACAGTTTAGCAGAAACCCCAAGAGAACTCCTAAGGGGTGCAAATTTTGCGAAATAAAACACAAGAACAAAATGCCTTGCATACTTATTTTTCAATTCTTGAAAATTGAAGTTAAAACTATACGAAAAGTTAGCCAAGTTGAAATTGCGTCTATTGCACCAGAGATCCAACAACATCGTTACCAGAAATCGATTCACAATCCATAAAACGGCAATCTAATCACGAAGTAGGAAGAAAAGTCGGCCGTTTATGAAAACGTAAAAACGGGAAACACTGCCGCAACGGCAAAACAGCGAACCGAAACAAAATAACAGGATTGACAGATATGTCAAAGACAAACAAGCGGACACGGAAGGGGAGCCACAGAACAGCCATCTTCATATCCATAATAACTTTAGCCACAGAAAAGTCATAGAGTTCAGGAACAACAGTTCACTAGATGATTGTATAATGAAGGAAAGTTCGTTAGGTGTGTGCTTGATAAGTTCAAAACCTCACCAATGGAGCAGTTGAAAATCTTAATCTCTTCTGGACAAACTGCTCAACCTCAAAATTTTAAGGACGTATACTCTTGGCATCGGTATCCTCGTTGAACCAGTGACCACTCTCTCCCTCTGAAATGACAAACAAAGACGGACCTATCATTACCGATCTGATTTCTACTTCTGAGGTGTTCTGACACCCTGGTACTCAATGATATTCCGGTTCTTTCGATATACACAGCATTATAATCGGGGGCACCACATCTTAAACGGTAGAGGCCTGACTTCTGCAGGTCTGTAATATTATCCTTGTTGTGAATGAACATGTTGTGTGAACGAAACCTTCACATTGTCGCCTTTAAGAGCTTTATCTGTGGCGTTGGACCACAATAAGTGACTGGGGAAATAAGACATTGGGCAAGAGGTAGACCGGAGCTCATTTCAATTAAGAGCTGACGGCTCTTCCTATTGACTATCCTATCGACAATATTAACTGGGTACTCGTTGTTGAATGCGAGTTGTTAGTTCTTTAATAAAATCAGTTCCCGACTGTGGAACTCTGAACAGTCTGTCGATCGGAAATATAATTGATGTCATTTTATGAGACATGTGATGGCAGGATTTGAACGGAATCAAGTGATCGGTCTGAATGGGTCTTCCATAAATGTCTAAACTGATGAAACGGTTACTTCTCTTCAACTTAAAGTCGCAGAAACTTATGGATGAATTCACTTCTAACTCCATAGTCAAATTGATATTGACGTGTAGGCTATTCAGCCAACCTAGGAACAGGGGGAGCTGCTCTATGGTACCCGACCAGACCGGGATGAAATCACTAGAATAAGGGTTATAGTCTCTGAAAACCAGTTCACTCACAAAGAAACTCATAAAGATGACTGTGCAAAGAGGTGACAAAGGGTGCCCCAATGGGGGGCCATCTTTCTGCACAAAAATCCTATCATCGAACGAAAATAAATACTGAGCCAGACAAATTTTCACCAAGGCATGTAGGACCCTCTGTGATTCACTACTAAACGAAGGGGTAGCAACTAAACTCTTTAAGTGTCTGACTGATGGGGACACTGGTAGACAGATTGGAGACAACGAAAGACACCATAAATGAATTCTCTCCCAACGTTATATCGCTGAGTCTATTTACCAGCTCTGCAGAATTCTTGACACAGTAAGGTTGTTGCTAAGCTACCCCAGACATTATAAGACAAATATTTCGAGAACCTGTAAGAAATTCAACCCACGAAAGAGACGACTGGGCGGATAGGACAACCCTCTTTATGTATCTTGTGGAGGCTGTAAAGTCGTGGAATTATATGGTTCATTGGGCACACCTGCTTGTAATTTTCGGAAACTAAGGGAGCATACTTATCGAAAACCTTCTTAAACCTGGACGCGAAGAAAAGGAGCGGATTATAGCTGATTGTTGAGATCCTATTATCTCAAAAGAAAAGGATAACCTTGGAAATGTAATTTGTCTTATTTAGCAACGCAATGGCCATTATCTGCCTTCGAAAGGAAAAGATAGTTATTAGTAATCGTCTCTCTCATTTGAGAAAGAGTGATCACTGCTGCAACAAGGACTATGATGCCAAGATTTTACATCCCTCAAATTTAGGGGTTGAGCAGTTTTCTTCTAGAAGAGATTGAGATTTTCAAGTATGTCAACTGCTTCACCAGTGAGGTTTTACACTTATCAAACAAAAACATAACGAACTTTCCTTCATCATTACTTAGTGCATTTGAAGGTTTTTTTTGTCTATGCCTTACATGTAAGCCTTCAACAAATTCTTGTCACAACACAAGCCCAGGGCATCCAAATCCTTCTCCAGGATCAACAGATCCTCACTACTTTAAATAACCTTGAGGAACTTCAAGTCATCAGCAAAGAGCCAAAAATCGCAGTCCTCAGCTGCACTTCCTACATCATTAATGAACAGATTAAATACAATGGGAGCACATTGTGACTCCAGGGGAACACCAGATATCGCGTTAATACTATGAGAAAGGTTTATCACAGAATATTATCACAGAAACGTATTTCGTAAGTTTCATTCTATGGTCAGGTCAGGTCAGGTCAGGTTATGTCAGGTCATCAGGTCATCATACATGACTCATCACAAACAAGTTAAAATACGCAATATTATTTATACATTTAAATGTCAAATTCTATATCACTAAATATACATAAAACTAAGCCAAGGGCATATCGATTTTCATAATACAGTTCTTGTTTCATTTACGAACAGAAGCCTACTGGAACATTGTGAGATGTACGACAGGGTCGCCATCTCGGTGCGAAATCAGGAGAATCTTTTCACGACAGCTCCAATTAAGGTAAAATACTATTAATAGAGACTGTTTACAATCAACCAACAATTTTGGTAAATTCTAAGCCCTGGCCCATTAGGCTGGCTACCATAGCCGTATTACTTTATAGGTGTGTTCTCGCTGTAATTAGTATAGCACACTGACGAGCTCTAATTAGTGCGAAACCGGTCTGCGTTTCTAATTATGGTGAGAATACATCTAGCCTTACAAGAATTGACCCAGTATTAAGGAATAAATGAGCCAGGGCTGACAATTTACAAAAACTGTTAGTTAGTTTTACACGTTCTCTATTTATAACACTTTATGTTAATTGGAGCTTTCATCACAACATACTACGTGGTTCCGCACTGAGATGGAGACCCTGTCGTACATACCACAATGTTCTAGTAGGCTGGCTACCATAGACGTATTATTTTATAGGTGTGTTCTCGCTGTTATGAATATAGCGCACTGACGAGCTCTAATTAGAGGGAAACCGGTCTGCGTTTCTAATTACGGTGAGAATACATCTAACCTTACATACATTATCCCACCATCAGGAAGAAATGAGCCAGGGCTGAATATATCTAGCCTTACATACATTATCCCACCATCAGGAAAGAAAAGGGCCAGCGCTAACAATTTACAAAAATTTTGGTTGGTTGTACGCAGCCTCTATTTATAACATGTTGTGTTAATTGGAGCTATCGTCACAACACACTACCTGGTTCCGCATCGAGATGGCGACCCTCATAATGTTCTATGCCTTACATTTCCAATCTCGCGAAATTGCTTTTCAGTTGTACTACTTATCCCTTGGGATATAGGCGGCAAATCGGGAATTGTTCTTGAAAGGGGTGAGCAATTTCGATCTATAATCGTGTTTTATCTCCGTAACCAATCACCTGTAAAAAAAATTATGCGTTTCTGTTAAATAAGCCATGTTTCTGAATTGTAGTTAACAACTGACAACTAATATCACTCGGTTAGAATTATACAGCAAGTTGCTAAGGCATTTTAAACAAAACTAACATTGCCAACTGTAAAGAATGTTGATAACCTCTTTTGTCTCCCTTTTAACTCATACCGTCCAAAAACGACACTGAATTTGTTTTTACTTGCTGGCGCATTATCAAGAATTAAGCGAGATTGACGTTGTTCGGGATTTTTAGTGAATTTTCTTTTAAAAAATTCACTAATGAGGAGACCCCGACTTTTGAATTTAAAAAAAATTCTTTAAATGAGCGCTATTTAGGACCCCTGGAACCCAAATCCGAGGTCGGTTTCAGACTTTATATATATATATATATATATATATATATATATATATATATATATATATATATATATATATATATATATATATATGTGTGTGTGTGTGTGTGTATGTGTGTGTGTGTGTGTGTGTCACACCTATAACTAAAAAAATAATAGACCGATTTTGACAAAACTTGGTGAGTACCTTCCTTTTGCAAGTGGCTCGGAAAAGTTCGTTAGCCAGGAAAATCCGCCGAGGTTTTCTCGAAAAATTTTGGGTTTTCTTTCAAAAAAAAAATTATATTTCCGGAATTAACAAAGTAAGGGTAACCAAATTTGGTACGCGGGTTTTTAGTGAATTTTCTTTAAAAAAATCACTAATGAGAGATCCCGACTTTTGAATTTTGAAAAAAAATTTTAAATATGAGCGCTAATTAGGCCCCCCAGAACACATACCCGGGGTCAGTTTCAATTTTTATGTATATATATATATATATATATATATATATATATATATATATATATATATATTTATGTTATATATATATATATATATATATATATTTATGTTATATATATATATATATATATATATATATATATATATATATATATATATATATATATATATATATATATATATCACACCGATAACTCAAAAAATAATGGGCCGATTTTGATTAAATTTGGTGAATAAATTGCTTTTGCAAATGGCTTGGATAAGTTTGTTAGCCAGGAAAATCTGCCGAGGTTTTCCCGGAAAATTTTGTGTTTTCTTTCGAAAAAAAAATTATATCTCCGGAATTAACAAAGTAAGAGCAACCAAATTTGATACGCGGATTTGCATCCTTATAGGTAAGTCACCTACCAACATTTAGCGATTTAGGTCGAAAGATAAAAAAGTTATACGTATTTAAAGAAAAATAAATTGGGGTTTTCCTCAAAACGTCAAAGTTGCGATTTAAAACGTCAAAATCGGCAACATTTAGGCAAATAACTATTACGGGCTATGGAAATCAAATGTCTCAAGAAGAATATTTTACAAACCGTGAAGTCTCAGTTTCAACCGTCATTGTCTTTCATTTTACTAAAATGTTTCCAGAAAATTAATTTCAAATAGACCCTTTCCCTGATGCTTGGCAGTAGTCTTAGCTATAGAGTTTATTGTTTAATGGTATATAATTTTTGTCGAATTTTTATGAAACATGGCACATTGTTTTTACTATATACGTTATACTGGTAACCAAAATTGATGCCTGCTTTCTTAAACAGAAAACACACATATTTGCGATAGAAACATTTTAATGAAAATTCAGTACCATAACGCACTTACTGCGTCCAAAGTTTTTATCATTATAGGTAAGTTACCTACCAAATTTAGCTCTGTAGGTTAAAGGACAAAAAAGTTACAGGCATTTAAAGAAAAATAAATTTGGATTTTCCTCAAAACGTCAAAGTCGCGATTTAAAACGTAATATTTAGGCAATGAACCTGATACTAATATGAGCTATGGAAGGAAAATGTCTCAAAAAGAATGTTTCACAATGCCTGAAGTCTTAGTTTCAATCGTCATTTTACTAAAATATTCCCAGAAAATTCATTTCAAATATACTCTGATGCTTTGGCAGTAGTGTTGGCTATAGTTTATCGGTTAATGGTATATCATTTTTGTCGAATTTTCGTAAAAAATCAATAAAGTTCAATATATCCGTTATTATGCAAGATACGAAAAAATGTATACATTAATTATAGGATGTCTTGAGCTACATCTTAAAAAAATTCTACAATTATTACAGAGTGGCCCATAGGTCGTTGGTGATTCAAATTTGCTTTTTTTTAATCGAACACGCCATATGTTATTGCATTTTTGCATTTTCCATCGAAATATACAACATCTTTGTAAGAAAAGAAATTCGCTACGCAGCTAGTGCGTTATGGTGGCGTTTTTTCATTAAATGCTTCAAATTTGAATAGCTCAATTTGCTGTTAACCTATAAGGTTGACCAAGAAACCAGTTTTTTCGGGAACACTTTAAGCTTACTTGCGGAAATTTTTGTACATTTTCAAACAATAAAGTTATTTTGATGAAACATGGCACATTCTTTCTACTATATATGTTATACTGGTAACCAAATTTGATGCCATCTTTCTTAAAAAAACATATTTGCTATTAAGGACATTTTTATGAAAATTCACTACCATAACGCACTTGCTGCGTCCAGACTTGGTATAAATATTCACAATGATTGAGATATCGAATTCCTTTTATTGGGCTGTTCCACACTGTATATATTTATATTTATTTTCTCTCCGTAAACTTTTTATTATTATTTCATTTAATTCTTATTAATTATTTAAGTGACGACGTTTGATGGAAACCCAGTCTCATAAAAGTTCGTTGCCTAACGCATTTGCTACGTCCTGGCTTTTTTAGATTGGTTATTTAATTAGGTCAAAATATTTCTGAAATTGCGCGGCTAGGTGATACATCATTGCATTGTACATAATTAAATAAGACCGCTTACACCTCAACCTTACACCGCTAATGGTAATACGTTATCGTATCAAAACAGAAACAACCACAGTTTGGGTTGGAGGGTGGGTATGCCAGTGTCGGGTCGGGTGACGTCACAGTTGGCATATGTTGTCAAGGTAACGACACAGAGATAGCGAGTCAGAGCATGATATTGATTATGATTACAGGCAGCGCCGAGACGCATCACAGGACCAAAGCCGCCTCTGAAAAACAGCACGACCTCTGGTGTTACAAATGCAATAATCTACTAGATGGTGACCGCTGTCTCGACCTCTATGGTAATCACTCTTCCATGCATATGAAATGTGCCAAAGAGCAAAAGAAGTGTCAGGTAATTTAGAAAAGAATTCCTAATGTTAAAAATAAGTTTTTACATGATATACAGGGTGATTTATAAGTGGTGACCAAAAATGAAACCCCATGCTCTTTGAACAATTTTAGAGAGGGTATGTCCCATAAAAATTTTTCCTATAATGCTTCATTAAAAAGATACAGGGTGTTGAAGTTGAATTTCAAGAAATAAAATTTTCCAATTTTTTAAAAAGTAGCACATATATTTTGCTGAAACTTCGCATGTGCAGGCTGCTATGTAAGGCGCGTATTCTACCGTAACTATTGAATCGGCTAATCCAGCAGTGGCGCGCGTACCCACATGTCATTGGTTATCCCTCAAGAAAAAAACGGGTAAGCCAATGATGTTTTTTTTTTATTTTTTTTTTTTTTGAATCTTACTTTCATTCGTGAACAAAATTACTCTCTTGATAATTTTCTGTACGACGCTTATTTTACAAGTAAGCAATGAATCAGGTAAGTGTTTTAGAGCACAGTACATGATTTTTAACCAGTCGTTGTTTGTTAGAAAATCGCAATGATACACTTTTATGCCTCCATTGGCCTGAATACACGCACGACATCTTTTTAATATGGTAAATTTAATATCTTGATAATTTTTTGTACGACGATTATCTTTGTTGTATTTTAGTAAGTAGTAGTCTGGTTTGCCAAAGTTGTCATTAAGTGTCACTTGACGTTTAGGTTAACAAGTTGTTATTTTGAATATGTGTAAGTGGTACACTTTATAAAATTGCAAAATTTTTTACTCTTTCTTTCTTATAATAGAGTACACCTCAGAAGAGTATGCAGATATAATTTTTATCTACGGATATGCTGATGGAAATGCTCTAGCTGCTTGTCGGGAATATCAACGTAGGTTTCCCACTCGCCGTCAACCTACACCACGGGTTTTTTCTCGATCGTTTTCAAGACTTCGGCAGTGCGGTATTGAACAACGTCCTGACGCTAGAGCTAATGGTAGAAGACAACATCAACTTGAAGACGAAGAGAGAGTGGTGGATGCAGTGATGGATCAACCTTCTACAAGTACTCGGAGGATTGCCACGCAGTTACAATATTCTCAAAGCTTTGTCTGGAGAACTTTACATCGACAAGCCTTACATCCATATCATCGACAGAATGTTCATTGCCTTCTACCTGGAGATAATGTGCATCGACGAGTCTTTTGTGAATGGATGTTGGAAATGAACAATCAAAATATCTTATTCCCTAGTCTAATCTTCTGGTCTGACGAATCAACATTAACAAGAAATGGTATTTATAATTCTCATAATGAGCATGTCTGGTCATTGGTAAATCCACATGCAATAAGGACTCGCACATTTCAACATAGATTTTCCATTAATATATGGTGTGGTATTTTTAACGGCTCACTGTTCATGGAAGTCCTACCACAACGTTTAAATGGATCTTCGTACATAGCGCTCCTAGAAAACCGTGTAGAAAACATTCTAGATGACATTCCACTAGCAACAAGAGGTATAATGTGGTACCAGCATGACGGTGCACCAGCGCATCATAGTCAAAACGTTGTTATATGGCTACATGAACATTATAATGAAAGAAGGATTGGCAGAACTGGACCAATACATTGGCCTGCAAGATAACCGGACTTAAACCCACTTGACTTCTATCTTTGGGGTGATTTTAAGCGACTGGTCTACAGTGAACCAATAAATACACCAGAGCAGCTACAACAACTGATAAATAATGCTTTTCGTCATATTCAAGCAACAATGAATCCTCAAGACATTAAATTTTCCATATTAAAAAGATGTCGTGCGTGTATTCAGGCCAATGGAGGTATTTTGGAACATTTATTGTAATAAGTAAATTACTATAATCTTGATAAAAGTGTATCATTGCGATTTTCTACCAAACAACGACTGGTTAAAAATCATGAACTGTGCTCTAAAACACTTACCTGATTCATTGCTTGCTCGTAAAATAAGCGTCGTACAGAAAATTATCAAGAGAGTTATTTTGTTCACGAATGAAAGTAAGATTCAAAAAATGAAAAATAAAAATATATATATAAAATTGTTTAAGTACATAAAAATTGACAAATATTTTTTTACGAAAATTTTCCATTTTTTATAAAAATTTACTTAAGCAATGTTACACGAAGCTTTTTACGCAAATTTGCTAAAAAGTTTTTCACTCAAAAAATTGGTTAACATTTTTTTCGCGTGAGTTCGCAAATATTTTTTTCAATGTGTCGTTTTTGGACGGTATCAATTAAATAGGAGATAAAAGTAGTTAAGAACATTCTTCAAGTTGGCGATGTTACTTTTGTTTAAAACGCCTTAGCAACTAGCTGTGTAATTCTAATTGCGTGACAGTCAAAAAATTTTCGTTACAGAATCAAGTTTTCTGTATGTTTTGAAATTTACGCAGTTTTAGGACCAAAAAAATTCGAAAGCTCTGACACCGGTATTCCGCCCCCACACATTCTACCTCTAATTTCGATTCAGCAGAGAATACCATATGTTTGAATAAATTGAAAGTTTTCTAATAAGCTAACCCTAACACGTTATACTATTCGAGTTTTAACGAAAAATGCCAATTTTCACCAAATCACCCCTCATTATGCTTTAGCAAGTAGTTAAATCTGAATCTACATACTCGTATAGTGCGGATCCATTCCTTTTTTAAATCGGTGTTGTAGACACATGACGTGCTCTGTAAGTCTGGCTGAAGCTGTCAGCAACATGCTTTTTCTTAAATTATTATTTCAACATCACAACACGAGGGCTTACAGCCTAAATACTATCGTACCGTGGGTGCCGACAAGGAGGAAAGAGGCAACTTGTTAATTCTGGACTTGAAGGTTTGGAGGTTCGGGGGAGAAGGAAAAATATGTGCAGGCAAGGAATTCCACAACTTGGAAGTCCTCGGGACAAAAGAGCGGGCATAACAAGATGTTCTATATCTAGTGACCTGAACAGTAAAAGGGTGCATTCGCTCTGTTCCCCTAGTAGATATGTTGGGGGCAGCAGGTAGGTGGAGGAACTATGGAAGAAAACTGCTATAAGCAGTGCCCGTGGAGATATCTATAAAAGAGAGAGAGAGAGGTCTCCAACGGAACGTAGGTGGGCAAGGGATGGCAGCCTTTGGGTGAGGCTAGGGTCACCCATGAGACGTATAGCTCTCTTCTAAATAGAGTCCAGGATAGCAATTGTAGAAGTGGCAGCAGCACCCTAGATGTGGGAGCAGTATTCGAGGTTTGGTCTTATTTGTGAAGTATATAAGGTATAGAGATTAGCTGGTGAAATGTATTTGCGAGCCCGGGAAAGGAAACCTAATTTCTTAGCAGCCGCTTCTGCAATTGATGTGACATGTTTGTGCCAATTGAGATTTTGATCCACAGAAATGCCAACAAGTGAAAAGGACTCATTACTTTGAATAACTTGGTTGTTTATTGTAATGGGTCTAGGGCTGGTGTATCTCTTATGAGAAAGAAAGGAGCACTGTGATTTGGTGGGGTTGAATTTTACAAGATTTCTACTTCCCCAGTCTAATATTTTTTGGAGATCCACGGCGATAGAAACCTCCATGAGTCTGCGATCCTCATCTAATTGGGCTAAAGAGACAGGCTTAGAATACTGTATATTTGAGTGGAGGGTGCTCTCGTCCGCGTAACTCTGAACTGGGTTGGATGTGCTAGAGAGGAGATCATTGGTGTGGAGAAGAAACAAAGTAGGGGCTAAAGCTGAACCTTGAGGAACTCCTGCATTAATTTGATACAGTTTAGAGGAATGGCCATCCACGACAACAGAAATTCTCCGGTTGGAGAGGAAATTTGCTGTCCACGTACAGAGTTTTAGGGGTAAGCCATAGGCCGGTAGTTTATTAAGCAGCGCTGCGTGCCAAACCTGGCCAATGCTTTGGATATGTCTAGAGCGGCAATCTGGGATTCACCGTGTAATTCCATAAACTGGTTACAAGAATGGGTGACAAAGGAGAGGAGGTCGGCAGTTGATCTGCGCTGACGGAATCCATACGGCCTGTCGTGGATTAGACTGTGTTTTTCAAGAAATTTTAGTAATTCGGTGTTTATATACTTTTCCATCACTTTAGAGACGACTGAAAGGACAGAAATAGGCCTGTAGTTGATAGGAAGCGCTTTGAATCCTTTCTTGGGGACGGGTTGTACTAGAGCAGTTTTGTAGTTGCTAGGGAATATTCCTCTATTGTAAGATGTCTGAAACAGACGAGTCAGGACAGGAGCAAGTTCTGATGCGCATTTTTTGAGAACAATTGCTGGGATCTCGTCTTGGCCAGATGCTAGGTATAAGAGAAGAGAGCATCTTTCGTACCTTTTTAGTTTTGAAAATGATATCTGTCATTTTATGCGCGACTCTGGGGGCTGTTGGTGGTTGAACATTTGGAGGTGGGTTGAGAGTAGAATTTCCGGCGAACAACGAGGCAAAAAGTTCAGCCTTGCCCAGGGCGGTAGAAACAATTTTATCCCCAGAGACAAGAGGTGGGAACGTGCTCTTGCAGAAATTATTCCCAATAAATTGAGCAAGAGTCCAGAAGGGTTTGCTGCCGCTGGAGCTTAAGAGGACTTTGTTTTTGATGTGGTTTTTTGCCTCAGAAATAATGCGGACATAGCGGTTTCTTGCGTAGTCAAATACTTGACGGTTTTCTTGACTGGAATTGTGTAGAAGCTTTTTATGAGCTTTGACCTTTTCAAGTCTGGCCTTGTCACAAGATTTAGAGAACCAGGGCATTTGAGTGGCTGCAGAGGTTTTCTGCAATAATTCCATGCC
This sequence comes from Tillus elongatus, assembly GCA_964006375.1. Classification (NCBI taxonomy): domain Eukaryota; kingdom Metazoa; phylum Arthropoda; class Insecta; order Coleoptera; family Cleridae; genus Tillus; species Tillus elongatus. Next base: position 271,997,848 of record OZ023262.1, read on the forward strand.
AGCTTGGATAATTTCGGTGACGTTTTGTGAGATATCAGTGGAGTCAGTATGAGAGAAGCAGACAGACGCCCATGGAAATCAGGAAAAGTAATCTCGCATTTCGTCCCAGTTCGTGGAGTTGTAGTGCCAAACGATACGAGGGTGTGATGACTGTGTGACCTCGGATTGCATTGCACAGGAAGCAGTGACTATGCCGTGGTCTGAGCGACCCAGGGGAGCGGTGACTGATATCTTATAGCAGTCAGGATTTTTAATAAGTAGGAGATCCGCCTGTGTGTTGGGATGCGAGGAAAGTAAGTAGGTTGCTGAACCATATTGGCTAAATAATTGCTGACTGCAAAGGCCTCCGCTGTTCTTCCTTGTGGATTGGTTTTTGAAGATCCTAGCCATTCCTTATTATGGACATTGAAGTCACCAAGAATAGTGACCTCGGAGGAAGGATATTCAGAAATCAGATGGTCGGTTTTTTCAGAGAGGTAGTCAAAAAGCTGGAGAAAGTTGTTTTCAGAAGGTGACCGGTAAATGCAACAGATGAATTTAGTTGCATCCCTGAAAGAGAGTTTTATCCATAGTATGTCTTTTTTTCCAGCTTCTAAATTGGGGAGTCTGGTGCAGGGTAGATTGCTACAGACGTACGCCCACACGCCTCCATGCAATCTAAAGGAAGTAAGGAGCTCATACCCCGGGAAATTAAGGTGATTAGTGGCTGTTTTGGCACTGATTTGAGTATCGGTGAAAAAGAGGGTTTGGGGCCTATTAGCCTGGAGGAAATGGTGGACGGAGTTCTGGTTAGAATTTAAGCTGTCTTTCACGTCTATTTACCGTTTGATAAATATACAGGTTTTTTAAAACAAAATCATGTTTCCTGTTAGACGCACGAATATATATAATTTTACTAGAAATAAGTACACTCACACAGAATATGTTAAGCTAGGGGTAAATCGACGGACAGTCTATACAGAGCAATATAAAACTTCACCCTACCAGTTGCTGTACAGACTAGTTCAAGGCACAGTGATTTTGGAATGGATGGAGTAGAAAAGACAAAGGTCATGTACAGTAAGCCAGAGGCTGCGGTGCTATCGGGGCGGAAAAGACGCGGACGATCCCTAAGGGATAAAAAGGGGTAAATCGAATATGTGAGCTATATGATTAACTGAGATAGACGCACAATGATATAGCTATTATTAAATAAGCTGAAATATTGTAGTCAAGTAACCTGACCTTTGTACATATTGTAAAATCTTTTTGTAACATAATAAAGTTTGTTAAGTTTGAATTTGAGTTTGAGTTGCATGCTAGTATGCCACGCGGGCGGCGCGAGATCGATCGCACTATGCAGGTGAACATTTTATTTTGTTTGAATAACTTTATTTATGTATAGTATCCAAATTCTGTACGTTTGGATCTAAATCTACTTTGTTCGCCAAAACCTCTAGACAACTTTTTTAGCTTTTTCAACAGTCATTTTAGTGATTTTTTTTTAAGAAAATTTACTGGCCGATAGGTCATTTTAGTGAATTTTTAGTAAAAATTATTGTATTAATCAGAAATCTGCTAAGTAGATCGTAAAGAAGTATTGAAATAAGAGCAAATTAGGACCTCTAGAACCGATTTGTACGTTCTGTTAAAAGTTAGTGTATTAACTAATATACCGTACTAATAGTGTACAATTCCTATGGGAACTCACTACTATAACGCACTTGGTGCGTCCGGAACTTTATTATTACTCAATGAAACCGTGAATAATGTCGAACTTTAGTTTTCGTTTTTAGGACAAAGTTTTGAAATTAGTAAATTATAGCGATGTAGAATTATTGTTACATATATATATATATATATATATATATATATATATATATATATATATATATATATATATATATATATATATATATAAACAGTGTGTCCCAAACTGGATGGGAATGTATTAATGTATTGCTATCTCCATTATTATTAGAGATATGGAGACGGTTAATAGCAATGTTTTGTAGAATTTCATGCTCGTTCCAAATATGACTTGCATTTTGCCCTGCCTCTTTGCGTTTTCGGGTTATTTTGAAAAAAACAAAATTTGTCGATTTCTTTTTTCTTCAATATCTAAGTATGTGTTGATCTGACGTGTCTAAGACTTGCACATTATCAGGACACTTTTTAGAGAGTACATTTTTTTTGCTATTCTCAACTTTGGGTTATCATTTGTTTTTGACCTACAGGTGTCAACGTTTGTTTTTATTATGGCAGCCATATTGGATTTTTTGTTAGTGTAATAGCCTGTGAAAATGGCTTTCCAATGATGTACAACGTGCTTGAGAAATCTTGTAATTGCACTGACAATTTTGAGATAAACCATTTTAAGGATAGTAGGCTATGAAGTTCAATACCAGAAAACAAATGACAAAAAAAGTGTCCAAAAAGCAGTAGGCCATGGAGTCTAACAATAGACTTCTACTTTTAAGATAATTTTCCGTAATGAGTCACGATAAAAAAAATATTGTGATTTAATTTACAATATTTAATTAGGTAATAATGCTAGGTAATATTATGTGAAACAGTTCAATAACGAAACTCGGCGATAACAAATAGAAACTTAAACTCCACAAAACAACACAATTAAAAACGGAGCTCAACAAATAATAAAATAGAAACTTAAAAATACACTAAATAAAAAATTGTTAGATATAGCCACCGTTTTTTTTTTCAATGCACTTTACACACCTTTTTGAAACATGCCTGCAAACTCTGGTGAGTGTGTTTTTGTGAATATGATTTATAGCTTCCGTTATTCTGTTTCGTAATTCATTGATATTTTGTGGTGGATCGAATTTATACACATCGTTCTTCAGACTACCCCAAAAATAAAAATCCATGGGTGTTACATCAGGACTTCGAGCACGATTATTAAAATTATGGTACAAAAACTCTTTGACGATCCTAGCATTGTGAGCTCGACAACCGTCTTGTTGGTACCAAATCTCGTCTAAATTATCATGAACTCTTCTAATTGTTGGTAAAATATCATTTCTCAATAGATTGAGATACCTTTCTCCCGTTAAATAATTTTCAAAAAAGAATGGACCAACAATGAAGTTACCTGAAATTTTCTAAAATTAACTGTCTAATCTACAAATAAACAGTTTTTTACCTAATAAGCCGCACCAAACATTAATACCAAATCTGTCTTGCAATCGTCTTTCTTGCTTTAAATGGGGATTTTCATTGGCCCAATAATGCCTATTATGGCGATTATACACACCACAATTTGTATATCTGGATTTATCAGTTCATATTATTTTCAAATGAAAATTTTCAGCTTGGTGACATTGTCCTTGATACCATCTGCAGAATTGAAGTCGCTTAGGGTAATCATCAACATTTAAGCCTTATACGATTGTAGGTTTGTATGAATGGTACTGACTTTCTTTTAGTACACGGTGTACCGTACTTTTTGGAACGTCAATTTGTTCACCACAAAACCGAACAGATTGCGGAGGATTTTCGTGTGAAACCTGTAAGACGACATTATTTCTTTCTTCATTTCTAGGCATTGGTAGTTTCTTTGCGTGAAAGCTACCGTCGTTTAACAGATTGGTCACTATCCTGCGAAATATTTTGGTGTTTGGTTGTCGTCTTTCTGGATAGTTGTCTTGATATGAATTTGCACCTGCCTCAGTATTATATAGATGTCGTGCGTGTATTCAGGCCAATGGAGGTATAAAAGTGTATCATTGCGATTTTCTACCAAACAACGACTGGTTAACAATCATGAACTGTGCTCTAAAACACTTACCTGATTCATTGCTTACTCGTAAAATAACCGTCGTACAGAAAATTATCAAGAGAGTCATTTTTTTTCACGAATGAAAGTAAGATTCAAAAAATTAAAATAAAAAAAAATTATCATTGGCTTACCCGTTTTTTTCTTGAGGGATAACCAATGACATGTGGGTACGCGCGCCACTGCTGGATTAGCCGTGTCAATTGTTATGATAGAATACGCGCCTTACATAGCAGCCTACACATGCGAAGTTTCAGCAAAATATATGTGCTACTTTTAAAAAAATTGGGAAATTTTATTTCAACACCCTGTATCTTTTTAACGAAGCATTATAGAAACAAAATTTATAGGACATACCCTCTATAAAATTGTTCAATGAACATGGGGTTTCATTTTTGGTCACCACTTATGAATCACCCTGTATATATATGTAAACATATAAAAATCTTAACGCGCCTTGTTTTTGGGTTTTAGGGACCCAAAATCGCGCTTATCTGAAGAAATTTTTTCAAAAGCTTTTCATCGTGAGCTCTCTATTAGTAAATTTTTCGTAATGAAAATTCGCTAAAAATGCTGCAGCTCTTATCTGGAATTTTTTTCTCCGTGACTTGAACTTTCCGAGTTATTCTGCTATTCCGTTACTTTTGTGAGACTACATAGGTGACAGACTCACACTATCAAACCCAACCCCATTATAATTTCCTAACGAAATGTGAATTTTACGATTAAAAAGAGTGAGAGGAAGAACTGCACTCTACGTACCCTTAATCTAATGTCATATTCTTTCAAAATTAAATTTATACTTCACCCCCTCACATTCATCCACTACTTGACTTTCATCGCAGAATAACATATGGGTGATGAAATTGAAAGTTTTCTAATGAATAAACCATGAAACGTTATATTACTGGAGCTTTAACGAAAAATTTCAATGTCCACCAAATCATCCCTTATTTCTTTCCTATCTTCTGTAGCAAGTTTACCAAAAAACAATCCAAACGGTTTGTTTTTTGGATGCTAACTGTATACGAAATTTAAAAACGATGTCCACTTTGTCATAACTGGAACCTGTAATGAGCACTAATAAGTCACGCTTCGTTGACCATGTCAACATCTTCAGAATCTTCAGAATTTTTCTTCCTCTGAAGATGTTGACATGGTCAACGAAACGATCCTAAGGTCTCTGAAATATGTGTTGTGGTGATTTAGGTTCTCCAAGTGTACTTATTAAAAGCGCTGTCTCAATTCGTTTGAAAGTTATCGTGCCTACTAACAGACGTACAGACCGACAAAAAAATTCGTTCCGAAATCGTGTTTTTTAGTGAATTTTCGTAGAAAAAATTCACTAATGGGGAGATCCCGACTTTTGAATTTTGAAAAATTTTTTGCAAATGAGCGCGAACTAGGACCCCTAGAACCCATATCCGGGGTCAGTTTCAATTTTTATATGTTATATATATATATATATATATATATATATATATATATATATATATATATATATATATATATATATATATATATATATATATATATATATATATGTATCACACCGATAACTCAAAAAATAATAGGCCGATTTTAATTGAATTTGGCATGTACCTTTCTTTTGTAAATGGCTTCGATAAGTTCGTTAATCAAAAAAATTGGACGAGGTTTTCCGGGAAAAATTTCAGTTTTCATTTTAAAAAAATTTTTTCCTAAAAAATAAAAAATCTATGATAACCAAATTTGGTAGGTAGGTTTATGATAAAAAAAGTAAACTATACACCAAAATTTAGATTTCTATGTTACAAGAAAAAAAAGTTATAATAAAATATTTTGTACCAGATCATTTCTATGAAAATTCACTACCATAACGCACTTGCTGCGTCCAGGCTTTTTACATATGTTTTGAGAGTTTCTAAGCAGTTTTGGCAAACAAAAATTCAAGTCGTCAATAACATACTTCCACACGCCGTGACGATGTGAAAGTGACAACTCGTATCTTCCAAAATCAAGCTTAGAGTGTCCGTTTAGTTTTAAACCAAATCAGCAGGCTGCTAAAAGTGTTGAATTGTAAATACTCTGTAAATTTTAATAAAGAGAAAATTTTGTAAACCCACCTTCTCTGTAATATCTTTACTGTCACCCCAAAGAAAATATAATAATGCTTAAAACACGCTAACATAATTTCACAAACGTCTAACAAAGTTTGTTTCTCCCATCACTCTAAATCAATAATGGGGTCGGCAGCAATGTACCCTTGAACTTACATCAAAAGATTCCCTTTGTTTCTTAGTGTTGTTTGTTCAGATTACAGAGCGACTGCAAAACTAAACTGAGCTTTTGTTTGTTTATCAACAGGTTAGAAGAATCTCGATGTCTACAAGTACTGACGAGATAACAGGCAAACCCAAGTTGTGGCTTTTACAAAGGAATTGTTCAGATTCCTGCGAAGCTGGTTGTATAGTCATAGGCGAAAGGACCAAGCTACACTCCTGCATCGAATGTTGTGACGAACATAACTTCTGTAACTCCGGCAGCCTCGCTGATATACCTAAATCAGATGTGATTCTTCTGTCTGTTGCACTGTTTCTCTGTAAATTTACTCTTTATTTCATTAAATATTATGTAACATAATTGTGTCCAAATAAATTAATCAACTTTATATCGTAAATGAGCGAATGTAGTTTTGAATTTTTTTATTTAAACAACACACCTCTAAGGCTCACAGCCTAGATACTATCGTACCGTGGGTGTCGACAAGGAGGAAAGAGGCACAGTGTTAATTCTGGACTTGAAGGTTTGCAGGTTAAGAGGAGAAGGAAAACTACCTGCCGGCAAGGAACTCCACAACTTGGAAATCCTCGAGACAAAAGAGCAGGCATAACAAGGTGTTCTATGTCTGGTGACCTGGACAGTAAAAGGATGAATTCGCTATGTTCCCTTGTAGATCTGTTGGGGGTAGCAGGTGGAGAAACTATGGAAGAAATCTCCTCTGAGCAGTGCCCGTGCATGTATCTATAAAAGAGAGAGAGAGGGCACCAACGGCACGTCAGTGGGCTAGGGATGGTAGCCTTTGGGTGAGGGTAGGGTCACAGATGAAACGTATAGCTCTCTTCTGAATGGAGTCCAAGATAGCGAGTGTAGAAGTGGCAGCGGCACCACAGATGTGGGAGCAGTATTCGAGGTTTGACCTTATTTGTGAAGTATATAAGGTATAGAGATCAGCTTGTGAAAAGTATTTGCGAGCCCGGAAGAGGAAACCTGATTTCTTAGCAGCTGCTTCTTCAATTGATGTGACATGTTGGTGCCAATTGAGATTTCGATCCACAGAAATGCCAACAAGTGAAAAGGACTCACTACTTTGAATAACTTAGTTGTTCATTGTGATGGGTCTAAGGCCGGTGTATCTCTTATGAGATAGAAAGCCAGACTGGGATTTTGTGGAGTTGAATTGTGCAAGATTTCAACTTCCCCAGTCTAATATTTTTTGGAGATCAACAGAGACAGAACCCTCCCTGAGTATGCGATCCTCATCTAATTGGGCTAAAGAGACAGGCTTAGAATATTGTATATATGAGTGGAGACTGCTGTCATCGACGTTACTGTGAACTGGGTTGGATGTGCTAGAGAGGAGGTCATTGATATGAAGAAGAAACAAAGTAGGGGCTAAAGCTGAACATTGAGGGACTCCTGCATTAATTGGATACAGTTTAGAGGAATTGCCATTCCTGACAACATAAATTCTCCGGTTAGAGAGAAAATTTGATGGTAGGCCGGAAGCTTATTAAACAGCGCTGCGTGCCAAACCTGGTCGAATGCTTTGGATATGTCTAGACGGACAATCTGGGATTCGCCGTGTAGTTCCATAAACTTGTTCCAAGAATGGGTGATAAAGGAAAGGAGGTCGGCAGTCGATCTACGCTGACGGAATCCATACTGCCTGTCGTGAATTAGACTGTGTTTTTCAAGAAATTTTAGTATTTCGGTGTTTATATACTTTTCCATCACTTTAGAGACGACTGAAAGGAGAGAAATAGGCCTGTAGTTGCTAGGAAGCGCTTTGGATCCTTTCTTGGGGATGAGTTGTACTCGAGCAGTTTTCCAGTTACTAGGGAATATGCCTTTATTGTAAGATATCTGAAATAGACAAGTCAGGACAGGAGCAAGTTCTGGTGCGCATTTTTTGAGAACAATTGCTGGGATCTTGTCAAGGCCAGAAGCTTTCCTGGTATTAAGAGAAGAGCGCATCTTTCGTACCTTTTTAGTTTTGAAAATGATATCCGTTATTTTATGCGCGACATTGGGGACTTTGTGGTTGAACATTTGGAGGTGCGTTGAGAGTACAATTGCCGGCGAACAACGAGGCAAAAAGTTCAACCTTGTCGAGGGCGGTAGAAACACTTTCATTCCCTGAAACAAGAGGTGGGAACGTTATCTTCCAGAAATTATTCCCAATAGATTTAGCAAGAGTCCAGAAGGGCTTGCTGCCGCTGGAGCTTAAGATGACTTTGTTTTTGATGTGGTTATTAAACGAGTTTTTTGCCCCAGAAAGAATGCTTGACGGTTTTCTTAACTGGGATTGTGTAGAAGCGTTTTGTGAGCTTTAACCTTTTGGAGTCTGGCCTTGTCACAGGTTTTAAAGAACCGGGGCTTTTGAGTAGCTAAAGTGGTTTTCTATGTACATGGAATAAATAATTCCATGCCAGCTTGAATGATTTCGGTGACGTTTTGTGAGATATCAGAGGGGTCAGGATGAGAGAATCAGACAGACGCCCATGAAAATTGGGAAAAGTAATCCCGCATTTCGTCCCAGTTCGCGGAGTTGTAGAGCTAAACGATACGTGGGTGTGATGACTGTGTGACCTCGGGTTGCATTGAGCAGGAAGCAATGACCATGCCGTAGTCTGAGCGACCAAGGGGGCAGTGACTGATGTCTTATAGCATTCAGGTTTTGTAGTAAGAAGGAGATCCAAGGGATTTGAGTTGTGTGTTGGGATGCGAGGAAAGTAAGTAGGTTGCTGAACCATATTGGCTAAAGAATTGCTGACTGGGAAGGCCTCCGCTGCTCACCCTTTTCGATCGGTTTTTGAAGATCCTAGCCATTCCTTATTATGGACATTGAAATCATCAAGAATAGTGACCTCGGAGGAAGGATATTCAGAAATCAGGTGGTCGGTTTTTTCGGAAAGGTAGTCGAAGAGCTGGACAAAGTTGTTGTCAGAAGGTGACCGGTAAATGCAACAGATGAATTTAGTTGCAGCCCTGAGAGAGAATTTCATCAAAAGTATGTATTTTCTTCCAGCTTCCAAATTGGGAAGTCTGATGCAGGGTTGATTGCTACGGACCTATGCACACCCACATCGATGCAATCTAAAGGAAGTAAAGAGCTCATACCTCGGGAAGTTAAGGTGATTAGTGACTGTTTTGGCACTGATTTGGGTTTCGATGAGGAAGAGGAGTTGGGGTCTGTTAGCCTGGAGGAAACGGTGGACGGAGTTCAGGTTATAATTTAGGTCACATATATTCGAGAAGGATATGTTAAATCTTGATGAATATCTGATGTCACTAAATTATGCAATAACATATACGGGATTTCTACAATAGGCAAGTTTTATAGATCACATAGGTTGTATGGTAACTCCGAGAGAGGAGGGTAATACGTCTTGTGAATTCCAGACGCGGATATTTCCTGTAGTTTCAGGTAACGTTTTGGTGTTAAATAACATTTATTAGAAATTTATGTAACTTTTAATGTGTTCGTTAACAAAAATTCGAATTAAATTAGTAGCAGATTTATTTTAATCTTTATTTTGTATAAAATAGCAGTCAAATTGAAAGTATTGTCTAATTTAATTTTTTGAGATGTTGCGTTGTAAACATGACCGCATAGTGAATCAACGGTATAACGAATTGAACGTTATTTGTTTAGGATTATTTTTATATTCAACAATTAAAACGGTGAGTCGTCATATAGATAGATCAGCATGTGTTGTTACCACACAGATGTCCAAACTTCTTGTTTTTTTTTTGTTAATATGTCGTCATTTTTAAAGATGTTGTTTCTATTTAATGTAATATTACGTGAGTGGGTTATTTAGGTTGACACAGACCGTGTTTGCGTTCGTCCATGATCCTCTAGCAGGTGATACATTTAGTACTCCTGCTCGTATAATTTTATCAAGTCTATGGTAAATATACAGTGCCGCTGGGGGTCATATGCTGTCTCTCTTTGTTTCTGTGCAACATGTAGTTATATTCTATGGTTATTAGCGGAGAGACAATCCGATGTCTGTAGGTTGGTATGACGGAATTTGTAGCGCATGTCTACTTGGAGAGGAGCTCTACAGTTCCTGGTGTTGAAGTAGGCAGGTGATATAGTAGCAGCGGCCATTTTGTGGATCATTGCCACCACGTTGCGTTTATTAAATCGTCCTTCAGGACAGGTTGGTACCTACAGGCAGTATAATAATAATAATTAGTTTTAGGGTCATTGTCATTCTAGTGTAATTGAGAGTAACGTAGATGGGTTGTTTCAGTGGATGGACCGCTAATGCTTGGTGTTATAGCAAGCGTGCCGTGATGCTCATGGTCTGGTGCCAGTCTACAGTACGCTGGTGAAGCTGCCTTCCCTCGATGTCGCTCAGATGAGTATTTACAACAACCACCCCATTTGATGTATTTCATCTAGTTGTGTGATGTATTTTGTGCCATTTCCTACGATAAATACATCCTTTTTTTCAATTTTATCTGTCAGTTAAATTTGCGTGACATATAGCGAATCCTAACGTCATAATCAGCGATGACCTACCGATAAAGTCGGTGGACCTGGTGAACGCCACCATAGTGTAATTAATTTAAGTGAATATATTGAGTGTCACTTGTTGCTAGAAATATAACCTCATTATTAGTTATTTATTGTTCACGATTACTGACTTATATGATAATAAAACCTGCGACGATGCTCCACCTCCAAGTGTTTGATAAGGTAAGGCTCGACCAGCCAGTGGAGTTTATTATTATTTACCTTCCAAAGGGCGCTTCACGTTTCTTGCAATTTAATTCTGGATGGTTGCTTTACTTGTTACGTAGGTAACAATAATTTCAAACAATAATTTCATTGTTTAGGCCCCTCAGGCAAATCATTTCTAACCTGATTAAGTTATTATACCGTATGTATACGGTTAGTGAGCTCACGGACCAGTAATTAAACAGCTGTTAACATAGCTGGTGTTATTAACCACCCATTACCCATATATTAGATGGACCTAACTGTGTTTATATAGGTCCCTTACTATACAGCACATTGTTTTTATCGTACCGCTGTTAATGGATTCGTGAATATATGGGTCAATATTATATGTGGCATTATTATTTGCCAACCATACCATTGATTCTTAGGCTATAAAACTAGACAAGTAAAGTAATGCCTGGGCTCACGCTTTGTTGATTATAGAAGCAGTATAGTGCTGATAACCCCTCTGGTTATGCAGAACCGTGTTTGATAGATTGATTATAGATCTAGCACCTTGTGCGTTGTGATATTGATCCTAAGTCACCGAGCCATCATAGTTCTCCTCTTAAGTACTAATGACATCCTGAATCTTGCCACGAGTCGCGGAATAGTGGCTGGCGCCTACTAAATTAAGTCTCTAAGATTTGTATAATACTCGGGTGTTATTCTAATACCCGAAGCCCTCTGATATGTATCTTTGCTCAAGCTTTGCTTAGGCGTCCGCTACTTATTGAGGGAATTATGGTGATTTCCACGCTTCTGCTACTTAGTAGTGAGTAGTCGTAGCAGTGTTTAATGCACAAGAACTCAATAAATATAAGTTAACCTAAATATATGTTTCGATGCCTGATGGAATTGTTTGTAGTGTATTAATGTACAAAAATAATTCTAAAAAGGCAATGGAATGTAAAGATACATTTTTCTCACTTTCTTTTCCATAAAAAGTAAAAATTAAGTTTCAGGTAAATTTGCAAATGAGCTCACAGGGTTTAAAAAAATCCAGAAACATGCTTAGAATCCTCAATGTATGCATAAACCACAAGAAAAATTTAGTGCAAACAATCTCGAAGAAAGTTAAGGTACCAGGAGTGAATAGGGGTGCTTGGCGGGGAAGAAGCTAAAAAGGAAGTATAAACAAAAATGCGAAAAAAACAGCTTAGCCGTACCTATATAAGCTGCCTTCATCCCGTTTTACAACTACACCTCCTTAAAGTCCTATTTATCACGCACAGAACCCCTATTCGCCAGAGGTCCCGTAACTTTCTTGTGGCTTGTTTCCGAGTAGTTTTTCGTGCGGTTTATGCATTGAGGGTGGTTGTAGGCATGCAGAAAGTGAAACAGAACCCCTTTGTGTTTTGAGGGTGTCATCTGGCATGAGACAATGGTGGGGGTGGTTCCCCTTCTGCATGACTACAACCACCCTCAGTGCGTAAACCAGAAGAAAAATCTCCTGGGAACAACCCCCAAGAAGGTTATGGGACCTGCGGCGAATAGCGATTCTGTGTGGGGTAAACAGGATCTTTAGGAGGTATAGCTGCAAAATGAATAAAGGCAAGTTATACAGGGCCGGCTAAGTTTTTTGCATTTACCGTTCCTTCTTCCTCGCCAATCACGACTATACACTTCTGGTCCAGTAATTTTTTGGGGTTGTTTGCAAGAAAATTTTCTTGTGGTTTATGCATCCAAGAGGGTTCTAAATATATTTCTGAAATAAAAATTCTAAAAGCCCTCTGTAAGCTCATCTGCAAATTTACCAAGTATTGTTTTACCTGTATTACTGATTTAGTTATTGCGCGAGCACAATTTGCTATTATTTTTAAGTTAGGTATAAGATGTATTCGTTTTTTGCTTAGAAATTGATTGTAAAAATTATAAACCTACTATTTTGTATGTATACAAATACATACCTACCTAAATATTGTAAATAATATACATCTTGTGATTAGTTGCACGATATTAAATGAGGCATATCAAGTAAAATATGTAAGTAAACTATTAAAACAACTAGAAACCCTCGGTTGTGGTTTAGAAAAAAAACATTTTGGCCAACTTGATACATTATGAATTTATAATTTCATACATATTAATTATTTTTTAAGTCCTTTTCCTAAATCACTTTTTAAGATTCGGCGGCAAATAGCTACAAAAATTCCTGAAGTACTTGCAAGTGTCCTGAGAATCAAATTCTATTCCATTACGATGTGACCCATATTGTTATATTAATTTATTTGATTTTGTTAGTCTTTTTGTTAAGTGATGTTTTGAGATTTATGTTTTCAAGGAGAAAATAATCAACCACATACTTTCATATCAGACAATACTTCTAGCGTCTATTTTATTTCTTACGTGTAATAGACATCTTGACATTGACATTTTTACACTATATTTTATCAGCATGTCCAACTTTAACATATATCAACACACTCCCTCAATGATGAGAAAATATTACAAAATACAAAAAATAAAAAATGTGCATAGTAGGTGCACTCTCTGTAATAAGACATGTTTAAGAATTAATTTAAGAGTGTAATGTTACATAAAATTAGAAGAAGAAAAAATATATGAATCTTTAAATAGAACAAACCTATTTTTCCTTAATGAAATGTTACATAACCAAAAAATGTCAACAGTAGAAATTCATTTTTCTCCCCACATTCATAGCCATTTTTGAAACACTATTTTCTTCGTTTTTTTCTTTTGTTTTTAATGTACCTTATTTCTCAATATTTTCTGTTTCAAAGACTTATTTTTTTGTTGCTGTCTATCAATTTTATTTTTCTTCTGACACACTTTGCTTTTCTCAACCTTCTTTGTTGCTTGTTTTTCTTTTAGAGCTTTTTTCACCTCTTTTTCTGGGCCAAATGTAACTTTTTCTTCTTCAATTTTCACCTTTTTTCTTTTCGTAAGTTCCATCCCAGGAATCTCATCTTTGTAAGCTAATTCACCGTCCGAACTTTCATGTTCTTTATCACTTTCATATTTTGGTTGATTTGCACCTATCCAGTTATTTCTTTTTGCAAGTTCGTTTGTCGGCAGCTTCACAACATTTACAGTCACATCGTCTTCTTTTGTTTGGCAATCTTTATTGTACATTTTTGGTTTTGCTTTAGTTAATGCTTGCAATCTATTAGTCACTCCTTCAACTGCCTAAATAATTCCTTATTTTCTGTTACTAATTTTAAAATATCTTGTTGTGCTCTTTCGGTTAATTTGAAATAGGTCTTCGTAATATGTTCTAATTCCTGTATCTTTGCTTTGAGGTGCTGTATTTCTTTAGAATATGTTTCATCATGCTCTCTTATTTTAGCTTCATATTCTCGGATAATACTTTCACTAGACTTAATCTGTGCTTTAAATCTATTCTGTTCTCTCTCAGATTCAATTTTTGTACCCAAATCCACAATATAAAGGCCATTGCTTTGTTTTTCACCAATTAACACAACATTGTCTTCATCATATGTCACTTTTCCATGCACAATTTTCACATGTTTATCACCAAACAGTGCTGTGCCACCACTATTTGTAACTTCACTTACTGATAGCAGGTTTCTTGTAAGTTCAGGGACATACGAAACACTTTTTAAGATTACAGAGTCACTTTCCAATCTGCCAACAGATTTTATTAACAGTATCGATCCCTTTTTAGCCGAGCCAATGTTCATATTTTCAGTTTGTTTAATGTCGGTGAGTAGCTGTTCTTCACAAGTGAGATGATTAGTTGATCCACTGTCTACCACAAAAAATATATCAGGCTCTTCATTTTTTCTTTTACTTTATATGTTTACATGTAGTAACTTACTTTATTACTATTGTTTGATCTACTGTTGTTATAGATTTCATGTTTATCTTTGTACTTGCATTTGTCTTGTGGGTGGTTCGTTTTCTTGCGGTATTTGCACATTGGGAATGTTTTTCCTTTCCAGCATTCACTCTCATTATGGAAATTTCTTTCACACTTCTAGCAGTGTTTGAAACTTGCTTGGTTCTTCTGGTCTTGATATTGATTTTCATTTTTCTGACATTGATTCTTGTAATGATTACCTTGCTGACAGTGATTATTAGGATTCGACCTACACTCATATCTCTTGTGGCCAGCTTTATCACAATAATTGCAGTTTCTTCTCAATTTTGTTGCTTTGAATGCAACTCTGTTGTCCTGACAATAGTCATTATTGTTCTTTTCTTCTTCTTTCAGCAGTATTGTACGCATATTCTGCAGTGTTCTTTCTTCTCTGGGTGTCGAGTCCCATGCACTTCCAAAATGACTGTATTGATCGGGAAGAATATTGAGTATCTTTGTCATGAGCATATTGTTGTCAATATTATCAGGACTCAATGTATTCGTCCTGAATGCGAGTGTTTGTATCATTGCCATATTTGCCATGATATCCTTTGATTTGTCGTATTTGTAATTTAGGAAATTAGCAAATAGTTGTGAATTTGTTTGATCCATATCTCTCCTATAAACTCCTTTAATCGTGTCATACATTTCTTTGGTAGTTTTTGCAGTCAGTACATGTGATTTCACGGAGGAACTTACGGTTCTGAGCATAATGTGTTGTGCGATGGCGTCTTTGGTCAGCCAATCTGCATTGTTTTTATAGTCACCAGCTTTTATCTTGACGGATCCAACCATCACTTCTAGCAGCTGTTTTGCTTTAAATAGAATGTCAATCTCGAACTCCCATAATAGAACCGATGCTACATCCGTGAGTTTAGGGACAGATTCAAGTTCTTCTTTAGATCCCAAGGTGTGATTTCACTTAAATGTCTAAACACTTTAAAAACTTTTTAAATACTTGTATTTTTATGCTACTGGGCTCATAACCTGTTGTTATATTAATTTATTTGATTTTGTTAGTCTTTTTGTGATGTTTTGAGATTTATGTTTTTAAGGAGGGAATAATCAACCACATACTTTCATATCACACAATACTTCTAGCGTCTATTTTATTACTTACTTTTCATAGACATATTGATATTGACAGTTTTACACTATAATAATAATAATAATAATTTATTCGTGCCCGGATTACACACAGCAATATGCACAGGTCACAAACAATACAGATAAAATCAAAAAGATGCACACATAAAATCATCCAGAAACTCTGGAAAACTTCACATCTAAATTCTAAAACTCGAACCTCAAGAACTCTTCCACCAAATAGAAGGAATTTCTCAACAGTATTTCCCTCACTCTGTTCCTAAACTTCTGCAACGGCAAGTCTCTGATATAAGCAGGTATTTTATTGTACAACTTAATTGCCCAGTAGCCAGTCCCACTCCGACACCTGTCCAGTCGCCAATAGATGGGCACAATGTTCTTCCCCTGTCTCGTACCATAGGTATGGATATCCCGGTGACTCTGGTATTCACCGACATTCTCCTTGATGTACATTAAATTTTCAAAGATATAGAGTGCTGGTAATGTAAGTATACTCATGTGTCCAAAGAGCTCTCTACAGTCATCCCTGTAACCTGCACCACACATCACACGCATAGCCTTACGCTGGAGCCCAAAGAGACGCTTAGCACCAGCAGCATGACCCCAAACCAAGATAGCATAAGAAAGATGCGAGTGAAAAGCGGCGAAATACGCTGTCCTCAGAACAGGAACCGAAACACAGCCAACCAGGCCCCGAAGCCAGAACAGGCCCCTCGAGAGTTTACCAGCCTCTAAGTCAAGATGTTTATCCCACAGAAGCGTTGAGTCAATGATAACACCCAGAAATTTTGTGCTCTCCAACAGTGCCTCTGTCTCGTCAAGTTGCCTCATAGAGAACACCATTCTATTTGTCTTTTCTTCGTTAATCAGCAGTTCATTTGCTGCAAACCATTGCTCGGCCTCACCCTGAGCCGCCACCGAGCTCCCCAAGGAACCCTCAAAGCTATCAGCGGAGACAGATATCGTTGTATCATCGGCGAACAGCGTGATCAGCAGTTCATTTGCTGCAAACCATTGCTCGGCCTCACCCTGAGCCGCCACCGAGCTCCCCAAGGAACCCTCAAAGCTATCAGCGGAGACAGATATCGTTGTATCATCGGCGAACAGCGTGAACTCGCTAGAAATGCTACACTTTGGCAGATCGTTTATATATCAGGAACAAAATGGGCCCCAGGACGGACCCCTGCGGTACACCTGCAGAAATCTCAACCCTCCCCGATGTCACTCCAGCACACCGCACTGACTGACACCTATGCTCCAGATAAGATCGCACCAGAGCGACACTACCAGCACAAAAATTGTAAGCCTCAAGTTTTGCAAGAAGATTCCTGTGGCTAACACAATCAAAGGCCTTACTTAGGTCACAGAATAATACAGTATCATATCTGTTATTATGGTATGCATCTAAAATATGGGAGACCAAGTCCAGAATGCCCAGCGTAGTGCCCTTGTTTTGTCTGAAACCAAATTGGCATGCGCTGAACAAATTGTTTTCTTCCAAATATTTTACCATTTGTTTTGCCATGCATTTTTCTATTATTTTTGACACTACTGGTAGTAAAGATATAGGCCGGTAGTTATCTATTTCCTCAGGATCACCTTTTTTGAAGAGTGGTACCACCAAGGCATTTTTTAGGATGTCTGGAAAGATATTCTCCCTGAAACACTGATTTATCAGCTTCGTAAGTGGTACTATCAACACATTCCTAACATACTTAATAATGTTCAAACCAAAAATGTCCCTGCCCCTCTTGCTTTTCAGTTCATCAGTTCATCACGTACAGTATTAAAGCTCACCTCGGTAAATGTGAATCTATTGTGTGATGCTTGATCCTGTTGCAGGTGTATCAAGGGGTCAATGTTTGACTTGGAAATTTTGCTTCTTATGTTATCAAAAACATTCAGGAAATATTCATTGAACTGTTCAGATGTAATCTTAGTCTCACAGTCACTCCTTCTGCACTTACTTCTATGTTTGTTGATAACCTGCCACATTGTTTTGACAGAGTTTCCAGAAGAACTTATCAATACATCATTTGTATTGACTTTTGCCCTACAGATTGCCTTCTGGTATATTTTCCTGTATTCCTATATATTGCGTCATTTTCAGGGCCCGGATGCTGCCTACAAGCATCACCAAGGAACCTCAGGTGTTCTCTCATAGCTCTTAATTTATTCTTAAACCAATTAATATTGTTAGATTGATCGAAGCGAACTATATATTTCTTCTCTGGAAATGCAGTTAAGTATGTCCGCTGCAAAACATGCATTAATTCTTCAAACTTGCTGTTGATGTTAGCACTTGCATCCTGCACAAAATCCCATGAACACTCTTATATGAGTGCAAAAAACTCACAGTCCCCTATGTGTTATTGGGCGACATACTCTGCTTGAGCGAGATAATCCTCTTTGCGAGTATTGTTAGATTAATCGAAGCGAACTATATATTTCTTCTCTGGAAATGCAGTTAAGTATGTCCGCTGCAAAACATGCATTAATTCTTCAAACTTGCTATTGATGTTAGCACTTTCATCCTGCACAAAATCCCATGAACACTCTTATATGAGTGCAAAAAACTCACACAGTCCCCTCTGTTATTGCGCGACATACTCTGCTTGAGCGAGATAATCCTCTTTGCGAGTTATTCTGTACCGAGAGCTCTATGGTCTGGCCAAGTTGATCCGATATATTAAGGTCGGCAGTACCTGAAGAAATCACTCCCGTATGTGCGCTAGTAAAAATATTATCAAGGCAAGAGCTCAGCCTGGTTGACTCGTGTATTCTCTGCTGCAAACCAAAACTCGACAAGACATCACACAGTGCGATAGTGTTTGGCTCCACGGTATCAAAATGCACATTAAAGTCACCGGTTAAGATGGTATTTTTGTCATGAATACACAAGGTCCGTAAAGCATCCTCAATAGCGCCAAAAAAACGCCAAAGTGACCCGCGGGCGACCTATACACATTCAATACAATTAAATCTAAATCAGTAATGTAAAAACATGAACACTCAACACATCTTACCTCATTAGGCAAATTGGAAATCTCCCTTGCTCCAGGCAATAATTCTGGTGAAATGAATATTGCTGTTCCATATCATATCATTTGTGCCCCTAAGAGGTTCTGGACGACCTCTCCGAGAGTCCGGATCCCGTCTTCTCTTCTTTACCACGTCTGTCCATTGGTTTTGATCCTCATTGTTTACTCCTCCATTTCCCATTTCAACAATTGTATTGCCATCTGTCACTGTCATCACTTCTGACAGCTCCGGGACATTTGAACTACTGCATCCTGATTTGACATTTTTAACTTTCAGACTTTTCAATTTTAGTGTATTTAGATCTCCTTGGTCTCTTGAACTGTAATTTCCGACACTTACAGGTTGCAATGGCGATGCCTCCGAGAGGTTTTCCGCCTTCTCCTAGAATTCTTCGAGAAGGTGCAGTTTCCCTTCCAGATAACCTATCTTCTACCTTCTCCTTCAGAAGTTGTAGGTTTTATTCCAAAATTTTGTTCTTACTCTGCAATTCCTGCACCAAGACTCTCAACACACCCGCCTCACCATCAAGCCTTGGGGCTATGTCCACATGCTCAGCTTCCTCAGGTTCATGGACACAGTCTGCATTTCTCAGCGACGCTGCCTGCCGCAAGCACGCTGGATGGAAAACACAGCCGCATTTCCGACACGTAACTACACTTTCAACCTTTTTATTGCAATGAAAACACATCTTTTTCAACTTTTTCGCTGCACCATCGACAGAACACGTGCTACCACCCGCCATCTTGATGAACTAGTCATATATACTATATTTTATCAGCATTGCCAACTTTAACATATATCGACAACCCAGGATAGCTACCTGACTACCCTCATTACGTACGACCTGTGTCGTGTCAACAACAGATTACCCATCTACTGATCTACGACGGTTCGAAATAAAAACACACAAAAATGTATTTCTAAAATATTTAACAGAAAATGTGTATTAATCTATCAGAAAAAACTGTTACATGTCATCAATGTTGTTTCTACGACTACTCTCTACTTCTGAACAAAAAAATATGAAACATTAATACCAAGCCAGTCATGAGTCTTTTACAACTTAACAGGGTTCCCAGACTGACTTTAAACTCCTACAATCTAGTTCACAACATTCTCCCACCAGAATGACATGCAGCAAAACAAAGGTCATTCATATATAAAATAACAAAAAGATTTATAGAAAACGCGCCGGCACCTTACATCGACGGCCACTACGTGTTTTCACTATCGGAATATCGGGTACACTGCTTTTAAACACTCCCGTCCTCCCGCACTTTACTTCGCTAGCATGATCCTCTTGGGATGCTGGAATCTTCATAGGCCCTGTATTAGCATCTGAAGGAACTACTTCATGTTGATCGTCACGCTGCAGATTCTTGACATTTAGATAGCCACTTTTAGCATCTCTGACATCTAAGCACTCCAGTGGATACAAACGCTGCAGGGGTCTCAACATAGATCCTTTGGCAGTCTTCAAGCGAACTAACCGTGTTCGATTGTCTTTCCCAGGAAGAAGCTCTATGACACGTCCCAATGGCCAGTCCAGTCTCTTATGGTTATCACTTCCGATAAACACTACATCATGATTCTTAGGTAAAACAACAGGAAACCTGAATTGGTCACAATCGACTCGATTCAATACTCTGGATTTCAAACGAAATATGCCATCACTATCCTTGAAAGGTTGTAGACCACATATGTTGTTATCGTTGACTCCAAGGAAACTTCCCGTTTGAATTATTTGAAAGACAAATTTCTCTGCTGCTGCAAATTCTGATACTTCCAAGTTACCTGATCTGCTCTGACTAGGATTCCTAAGATTATACAAAAATCGGAACACCCAGGTTATCATTCGAATACATTTGGAGTATTTTGAAAAATAACGTAAATGCCACTGGTCAGAGCTAGTATTCAACAGAGACGTAGTTAGCTTCTTCTTATTCTTTTCTGCAATAATCTCCTCTTCATC
The DNA here is from genome assembly GCA_964006375.1 of Tillus elongatus. Classification (NCBI taxonomy): domain Eukaryota; kingdom Metazoa; phylum Arthropoda; class Insecta; order Coleoptera; family Cleridae; genus Tillus; species Tillus elongatus. Next base: position 272,018,588 of record OZ023262.1, read on the forward strand.
ATAGTCGGATATACTATGTGGCCAATTACTTGAATCTTCATATAGCCACTGTGGGCCCTCATGCCATCTGGACTCAAATAATTGCTTAGGTGAGCAACCTCTAGATGGCATATCAGCTGGATTGAGTGACCCCGGCACATGTCGCCACAAACTTGCATTGATCAGGCTTCGTATTTCCTTTACCCTATTACCCACAAAGGTAGCCCATTCTTCATGCCTCTGGATCCACGCGATTACAGTCATAGAATCACTCCAAAAGAAGGACTCAACTCTGGACTGTAGATTTTCTTGGACGCCAGCATAAAGCCTTGCCCCAATGGTAGCCGCCAAAAGCTCTAGTCTAGGGATGGACACTTTTCTTAAAGGGGTAACTCTAGATTTAGCAGCCAATAGATAAATAGCTACTTGGTCATTCTCAACAACTCTTAAAAAGATGACACAAGCGAAAGCTGACTTGCTAGCATCACAAAATGTATGGAGGCTGAGGTGATTTACGTCTCTAGAACTAGAATGAACCCATCTTGGAATCTCTATTTTACTCAGATACTTCAGTTCCTTGTACCACTGCAGAAATGTGTTCTTAGTAACATCATCAACTGGCTGGTCCCACGAAAGCGTTTTTCCATATGGCCTGCAAGAGCAACTTTGGCAGCAGGGTAGCAGGGCATGTAAAACCTATAGGGTCAAAAACTCGTTGAGCCATAGAAAGAATTAGCCTCTTCGTTACAATAGTCATCTCATCCAGTCTCTCCTTTATACATTCATCATTCAGAAATAATACATCTTTTACTGGACACCACAGCAAACCCAGTACAGGCACAGGTGTAGCAATATTCGTCTTCAAGCAACGAGTGTACTCCCACCCTCTCAGCTCAAACTTAGCTTCGAACATGATCTGTGAGGCTTCAGTCATAAAGATCTGCAAACAATCTACATCTTGGACACTCACCAAACAGTTGTCAACATAGAAACCTCGTCTTAGCTTCTCAATGGTATCTGCCGAGTAAGTAGCTGTTCCATCGTGATGCCTCTGCATACATGCATCTAGGTGATATCCAATGGTAGCACTCAACAAGAATGGACTGCATGTAACTCCAAAAACCACCCGCCGATGTCTAAACACTTTCTCAGCTCCATTTTTATCAATCCATAAAAACTGAAGAAAATCTCTATCTTTCTCCTGCAAACTGATCTGAAGAAAAGCTCTTCTTATATCAGAAACTACACCAATACTATTCTTACGAAATCTGATTAAAATCGCTGGTATAAGCTCAATTAAATTGGGTGCCTTCTCCAGGCAATCATTCAATGACGGTTTTCCCTTCTCTTTTGCAGACGCATCAGACACAGGTCTCAACTTGGTCGTAGCACTGTTATTTTTAATCACAGGTCGGTGAGGAAGATAATGACCTTGAGATGCTCCATAATGCTTCACTTCTTCAATCACACCTTCCGCTACCCATTCATTTAGTACCTGATCATAGGAATCCATAAGATTGTCTCTTTCTAATTTTTGCAAAGTTGAAGACAGCCGTTTTCTAGCTATTCCTAGATTGTTGGGTAGAGGGGGGTGACCTTCAAGCCAAGGCAGCATGACTTCATAGCGTCCCTCTTCATTTACACTAACAGTTTCTTGAAAGAAGTTTTTCGCTGCTAATGTCATCTCCTCCTTGGTTCGTTTCTCAGCTGGATCCACAATGCCTAAAACATTAAGCTTCCAAAGGTCTGTGATTGATGAGTCTTTGATATGCAAACACAATGTGGTCATGGCAATGTTTGAACTGCTGCGTGCCATCCCACCTGGAATCTTTCCCATGATTACCCAGCCGAAAAAAGTTTCAAAGGCAGTAAGTCCACACTGTAAATGCCTCATGCCACCAGTGAAAATCTGACCAGCCACATCTGCACCTATCAACAGCTCAACAGGACCAGGTCCATGCATGTCTGAAACTTCAATGTGCATCTGATTTAGTTCTGCTGTCCAGGGACCTGGAAACACTGGTGATACATCATGACAATTGTGGCAGCTTGTAACCTCTGCACCACCAAACAAGCAATGTCGAATTTTCTCTTGTCCTCTCGGAGTTAATCCTAACTGTGCTGCTGTTGACTTTAATATGTAGGAGCGTTGAGAACCACCATCAATTAATACACGTATTTGCCTGACTGTGTTCCTACCACTCACCAGTACCCTCAAAGTCTGCAGGAAAACGGGCTTCCTGGCTTGATGTCCAGGCTTCAAACATCTAAAACAAGCCTTTTTGTTGCTTAATATCTGTTTTCTTTCATCCAAACTCAAGCCACGAGCCTTGAAACAATTGTAACTGTCATGGGTTCCATCGCAGAAAACACACTTATCAACAATGCAGTTTACGAGACCTGCCGCTGTAGGTAACTTCTCCTGCTATGTAGGGAATCTTTTCAAAACCTTGCTCTTAGCACTAGTCGTTGTAAGCCCAAAACACTCTGAAGCCAAAGAAATTCTTTGTTCATTTTTCACCTCATTTTTGAGAAACTGCATCAAGTTTTCCAGTCGTGATTCGAGACTAGTTAAGCCCTCACCACTATTCACAACTGAATCTGAATCAGCAATATCTGCTGGTTGACTACCACCACTGTTATTTCTTATGAAAGAAGAACGCTGCCATATTCTTAGCAAATCTACTGGCATACACGATTCAATCAATGGAAACAATATAGCAGAATACTTTTCAGAAGTAACACCCAGAGTATTGAGTGCACGCAACTGGGTCTCGAGTCGATCATATAAAGCACATAAATCAAACTTCTCACCAGACACGGTATTATTAAGGATCAACTTCAGTAATTCTCTTACATAAACTTCAATTTGTAAGTCTTCTCTTCCAAATCTAGACTCCAAACACTCAATTATTTTACTGTAATTATCAGCAACTACTGGAAAACTTTCTACCAGTCTCCTTGCTCTGCTACCTGGCAGTGTGGCTTGTATTAAATACTCTATCTTGTCAGTGGTATCAATATCAGGGTCATTATGCACCATTTTAAACTGTGCCCAAAAAGGCAACCAGTCTCTGATAATGCCATCATACCTTTTAAATTCAATACATGGTAGTTTAAACTTACGCCTGCCTGTGTCATGATGTATCGGGGCAGCTACTCGTATCGGAGGTATAGCTATGGAACTAGTACTGCCATTCAACACTAAATCACACTGTAGTTTCAATTCGGTGAATTTCCTAAGATATGCTTCTCGTCCCTCCATTTCTGCAGAAAGTTCATCCTCACTTGCCGTTCCTAACATAATTTGAAATATCTCGGCATCCAGTGCTCTCAGTTCTGCTATCTTTGGACACCAAAGCTCCCTTGTTACCTGAACCTTGTTTGAATCCACCGTAGTCGCGTCTAACAGCTTCTCCAGCTCCTTCGTCGATTTTGTGAATGATGTACGAAGCACTGATCGCCACCTTTTCTTATTAACAAGCTCCTCAGCCATGTTCCTAAATGTTCAACACGACACACGACCGTTAGCTGCTACACGTACACGTATTTTTCTATAACCGATCAAGTCGTATTTTCTCTTCACGAAACGCGGACCCAACACGATTTTTATCGTCACAATCACATACACATTTCTGTCCTGTCACGGTCGCCATAAACTATGTCGTGTCAACAACAGATTACCCATCTACTGATCTACGACGGTTCGAAATAAAAACACACAAAAATGTATTTCTAAAATATTTAACAGAAAATGTGTATTAATCTATCAGAAAAAACTGTTACATGTCATCAATGTTGTTTCTATGACTACTCTCTACTTCTGAACAAAAAAATATGAAATATTAATACCAAGCCAGTCATGAGTCTTTTACAACTTAACAGGGTTCCCAGACTGACTTTAAAGTCCTACAATCTGGTTCACAACAACCTGCTCACGTTGATGCTCTCTGCAGCCAATCCAGTTTCCCAAAATTTTGGCATTAAATCCAGGACGTACCGATGCGAAGTGTTTTCCTTAGAATGACGGTCATTAAAAATGTATGCTGCCTCTCCTGCACAGTTATCATTCTTGTAGAACATACTAATTATTTCCACTTTTTCAGCAAAAATTTTATGAACCATTTCACGAATTGGAACTCAATCGACTGAGTGATGATTTTACGAGATATTCATTTATCTCGTTTAAGGTAAAACAGGTAGGAAAGTCGAATCGGTAAAGTTTATTAAGAGATAAACAAAAAATTATAAAATAAAATATTTTTATCGAGAAACTGTTAAAAAAAAGTCCTCAAGCAACGCCCGATATGCTTCGACATGTTGGCAAGGAAGTGGAGCAAAGATTTTATAATGGTATGGAAGTGGAGGTAAAGCAATTTGAACATTTAATTAATTAACATTCTTTCATTGATTTATATTTAGTCTTATTCTTTCGTGAATGATTTTATTGCCATATCCAAACCAAAATTTAAACAGTCGTATGGTGTCGTGAGCAGAATTGAAAAAGTTTTTAAATGGGGTGTTACTCAACATAGGGTGCCATTTCAGATTTAAGGGTACTTTACGCCTTTGCCTAAAGTGTAGGTTCCAGGACACCAAAACTTACGCCACCATGTGTCTCCCTTGAAAACAAGGTCGACGTGTCTCGGTTCTTTTTTTTTAATTTCGTTATTTTCTAGGTGAAAAGTTTTAATTGGCACATCCTGTATATGCATGATAAAGTTAAGTTGCGTTAGTGGCGTGCGGTCCATGGAAGCAAGGGAAGCATTTCTTCCCTTAAAATAACGACTACATACCTAAACCGCATTATTTAAAATCCCTTTTGTATTTTAAATATTAAATTTCAAACTCTGAAACTAATTTAATTATTACAATTTTTATTTCGCAAGCTCACACACATAATTATTTATTATGCATCATACTGTATTTGTATATACGCTCCTAGCAAGGACATCGTCGCAGTAAATGCGCCAGCGAACAGCATGAGTTGCAATGACTTCGGTTAAATACACGTAGTCAGCAGGCAACTTTATAAGAAACCCTAGCTCGACGGATGTACGCGTATTTTTAGAACGTGTTGTACTAGGAAGACCCGGTGAACGTACAAAGTAAATGTCTCTGATTATTTCGTAGATATAAGCAGTTGACTATGTTAAATACATGGGCATTTTATGATTATTAATATGGCTGCAAGTAGATCAGCTTTTAACAGCGGCGTCGGTGGGGGTGGAGATTTACAAACTTTACAAACAAGTGGTAATAATAACTGTAATTGTATTGTGTTTTTGATAACCAAAGGATTTTCAGGTTTATCGTTTACTTAAAAACTTGCTATTATTAATAAAGGTGGGCCTAAACCTGCTGTAAAAAACTTAAACCCAAGAATTAAAACATGTACTCGACATTTCAATGCGGAAAAAACTTATAAACAATATGAATGGTTAACGGGTTGTGAAAACAGGAATAAACTGTTTTGTTGGCCTGGTAGTCTATTTGTGACTGAAAAGGGGTGTGGAATAAAAGTGGGTTTTCCAAATTGAATAATCTACGTAAAGTAGTAAAAAGACATGTTATGTCTAAAGTGCATTTACAGACCATTTTAAAATTAAATGTCTTTGGAAAAACGCGAATTGAATACGCCGTTGACAAGCAGATAGAAATTAGTCATCGCCAACACAATGAACTGGTTGATAAAAACAGAAACATATTAAAATGACTTATTGATGTTGTGTATTTACTTGGTCAGCATGAATTGGGCTTCCGGGGTCATGACGAAACAACTACATCTGCAAATAGAGGAAACTTTCAAGACCTAGTATCTTTAATAGCCAAATACGACATTTATTTAAAAAATCACTTGGAACAGTCTAACGTTTTTTGCGGGACATAAAATCGCATTCAGAATGACTTAACTTCGGCTGCTGTCACTATTATTTTGAACAGAATTAAATCTGAAATTAAACAGACTCGTTTCATTACTATTGATCTAGATGAAACAACCGATGTAACTAATTTAAGTCAACTATCTGTAGTAATACGTTACGTAAAAATTGATGGGAGTGTACAAGAAAGATTTTTAGGCTTTAAAAATGTGACAGAAGATCGTACCGCAAACGCTCTATATAAAATTGTGCTTAATATTATGAAAGATATTGAGGAGGCTGATAATAAATTAATTGCCCAAAGCTATGATAGGGCTGCTGTTATGGCCGGACATTTAAGAGGTCTTCAAGCTAAAGTGCGGGAAACTTTCTCCAGTGTTCTATTTTTACACTGTTGTGCTCATAAATTAAATTTAATTTTATCCCAATCTATATATCATATTAAAGAATGCAAAGTGTTTTTTGCTACCTGTAATATGAATTCGATAAGTTCTGGGAAAAAACAATGGAATTAGGAGAAGTGGAGCCACGAAGAAAGCGTCTGCGCACTGATAATGTGGGAGACCTTCAAACTTCTTATCGCCGCCTTTTCTACGAAATCATAGATCAAATTCAGCAGCAAATTAACTGCAGATTAGATCATCTTAGTGACCTGAAATTTCTTGAATTGTGTAAATTTGGAGGATTTAAAGGGATACCTTTCCCAGAAGATTCATTCAAATCATTATTTCACCACCATGGACATTCTTTTGACAAAGCCTTATTACGATCAGAACTTACAGTCATTTATGAAACCGATGTTATAGGCACAAAAACTAACGCGAGTGAACTTTTAACTTTCTTAAAACAATCAAAATTGGAAAATGCATATTCTGAAGTGTTCAAATTATGTGAATTAGTATTAACAATTCCTGCTACTAGTGCATCTTTAGAACGAAATTTTTTTACATTGAAACGTATCAAGAGTTTTGTTAGGAATTCAACAGGACAAGAATGACTTTCCCAAATTTCAATTTTGTCAGTTGAAAATAAACTCGTCCAGTAAATGTCCCAGAATCCACAGTTTTATGACGACATTATTAAAATTTGCCAAAAACGACAGAAGAATCGAGTTACACTACAAATAGTGTCTGAGAATTGCTTCCCTTATTTGAAATGTCACCGCACGCCCCTGAGTTGCGTCAAATATAATGAGGCATCCTGTATATACCAGAAGGTTCCATAAATAGTTAGGACAGTTGCGGGCAATTAAGTGTATAGGCTAGTTAAACGCGGGCCGTAAGGCAATATAATTCATAAGCATGCTGCTTAACATGCAAATACATAATTTATTCTAGTCTGTAAATGCACTCATCCTTGTCTCTCACAAACATGAAGATGTTAATGGAAGCTCTTTACTTATTCATCCAAATGTAAGTGTAACAGTTAATACTTTATACCACAAAGATCAATGTGGGTAATTAAAACTGGCAGTGGCGTAATTTGAGGGTGGCAAGGAGTGGCAGTTGCCACTCCAAAATTGCCCAACCCAGTATTTTTCCATTCCATAATTTGAAGTAAAAATATCAATAATTTACAAGCAATTATGAATCAAGCTTTCTTTAGCACAGAAAATCAAAATGTTTATTGGAATTTGTATGTTATAAATGTAATGTAAATACAAAGGGAGGGGGGTAGCAGTAGCTGCCGTGACGGTGGCGTAATAAATAGCTGAGTAAACAACGAGAATAACCGACGTCGGGTCCGGAAGTGGGCAACTTTGTTGCCGCAACAGTCGTCTGTCTTTTTAGTGAATTTTCATTAAGTAAATTCACTAATAGCGGGGTATCGATGGGGTAAGACTTTTGAAATTTTTCTTCAAATGAGCCAGAATTAGGGCCCCTAGAACCTATATCCGGGGTCAGTTTCAGTTTTTATATGTTTATATATATACATATATATATATATATATATATATATATATATATATATATATATATATATATATATATATATATATATATATATATGTATGTATCTAACTGATAACTCTAAATATACTTGACCGATTTCGACCAAATTTTGAAATTACCTTGACTGTGTTATTGGCTTGGATGAGTTCGTAGATGGGCATTGTGCGTCTAATTTTTCTCTGAGAAAAATGTAAAGAAATTTTTCAAAACAAATAGTTTTTTAAATATTGAAGTGATTCGAATGAAAATTTGTACAATATACCTAGACTTAACAGAACAACGTATCTCTTGTTTTTGACAGATAATTTATCAATCATTTTCGAAGATGTACCTTTACGTTTAAGGAGTGACTCTTGGTTCATGCTTGATGGTGCTTCGGCACATTACATTCAAGATGTGCGAAATTATTTAGATGAAATTTACCCTCAAACGTGGAGTGGTAGAGGTAGTATACACCCGTGGGCAGCGCGTAGTCCCGACTTAAATCCCCTAGATTTTTACTTTTGGGGTTATTTAAAGCCACTGGTCTACAAAGATCAGATATATAACTGCCAGCAATTATGGAAAAAGATCGTACAGGATGTTTTATTAATTTTAGATTAATCTAATTAGGTAGGTTAATGCAATTTGCAAAAATCTTCCCTTTCTCTAACCATTTGGCAGTAGTTTTAGTTAAGTTTATGGTTTATGGGTCTATCAATTTTAGATAATTTTCGTGGAAAAAAATCGTTAAGGAGAGCGCGACTTTTGAATTGAGAAAGGTTTCTTCAAATGAGTGCAACCTCGCCCCTCTAGAATCCATATCTACGGTTAGGTTCAGTTTCTATCTATTTACATATATACGGCTGACGAATTTCTACGCTAAAGTTTAATATATTCGTTATTATACAGGATACAAAAAAAAAATTGTGTACGTTAATTATAGGGTGCCTTGAGCTGCATCTTATAAAATTATTTTGACAATCATAGGGTGCCCCATAAGTCGTTGGTAATATAATTTTTTCCAAACATATCTAATATTATGGAATTTTGACATTTTTTATCGAAATATAATGCATGTTTGTAAGAACAAAAATTCTAGATGCAGTAAGTGCATTTTGGTACCGAATTTTAATTAAATGCTTCAAATTTCAACAACTCAATTTGCTACTAATATCGGCTCGTTGGCTTGAAAAACAGTTTTCTCCGAAATATTTATTTTATTTTATTTATTTTCGGAAGATTTGTGTACATTTTCAAACAATAAAGTTATTTTGAACGATATGGTACATTGTTTTCACTATATATGTTATACCGGTAACCAAATTTGAAGCCTGCTTCTATTTAAAAAGACATATCTGCTGCATTTATATGAAAATTCACTTCCATAACGCACTTGCTACGTCTCGACTTTCTAAATATCCTTAACAAAATTGTTTGATAGCTTCTTTTGAATAACGTGAATTTTTGTGGCAAGTGTTTGTAAATTTTCCATGCTAATTTCTAAAGAATCATTTAATTTGTAATAATGTAATTGCAAATTAAACTATATTTTGCTGACTTGAATAAACGGACAGGTTTGCCAGAAGGTATTACGCTCTAATGATATAACAGCGAATTGCAAAAGATCCCTTTATTTTATTCAGCCATCCTGTTCAAAAGAGAGCTGACCCAGTGAAGAATGGGGCGAATGGCATCACCCCAGAATCTGACACCATTTAACGAGGGCCCATTGAATTTGAAGAACACATTACGTTCAAAAGGCGAGCGCGCAGATACGCTCATATCATCAAAGTAGAAGTTTCACCAGCTCTAAGTGGTTGTTTCACTCTGAAAATGAAGCCTTGCTACCTCGCCTCCATAGGAGAAAGTAAAGTTTGCTTAATTTGATCGATTGTGTTCAGATTATTTTTCAATTTAAGTCTCAATTTTTAAAACAATAATTCCAATTGTTACAATGTATCATCAAGTATAATTTTATTTTTTATTTAGTAACAATTGTTAGCATTAAATATTTTATGTTATAATAAAGAATATAAACTGAATCTCTCTTTTTTTATTGCCTAGCTTCGACACAGATACAAATATAAACCGCAAAACCCATGCCCTATTTGTTTTAAGTCTCATGCTCTATATTTTTTGATTTAGTGATTTTTTTTTCAATTGGTATTATATACCAATAGTGTTTCAATATCACATGTTTTTTTTAATGAAAGGCATCAAATTTGGTTAAGAGTATAAACTATATAATAGAAACAATGTACCATATTACATCAAAATAAGTTTACTGATTGAAAAACTTTAAAAAAATCGGAAAAAAAACTTAATATGCTTCCGCAAAAACTGGTCCGATTTTGCTGGCCAGCTCAAGCTCAAGCTATTTACACACCTGCCAACATGTATATTCACAAAGAGCTTTCTGATAAAAATTTCAAAGGAAGATGTATACATGAAAATTTTAAAGTTTCCTCCACGAAACTTCGTCATTTTTTTTACAAAAATTGGCTTCCGAAATGTTACACTACATTTTTTTGACATCAATATTCTAAACAATAGTTTTTCACGAAAATTTGAAATAAAATTTTAGTATTTTATTCAACATTAACTATTAACTACCAATATTTCCTAGAAAATTATAAAAATATATTTCTACGAGAACCAAAAAATGTCTGCGAAAACTTACTGAATATTTTTACACGATTATTTGCTGAAAAAGCACACAAAATTCAAATTATATACTAAATCTGTAGTCAAAATTAAAAAAAAATGCAAATGTGAAAAGCCTGAATGCAGCAAGTGCATTATGGTAATCAATTTTCATAAAAGTATTTTTATAGCAATTAAGTATTTTTTAAGAAAGCAGGCGTCAAGTTTGGCTACCAGTATAACCTATATAGTAGAAACAACGTGCCATCTTTCATCAAAATAACTTTATTGTTTGGAAATGTACAGAAAATTCCGAATGTTAAAAATGTTCCCGAAAAAACTGGGTTCTTGGCCAACGAACCTAATACCTTAATAGCAAATTGAGCTATTCAAATCTGAAGCATTTAATGAAAGTTAGCTACCATAACGCACTTGTTGCGTCCCAAATTTCTTTTCTTACAAACATGCATTATATTTCGCTGGAAAATGCAAAAATGCAATAACATAAGGCGTGTTCGATTAAAAGGCTTTATTGATTTTTTACGAAAATTCGCCAAAAATTATATGACATTACACGATAAACTCTATAGCTAAAACCACTGCCAAAGCATCAGAGAAATGGTCTATTTGAAATGATTTTTCTGGAAATATTTTAGTATGGTGAAGGACAATGACGGTTAAAGTTAAGACTTCAGGATTTGTAAAACATTTTTCTTGTGACATTTTTTTTACATAACCCGTATTAGTTTCGGGTTTTTTGCCTAAATGTTACCAATTTTGACGTTTTAAATCGCGACTTTGACGTTTTGAGGAAAACTCCTTTTTTTTAAATGCCTATAACTTTTTAGTCTTTTAACTTACAGAGCTAAATTTTGGTACATAGTTATATTACAAACGTAATTCACTTTTAATGATATAAACCCGCGTACTAAATTTGGATGTCCTTACTTTGTTATTTCCGGAAGTATAATAATTTTCCGAAAGAAAACACAAACATTTCCGGGAAAGGCCAGGCCGATTTTATTTAGCCGCTTGGGAAAGGAAAGTACTAAACAAATTTGATCAAAATCGGCCTATTATTTTTTGAGTTATCGTTGTGATACTCTAGGGGTGCTAGTTCGCGCTCTTTTCTCAATATTCAAAAGTCTGGATCTCCCCATTAGTGAGTCTTTGTAAGAAAATTCACTAAAACGAGACATTTGTTATTAAAAACATGTGTATAACAATTCACTGACAAAACGCACTTGCTGCGTCCAGACTTTTTGTATCTGGATCTCTATACCCTAAAATCTATTTTGTGCACATAATTCTGTAATCTTATAGAACTTTTCTGACAATAAAAGATAAAAAAAGCATGGGCGCAGCAAGTAAGTTATGGTAGTGAATTTTGATGTATGCATGTATAGTCGAAATTGCTTGGCTGCGGCTAATTTAGCCATTCCCGGATTTTCAAAGTATTTACCCGTCGTTGTCCTCGATATTTATACTGTTAAATTCAAACAAAACCACAACTTTATTATCGTCAGTTAGAATTATTTGTTGCTATATTTTTGTCTCAGCTCTTGTTTGGTTATATTTCTAACTTGAATACTTGTATGTGCACGCACATATTATTATATACATAACAGTATGAATTTACACACAAAATAATATGCCTATTCAATTTGCTACTTATTACTACTATATATATATATAACTACTATACTATTTAAAATGTGTTAATCTAAGGAAATGAACAAAGGACACAAGTCTTCATGCCAAGGGGCCTGTCATGGAAACATTTAAGATAAACAGGGATAACATATAGGACAAAATACAAATGGTTTCTTTCTATAAACATCTATATTCTATTTCACATTTTTAACTTTAATTTTTTAATTAGTTTAAAGAGAGGCATATAGGTATCTTTTTGTTGTTTTTTACTAAGATTTGTTATAAATTGAAATGTTCCTCAATATTCTGTATTTTATGTACAGCATTTAGACATTATTCTCTTATCTCCCTGAATTTTCATACAAATGTTGTTAATACCAAATATGTGTTTTTTAACGAAAGCAAGAATCAAATTTGGTTACCAGTATGACCTATATGGTAAAAACAATATGCCATGTTTCATCAAAATAACTTTATAATTTGAAAATGTACAACAATTTCCGAAAGTAAACTTAAAATGCTCCCGAAATAACTGTTTTTTTAGCCAACGAACCTTATAGGTTAATAGCTAATTGAGCTATTCAAATTTGAAGCATTTAATGAAAATTATCTACCATAACGCACTTGCTGCGTCCCTAATTCCTTTTCTTACAAACATGCATTATATTTGATTGGAAAATGCAATAACATAGAGCAGGTTCGATTAAAAAAAAAGAAAATTTGTAACACCAACGACTTCTGAGTCAGGCCTGTGATTGTAGAAATATTTTTTATGGTGTAGCGCAAAACACCCTATAATTAATGTAATCCATTTTTTAGTATCTTGTATAATAACGGATATATTGAGCTTTATTGATTTTTTACGAAAATTCGACAAAAACTATATACCATTTAACGATAAACTCTATAGCTAAAACCACTGCCAGAGTATCAGAGAAATGTTCTATTCGTAATGAATTTTCTGGAAATATTTTAGTAAAATGAACGACAATACCGGTTGAAGCTAAGGCTTCCGGCTTTGTAAAACATTCTTCTTGCGGTATTTTCTTCACATAACCTGTATTAATTTCAGGTCTTTGCCTGAATGCTACCAATTTTGACGTTTCAAATCGCGACTTGGACGTTTTGAGGAAAACCCGTTATTTTTAAAGGCCTATAACTTTTTCGTCTTTCAACGTATAGAGCGAAATTTTGATACGTGATTTACTTTTAATGATATAAACTCACGTACCGCATTTGGTTGCCCTTACTTTGTTATTACCAGAAATATAAACATTTTCAGAAAGAAAACACAAAAGGAAGGACTCACCATCATAAACCGGAGCATTTCTGTTGTCGTGGAAGGCCATTCCTCTAAACTCTATCCAATTAATGGAGGAGTTCCTCAAGTTTCAGCTTTAGCCCCTACTTTGTTTCTTCTCTACATCAATTACCTCCTCTCTAGCACATCCAACCCAGTTCACAGTCACGCGGACGAAAGCACCCTCCACTCAAATATATAATATTCTATGCCTGTCTCTTTAGCCCAATTAGATGAGGATCGCAGACTCATTGAGGGTTCTATCTCCGTGGATCTCCAAAAAATATTAGACTGGGGAAGTAGAAATCTTGTACCATTCAACCCCATCAAATCACAGTCTTGCTTTCTTTCTCATAAGAGAAGAGACACAAGCCCTAGACCCATCACAATGAACAACAAAGTTATTCAAAGTAATGAGTCTTTTTCACTTGTTGGCATTTCTGTGGATCGGAATTTGAATTGGCATCAACATGTTACATCAATTGCAGAAGCGGCTGCTAAGAAATTAGGTTTGCTCTTCCGGGCTCGCAAATACTTTTCACCAGCTAATCTGTATACCTTATATACTTCACAAATAAGACCAAACCTGGAATACTGCTCCCACATCTGGGGTGCTGCTGTCGCTTCTACACTCCGTATCCTGGACTCCGTTCGGAAGAGAGCTATACGTCTCATCGGTGACCCTACCCTCACACAAAGGCTTCCATCCCTTGCCCACCGACGTGCCGTTGGTGACCTCTCTCTATCTCTTTTATAGGTATCTGCACGGGCAGTGCTCAGAGGAGCTTTCTTCCATAGTTCCTCCACCTGCCGCCCCCAACAGATCACGAATGCACCCTCTTACTGTCCAGGTCACCAGACATAGAACATCTTGTTATGCCCGCTCTTTTGTCCCGAGGACTTCAAAGTTGTGGAATTCCTTGCCGGCACATGTTTTTCCTTCTCCCCCGAACTTCCAAACCTTCAAGTCCAGAATTAACAAGTTGCCTCTTTCCTCCTTGTCGACACCCACAGTACGATATTATTTAGGCTGTAAGCTCTCGTGGTGTGTTGTTGAAATAACACACACAAAATATATATATATATATATATATATATATATATATATATAATATATATATATATAATTGAAACTGACCCCGGGTATGGGTTCTAGGGGTCCTAATTTGCGCTCATTTGAAGACATTTTTTTCAAATTTCAAAAGTGGCGATCTCCTCACTAGTGAATTTTTAAAAGAACATTCATTAACATAAATCAGCCTTCAGAAAAGGGTGGTATACAGTATTTGATTTCGGTGCTCCCGGTGCGGTAGCGCTACACGCACCGTCCTAGGACTACCGCTGATGGCTTAAAATGTAAACATCTAACTCGGATGTGGTAGTTTGTGTATGATATAGGTTAAGCTAAATAAATATTGAGTATATTGTAGAGTAGGTATACGAAAGAATGAAATCGTAAACACGCATAGCATTTTGGTAAGCAAAATGCACCAGTCTAACTTTCCTCTAATTTTGCTTAGAAATGTGTTTTACGATGCACGAAGAGATTATAAGATTGTTGTTACTTTAGCAATAAATGATTACAGTAATCCAGTATGTTGTTCGCTCAGGCTCCACAAACCCATAAGACGCTAATGAATTAATGTGTCGCACTTAAACTCAGATGTCATATGTTTTATATCATTTCAGTAAAAGGCAATTAAGAGCTACAATTAATAGAAACATCAATTCCCAGTCCAGCGTGGGCAGTGAAGATGATTACTTCGTATCTGCCTCTGCTTATCCCCATAGCTGCCAGCTTCTATTCAGTTTGTTGTTCATCATGTCCCTATCACTCCCTGCATCTCCTGGATGAAGCTCAACACGATGCACTATTACTGGAACCCAGAGTGTTCGAGACTGAAATTCTCAGACGCCACAACATTTACAGTAACCTGTATACCGAACACGGGGACAAATTGAAAATTGTGGAGTTGGGAGATTGGACGCTGGAACTTAATTCGGGAGATAATTTGGTTGTTGCTGATGGGTTGAAGGGCGAGTGGGTGTTAAGTGATGGTAAGAGGGAATTAAAGGACTTGGGGAAGTGTGATTACACCCGCGGGGTTGTGAGGGGTTTGGAGAGATCATCTGTAGCGGCCGTCACAGTCTGCGGAAATAGAGTCACCGGGTATATTGACGTTGGCGGAACTGATCACTTTTTTCACCCTCTAAATGGATCTACGAAGACGCATGTCTTGTATACGAGGTGAGAATTCTAAAGTAGGACATAAGCTGAAGTAGATGTTACGAATTTTAGCGACATTGATCACAAAATGAAAATGTTTTTTTTTAACAACTGCAGCCTTTCAGATATAAATTTGTTTATATTTGTTTCCTGATTTGAATAATACAAAAACAGAAGTACCTGAAGCTGATTGTCGTTATACAAATTTAACTAATACCAGTAAATATTAGCAAACATAACAAAAATGTTAACGCAGCGGGTGCGTTATGGCAGTAAATTTTTATAGAACTGATCTGCGCGTTTGTTCCACGAATATTATATATATATATATATATATATATATATATATATATATATATATATATATATATATATATATATATATATAAAAGAAATCTTTCGAGTCTCAACTCAAAGTAGTGATCTCGTCACAAGCGATTTTTTCATATCGCTAACAAAGTGTTTTCCACGTATACTAAACTAAAACAATTTACTGAAATGTATTACTGCAAAATTTCTTGAAATAATTTTACACACACTTCGATTATTTTATAACTTTTTAAAAGAAGATTCTCTATTACAAAAACAATTTGTACATGAAAATTCGCTAATAAGACAAATTAAAAATTATAAAATCTGAAAAAAAGCGTGGACTTTTTGTGTTCACAGAAAAAAATTTTTTTAGTTGACGATGCCTTAAAAACGCAACCGGTTGTAGAAAAGGAATTACGTACTTGTTAAGCAACAGAAAAAGTATCTAAGCTTGTATTAAATATAGAACGGTTAAGTAGGGGCCCTCTATAGTATTTTCTTACAGAAATTCGTTAGAAACTTTTGGAATTGTATAATCTGATCATATAAGGTTAACATTAAGTTAAAATTTAAGATAATTAAAAAAATTCCAGACGCAGCAAGTGCGTTATAGTAGCGAATATTCATTAAACGCTTCAAATTTGAATAAAATAATTTTCTATAAACCTAGAAAGTTGAATTTTGGTACGTAGTAAGGCCTTTACTAGGGCTACATACCTACCAATTTTATTTGGTTTTTTGAGATACAATTTTTTTTCCAGAAAAAAATATTTTTTTTTAGAAAAACTGGTCCGACCGCACTGGCTAACAAACAGCTTGCGCGCGGTATTAACAAAATGAAGATATATGCCAAGTTTCGTTCCATACACACACATACGCACACACAGATATATATATATATATATATATATATATATATATATATATATATATATATATATATATATATATATATATATATATATATATTATTACGGTATAAATATTGTGAGTTTTTATAATTTATTAAGATATTTTTGTCTCTCAGTGAAAGTTCAGGCACTATTCAAATCTGTCAATGAAGTTGACAAAAATTTAAATTAAATAATTTATTTCTTAAAACAAAAAATTTGCTCAACTTATTAAGAACTGGACAAATGAAATGAAACTAAAATTTTCAAAATACTGAGTATAATAAAACACTAAATGAACTGTGAATACAATAAAAGATATGAAAATAAAAATAAAACACACAAACAATAAAACTACCTAAAAATGATTCCCTATTATTGTAATTATGTGTGTGTGTGTTTTGTTTCTTTAACATCGGCCTATTTCTGCGACTATGGCCAATCACCGATGCCAGGGAAGAGTTTCACCTCACTATCCTGGAAATTCTGCCGAACCCCTGCCTTTCTGTAAGGACGGTAGGGATCTTTAACGTGCCCAACGTCGCATGGACACGAGACCTGCGGCTTTACGTCCCCTCCGAAGGGCGGAACGTGCAGACATTCAACTTGCTCAAATACAATGCCAGAACCTTGGTTGATGTTAATATTACAGTTTGTACTGAAAAAGTGAAAGGAGAACCCTGGGATCGAACCCAGTACCCTTCGGTGCAGAGGCACACGTTCTTGCCCCTGAACCACCGAGATTCTATTGTAATTATAAATACCTTACTTATCTCGGTAAAGGTTTACTTTCGGGACGCGTGTTCGATTTTTATGAAATTTTGTATATAGACGTGTTTTAGGGTGTAGATGACGAAAATCACAATAGAAATGAAGGCAGAAGCCAACTTTTGGAATTATTTGGTTGTACTTACTTTTGCGGCATGTTTTCGCCATATTTTACGCAATTTCGGGGGTCGTTCGTCTTATATCAAGCTAAAAAAGGGTGTATTCCACTATTAACTATTATAATTCATTTTTACATAGCTGGTGTACCCTCTTAACTGTTTATGTGTCTCTTGAAATTACCCTTATTTTCATCGTATAACCGATCCTAAGTTGAAATTGACATTTGACATATAAAGCCAAATTAATGTCAATTTCAACTTATACGATGAAAAGAAGGAATGTTCAGACACATAAACAGTTAAGGGGGTGCACTAACTATGTGAAATGTGGAATACACCGTTCTTTTGCTTGATATAAAACGAACGATCTCCGAAAATGTGTAAAACATGTCGCAAAAGTGAATACAACTTTTCCCTACAAAAATATCCAAACAATTCCAAAATCTGGCTTCTACCCTCATTTTTATTGTGAGTTTCGTCATCTATACCCTAAAACACGTCTATATACAAAATTTCATAAAAATCGAACACGCGTCACGAGACTAAACCTTTACCCTTGTCTCTCTAAGTTAATAAAAGCACTTATGATGTTCTTGATTACAAAGTGGTTGTTTTGTTCCTGTATTCTTTCTGTGTTCTGTCAAACTATTAATTTACTGTTTATGAAGTTTAAACTAAACTACACAATTTTTTTAATGTCTCACCAGAATTTTTTCTTGTTACTTCCATTGACAAATATCTAAATTTTGGTGTCTCTATTTACACTCTCTACCAAATTAGTGATCTTCAAATTCTTTGTTGATAGTAATGTTTTCTGTTCTAATGATATAATAGACTTACTTATATGCCTTTACGGTTGATGTTCTCAATTTTTTTTCTGTCTCCAAATTATATGTTTCTCCTTTCTGACGATGTGATATAGATACGCTCTTATATGCTTTTTAGTAAATTTTTATTTAAAAAAATTCACTAATAGAGAGGTATCGATGGTGAAACTTTGCAAAAATTTTTCCAAATGAGCGCGAACTAGGACCCCTAGAACCCATCTCCGGGGTCAGTTTCAATTTTTATATGTTTATATATATATATATATATATATATATATATATATATATATATATATATATATATATATATATATATATATATATATATATATATATATATATATGTATGTATGTATGTATGTATGTATGTATGTATCCAACCGATAACTCAAAAAATAATTAACCTATTTTGATAAAACTGCGCAAGAGTACCTTTCTTCTTTTATTAATGGCTTGGATGAGTTCGTTAGCCAGGAAAATCCGACAAGGTCTTCCGGGAAAATTTTGAGTTTTCTTTCGAAAAAAACATTTTCTCCGAAAATTACAAAGTTATTTTAATGAAATTTGACGGATATGTTGCCTTGTGAAAGACCTTCCTACGCACCAAAATTCAACTTTCTAAATTTATAAAAAATTGAGTTATTCACATTTTTATTTTTTTTTAGAGAAAAAATATTTTCTCCGAAAATTACAAAGTACAAAGTTATTCTAATGAAATATGGTGAATACGTTGCCTTAGAAAAGACCTTACTACGTACCAAAATTGAACTTTCTAAGTTTATAGAAAATTGAGTTATTCAAATTTGAAGCATTTAATAAAAATTCACTACCATAACGCACTTGCTGCGTCCCGAACTTTTTTGGCTGATGTTCCACTTAAAAAATTCTTAATTTTCTTTTGACAACTTGTCATTCTCCTCTCACTTGATTTCTTTTTACTACTACTAAGTCTTATCGCTATGGATACATAGTTGGTTAAAACGTTACAACAATTTTGCTTTCATTTCGTCCTTATAAATATGGGAATTGAGAATTGAAAACTGTATTCAACTTTCTTTTTATTAAACGGATTTTCCCAATTCTAAAGACTCGCAAATTTACCTATGGATTCATATTGTATAATTTTCCAATGATTCCATTTGTGTGTAATTAAAAATTTTGCATTTTTGTTACTTGTGTGGCCACAGATTCTACCTCAACAAATTTATTTTACAAGGTATAATTCCCCTTACATTCACCAAAATTATTTTTTTAAATTATTTGTTTGTTTTTACTATCCTGAGAATGAATTAACGACGAACATATTTCAATATCTATGATATCATAACAATATATATATATATATATATATATATATATATATATATATATATATATATATATATATATATATATATATACATGGGATTTTATAATCTAATCAGATAAGATTAACATTAATTTAAAATTTTAAATAATTTAAGAAAATTCGTGACGCAGCAAGTACGTTATGGTAGCGAATTTTCGTGTGGTAGCGAAATTTCATTAAACGCTTCATCTTTGAATAAATTAATTTGCGATAAACCTAGAAAGTTGAATTTTGCTACGTAGTAAGGATACAAGTAAAGTACTAGGGCAACATACCTATCCAATTTCATAAAAATAACTCTGTTATTTTTTGAGATACAATTTTTTTTCAGAAAAAATTAACCAGCTAGGTATAAAATTTGGAGAGGTTGCTATGGGGATGTGAACTGCGAGTGTAAATAGAACGGTTGCTAGGCAAGACGCGGTATCTAGGTGAATGGAAGGAAACAATGTGTAAGCAGTTTTTTACTAACGATAATTGAACGATATATATATATATATATATATATATATATATATATATATATATATATATATATATATATATATATATATAGGGTAGTTTAAATTCGAGCGCGTTTCTATGGTGAGGAGTTTCCTGTTTGTGTATCGTGTTAAAATGGATGTAATGTTTGAGTAGTGGGACAATTAGCAAGACAGTTTAGAATTTAGTGTGGATATACATACATGGGGTTCATGTTATGCGAATATTTAAAGGGGTGAATCTACATTAAAAATTAATTATCGTTTGCTTTACAAACTATGGTCCAAAAATGTTCTGTTACGAAAATACGGGGTGTTAAAGTTTTAGGGCAAACAATGGAAATTAATTAATATTTTCGAAACCGGTTGAGATATTTCAGTGATATTTATCACAGAGAGACAGCTAATAAATGTGTATATTTTTCAATAGAAACGTAATTTTCAGCTTTAATAGTGGCGTGCGTACGGGCACTGACTTCGATAATTTTGAATAAAAACAGCTCTCCATTAGAGCTCTCTTGAGTTGTCTTCCTGCAATGCGCCGTTTTTGAGTAAAAAAATTAAAACCGTTATATTGTCCGAGTAAACTAGTGCAATTATTGTGCGATAAAATTATCAGCTTTCTTAAATCAGCATTTTTTTATCCTTACATTTTTTCATGCAACACACCCAAAAATCTTATGCATCAGCCGCCACTGCTTGCTGCGTTCCGAACTTTTTAATTTTGTTTTCTTAAATAGAAAACAGTTTTATATAGGTATGTTACCATAATGCACTAGCTGTGTTGTTATTGTTATTATTTTTGTTATCAGAAAATGTACATTATATATTAAATTCATTAATATCTTGTTAAGTTCCAGTGGGAAGCGTGCTAAACGCTCCTTATTCCCGACGACCTGGGACCGTGAATCAGAGTGGCTCTTCAACCTGACTGGGGATACAATAGACATCGGCTTGGAGTCTTTCGAACGACGTGAGGAGAACGAAGCAAGAGGTAATGAGGAAAGTGATGATAATGTGAGATATTTGCCACCTGATACGACTAAGATCACTGAGCAAAAGCCAACACGTTGGATGCAGGAGGAATGGCACAGGGAACAGTCGGAAGATGATGAACTGGGATATTTCTACGACAGTGCTTGGTCTGTTACCGCTGTGAATTGTAAGTATTTACTGTCGGGGATTTAAAGTATTTCTGTTAGGTGGGATTTTTCTTGAACAAGGTAGTTTCAGACGGTAACGGATCTTATATTGAAATTTCAGGTAGTGCTAGTTTGTAAGAAAAGAAAAAAAAGCCTGGACACAGCAAGTGCGTTATGGTAGTGAATTTTTATAGAAATTATCTGGCACAAAATATTTTATTATAACTTTTTTTTCTTGTAACATAGAAATCTAAATTTTGGTGTATAGTTTATATCGTAAACCTACCTACCAAATTTGGTTATCATAGCTTTTTTATTTTGTGAGATATAATTTTTTTTTCGAATGAAAACTCAAAATGTTCCCGGAAAACCACGTCCGATTTTCCTGACTAACGAATTTGTCCAATCCATTTACAAAAGTAAGGTACTTGCCAAATTTTATCAAAATCGTCGGCCGATATAATATACATATATATATATATATATATATATATATATATATATATATATATATATATATATATATATATATATATATATATATATATAAACATATAAAAATTGAAACTGACCTCGGATATGGGTTCTAGGGGTCCTAGTTCGCGCTCATTTGCAGAAAATTTTTCAAAATTCAAAAATCTCCTCTTTAGTGAAACATGATTCATAGTATATGCATGTTGTTGTTTTTGGATAGTGGAAGTTTGTTGTTAATCAAGACATTTTCGTTAGAAGTTCCACTGTTTTTAGTCAATTTTCTTTTAAAAAATTCACTAATGAGGAGATCCCGACTTTTGAATTTTGAAAAAATCCTTCAGATGAGCACTAATTAGGCCCCCGAGAACACATATCCGGGGTCAGTTTCAATTTTTATATGTTATATATATATATATATATATATATATATATATATATATATATATATATATATATATATATATATGTATCATAAGTTTGTTAGCCAGGAAAATCTGCTCAGTTAAAATAGATTAAACAACGATTTGTTTTAATTTCAGAGACGGATTCCCCGGTCAGTATCAGTTCTGACCTGACCTTAAATGTATGAAATTTCGACCTCGAAATTATAATGCATGTTTGTAAGAAAATAAATTCGGGACTCAGCGAGTGCGTTATGGTAGCGAATTTTTGTTGAATGCCTCAAATTTGAATATCTCAATTTACTATTAACCTATAAGGTTCGTTGGCCAGAAAACTAGTGTTTTCGGGAACATTTTAAGTTAATTTTCAAAAAATTTGTGTCTGATTTCTTTAAAAAAAACATATTTGCTATTTAAAACATTTTTATGAAAATTCACTATCATAACGCCCTTTCTGCGTCCAGACTTTTATTTTTATATATATTTGGTAAAAAATATGGAAAGACACTGGTATTTCTTGCGGTATACGTTATTAAAAAAATGTTTTACCAAAAGTTTTTTGACATACTTTTATTACAAAGTGGCGATATTCAATTTTTCCTAGCGTAAACAACTTCATTGCCATGGCAACTAAATTATTTTTTAAAATGACAGGATGAGATTTTTTTGCATTTTCGGATAGAATGTCTCTTTCTTGACAGAGCACTAAAAAATTGTAATCGGGTTTCGTAAGAAAAAAATTGATAAAATTCAACTTCTTAAAAATCACCTCCTTCGATTGGAGTTCATTAATCAATTTATTATCAAGTCACCCATTGAAAAAATGTGACAGTATTTTTAGCTGTCAACTGCAAGCACTGTTTGTTATCAGTTATCTGCAGTTAATAATACTTTGGAGAGCTTCACATCAGAAAATTGAGAACTTTTACAAGAACCTCGGTGGTTCAGGGGTAAGAACGTGTGCCTCTGAACCGAAGGGTACTGGGTTCGATCCCAGCGTACTCCTTTCACTTTTTCAGTACAAACTGTAACTTTAACATCAACCGAGGTTCTGGAATTGTATTTGAGCAAGTTGAATGTCTGCACGTTCCGCCCTTCGGAGGGGGTGTAAAGCCGTCGGCCCCGTGTCCATGCGATGTTGAGCACGTTAAAGATCCCTGCCCTCCTTACAGAAAGGCAGGGGTTCGGCACAATTTCCAGGATAGTGAGGTGAAACTGTTCCCTGGCGTCGGTGATTGGCCATAATCGCTGAAATAGGCCGACGTTAAAGAAACAAAACACACACAGAACTTTTACAGTTTAATAATGATTATTACTATAGCAGAATTGAGAGAAAAGCTAAGATTTGAAGCATTAATGATAGTGGGCTATGCTGACAGGAAACGTAGTTAGGTAAAGGTTGGAACCTGTGATGAGCCCAGATAAGTACACTTGGACAACCAAAATCACCACAAAACATATTTTTAAAGACCTGAAGATCGTTTCACTAACAAAGTTTGCGTCATCAGAGGATGAAAAATTCTAACTACTTTGCTGCTAACATCATCTTTTATACTGAATTTTAGGTAAAGAAAGAGACCGTGGGGAAGACGAAATCGAAGGCAAATTCTTCAGCGTATTGTATTTTAATTGCGCGACAAGGTTTTCGAACTTTCTTTATCATTTTACCTGAATGGTTTCGGAATGTTTATCTGCATCAAAGACAGAGCGGAAACAGGTGACTGCAAACCAGTGGCGGTGCTCTGTTTAAGAAACTGTTGTTTTTATTATTCTAGAAATATAAATACTTTCGTACGCATCGAGCTCCGCTGGCCGTGTAACATTTTTTATAAGTTTCAGGATTTCTTTATTAACGTGGTGGTTATTATCCCAAATATGTTGTGCCGCTGGAGATCGTCTCTAAGGTCTCAGTGTGTTCAACCCTAGGCCTAAGAGGTATATCTCTTGAAAATAGCTCCAAAACAGGAGCCTAAACGTCGAATTTTAATACATTCTGGACGCGGTTCAACCCGAGAACCAAGTATGTCTCACACACACATATATATATATATATATATATATATATATATATATATATATATATATATATATATATATACATATATATATATATATATATATATATATATATATATATATATATATATATATATATATATATATATATATAGTTAGGTTTTTCAAGGTTGTGGATTTGTTGACTAACAAAACACAGCTTTTCAAACTGCTAATTTATTATAACCAACTATTTTCCGACATTTCACACTATTACACTGACTCGCCATTGACTGAAATCTATCTGCGGCTCGCCTATTTATATTGTCCATAGAGATTCTAGAGCTTTCTCCACTGTTCCATATCAGTCACTTCTGCTTCCTCCTAGAAATATACTGTCAGAATGCTCGCTTACCAACGCATTACAAGTTGCCTGTGACCATAGAGGTAATACAGCGAAATGTAATATGCTCTATGAGTTCATAAACCTAACTCTCGTAGAGAAGGATGTAACGATGTAACAATATATATATATATATATATATATATATATATATATATATATATATATATATATATATATATATATATATATATACATATATATATATATATATACATATATATATATTTGTGTCTATGCGGAAGTAGCTGGACCTTTCTCTCTTGGGATTTATATATGTTTATAAGGAAGTAGCTGGACATTTCAGCCATTAAAATTGATATGTCCAAAAGGAAGTAGCTGGACCTAACCTCACAGTGTTGCCGCACTTTTTAGTAAGATATATAAAAGTTTTCTGATTAGTTTTATGTTGTACGCTTAAACAGGTAGCATTACGGTTTTAAGGTGTGCGTGCTAGTATACAAAGATGATATGTTTTAATTAATACATTATTTATTCTCTTTACCTTGATAGTTTTACAGTGAAACACTTCGTGAATAATATTAAAATTATAAAAAGTGACTACAAATTATTTTTAAATTATTCGCCTACATAAATTATCACACCGGTGTGGTAAAGCAGAAAAATGATAAAAGACAAATTTTGTGTTGTAATTTTTTACCAGTTATTTTAAATTAAATAAATTTTCTATAAAAATGTATTTATGACAGTCTTGTCTAAAAAATGTTTTATCTCAAAATGTAATACATTGAGTTCCTAGAAAACAAAATTATTGTAATTAATTATCTAGATCTGAATACATTGCATGTGATCTGTTTTCATAATGGAAGTAACATAATTCAAACGCTTAACAAAACTATGATGACCAAAGCTTTTGCATAAGTTACATATGAAACACAATTCTTGTGTTATGGTTTGAATTGAACGTGAGAAATTAGTGAAAATAGTTGTCGTAAATAAATAGAAAATGCAGAAAAAGTGGAGAACTCAGGAATTTGGTAGAAGAAAATTTGGACAAAGTAGGCAAGTTTGTAAAATGTAATATAAATAGTCATTGATGTATTTTTATGTTATTTTATTTTAATATAGCTAAAAAGAAATATTTATCATATTGTCTGTCTTTTTTCGTGCTACTAGAAATGTAAGGTTTTAGAGACTGGGGAGTTAGTTTGTTTAACATTGGACAATTTTCAATCAGAAGTTCACATTCAGCTATCGAGGGGTTGCTTCCGTCCTTTAAATGTCGTCTAATGGTCTCCTTAACTTCTTCTCTTTGAGGAGAACTCCATCAACAATAATCATAGAAATTAGCTTTGTACAATGGGTGAAGATTGGAACCTGTGATGAGCACTGATAAGTACAATTTGGAGAACCCAATTCATCACAATACAGTTTTTTGACCCGACGATCGTTTCGCTAACAAAGTTAGCGTCATTAAGGGGATGAATAAACTTAGTTTATTCAAATTTTAAAAATTAAAAAATTACTTCAAGGAAGACGCAGAAATTGAAGACATTATTCCTTTACCTAGAGGAAAACAGTAGCATATTGTTTATGCTAAGCTTATAGTAAGAAGTGCAACAGTGATAGAGTGTATACTGCGGAAGCTACTTTTAACGGGTGTTTCATAATCATTGTTTATTGTTAACTTTAAATACTTGATATTTAAATTTCCGTACAGGTTAACGAAAATGCAGCAAACAAAAGGCTTTTCCTTTGCCTAAAGAATAACCATGTTATATGTTATATTTTCTAAATTTTATCGAATTATTGATCTATTGATGTAATTGTTTTCAATTTTTGATCATTTTAAATGTTTTACCTTAGAATATAAATTTTTGCAAATTAAATTTTATGCACCCCATAAAATCCCATCTAACAGGGGAGGAGTCATCCGACACGATAATATGTATTTTATAATACAAAATGCAACGATGACACTTCCCACACATTACATTATAGTCTCGGCTCCCATAATGCCTTTTTGTAGAGTGTCTTGGTTCCGAGATTATAAATATATGTACTTACATTATTTAACTGTTATAGTAGCCTCATAATAAACGTTTAGTTAACGCACATCGTCTAGTGGGCAGTATCCAACCCCCTTGCTCCGTAATTGCTTAAGAAACCCTTTAAGAAAATTCGGACATAAAATGTTTTCTAACCACAAGGTCATTTGATTAATGAGTACACCAACAAAACATATTGTAGGCTCTGTCTAAAGAAAGCACTGGTAATTTAAAACTTACAACTATTTAGTCTGCCTAAGAAATGAAACTTGTTTTAAAAATTTTCTGCCAAAGTTTATTCTCAAAAAATATTCCGACCGAAATTTATAAATCGACATGGTGTCTAAATTAATAAGTCAGTCAAACTGATCCTGGACTATTTTCAGTAAGTATAGTAGATGTTGGGGCGTAACGTACTTAAAGGGTTATTATTATTTTTTTAATTTTTCAACAACACACCACGAGGGCTTACAGCCTAAATACTATCGTGCCGTGGGTGTCGAGAAGGAGGAAAGAGGCAACTTGTTAATTCTGGACTTGAATGTTTGGAGGTTCTGAGGAGAAGGAAAAACATGTGCCGTCAAGGAATTCCACAACTTGGAAGGCCTCGGGACAAAAGAGCGGGCATAACAAGATGTTCTATGTCTGGTGACCTGGACAGTAAAACAGTGCATTCGCTCTGTTCTTGGTAGATCTGTTGGGGACAGCAGGTGGAGGAACTATGGAAGAAAGCTCATCTGAGCAATGCCCGTGCAGATATCTATAAAAGAGAACGAGGTCATCAACGGCACGTCGGTGGGCAAGAAATTGCAGCATTTGGGTGATGGTAGTGTCACTGATGAGAGGTATAGCTCTCTTCTGAATGGAGTCCAGAATATCGAGTGTAAAAGCGGCAGCGGCACCCCAGATGTGGGAGCAGTATTCGAGGTTTGGCCTTATTTGTAAAGTATATAAGGTATAGAGATTATCTGGTGAAAAGTATTTGCGATCCCGGACGAGGAAACCTAATTTCTTAGCAGCCACTTCTGCAATTGATGTGACATGTTGGTGCCAATTGAGATTTCGATCCACAGAAATGCCAACAAGTGTAAAGGTCTCATTACTTTGAATTACTTGGTTGTTCATTGTGATGGGTCTGGGGCTGGTGCATCTCTTATGAGATAGAAAGCAAGACTGATATTTGGTGGAGTTGAATTGTACAAGATTTCTACTTCCCCAGTATAATATTTTTTGGAGATCCACAGAGGCAGAACCCTCCATGAGTCTGCGTTCCTCATCTATTTGAGCTAAAGAGACAGGTTTAGAATATTATATATTTGAGAGGAGGGTGCTGTCGTCCGCGTAACTGTGAACTGGGTTAGATGTGCTAGAGAGGAGGTCATTGATTTGGAGAAGAAACAAAGTAGGGGCTCATGCTGAACCTTGAGGGACTTCTGCATTAATTGGATACAGTTGAGGGGAATGGCCATCCACGACAACAGAAATGCTCCGGTTGGAGAGGAAATTTGCTGTCCAGGTACAGAGTTTTGGTAGTAGGCCATAGACCGGGGGTTTATTAAGCAGCGCTGCGTGCCAAACCTGGTCGAATGCTTTGGATATGTCTAGAGCGACAATCTGGCATTCACCGTGTAGTTTCATAGACTTGTTCCAAGAATGGGCGACACAGGAAAGGAGGTCGACAGTTGATCTGCGCTGACGGAATCCATACTGCCTGTCGTGGATTAGACTGTGTTTTTCATGAAATTTTAGTAATTCGGTGTTCATATACTTTTCCATCACTTTAGAGACTACTGAAAGGAGAGAAATATGCCTGTAGTTGCTAGGAAGCGCTTTGGATCCTTCCATGGGGACGGGTTGTACTCGAGCAGTTTTCCAGTTACTAGGGATTATGCCTCTATTGTAAGATGTCTAAAACAGGCAGGTGAGGACAGTAGCAAGTTCTGGTGCGCATCTTTTGAAAACAATTGCTGGGATCACGTCAAGGCCAGAGGCTTTCCTGGTATTAAGAGAAGAGAGCATCTTTCGTACCTTTTTTTGTTTTGTAATATAGTATTTTTAATTAAAATTAATCCAACTCCTGCTTTTTTTAGAAGATAACACAAAAACTTAATTCGAAAATAGGACAAGGTGTATGATGACTGTTGTTTTATAAACTTACGAGATCTACTTTTAGTGTTATAGAGTTATATATTTTATATTATTGTATCCAATTGTTGCAAAAGATATTTTAAAATTATTATCAAAAAGCCTGAGTGATCCAGTGGTAGGAAAGTATGCCGCTGGATCCAAGGGTACTGGGTTCGATTTCCAGGGTTCCCCATTCATTTTTTTAGCCCCTACTGTAAAATTATCATTTAGTTGGAGCAGGTTGAATTTCTGCAGGTTCCGATTCACTGAGGAGTCGTGAAGTCGTTAGTCCCGTGTATCGTGCGAGGTTGGGCACGCTGAATATCCCTACCTTCCTTATAGAAAAAACGGGGTTCGGCCAAATTTAAAGGAAAGTGAGTTGAAAGTGCTCCCTGTCGTCGGTGATTGGCCATAGTCGCAGAAATACGTCGCCGTTGAGGAAAAGACAAAAAAATATAAACAATTATCAGCATTATTACTGCCATATTACACAATGCATATTGGTAACTTAGAATACGTTCAGTTAATCAAATACACCTTTTTCAAATGCGCGAACACGTCAGTTAGTGGTTTTTAAGCTGTGATCTCTCTTTAATAATATGAAGTTGTCCCAAATTTGAGATATGACGTCGATAATTTGTTTAACCGACAATCCTACTGTTTTGTTGGCTATTTCTAAAGTACATGTCAAGTTATGCTAAACCACCAAGTTTATATTCCTTCCCACAAAAATATACATTATATTATTTTAAAAACAGAAATAAAAAATAGATAATCTAAATCAATTATCTTTAATAAATGCTTAGGTTGTTGTCGATTGACTATTTGTTAGTAGTATAAACGGAATTGAAATTCGTTTTACACATTTCTGGTTATCTTGGGAAAATAAGTCAACATTCATTTCTTATTCGTGCTACTAATTCCTTTAGATTTATAATAATAAATAAATAAAAATTTAAAATCTGCTGTTTTTTTTTCAAATTAATGTGTAGGTTAAACCTATTTAACAAAAACAAACTAGGGTAGGATTTGAAAAAAATATCTATGAGGTCGTACCTTAAATTTGGCACACACTGTATGATATTTATTTTATTTTTTTAAAGGCCGCAACATAAAATGTCTATCGACATGTCTGCGAATTATTGGAAGAAGATAGCTGTATCTGATTAACTGAATTTATTCCATGTTTTAAACTCGCGCTATATGTATATAGCTGTCAAAAAATTATACAGGCAGGTTTAGGCAAACAATGTACATATTTTTTATTATAAATAAAAAGTCGTAGGGGTAGAAATAGTAGCATTGGTAAGTAAATAACTTAAAAGCTTTATTTCCTGGAAAGCCGCTGCATTTTAAGATTCACATAGTTGCATTTGCATCATGTTCGATGCAGCAGAGATAAGACATGTTTGCTGAATATAACTGGGATAAAGTTTGCGTGAAGTTATCCATAAATTCCGAGCCATAGATTTACACGTAGGGTCAGCAGAAAGCGGGATGAATCGTCGCGATCACAATATCAGTGAAGCGGATTCAACGTTGTAAATTTATGGCTAGCCAAAGATGCCAGCCATATATTGCTATATGCTACTACACCTTACCGAAGAAAAAAGAATTTGTCTTAAGTGTCTTGCAATAACATAGTAACACTAAACCAATCGTTTATTATTAACATAGTCATAGAGGAAAACTAAATTTTAGTATGTATTATTTGTTATTTTGGTTACATGTACCCAAATGACAAATATTGGACAATAAAGCCAAGGCCCCAATATAAAAATAGACACAAAAACAAGTTACAAAAGACCTAGTGTATAGCAACCTAAGCAAATTATTTTTTGACACACTCTGGAAAATAAAAGAAAATCATTTGAACATCGAGATACTTATTACAAAGTTTTTTCAAATATGACTTATTTTTTGATAATTACAGTTAATGTGCAAAATCATAAAACCGCAAAATTATTACCAAGGCCCTAGTGTATAATAACTCATGCAAATTATTTTTTGTCACTTTTTGCAAAAGTGAAAAAAATACATATGAAGATCGGGATAGCAATTAAGACGTTTCCAAAATATGAATTATTTTTTGATATTTGCAGTACATGTGTCAAAATTATAAAAACAAAAAATGATTACCATGGCCCTAGTGTATAATAAGATATGCAAATTATTCTTTGTCGACCTTTGCAAAATGAGAAAAATGCAT
This sequence comes from Tillus elongatus, assembly GCA_964006375.1. Lineage (NCBI taxonomy): Eukaryota > Metazoa > Arthropoda > Insecta > Coleoptera > Cleridae > Tillus > Tillus elongatus. The sequence continues at coordinate 272,049,712 of OZ023262.1, forward strand.
ATGAAAATCTGGATAGCAATTACGACGTTTTCCAAATATGTATTATTTTTTCGCATTTGCAGTTAATGTGCCAAATTCATAGAAACAAAAAATATCACTAAGGGTCTGACGCATAAAAGCTCATGCAAATAATTTTCTGTCACCCTTTGGAAATATAAAAAAAATGCATTTGAACACCGGGATAGTTACTACCACGTTTTTCATTTCAACATTAATGATTCTGTGATACTTACTGTTAATGTGGTAAAATCACAAAACCAAAAATCATTACCAAGGCCCTATTATGTAATACTACACCAAATTTATTTTTTGTCACCCTTTGCAAAAGTAAGAAAAAAAAAGAATTTAAACATCGGGATAGCAGTTAAGAGGTTTTCCAAGAATGTATTTTTTTTTTCAGTCAATGTGCCACATGAAAGGCAACGGGAAACCACCTTATTTTAACCTATCATTGCGACTACTAAGCGACTTTGCTTTCAGTCAGTGAGTGAGTGATACAGATTATTTTTATTATGTTTTGGAAAAATGATGAATTTAAATAAATTTAATAAACATGTTGTGTATACAAAGAAACTACCCCAATTTCGTTATAAGAATATGTTTATTATAAAAGCTTGCTATAAATTAGGTTTAAAGTGCAACTTATTTTTAGTGGCATAAATCTTGGTTACATAGCATAAGAAGACTGTTTCTTATGCTGTACTGCATACTTGAACAATGCAACATAAAAATTATGAGAATCTAATTAATGTTAGTCACTCTAGTATAGCAGTTAGTGGCTGGTCATATTCAAATATTAAACCTAGCATTTTTTCTCAAATATTATGTATTTGTATATAAAAGCGTCGCATAGATAAAGAACGTTTGGGCTTTGATATACCGCTTTTACGACGTTGATCCCAGAAAGTTTTACAGCTCTGTTTCTTTACCGTCCTTTTGTACATTTCAAAGCTTTTACCTGACCGGTCAAACATATGTTTAGAAAAAATTGAAAAGTAACTGTAGCACAGCATAATCAATCAATTATTATGCTGTGACTGTATATTAGATTTTAGCGCGTTAAAAAATCTGCAACTTGAAAAATAGGAATAGAATCATATTCTATTCATTCTAAAACTGTCCGAGTTGAGAGTTGTGTATGCTGTAGTATCATACACTAGGGCTTTGGTAATAGTTTTGTGATTTTATGATTTTAAATGTAAACATAAAAAAAAGATTCCCGTTTAAAAAATTGCAAATGTCAAAAAATAATGCATATTGCGGAAACGTCTCAATTGCTCTCCGGATCTGTTTATGCATTTTTTTACTTTTGCAAAGGGTGACAAAAAATCATTTGCATATCTTATTATACACTAGAGCCTTGGAAGTCATTTTTGGTGTTTATGATTTTGACACATGCGAAAACATAATACATATTTGGAAAACGTCTTAATTGCTATCCCGATTTTCATATGAATTTTTTTCACTTTTTCAAAAGGTGACAAAAAATAATTTGAATATCTTATTATACACTAAGACCTTGGCAATCATTTTTTCTTTTTATGATTTTGGCACATCTACTGCAAATATCAAAAAATAATTCATTTTTCGGAAACGTCTTAATTGCTATCCCAATCTTCATATGCATTTTTTTTTCGCTTTTGAAAAAGGTGACAAAAAATAATTTGCATGGTTTTTCATACATAAGGGCTTAAGTAATAATTTTTTGTTTTTATGATTTTGGCACATTAACTGCAAATGCGATAAAATAATAAATATTTGGAAAACGTCTTAACTGCTATCCCGATCTTCATATGCATTTTTCTCACTTTTGTAAAGGGTGGCAGAAAATAATTTGCGTATCTTATTATACACTAGGGCCTTGGTAATCATTTTTTTTTTGTTTTTATGACTTTGGCACATCTACTGCAAATATAAAAAAAGAATTCATATTTCGGAAAGGTCTTAATTGCTATCCCGATCTTCATATGAATTTTTCTCACTTTTGCAAAGGGTGACAAAATATAATTTGCAATCTTATTATACACTAGGGCCTTGGTAATCATTTTGTGTTTTTATGATTTTGGCACATCTACTGCAAATATCAAAAAATAATTCATATTTTGTCTCTTCCAAAACATTATTTTTACAAACCACCTGTAGATTTTTTGCTATATTACATGAATAGTAACTTATGCAATAATCATTTTTAATCCAGAAATTCGTAAGAAATATCCTGACGATATTATTATTAAATAAAGTATTAAGTAACCTCATGCTTTTTGCGGTCCTAGTGTACATAAAATTCACTAAAACATGTAAATATTTAAATAGAATTAATATTTTGAGCATTTGGCAACACCGCACAGGCGCATTAATTTTTACTTTTAATGTTCTCATGAAATAGGTCCAGCCAATAACGCATGTACATATTAATACCAGCATGTTAATAGCTGGACGTCCAGCTATTGTACGGTTGGTCCAGCTATTATACACTTGGTATACGAAATGGTCCAGCTACTTCCGCATAGGCATAAGTATATATATATATATATATATATATATATATATATATATATATATATATATATATATATATATATATATATATATATAAGTGAATATATGAGTTCTAGAGATTATAATTCGCACTCGTTGGAAAAACCATTCGAACATTACAAAGTTTTAACCTCTCTATAGGCAAATTTTTGATAAAATATACATACATAGGTACAATCCATTAAACTTGAGAACTTCTTAATTTGCGATTTTTGCAAAATTAATAATACAAAGTAAAGGGAAATCAACTGTTATGTGGACGAGCCATATATGTTTATTTATTACGTGGCTCCATTTTTACTTTTAACTTAAACGAAAACGAAAATTCCCTAAAGAGGTAATTGTTTTCTCATCCATTATCTCCAATATTTATACTACGAAAGAAATGTAATAAAAGTGTATATGTAGATAGTAAAAGCATCCTACAAGTCCACTAATATTTCATGAAACATCTTAAAATTTAATTAGCTCGCAGGAAAGCAGGAAGTAGCGCATCGTTGCCTCCCCGCTGGCTGGAGATTGCAATAGCAGTAGATCACACGGTGATTTCGTTCCATGGCCGGGACAAGGTGGAGCAATATGTCTTGGCGCTTATGAACATTGTAAGTATTGACAATTATTACAATATTTTAATGTTAGTCGCATTAACATCAAAGGTATGAGCTGCTCCGATGCTTGGTGATGACTGTGTGTACATTTTTCTGAGGCCCATGAAAAAACTTTGTTTGGTTGCATGAAATGAAAAAAGTCTGGACGCAGTAAATGCGTTATGGTAGTGAATTTTTATAGAAATGATCTGGCACCTACCTTCCTTTTGTAAGTGGCTTGGATAAGTTCGTTGACCAGAAAAATCGGACGAGTTCTTCAAGGAAAATTTTCGGTTTTCCTTCGGATCTTCGTATCTCCGAAAATAACAGAGCTATGACAACCAACAAAATTTGGCATGTACGTTTCAGCTGTCCAACTTACGTGCCAAAATCCAGATGTCTAAGTTAAAAGTAAAAAAGTTATAGGCATTTAAAAAAAAATTTGGGTGCCACTGGTGATCAGAGGAAAGCACAAGAACAAAACCAATTGAATATTACACCCAACGGTTAAGTTTTCTTTACGCAAAAACGCCAAGAAGAAGCAGAAAAAATATTTTGAAAAATTGATAATTTTTCTTCTTCAAACGTCACAGTCGCGATTTGAAACGTCAAAATTTGCAATTTTCAGACAACGAATTTGGAATAAATACGGATTATATAGATGATATGTCGTAAGAAGTGTGTTTTACAAAGCCTTAACATTCAGCTTCAACCATCATTGTCCTTCATTTTACTAAAATATTCTCAGAAAATCCATTTAAATAGACCCTTTCTCTGATGCTTTGGCAGTAGTTTCAGCTATAGAGTTTATGGTTTAATAGTCTATATTTTAGCAAATTTTCGTCGAAAAAATTCGTTATGTAGAAGACCGCGACTTATGAATTTCAAAAAGATTTCTTCAAATGAGCGCGAACTAGAACCCCAAAAACCCATATACGGGGTCAGTTTTTGTCTGTTTACGCATATACAGGGTGACGCTTTTGTACGGCAACGCTCAATATGTGCGTTATTATACCAGATATGACAAAAAAGTATATACGTTAATTATAGGGTATCTCGAGCTGCATCTTATAAACCTATTTTGACAATCACAGGATGGCCCATAAGTCGTTGGTGATACACATTTTCTTTTTTTAATAGAACACCCCCTTCTTTTATTGCATTTTTGTGTTTTTCAGCGAATTATAATGCATGTTTGTAAGAAAAAAATTGATATCGTTCATCGTTTTTGAGTTATTTCAATTGTTTTGCAACCGTTAACGTTTTTTGAACATATTTCAAACACATACCACAAATTGTGAAACGGCGTTTTTATCAATAGATAGCGGAGGCCCATGGAAATAACGCATTCAGAGAGATTTAGGTTTGTATTACTCGTCGCAAAGATCTAGCTGCCGTATATAGGCACGCTCAAATAGTGGCTGAGTTTTAAAAGTTTTCGCAGAAATGTTTTTAGTGTTTCTGTGCAATTTATTTTTGCACGATTTTTGTGATATGTTGGTAATTAATAATAAATGTTCAGTATTATTGTGAAAGAAAAGTTGTCGAATTTTTGTGAAAAATGTAATTTAGTGTAACATTACTGAAGGCAATTTCTGTATAAAAAAAATGGTGATTATCTGTAAAAGAAATTTTTACAAATTTGCATTTTTTTTTTCAATGTTGGTCCTAAAGCTGTTTGTGAATAATTATATCCCGGCAGGTGTGTAAACAGCTTAAAGAGGTTCGTTGGCCAGGAAAATCGGACCAGTTTTTTTTCTGGAACTTTTAAGGTTTATTTTCGGAAAATGTTTGTACTTTTTGAAACAACAAAGCTATTTTTATAAACTACCGTCGATTGTTGCTAATATATAGGTTATACTGCCAACCAAATGTCCTTCTTTTAAAAACAGTACATATTTGACATTAAAAGCATTGTTACGAAAATTCGCTACCATAACGCACTTGCTGCGTCCAGACTTTTTTTCTAGTAAGATGGAAATCTAAGTTTTGGTATATAGTTTAATATTTATAACGTAAACCTACGTACCAAATTTTATTACCATAGCTTTGTTGTTTTCGGAGATAAAAGAAATGTCTAATTTTTTTTGCGAAAAACCTGATCCGATTTTCCTTACTAACGAACTTATCCAAGTCACTTACAAAAGGTAGGTACCAGTACTTCCAGCAAACGGGTCGACGATTTTTGTTTCTTGATCTTAAACCGTTGGCGAGATAGTTATTCGTAAACTACTACAGCGGTAATTTTTTTCAGAAAAATTGATATATGTCAAAAACTCTAACAGATAAGTATATATCTAGGTTTTCTAAACTCTAAACTAGGAAACCAATCGAACCATGTCAAAAAAAAAAGGTTTCTATTTAGAATAGGAAAGTTGCTGACGTTGTTTCTCACGTGTGGTATTCCGTCGTTCTCAGCTTGCTAGCTGGCAGGCGAGTCCAATCCTCATGCTGACACAGCTGTCCTGCTTGTGGGAAGGTGACCTGATGGTATAAAGGCCCATTGTTGTGGCTTTATTTATCTTGCGACAACTGTAGGGTTAATAAGGCTTTGCTTTGACAATTCTTACTAAATGTTCTGATTACAATCAATATACGCCTATCAAAATCGTAATAGATGTTTCCTTTTTCGTTCATTGTTAAGAGATTGTCACCATATATTTAGAAGAAAAAAACGGGTATTTGTTAAGTAGGTTCTAAATTACATTTTATAAAAATATCGGTCAGCTATTAAAATAAATTGTTTACAATTTGTAGTCTCATTTTATCTGGATACCGTTTCTCGAACGTCTCATTTCGCAATTAGTGAGAAGTTGGGAAAACTGTACGCCAAATCACATAAAACAAATAAAAAACAGTTCTACTCCGGTTGAATACGTATAAAAACTTGGGCAATGTGCGTCCCGAGCTGTCAGAGTCACTTCGCTTGGTTAAGCTTCCATTCCATGCACTAAAGTTTTATTACCACGGCAACGGCAGTCGGTGTGTCTAGAATTAGTTGAGCAGACAAGTTTATATTTTGTTGCAAATCAGCTTCAGTTAAATAAGGTAGATACAGAATGGTTATAAATGAATACTTTATATAAAGGCAAAATTGATTTGTTCTAATAATCATAGCGTGTTAAAGAAACAGACTTAACGATGATCCCTGTGTTGCGGTATCTAGGTGTATGTGTGTTTTTTTGTTTCCTTAAAGTCGCTCTATTTCCGCGACTATGGTCAATCACCGACGCCAGAGAGCAGTTTCATCTCACTATCCTAGAAATGTTGCCGAACCGCGACCTGTGCGTTAGAAGGGTGGGAATATTTAACGTGCTCAACATCACATATTCAACTTGCTCAAATACAATGCCACAGCCTCGATTGATGTTTCCATAACTAGAACTAGAACCCCTAGAACACATATCCGGGGTCAGATTCAATTTTTATATGTTTATATATATATATATATATATATATATATATATATATATATATATATATATATATATACAGAGTGATTTACGTAGGCCGTGCATTAGGAGTTTTCCACTTGCAGTTGGATTAAACCAGGTCTGTTACAAATTAAATATTTTCAGTCCTCTAGCTATACAGGGTGGGGACAAAAGTCGGTACCAACTTTCCTATTTTAAATAGAAACCTAAACATATATATATATATATATATATATATATATATATATATATATATATATATATATATACATATAAAAAATTTAAACTGACCCACGATATCGGTTTTCGGGGTCCTAGTTCGCGCTCGTTTGAAAAAAAAAATTCACAGAATTCACTAAAAAATTCACTAAAAAAAATTAAAAAGAAAGTTTACACAGCTGGATTTGAACTCGCGTCATCTCTGATGAGTTGAGATATGCGCGGGACCTAGCGACTTGGCTGCGGGGCAGATGACAGTTCGTTGTAATAAGCGGGTTATAAGCTCGTATATAAATTTATGCTTTACAATATCAAATTTTTGTTTGTTTGAAATTTCAATGGATTTTCTACACATATTTTATCAAATCAGCACTTGAAACAGAAATCTAGGACCTTTTTAAAGACATATAATTTAATATTTTCCATACTTCATGTCCAGAATCTTTTTTAAACCTCATCAGCCTTGACATTTTAAATCGTCACTGACATTTTCAGAAAAAATGCTAGAACATTTTCATAGTAATTTTTCTCGTATTTCTTGATATTTTTTTACTGTACATCATTTATTCAAATTAAAGCGCGTATGTTACAACTTTTAAATTAAAATATAAAATATACAAACTTTTCACCTAACGTATTTACAGAAATATATTTACAAAATAAATAAATAATTAAAAACAAAATATTAATTTACTAAGCTTGTTTGCTTGATAAGTCCTTTTTTTAATATATCGGTCTTTTCTATACATATTTATCATTTTTTCCAGATTAAATTTTACTTCAAGGTTAGCATAAAACACTCCACACAAAAACCACTGCCACACATTTTTACAGTCTTTGTTACCTATAAAGTCAGTAGCTATGTTTGCACAAATGTCTTCACTTAACATATTACACTTAAAAACATTCTTTAATTTGTTACTAACCCATTCACAATTTATGTCCGCCGTGTTGCATTTTTTAATCCTATGTGTTAAAGTATTGACGTCATTTAAAGCAGAGACTTCACACAAATTGTTTTGGGGAATGCCATGCCGAAACATTTCGTCCTTAGTGAGGTAGATCTCATTTATCATCTTGTATGTTGCTGACCTCCAGTCTCTTGGCAAAAAGTCATTGTCGACTATTTTCCAAATTTTGTTTCAAGCAATATTTTGATGCTTTAGCTGAATACTTGCTGTTATTTTCTTTTCGTCTATAAACATGTGATACAGCTCTTTGGTGTTTACAATTGAATTTTGTTGCAGATGAAGCATTTGAACTATACTTATCTTTTTTTTGTATGCCTTTAGCGAATGTGATACTTTTGTGTTGTCCGCAAATATAATATTAAGGTTGGATTTGTACCTAACTTTGTCGACATTGGGAGAACACGAAGAAAACTGTGTTTTTATAAATAAAGCCATGTCTTTATCTTCTATATTTATGAGATTAAGACCTCCTTTATCTTGGTGTAGGTAAAGTTGCATTCTCAATACCTTGTACATGTGGCCCCACCATACAAACCTTTCCGTTATTAGGACCATCCTATGGCTATATTTATATCCAAGAGGTAATAATTGTGATGTGAACCATATCCTTGAAAGTACATTCTTTTCCTAGTACTATCATTTTGGATTTACTGTGATTAACCTTACTGTTGGATGCTTTTTCATATATTTTGATTATCCTTTCAGCAGCTGTTACATCTGATTGGTTTCCTATCAATAAGCATATATCGTCTGCATATGCCAGGATTTTCAAAATTTCATTTTTTATTTCAACACCTTTTAGAGCTAAACTACAAAGCTGGATGAACTGTTCCATGGCCAAACAAAATACAATCATCGAGAAAGGGTAGCCCTGTCTTACTCCTGCTTTCACTTGTATGTATTCTGTTAGGTATCCATTGATCATAACTTTTGTTCTATTGGTGTCATAATATTTTTGTAACAGCGGAATTGTATTCACACCTAAATTTTGCCTTTCAAGTATACACCAAATATATTTATATTCAATGCGATCAAATGTCTGCTCAAAGTCTATACTCTACATCTTTTACTTGTTCTTTCTCTATTATAAGACCTCTTAGGATCAGCAAGTTGTTAAATATTGACTTATTTGTATTTATTATTATTTCTGTTCCACGACAATTAGTTCATCTATTATATTTTCAAATCTTTTCGGCAAAATTTTCATAAATAACTTGTAGTCAGTATTTGTTGAGGTTATTTTCTAACATCACTTATTTGTTTAATTTCATGGTTCTTAGGTATCAAAATCATAACACCAGCCGCAAATGTGTCCAGTGAAAAAATTTTTAATGTTACATTTTTTCTCATTCATCAAATTTAGTAGACCATTGTAAGCTATATAGTAGAAACAATGTGCCATGTTTCATCAAAATAACTTTCTTGTTTGAAAATGTACAAAAATATTTGATAGTAAACTCAGAATGTTCGAGAAAAAACTGGTTTCTTGGCCAACGAACCTTATAGGTTAAAAGCAAATTGAGCTATTCAAATTCGGCGCATTTAACGAAAATTCGCTGCCATAACGTACTTGCTGCGTCCAGAATTTCTGTTCTTACAAACATGTATTATATTCCGACGGAAAATGAAAAAATTCAATAACATAAGGCGTGATCGATTAAAAAAAAAGGAAAATTTGTATCACCAACAACTTATGAGCCACTCTGTTACTGTAGAAACATTTTTAAGCTGTAGCTTAAGACACTCTATAACTAACGTATACAATTTTTTCCGTATCTTGTATAATAACAGGTATATTGAACTTTATTGATTTTTTACGAAAATTCGCCAAAAATTATATACCATTAAACGATAAACTCTATAGCTAAAACTATTGCCGAAGCATCAGAGAAAGGGTCCATTTGATATGAATTTTCTGAAAACATTTTAGTAAAATGAAGGACAATGACAGTTGAAGCTAAGGGTTTGTGAAACGTCATTCTTGCGACATTTTCTTTAAATAACCCGTCTTACTTTCAGGTTCCTTTGCCTAAATGTTGCCAATTCCGACGTTTGAAATCGCGATTTTGGCGTTTTGAGGAAAACCCCTTCTTTTTTCTTTAAATTCCTATAACCTTTTTGTCTTTTAACTTACTTGGAACGTAGTTTACTTTTACTGATATAAACCCGCGTACCAAATTTGGTTGCACTTGCTTTGTTATTTCCTGAGATATAAAAGTTTCCGAAAGAAAACCCAAAATTTCCCCGAAAAACCTGGAGGATTTTCCTGGCTAACGAACCTATCCAAGTCGCTTGCAAAAGGAAGGCACTTACCAAATTTGATCAAAATCGGCCCATTATTTTTTGAGTTATCGGTGTGATATATATATATATATATATATATATATATATATATATATATATATATATATATATATATATATATATATATATAACAATTGAAACTAACCCCGGATACGGGTTCTAGGTGTCCTAGTTTGCGTTCATTTGAAGAATAGTCGCGATCTCCTCATTAGTGAATTTTTTTAAGAAAATACACAAACAAATATATATAGAAACATATAAAAATTCAAACGGACCTTGGATATGCGTACTAGTAGCCCTAAGACGCGCTCACTTGAAACATTTTTCCAAAAGTCTCACCATCATTATCTTTATTGGTAAGGAGATTCTTAAGGAAAATAGGAAAATTCACTAAAGAATTGAAAGAAAACATTGTCAGGAAACTTAAATGGAATTCTTGAGTTGTAAAGTGAGAAATAATGTCGATTTTCCGTCTACTGGTTACATTACATCTAAATAGTTTACAACCTGTAGGTAAGATACCTATAAATCCTACATGCTGACATATTATCCCACTAACCTAGTGAACTTTACGTCAATCGTATCCCAGCAACCGTCATCTGAGCTGATGGTTGCCATTATTTATAAACCATAACTTTGTGAGAACCCTTTGTGCAGACGCTATTTGATGTTGCGTATAACTGAAACTTTGATGAGTTCCAGCGGTATAATCGCCTTAAACGATTGTGCCCGGCTTAAGTTACGACATGTTCTATTTAGACTTCTGTCTGCCTGCGATAAGGACTAGGACTGTTTCTTTCTCCATTCACTATTATACAACAGTGTAAATAAATTAAACTGAAATATATGAAGCTATTTTTCACTTAATATAGAGAAGTAGTTACTCCCTGCTCATTATGTAATATTATCGGAAAATTCAATTTTACTGAATTTTCTTTAAAAAAATTCTTTTAAATTTTGAAAAAATTTCAAATGAGCGCGAACTAGAACCCCTAGAACCCATATCCGGGGTGAGTTTCAATCTTTATATGTTTATATACAGGGTATACCATGAAATGCGTTAGTTAGACGTTTTTCTAGTTATTAACGTATCTCAATTCTATAATTTGCATTCATATATAAGACATGACGCTTTTCCCATGCAAGATAATTTGGAGTCAATATCACTTCCAGTTTAACCGGAAGTAGTGATCAACTTTGTTATTTTATTATTTTAAATGGAACACCCTGTATACGTTTACATATTTGGATTGTACGTAAAATTCTGTGTACACCAACGTCAACTATCCTGATATACCTTCCATTGTTTCAAACTTATTGTGATTTTTTAAAATGTTTATTCATTTGCATTGAAATATTGAAGCGATTCGTTGTCATTTATTGTTGATAATTTAAAAGTAAAATTTTGTTAGTGGCTAGTACAGATATTAGGTTTGTAGAATGTAAAAAGATAATTCAGCTCGTTTATACAGTGTGTTCAAAATATAATTGCGAATCAGGAAAAGTTCAAAGATTGAGAACTTTTTTTTTTCAAATGGAACAGTCTGTATATTTTTAAATATTTGGATAGAAAATTTACTTTTACGTCGACTATATATAGCATACCCTATCCTATTTCCTGTTATTAACGTTTCTTTAAATAAAGGTGAAAAAGAAGGTCTCACAACTAAATTCTATAATGCCAATATTGAGAATAATTCAACAAGATGACTATATGACAATAAGTCAGTTCAGATGCCTTCAGAAAAAAACCATTAGATAATAGTAGTTTTTAAGAAGCATACATTGAAAGATATATCACAAATAATAAATAGGAAACCGCATTCAGAACGTAGGCCATGAGTTTGACAACTACCTTAAAAATATAAGAAGCTCGTGTCATTATTTGTCAAGACTGCCTAAACAATCGTAGTGGTACACATTAAGCATTGTGGTCAGTGATATTGCTATTTGTAGAAGGTGCATTATATAACTGCAATAAAATGGACAATAGTGAATATTCCAATGGTGGTATTCTAAATTTATGTTATATTCATGGTGAATGTAACAAAATTGTGGCCAGAACCTGTAGGACATTAGGTATCCGAATTTACCAACAATGAGTAACATAAGTAAATTTAGAAGACTGGAATCCTATTTTGCCATAAAATTTTGCATTTTTAAATCTTTTATACTCATTTTATAACCTGCCCAATCAACCAGTTTTTTTCTAAAAGAAAATTGTATCTCCAAAATATTGAAGTTGTTTTAAAAAAAATATGGCACTCTCGTCATTGGGAATATATTATATATATATATATATATATATATATATATATATATATATATATATATATATATATATATATATATATATATATAGTGCTGCAAATTGAATTATAATTTCCACATAGCTGTGATAATTTACTATCTTCAGAAACACATTCTCATGAAATGAATTTAGGGTCCGTGACTTGATCACAAAGAAACTATGACGGACCGACAGACAAAAAAATGTCGATCCACAATCAAGTTTTATATATATTTTGAGACTTTTTACGCCGTTTTAGGAAAAAAAATCGAAATTTTTGTCACCAATTAATTAATTAATTACAGTCAATTACAATATCAGATATTTGATGAAATTAAAAGTTATCTAATAAACACTAAAACGTTATATTACTCGAGTTTTAACGAAAGAAACGTCTATTTTCACCAAATCACCCCCCATTAATCCCCTACCCCCTGGAGCGATTTTACCCAAAAACCTTCCGAACCGTTCGCTTATTGGGTGCTAACTGTATACCAACTTTGAAGACGATACCTTCCTTTTGCAAGTGACTTGGACAAGTTCGTTAGTCAGGAAAATCGGCCGAGGTTTTCCCGGAAAATTTTGTTTTTTCTTTCGAACAAAAATTATATCTCTGTAAATAACAACGTGAAGGCAACCAAATTTGGTGCGCTGGGTTTTGTTGTCAAGAGTATCCTATGCACTAAAATTCAAATATGTACCTTAAAATACAAAAAAGTTAGAGGTAAATTAATTTTTAATTAATTAAATCTGATTCAAGAAAGTTTAAACGTCAAAATTGATTGATCAGAATGTGAGTGAAAAATACTACAATAAATGACTAACAAGCTCCTAGATATGTGTCTAAGTCGTTGTTTTCCTTGATTTGGTTTGCAAAAAATTGTAAATCAAAATGGTTTTGTGTGAATTCTAAAACCTTGAACAATGAGATACACGTACTAGTAAATGCATGTAGTGCGTAGCTCAGTGGGCTAGGTACCAGTACATCTTATAATCGACTCCCGTATGACGAGTTCTAATCCTAGTTAGTGACTTTACTTTTTATCATTTTTTTTTAGTCACATTTCACTTTACAGTTATCTAATCTGATGTTGTTATTCCGATGAATTTTTTAGCTAGTTTTTGTATACATAATAATCTGATAAAGAGGACATGAAAGTTTTGAGACTTAATTCAATTTGAGTAGCATATCTGGATGTTTGTTCTTGCCCTAACTTAGTGAAACCGTTCCATATTTAATACAGTCGTAGACTTTTGCCGTGGCTTCACAAGTGCTTGTTTTAGTGAATTTTCTTTAAAAAATTTTTATTTAAATGAGCGCGAACTAGGCCCCTTAAAACCCATATCCAGGGTCAGGTCATATATATATATATATATATATATATATATATATATATATATATATATATATATATATATATATATATATATATGTAAAGGGTAAACAATTTACCAAAATTTAGGTCTGTAAGTTTAAAGACAAACAAGTTACAGGCATTTAAAAAAAATAGGGTTTTTCTCAAAACGTAAAAAGTTGCGATTTGAAACGTCAAAATTGGCAACATTTAGGCAAAGAACCTGAAAGAAATATGGATTGTGTAAAGAGTGTTCTGCAAACCCTTAATTTTCAGCTTCAACCATCATTGCCCTTCCTTTTACTAAAATATTTCCAGAAAATTTATTTCAAATAGACCCTTTCTCTGATGCTTTGGCAGTAGTTTTAGTTAAATGTATGGTTTAACGGTCTATAATTTTTAGTTAACTTTTGTAGAAAAACTTCGTCAATGAGGAGACTGCGGCTTTTAAATTCTAAAAAGATTTCTTCAAATGAGCGCAAACTAGGCCCCCTAGAATCCATAATGTATAATGTATAATGTATATATTAACAATGAAACAGGCCAATGTCACCTGAATGACACAGGGATGTTCATGTACGTCAAAAAATTAACAATAAGAACGACAATAGCACACACAATAAGCATAACAATTAAGGAAATTTTTTCCTTAAATAATACAAAACAAAGATACTTATAAAACACACTTATAACGTTTATAACGTTCAAAAGGTAAGAGCTGCAGAATCCAGATCCAATTCCAATATTGTTTTTTAGAGTCACCAGGTGCACTAGGTTTATAGTTTATACTATGGCAACTACACTACAAACAAAGTGTTCATATTATAAGAATTTAAAAACAGAAGATAGTTAATGGTAGTTTATGTGTAAAAATCATCCACCGAGTAGCACGTCTTGTTTATAAGAATCGTTTTCACTTTTTTTTTAAAAGCTGGTAAAGTGTCAACATTCCGTACATCTTCCGGCAACGCATTATACAACTTTCAGCCATTGTAAAACAGTGATTTTTGGTACAGAGCTGTGCGATGTTTGTCAGTTTGCAGGTTATTTCTACCTCTTGTGGTATATCCATGTTCCACTGCATTGCGTGTGTATTTGGTTTTGTTTTGAAAAACATGGGTTAGCACTTCCATGATGTATATGCTGGGGAGTGTAAGGATATCCTGTTCTTTAAAAGTGTTTCTGCAAGTGTGTCTATGAGGGATATTGAATATGATCCTCATCACTTGCTTTTGTTGTTTAAAAACTCGGTTTACTTCACTTGTTAATCCCCAGTGCGTAATACCAAACCTTAGTTGTGAGTAGAAACACGCATAATACAGTGACAACACAGTAAAGGTACTGCATCTTTGGGTAAGTGTTCTTATTGCATATGTAACGGATGAGATTCACGAGCAAAGTTCATCGATGTGAACATTCCATTTTAACTCACTATCGATATGAAGTCCTAGTAGTTTTGTAGATGGCTGCAAGGTTACAGTTTGGCCATCAAGTTCTACGCTTTGTACAGTACCTTTTTTTGATTTTGAAGATTTAAAAAACACGCAAGCTGTTTTATCTTTGTTAAGTGCAAGCTTGTTTTTATCGACCCAATTGGTTAGACTTTTGAGGGTTTTGTCAGAATCAGCCATAATGTGCTCAACACTATGTCCACCTATCAAAAAGTTGGTATCATCGGCATAGGAGGCGACCGTTCTTTTGTTATCTGGATTGATGTTGTTTTCAGATTGGTGCGTGATGTACTGAAGTAGGCTGTTGGCATAGATAATGTACAGCGTAGGTCCAAGAACTGTTCCTTGCGGCACCCCAACCGTTACTTCAAAAGTCCTAGATCAGTAAGTGTTGGTAGAGTTAGATATTACAACTCTTTGTGTTCTGTCTGAAAGATAGCTTCTGAACCAGTCCAGTGCGGTGCCCGTCACTCCATACCTACACAGTGAACATATAAGGATCTCATGATTCACACAGTCGAAGGCTTTGGAAAAGTCCACAAAAACTCCCAGCGCTACCTCTTTTTTGTCAATGTGTTCGACAATTTGCTCCACAAACTCAACAATTGCAGTTTCAGTGCTTCGTGCTTGCCGAAAGCCATGTTGATATGGCGAAAGAAGTTTATTATCAGCAAGATAGGTTGTCAGCTTGTTATTGACTATTTTTTCGAGGGTTTTTGCGAAAGTTGGTGTTAGGCTGATTTGTCTGTAGCTTGAATAATCCGCGGGATCACCCTTTTTATATGTCGGTTTTGTGTATGCTTCTTTCATTTTTGATGGAACGATACCTCTGGATAATGAAATGTTATATATATGTGACAGTGGTAAAGAAACAACAAACCTGCAGCGCTTAAGCAATGTGCTTGATACCTCGTCCGGCCCTGCAGAGCTAGATGATTTGAGGGTATTTATTGCGTTTAGGACATCCTCTTGAGTAACAGGTGGGAATTTAAATTGGGTGCTCACTTGTGGTGTTATCCCCGCAACAAATGCTATATCTACCGCAGCAGGCAGGTGAGCAGTTGCTTTTTGAGCAGCAGATGAGAAGAAGTCTCCAAACTGGTCTGGGAGGTCCGCATGTATGACAGGGTATTCAGTTTTACATCTTACATTCCTCCCTGTTAGTTCGTCTATGGTTTTCCACATAGTTTTGCTCTTGTTGTTGCTGCGGCTGATAGCTTTGTCGAGTTCGGTCTTCCCTACATCTGCGATCAGCTGTTTATATTGTGCATTTACTTTTTTGAAGATAGGCTTAAATGCTGAAAAATGCTGGGCAAACTCACCATATAGAGCAACGACCTCCTTCATCTCCCTAACTTCTGTCGTTGCAGGAGCTCTACGTTTCTTACCGATTTTAACTTCCCTAATGGGAAAACATGCATTAAAATGGTTGTTGAATGTTTCCAGGAAATTATTATAAGCAACTTCGGGGGATGTCTCTTGAAGTACGTTTGTCCATGTCTCATGTTCAAGCAGTCCGATGAAGGCGTCTATATTGGCCCCGCTGATTATTCGTTTAGCAACTGTTATTCCGCTCGTGCTACACTTGACATTGGGGATCCGTATGAGCACTGCATGATGGTCACCAAGGAATGTTTTCAATGTATTGGCTGAGAATTTAGATAAGGTCCTTTCACTAACAAGGAAATTGTCAATGGATGTAGATGATGTAGGCGTCACACGTGTAGGATCGTGTACGGTGATTTTCATGCCGTAGCTGCTAAGGATGTCGCGAAATAGTCTATGAGAGGTACTGTCTACAAGCACATTAATATTAAAGTCACCACCGATCACAACCTGAGGGAACCGGCTCACTGAGTTTATTGTTCGGAGAACACCATCAAGTGCACTCAAAAACGCCTCAACTCTTTCCATGTTATTGTCCGGTGGATCGTATATGCACACTACCAAGAGACCGGAGGAAAGTTCCACAGCACAGCATTCACAGAGATTCTTGACGCTCAACTTATTCAGTGCCGTTACGGGTTTAGCATCTATACCCTGTCTGGCATAGATTGCAGCACCACCATGTTGATTTATGTCTCGGCAAAAGTAGGATATCAATGTATAGTCCTTGATGGGTAGTGTTTCGAGTTGCTTCCTGGATTGCCAGTGTTCAGATATTAGAAGTAGTTCGGGATTATCGTCTTGCAGAGCTATTTCCAGCTGATGAATCTTGGAATGCAGACACTGCATGTTCTGGTGGAGGAGCGTAATGTGGGTCTGATCTGCGTTGTCGGGTTGTCTATTACATACGTGTATGTCTTGCTTCTGTGGAAGTACTTGCTCCACACTGTGCGTCATCTCACTTAAAAACCCTGTTTAGGTGACATAGGTAGGTGATACATACTTTGTAGTTCTCGAGACCGTTGTAGGTAGCTTGTGCGTTCCGTTAGTTCATAGGATCTATATGCCCTGAGATCAGTTTCAGCCTCCGACACTCCCAAACCATAGGCTTCGAAAAACCTGGTGTAGTATATCTTAAGCTGCCCATGGTCGTAGGGAAGACCTTCAGTGGCCAATAGTAATCGTATACTATTTTTTGTCACACCCTGCACACATGTATTATCTGGTTGATCATGTAAGAACGCCAGATAAAGACGGACAGCTTTAAATAATTCCGGTTGTCTTAGACGGGCAAGTAAGTATCTCCCGTCACCGTCTGCTGATAACTTTGTTTGTTTTGCGCAAGGTGGCCATAGCGGATCCATGAAAGATGTTGGTATACTCGGCTCTTTCGGTCTTTTGTCTACTGTAGGATGGAGAGTATCCCCTTTAACAAATGTCACTGGCTTAAGTGGGAGTTGAGCTGTACCTTGCATTGATACTATGTCACTGGAGTCTACGATGTTGACCGCTGTGCTGACAGCTGCAAAATCTTCCTTGATATTCCTGTCACGATGTGTCTCATTTGTCTCTGTATGTGTCTGATGTGTGACCCGAGGGTTAGTCCGTGCAGTGCAGCTAGTGGTGGGAGAAGCCAATGTATTATGGGGTGAATCAGATGATTTTGATTGCGTTAGAGGTGAATCATGTCGTGTCTCCTCAAACCAGCGAACACAGATCCCCTGGGGCCAGAACGCGGGATCTAATAATTTCTCCGCGTATGCAGGTTTCAATCCTATCTTATAATTAATGTAGGAGAGCTTTTCAGTATCTTCTCTTTCTGACCTCTTGATAAGTGGCTCTATATGCACATAATCAGTAATGCCTAATTTATTTTTTATGAGGCCCACAATTAGCTGAGGTTTGAAATGGGGAGGCACATTAGAAACGTGTACGTATCGTCTATCATAGCTTATGTTCCTTTTAAAAGTAGCTTGAGAATGTTTGTAGTCTTCTGTTTGAGATGATGAGTCTTTAAGATGTAATAATTTGGAGGGATGCTTTTCCTTGTCGACTGGGGTTGGCTTACTTTCTATAAGTTTCGTAATTTTACACATATTTTCCTCCAGTTTTTTGAAATTCCTGTTTATTTGTTGCGTAGCGGGGTCATATATTTCAACATTAATTGGCTCGTTATCTTTAGTGTCCTGCTTATAAAAAACTGACATTAGTGTGGCGACATCAGATTGTATTTTGTCAAGAGAGGTTTTGATCACCTGTGGGTTTTTTAACAGGTCATCTGCACAGTTTATCAGTGAATTTAATGAGCTCTTTTTATTCTTCTGTTCTTAATCTATGCCCATGCATACATCGTACGTCTCCTCAATTGCTGGTTTTAGTCTGGCGATACTTCTTACGTCATTAGCCAACGCCTCAAATTCGTCTCTAGGGACCATTGTATCAATTATTTTGCTCACCTTCTGATGCAAATATTTAAGGTTGTGCGAATCGCAGGCGTTGCATACGTATCGTACTAATCTATTATTAGAGCGAGCAAGGCTCTTAAATAAGTCCTTATCAATGTCGGAGCATTTCAGACAAAAGAGTCTTCTTCAGTCGCCAGAGCATTGCAATGATTTGTTGTTTAAATTACAAACGCTACAGATAGACGACATTGTAATATGTTTATTTACCACGGTGTATAAATGTAGAACAAACAAACAGTATGTAGGTCACGTTATATTTTAGCTGCTACTGCATTTTCTATGAACTTGACTTTGAATATATTGTAGCTGTAGGAATTTACTTCAAATTGCAAATATCTCACCAGGATCAGCAGTTTCTTGCGAGATAATGGGGCTACTGTTGGATAGGAATGGAACAGATCTGCCGATCTTAAATGCGGATATTATTCAACGTTATTTCAGCAGAAAAACACATGTAAAGCACAAGCGTCACACATACACGTCCAGCACATGTACAAGCACAAAATAACTCCTATCCGGGTTTACTTTTCGTTTACATATATACAGGGTGACGCATATCTACGGTAAAGCTCAACATAATTGTTATTATGCAAGATTGGAGGAAAAATTATATACATTACCTATAGGGTGTCTTGAGTTGCATCTTATTAAATAATTATTTTGACAATCACAGGTTGGCCCATTAGTCGTGGGCAATAGCTAAATTATTTTTTTTGAACATTCCTTATTGCATTTTTGCATTTTTCATCGAAATATGGTGCATGTTTGTAAAAAAAATCGGGACGCAGTAAGTGCGTTTTGGTAACGAATTTTCATTAAATGCTTCAAAATTCAATAACGCAATTTGCTATTAACCTAAGGTTCGTCAGCTAGGAAACGAGTTTTCTCGGAAACGTTTTAGGTTTATTTTCGGAGTTTTTTTTTGACATTTTCAAACAAGTTATTTGGATAAAATTTGGTACGTTGTTCCTACTATATAGGTTATTTTATTTATTTTATTTATTTATATTAGCGAATTTTCTTGTACAAAATGTTATTTTAATAGCTAATTTTCTTATAAATGAATTTAGTAAATTTTCTTTGAAGAAACATTTGAGAATTTTTGTATGAAAAATTATTCAATTGATGGAGCATTTTTTAAATGAAATTCGTTGAAAAAAGGTTTTAATGGATGTTCGTGTAAACAAATTATTTTATTTTCAATTTTAATTACAAATTAGGTGTATAATTTGAATTTTATGTATGATTTTAGCAGAATTTTGTGTAAAAACTGTTTAGCCAAATTTGATGCATGCTTTCATTGAAAAAAGACATATCTGCCATTAAAAATGTTTTTATGAAAATTCATTACCATAACGCACTTGCTGCGTCCAGACTTTTTTCAAGCTCGTCTAGGTTAAAACGTGCTTTAGTAAAGCGCTTTGAAGCTGTTCGCTGCTAGTGTTACTTACTGTTGTCTAGTTTACTTTAAAACAAAGCTTGAGGTTATATCACGTTATTTTAGTGAATTTTTATTTTTAATTTTTAGGTAAGTGCCATCTATCAAGACCCCTCGCTTAACGCTAATATGAAACTAGTAGTAACAAAATTGCTGCTCTACGAGCACAAGAAGCAATCAGTGGTAAGACCAGGCAACGCTAAGAAATCTCTAGAGAATGCGAATAGCTGGAACAACCGACTACACATGTCACTGGCACCTGGAGAACCCAGGCATGATGTAGCCATCTGGTTAACAAGAACAGATATAGGAGGCCCATCAGGATATGCTCCTGTGTCGGGAGCATGTGATCCGCAGAGGAGTTGCGCCTTGAACAAAGATGAAGGTTTAAGCAGCGCTTTCATTATAGCTCATGAAATGGCGCATATGTAAGTTGGTTATCATATTTAAAAAAATCTCGGGACGCAGCAAGTGCGTTATGGTAGTGAATTTTCATAAAAATGTTTTTATTGCAAATATGTGTGTTTTCTTTTTAAGAAAGCAGACATCAATTTTGGTTACCAGTATAACCTATATAGAAAAAGCAGGCATCAAATTTGATTACCAGTATAACATATATAGTAAAAACAATGTGCCATGTTTCATCAAAATAACTTGATTGTTTGAAAACGTACAGAAATTTCCAAAAGTAAACCAAAAGTGTTACTGAAAAAATCCGTTTCTTGGTCAACCTTATAGGTTAATAGCAAATTGAGCTTTTCAAATATGAAGCATTTAATCAAAATTCGCAACCACAACGCACTTGCTGCCTCCAGAATTTCTTAACTTACAAACATGCATTATATTTCGATGGAAAATGCAAAAAAATAAGGCGTTTTCGACAAAAAAAATTATTTGTATCACCAACGACTTATGGGCCACCCTGTGATTGTCGCAATAATTTTTTAAGATGGAGCTCAAAACACCGTATAATTAATGTATACAATATTTTTTGATATCTTGTATAATAACGAATATATTGAGCTTTATTGATTTTTTACGAAAATTCGACAAAAATTATATACCATTAAACAATAAACTCTATAGCTAAGGCTACTGCCAAGCATCAGAGAAAGGGTCTATTAGAAATGAATTTTCTGGAAATATTTTAGTAAAATGAAGGACAATGACGGTTGAAACTAAGAGTTCGGTGTATGTAAAACATTCTTCTTGAGACATTTTCTTTCCATAGATCGTATTAGATTCAAGTTATTTGCCTAAATGTTGCGAATTTTGACGTTTTCAATTGTCACTTTGACGTTTTGAGGAAACCCCCAAATTTATTTTTCTTTAAATGCCCATAACTTTTTTGTCTTTTGACCTACAGAGCTAAATTTTGGTAGGTGGCACACCTATAAGGATATAAACCAGATTACCAAATTTGGTTGCCCTTACTTTGTTAATTTTGGAGATATAAATATTTTGCGAATGAAAACACAAATTTTTCCGGGAAAACCTCGGCGGATTTTCCTGGCTAACAAAATTATCCAAGCGACTTGCGAAAGGAATGTACTCACCAATTTTGACGTTTAAAATCGCAATTCTGACGTTTTGAGGAAAATCCAAATTTATTTTTCTTTGAATGCCTGTAACTTTTTTATCCTTTAACCTACGGAGCTAAATTTTGGTAGGTAACTTGCCTATAATGATATAAATCCGCATATGAAATTTGGTTGCCCTTACTTTGTTAATTCCGGAGATATAATTTTTTTTCGAAAGAAAACACAAAATTTTCCGGGAAAACCTGGACCGATTTTCCTGGCTAACGAACTTATCCAAGCCATTTGCAAAAGGAATTTATTCACCAAATTTAATCACAATCGGCCCATTATTTTTTGAGTTATCGGTGTGATACATATATATATATATATATATATATATATATATATATATATATATATATATATATATATATATATATATAAACATATAAAAATTTAAACCGACCCCGGATATGTGTTCTGGGGGGCCTAATTAGCGCTCATTTGAAGAAATTTTTTCAAAATTCAAAAGTCGGGATCTCCTCATTAGTGAATTTTTTTTAAGAAAATTCACTAAAAAATAACATACAGGGTAATTAAAATTCGACCCCCACCATTGGGATATCGGTAACTATAAGAGATATGACGATAGTTTGATTGGGGCAAACTTGCGCATTTTTTTGACCTTCAATTTACCGTTTAGAAATCTTTAAAATTCCGAGTAGTTTCGGTGATATTCGAAATAAACTGAAAATTGAACATTATGATTTTATTTTTTTCTGACGTTATTTGACAAGTTAGCCCAAAATTAAAAACCCTGGACGCAACAAGTGCGTTATGGTAGTGAATTTTCATAAAACTATTTTTTAATAGCAATAATGTTTGTTTTTTTAAGAAAGCATGCATCAAATTTGGTTAGCAGTATAATCTATATAGTAAAAACAATGTGCCATGTTTCATCAAAATAACTTTATTGTTTGAAAATGTACAAAAATTTCCGAAAGTAAACTTAAAGTGTTCCCGAAAAAACTCGTTTCTTGTTCAACCTTATAGGTTAATAGCAAATTGAGCTATTCAAATAATAAGCATTTGATAAAAATTCGCTACCATAACGCACTTACTGCGTCCAGAATTTTTTTTCTTACAAACATGCATTATATTTCGATGAAAAATGCAAAAATGCTATAACATAAGGCGTGTTTGATTTAAAAAAAAGAAAATTTGTATCACCAACGACTTATGGGCCACCCTGTGATTGTAGAAATAATTTTTTAAGATGTAGCTCAAGACACCTTATAATTAATATATACATTTTTTTTCATATCTTGTATAATAACAGATATATTGAGCTTTATCGATTTTTTTTACGAAAATTCTACAAAAATTATATACCATTAACGGTAAACTCTATAGCTAAGGCTACTGCCAAGCATCAGAGAAAGGGTCTATTTGAAATGAATTTTCTGGAAACATTTAATTAAAAGGACAATGACGGTTGAAACTAAGACTTCAGGGTTTGTAAAACATTCTTCTTGAGACATTTTATTTCCATAGCCCGTATTAGATTCAAGTTTTTCTCCTAAATGTTGCCAATTTTGACGTTTAAATCGCAACTTTGACGTTTTGTGAAAAAAACCAATTTATTTTTGTTTAAATGCCTATAACTTTTTTGTCTTTTGACCTACAGAGCTAACTTTTGGTAGGTATTTTGCCTATGATGATATAAATCATCGTATAAAATTTGGTTGCCCTTACTTTGTTAATTTTGGAGATATAAATTTTTTTTGAAAGAAAACACAAAATTTTCCGGGAAAACCTCGGCGGATTTTCCTGGCTAACGAACTTATCCAAGCCACTTGCGAAAGGAAGGTAAAAATCGCGATTTTGACGTTTTGAGAAAAACCCAAATTTATTTTTCTTTAAATGCCTGTAACTTTTTTGTCCTTTAACCTACGGAGCTAAATTTTGGTAGGTAACTTGCCTATAATGATATAAACCGCCGTATGAAATTTGGTTGCCCTTACTTTGTTAATTTTGGAGATATACATTTTTTTCAATTTTTTTCGAAAGAAAACACAAAATATTCCGGGAAAACCTCGGCGGATTTTTTTCCGAACTTATCCAAGCCACTTGCGAAAGGAAGGTAAAAATCGCGATTTTGACGTTTTGAGGAAAACCCAAATTTATTTTTCTTTGAATGCCTGTAACTTTTTTGTCCTTTAACCTACGGAGCTAAATTTTGGTAGGTAACTTGCCTATAATGATATAAACCGCCGTATGAAATTTGGTTGCCCTTACTTTGTTAATTTTGGAGATATACATTTTTTTCAATTTTTTTCGAAAGAAAACACAAAATATTCCGGGAAAACCTCGGCGGATTTTTTTGGCTAACGAACTTATCCAAGCCACTTGCTAAGGGAAGGTACTCACCAAGTTTTATCAAAATCGGTCTATTATTTTTTAAGTTATAGGTGTGACACATAAATATATATATATATATATATATATATATATATATATATATATATATATATATATATATATATATATATATATATATATATATATATATATATATATATATAAACATATAAAGTCTGAAACTGACCTCGGATTTGGGTCCCGGAGGTCCTAAATAGCGCTCATTTGAAGAAATTTTTTCAAAATTCAAAAGTCGGGATTTCCTCATTAGTGAATTTTTATAAAGAAAATTCACTAACACATTTACATTGCCAGCTTTTCCTGCTATACAATGGCGTTTTCATATTTGTCATTTGACGCTTCGTTTTTTGGCCACCGTCATCAACTTTATTTTTTCTTATGGGCGCCATCTGGAATTTTTACACAGAAAATTTGTGCGTTTTATTCCGATTTCACCGATGTATATTTTGTTTAAATTTCCTTTTCTCAAACCACAAGAATTTAAATTGAAAGTGATTCCGTCTAGTTGCCCGTGACTTGTAACCCTCCGAAAAGAATTTAAATTTATATATTTATATATATATATATATATATATATATATATATATATATATATATATATATATATATATATATATATATATATATATATATATATATATATATATATATATATAAGGTATTTATGAGCTATTGTACTAAAAGATAAAAGAATGATAAAAGACGGAGATTATTTACTTGGTTGTTATTCGCGAGTGATATCTCGTGATTGACCTCAAGTGGATCCAAATCCGGATGATAGTGAGGTCACCATCACCTACTAAACCCTAACCTAAATGTACCTATCTCTCAGATTTATTGTTTACAAGATTAAGAGCACTCAGTTTGATTAAAAGATGTAAAGATAATCAAATACTTACTCTGCTTTTATGCTGTTCTCCCCAAAGTCCTAGATTTATGAGATCTTCAGGTCAGAACACTGTTACTTGGATACTTACTTACTTACAGATATCTAGATAGTAGATATAAAGAATTTCCAGCTATAATGCCACCAGGATTGAGAAGGTTTAGGGAGGAATTTGTTGTTCAATTACACAGATATTAAAAAAATAAAAATACTTAAATTTATTGACATGTGTAATAGTGGGAAGTATTTAAGTTAATACTTCTGGTAAATTAACCAAACATTGCATGTAACAAGAACGAAAAATGGATAATATTACAAGAAAAAAAGTAAATATTAAATGAGAAAGTAATTAGTTTTCCAACAGACCTACTTATGTTTTCTAACTTTGACAGACTAAGTATAATTTCCAGATGTTTTCCTGGCCAGGTAATGTTTCATTTTCTAAGTAAAAACCAACTAAAATCGTGAGGGAAGCTCAGATATTGCAAAGTTTAAGTGAGTGTTTACTGTTGTATAAATGACAATTTAAAGCATTTGAAGATTAGAAAATTTACGAAAAGAGAATGCTGCTTAATTAAAAAATGAAAACTTTACTATTTCACATCACAAAATGGTAAGATAAAAATACAAAATATATTTATCATGATCCGGCAATCTCACTGAGAAATTGTCTTAGTTTTAACTGCATCAAAGTTTATATTGCAAGTTGAGAAAAATTCTAAATGTCATATGAATGTTCGAAAAATCACACACAGAAAACTCAAAACGACTTACTTGGGGCTGTCGACCTCAGGGGGACTCACCGTGATCCCTAGGGTCCCAATTCACCTGTTTATTGGTTGAGGAGACGGCATAAGTGGACATCATATGTTAGTGCCTACCACAGGTGCTTAATTTCTCCCAAAAGAAAAGTCAGGAAGTTGTGGAAAACATTTTCTTAGGTGACGACCAGACAAATTTTACATACCATGTAATATGGAGAGGTCAACAGACCTGGGGCTAAACCTTGATACATCTGAATATATACGGAAGTCTCAGACAAGAGAGCTAATTTTTGTTTCGGAACCTGGGATCGAGAATTTGCTTTTAGAAATGAAGTTATTTACTCGAAACTACGTTGAACAATTTTTCACTGCATAGAACAAAGGACTCACTGTTGAATTCTTTCTTTTGTCCTGTTTACCCGACAGAAAGTTCAGCGCTTTACTTGACTTTTTAATTGCAAGGCGATCGGAATCAGCCTCCTCGATGCCAGCGTCACATACCTCGATCAACGGCTGGTTTTTTCAGCCAGCTTGCGCCTTTTCTAACGGTCGTCTATTAGATCATCATGACATCAGCCCACATTATACCGAGAAGTTCTGGCACAATAGTGATATTTTTTCCTTAAGCAAATATACCGTCTCTTGATATTTCAATTTCAACGTACATAAAAGGAATGCAGCACGGGCATTACGATAGTAATAGTTATTAGCGAACTTTCAATAGATAATTTCAAAACTAAATTTGAATTGCTCTTTAGAAACAAACTTACCTGCCATTATTTAAGCTTCTTGGGGGTTCTCTTTATGTCAGTAAGGGAGATGGTGAATAAAACCACAATTGTTACAGACTCCATCAGAAGTTGTTTTATAAACAGTGAGTAGATACTTGCCAAACGAGATTAGTCCAAGCATATTTTTGTTAGAGATGCTTTTCTCAAATGAAGAAAAACGAGGTATGCTAAATATTTATTATAGGCTTAATAGGAACGGTACGAAAACAGTACAAATGTAGTTTGAATTATATCCAAAGAGGCAACAGCTGGATAGAACTTTATTTAAAATATTGGACGTAGATTCAGCTCAGTTCTTTCTCTTGTAGAAAACAATTTTCAGATACGTAAAATTAATTCGTTTTGTTCTCATTTCGTTAATGTACAATTTGCTTTTTTCAAACCACAAATATTTAAACTAAAAGTAATACTATCCAGTTGGAATTAATTTTCTAAACATACTTACAATATTAGCGACTTTAAAGTAGAGGTAACAATACAGCAGATAAATGAATACTAAAACTTTACAACAAGTGCTCAAACTGATTACCTTCCTCTTCTATACATAAACGAGCACGTCGTGTTGAATTGCTGACGGCTCTAACAATGTTCC
Source organism: Tillus elongatus (assembly GCA_964006375.1). Lineage (NCBI taxonomy): Eukaryota > Metazoa > Arthropoda > Insecta > Coleoptera > Cleridae > Tillus > Tillus elongatus. The sequence goes on from OZ023262.1 coordinate 272,077,145, forward strand.
TCCCCCTAATTGTCCTAAATTTTTCAATTATATTTTCTCTAAGTTCTTTATAAACATACTTACAATATTAGCGACTTTAAAGTAAGAGTAACAATACAACAGATAAATAAATACTAAAACATTACAACAACTGCTCAAAATGATTACCTTCCTCTTCTATACATAAACGAGCACGTCTAGTTAAATTGCTGACGGGTCTAACTATGTAACTCCCTCTAATTGTTCTAAATTTATCAATTATATTTTCTCTAAGTTCTTCCACGCTGTTATAGTCTTACTCCCCATACACTATGTTTTTCAAAGTGCCCCAAAAAAAAGTATCCACAACCGTGCGTATATAAAAATGTCAAATCTCGTTTGACAAGTACCTACTAACTGTCATCTTCATAAAACAACTTCCGATGGAGTCACGGGCAACTTCCGTGGCCGTGCGGGAAAGTCGATTCAGACTTTCCAATACGGACTCGGGGGACGACGGTTCGAAACTCACCGGCAGCGGATGATTTTTCAAATCACTGTCGTCGTTGAGATCGAGCTGATGGTGGAGGGTAGGTTAGTTTAGGTGAGCAAAAAGGGTCAGCAATGGCCTAATTGCCAGTAAGCATCTTACCTTTTACCTTTAACTAGACGGAATCATTTTTAATTTAAATTTTTGTGGTTTGAAAACAGCAACTTACAATAACCCATACATCAATGAAATCGGAATAAAACGCACTAGTTCTCTTGGTAAAAATCCTATATGACGCCCATAAGAAAAAAATAAAGTTGATGATGGTGGCCAGAAGACTAAATGTCGGATGACACATCTGGAAACACCATTGTGCAGCTGGCAAAAAACTGGCAATGAAGATGTATTCTTTATTTTGGGCCTACTTTTAAGTAACGCCAGAAAAAAATAAAACCGCAATCTTTAATTTTCAGGTTTTTTAGGATATCTCCGGCACCACACGGAATTTCTAAAAAATTAAACGGCGTATTGTAAAGTATATAAATGCGTAGTTTTTTCCAATTTAAGCAGTCTCGTATCTTCCATAGTTTCAGATGTTGCAATGGTGGGGATTGAATTTGAATTACCATGTATATATTGGTAGGGATACGTGCATTCTGACGATTCCTAGAAACACAGATCGGTTATGCTTTTATTTAGTGCATTCTAAGTGTTATGACAATAAGCATTGCACCATTCTTAAATATTTTCAGGTCAACTTTTTTATTTCGTAGGACATTATTACAATGTATATGACTCGTCACAGAATACATTCCCACATCTTATTAAGTAACACATTTTATTAAGTAACAATGCAACAGCAAAGTTTAACTATTCGTCTACTGTATAAAAGCAATTCGTTTTCAACAATATATTTTCAAACTGTGAATCAGACGAACACTTCTTATTTATTCACAGGCAGTTTATTGTACAACATAGGGCCCATATACCTTGGAAACTTCCTGACAGTATTAAGCCCAGCAACTGTCGTATGTAAATTATTACAGATTCTTGTCTTAATATTATGATGATCTTTATTTCTTTTGAAAGCATCTAGGTTACGATTGAGATGTCATCTTCAAATTTGGTATCCAGTTAGCACCCGACAAAGGAACACTTCTAACTGCTTTTGGGTAAGATCTATTCAGGGGGTAGGGGATAAATGAGGGGTTATTTCTCAAAAATTGACATTTTTTTGTTAAAACTCGAGTAATATAACGTTTCAGAAATCTATGGGTACAGGAATACGAATTTTTTTGTGTGGTTAAGTCATGGACCCTAAATTCAGTTTATGAAAATTTATATGTAAAGAGAGTAGATTATCGCAGCGATATGGAAGTTATGATTCAATTTGCAGCAGATTCGTCAAATGTTTTAGAAATGAATCTCTTGACCTTTTTCTATACTTAAGTTCAGCCGCTTTCGAATTATTTAGGCTGTTTTGAAACTGTCCAAGTTTACATTTTCCGTTTCAAAAATCGATAACTTTTTAGTATTTTCGAATACCATTCGAGCAGCTTGAAGAGCAAGGTTAGGTCTTTCTTTTGATGTAATCAGAACTGCAAAATTAATTTTACCTCCAAAATTTTAACATACGTTTATGTAATTTCAAATACTTTCAAGTCATTTTTTTTTTTAATGAAAAGGCTCAATTTTTTCTTTATCAAATAAAGAAACTTTAAATTCTGAATTGATCTGTATTAATATTCTCTATACCTATATTTTATAGTTTTCAAGCAATTTTGATTTTTTGATAATATTGCAGGAAATTCGTTACTAGCTTTGAAACTGCACTCATACATAAATCGCCATTGCCATGGAAATGAGAACTGTCAGAATTTTGTTTAACAAAGGTCGTCTTGTAGGGTATTTGTTATATGTAGGTATGCTTCGATAAACAGAAAGAAAAACGCAGGTTCAAAGTTATTCAAACCAATCAAGCAAATGAGGCAACACCAGTTGAGCAAATAATATTAAATCCTGCGTCGTGCTTAGCTGCTTAAGCCTGCCTCATGTAAAGCTTCACATAAAAACATTCGGTAAAATAAAATACGTGTTTAGTGCACCGTAAAACTCCTGCCTAAACTTTCATTAACTTATTTACTTTATATATTTTATAGCTTGGGTTTGAGTCACGATGGTGATAAACGTACTGGCAATGACTGTGATAACGACGATCCAGAAGGAACTGTAATGGCGCCTATGGTTTCAGCCACCTTCAACAAATTTATGTGGTCGGAATGTTCGCGAAGAGAGTTCCGTAGGAAGGTTCAGTAAGTATCACACGTATAGTTAACATTTTTGTTTTCTCTTTAATGTAGCTGTTTGCGTTATTAGCGAATTTTAGTGAATTTATATTTTTTTAAATACACTAATAGAGGGGTATCGATGGTGAGACTTTGCAAAAAATTTTTCAAATGAGCGCGAACTAGGACCCCTAGAACCCATATCCGGAATCGGTTTCAATTTTTATATGTTTATATACATATATATATATATATATATATATATATATATATATATATATATATATATATATATATATATATATATATATATATATATATATATATATATATATATATATATATATGTATGTATGTATCACACCGATAACTCAAAAAATAATGGGCCGATTTTGATCAAATTTGGTGAGTACCTTCCTTTTGCCAATGGCTTGGATAAGTTTGTTATCCAGGAAAATTGGCTTAGTTGAAATAGATTAAACAATGATTTGTTTTAATTAGACAGACGGATTCCCCCTGTCGGTATTAGTTCTGAGCTGACCTTAAATGTATGGAATTTCGACCACGAAATTATAATGTATGTTTGCAAGAAAATAAATTCGGGACTCAGCAAGTGCGTTATAGTAGCGAATTTTTATTGAATGCCTCAAATTTGAATAGCTCAATTTGCTATTAACCTATAAGGTTCGTTTTCCAGGAAACTAGTTTTTGCGGAAACATTTTAAATTTAATTTCGAAAAATGTTTGTACTTTTTCAAACAGTAAAGTTATTTTGTTGAAATATGGTACATTGTTTCAATATATATGTTTTACTGGTGACCAAATTTGATGTCTGTTTTCTTTATAAAAAAAACATTTATTTGCTATTGGAAACATTTTAATGAAAATTCATTATCATAACGCACTTGCTGCGTCCAGACTTTTTTTATTTTTCTACAATTATCATCGCGTTTTGTTGATTGCTTTGTTTAATTACCACTTACGAAAAAGTGAGAGTTGATAAGTTTTTAATTCTTACTGATAATGACTAAATTGTGCTCTTCGATGTTTTTATTTGCGTAGAAACCTAAGTGATTTTCATGTTAGTTGTCCATCAGGTTATTGTGGCTTATGCAGTTATTCAACAAAATACCTGACTCGATTGCACAGAGGGCGGAATTCATTTAATTTTTAATGCAAATAATTAATGTGGTTAGAGAACAGAAGATTTATTTGATCAACAACATTTAGATAAGCTTATTAATCGAAAGTATGTTGTGGAGCTAGTGGCAAAGTTTTAAGAGACCGGGTCTATGGTAAAAAGAAAGCGCTAAAAGAAATGAAACGGTAGAAGTGACTGTTTTTGGTCATGTTGCTTTGAATCCCAGGACGAGTACGAGGCAACGGGCAAGTGAATCTGGTTTTGGACGAGCTACCATTCAAAACATTTTAAAGCGTCATAAATTCCACCCGTATAAAATGCGTCTTGCACACGAACTAAATGAAGATGACTTTGACCGACGTCTGAACTTTTGTGGAGTGGCAAGTAGGTGGTGAATGATCTAAAATTTCTGTTTAACACTTGGTTTTTAGATTAGTGTTTTATTTTTCTAAACAGTACCGTGAAATGTCATAATTGTCGCTACTGGGTCGATTTTGATCCCAGATTATTTCACGACATTCATACACAATACCTGGAAAAACTCAGTGTTTTGGTTGGAATTTTTGATGACCATATTGTTCTTGCTTTTTCTTACCTGCTAATCTGACTGAAGTGGTACTTGAAGTTATTGGAAAACACCATTGATAAGCATTATCTCGAAGACCAGTTGGTGTTTTAGCAGAATGGAGCTCGTCCACACTACGCTTTACCTGTTCGACAATATCCCGACTACAGTTATCCAAATCGCTGTGCTGGAGATGGGGTTTCATAGATCGCCAGATTTACCGCCCCTAGATTTTTTGTGGAGTCACATAAAAAGTAAAATTTATTCTATCCAAACTTATTCCTTACAAGATTTATTCCAGCATCTCGTAAACGAGTACCGCCAAATTACTTCAGAAATGTTACAGAATGTGCGTTGACGTTTTGAACAACAACAACTTTTAATGGAGACCGATGTTCGAAATTTTGAACATTTATCAACTGAAATCTAAGTTTTTGATAAATAACTTACGCACCTTTTGAATTCGATTTCTCAGTCACTATTGAATAGAGACTTACACCAGCTCTAACATGATGTGCTACTTGATCCCCTTTGTCATGTAGGATTTTAGGAATGGTTCTCATTACCGCTTAAAAATTGATGTTGTCATGTTGAAAATAAGCCTAAAAGTTACCTCCTTATAAGCAAAAATTACCTATTTGAGCAATTTTTTACAAAATCAGTAGAAGTGATGTGGTGGTGGGGTAGGGGTAGGATGGCTTCCTGGTTGTTTATACCATTAGCTACAAAAAATTAAATTTGGTTAAGGAGTAGACATGTGTGCATCCAACCGTCGCATTTTTACAAAATTGACACTTACTGAATACTTATTTAACTTAGAAAATGTGTACATCCAACTGTAGCAATTAACAAATTAACAAAATTGACCGTTACTGCTATCTCACATCTTAAGTTTTTTTATTAACCTAATTAACACTAATTAAAGATCGGGGACATGAGGTCCACTGGGACACTCTTCTCTCGACCACGGGGTGTATCGTGGTATTTATTAACATCACAAGAGGAACACCACGGAAAATTAGGGGTAACATTACGAAAAATATTAGGGAGTTTACAGTATTATAAACTAAGTTAAATCATGTTTAGCATTCATTCAGCTTAAACCTAGACTCATCCATTTAACCATTTATTCTTATTTTCACTTTCACACTATTGCTTAACTTAAATATACGTCATAATTCAGCCACTACAATACATAATTATAAACTAATATTACAATGTTTAAAAAAGGAAGCAAACAGTACATATATTAAACTATTTTTTAAATATAATAAATATGTAAAACCTAATGGGGAGTGTACTTTCAAATTATTTAGTGAAGCTAATAAATGTGTACGTTGTGTCTCATAGAGCGGGCACGATTAAATAATGTGATTAAGATCACCTACTGATCTCTCGTTACAATTAGAGTCGTCATTGTTGAGGAAAATTTCAGGAAAATGCTTAGAACCCCTTCCGGCTGCACAAACCACAAGAAAAATGTCTTGCAAACAGCCTCCAAGAAAGTTACGGGACCGGGACCGAATAGGGGTGCTGGGCGGGGAAGAAGGTAAAAAGGAAATGTGAGCGGAAAGTGCAGAAAAACAGCTTAATAGGACCTCTATACGCTGCTTTTATCCTATTTTGCCGCTATACCTCCTTAAAATCCTGTTTACCCCGCCAAGAACCCCTATTCACTGCTGGTCCCGTAACTTTCTTGGGGATTGTTCCTAACAAACGTTTCTTGTTTACATTGTACTTGTTTATGCATTGTGGTGATTGTAGGCATGCAGAAGGGAAAGGAGAACACCTGCGACAACGCAGAGGACCAAGTTTATCACTTTATATTTAAATTGTTACCCCATTTCATTTGTTTAAAATATGTTTCCAAAAATTAATTTAAGGTTGCCTTGTTTGTCAGTTTACAGAGAGCTACCTGGGGACTTAATCCTCGGATCCTTCATTGGATCTACATTGCGATCGTCAGGCCGAGAATCCTCTATGGGGCGTTGGTCTGGTGGTGTGGTGTGAACCAAACTACCAGAAGGAAGCTGGCGAAACTCCAAAGGCTGGCGATCCTAGATATCACAGGCGCTATGAGGACGACACCCTCAGCCGCGCTAGAGGTCCTGTTGATGCTGCCACCGCTTCCCATCTGCATTTTAGAATGCGAGACTCAGGAAACTGGTGCGGAGAGGGAGCAGTAATAGGGAATGCAAGAGTCGCCAAGGAGGTGGAAAAGGAAATTCCGATTTTTGCCATAAAGGTTCAGGATGCCGAGGACGATATTAGGTTGACTAGTCCATACACCCTCAGGATCCCCAGTAGGGATCAGTGGTGGGAAAATGAGGTTGCATTCCAGCCCGCAAGCCTGGTCTGTTTCACCGACAGATCGCGGCTGGAGGACCAACAATCCTCCGGGGCAGGAATATCCAGGGCCTGGGGGTGCGCGAGAGCTATGCTCTTGGCGCATATACCACGGCATTCGAAACAGAGGTGTGTGGTATCCTGTCTGTAGCCAATAGACAGGATGTGAGGATGAGCCCCGAGAAATGTGTATACATTTGGTGGGATAGCCAGGCGGTCCTCCGGGCAGTCTGTGCGGCCAGAATTAGGTTAACACTGGTTCAGGAGTGCGCTGACGCCCTTAAAGGACTAGCCAGGACAAAGGAGGTGCAACTGATGTGGGTTCCGGGACACTGTGACGTAGCGGGGAATGAGGTGGTGAATGATATCGCAAGGCTTGGTTCCCGGCGGCCGTTCTGTCGCCCGGAGACAGCGATAGGCATAAGTAAGAAGACAGTCTCTGTCGCCTTAGGCAGGTGGACTGAGGAGGCCATGGCGAGGCACTGGGGGTCGGCTGGTGGCTGTAGGCAGGCGAGGGACTTCGTGGAGGGGCCAGACAGAGATAAAACTGACTGGCTACTCGGTAGGAGTCGACCTACGCTTCGCCGCATCCTTGGGGTGCTGACAGGTCACTGCGCCCTTAGATCACACCTCACATTGATAGGCGTAAAGAGGGATCCCATTTGCCAGGAATGCAGCGAGGATGAAGAAACGTCTTACCACTACCTGTGTGAATGCGAGGCTTTTGGGAGTCTTCGAGCAGAATTGTTCGGATCGAGGACTCTGTAGGAATCAGGTAAGTACCGTCCAATTGAAGACCGTCACGGCATTCATCTTGAGGTCGAGGCGGTTTGGCGACGGAACCGAGGAAGAGTAGACCATGGTTGCTGGGGTTGGCAAAAAGGGCCCATTGTGGCCTACTTGCTTGGCGTTGGCCTCCCCACCACTGCTACTACTACTAGAGAGCTATAATATTTTGTCATTTTCGAAAAGTATTAATACAGCAACGGTAAATAAGTGTTGAACAGGGTATGGGTACAGCAAGTGCGTTATGGTAAAGAATTTTCGTTAAAATATTTCAAATCCGATAACTCAATTTCCCATTAAGCTAGAATCTTCAATCTTGAACCATAGTAAAATCTATGTATACGCAACGTGGGTATTAATTAAAGAAAAATAACATGATTGGCTCCCGGATAACTACAAATTTGTTTTAAAAAACCGTATTTGTTGTTTTGTGTGCAAAAACTAGTTCGGCTGGGTTTACTAAAATAAAGCCAATTAGTAAGGAAAAATACCTGCCATATTTATAATTTGGCAGGTACATTCCGTTTGTAAATAACTATTTTTTTCTGGAAAGCTGTTGTAACTCTGATGAAAGTTGTAACACATTTTTTAAAGAGACTTGCAGTACTTACATATGTCTCCACCAAATTATAGTTTTCTAGCTCTATAGAAAATAGAAATGTCTTCAAATAGTCGCTAACTAACTAATTAATCTCCAAGTTCTACCTAGATTTAATGAATTAGCTTTAATAATCTACTAGTAATTTGAAAATTCACTACTATAATGCACTTGCTGCGTGGCGAACATTTTTATATTTTATCAAATAATAAAGGTATTTAAATGAAATAAGGGACATAGTTTCCAGTATCAATGCAATAGTATTTACCAAATTTTATGTCTTTCATTCAACCAAAGACATATTTGAAATTAAAAACATTTTTGTGAAAATTCACTATTATAACGCACTTGCTGCGCTCAAATTTTTTTTTTCAATTATGACATATTAACAGTTTAGAAAATGCATTTTTTTAGATGCAAGGGTCACTAAATTTACTTAACGCATTGCGATATAACCTCTATACAAAATATTTAGTTATCTCATTACAAAATTAAATTCTACGTGTAAATGAACTCAAGTGCTCACTAGATAAGTATTGCTCTTCAAATATGCAAATTAGTAAGCAACAACACATGTAACATTTTCAAATATAACTTTTTACCTGGGTGTCAATATAACTTCATCAATCTTGCCTTACTTTATAACTATTTCAGTAACTACATAACTGATCAAGCAAATCTTGAATATATTTGGACGTATGAATTCAAGCATGATATCACAAGTTGTGATTTTTCAGGAAATGGACATGTCTTTCCAATGCGCCTTCTTCACGTGACGAGGTTCATCTCAATTCCACGCTCCAGAATTTCTTTAGCATGGACGAACAGTGTAGGATGGAGTTTGGAGATGGGTAAGTGACATTTTATACCCTTCTAAATGTATAAAAATATACAGGTGTCCTGATTATACTTCAAAAAAATTGGGGTGTGAGTTGCCCTTGTAAAATAGTGGGGGTAGTTTGTATCACATTTTTCATTTTAAAGTCATAATACTGAGATACAAGGTTTTAAGTTGTTACGCTTAAGCCGATTTTCCCTTATTATCTTTAAAACGGCCAAAGATAAAACTTTTAAAATTTGAACACGAGTAAATATTAAGAGCATAAAGAAGCAGTGGCGTGCGTGGGGTGCTTTGAATGTTTTAATTTAGAGAAAATATATGTTAAAAGTTAAAATTTCGGTTTTAAAACATTTAAAGACTAATACAAAAATAAGTTATATTGGCAGAAATTCCATAGGATAAACAGTTTTCGAGAAAAATTGAGTTAAACTTGTTTGTTCACTTAAGACGCACAAGATTAATAATTGTAAACTGAAAGTTTACGTTACCATGGATACAGCAAAAGTCGTCAACAGTAGTTGAAATTGTCATAACTTGTCAAACAATATTATTTTTTGCTTCGGTTATTCGACATTATGTTTTGTAATTAGTATAGTTTAAATGAATGGGCTGACATACATTTAGTATATGGAGAGTGTGGAAATAATTCTTTAGAATCTGCAAAGCAATATGCTGAAAAGTTTCCTGGTCCACAAGTTCCTTACCACAGTACTTTTGCTGCAATTGGCGGAAGGTTTAGAAAAAAGGGTACCTTTTTACCTTATAACACTGCGCATGCTCGTCCACGATCTGCAAGGACTGCAGATATGGAAGAAGCTGTTTTAAATGCGGTTGAAGAAAATCCACATACAAGTGTATAAAGGATTGCTGCTGAAGTGACTGTTTCCAAGTCCACAACGTATTAAAAGAACAGCATTGCCCCAAGATAACAATGCCAGAATACGTTTCTGTGATTGTATCCGGAACAAACAGAATGAAAATAATACATTCTGCGAGAGACTCCTGTTTACTGACGAATCCTGTTTCGCAAAAAAATTGAGTACTAAATTTACATAACAGCCATGAAAGGAGTGACGTTATTCCAAAATCAACCATTGCGTCTCATTCCCAGTATCAATTTTCCATCAATGCGTGGGCTCGAATTGTCGGTGATCGTTTGTTAGGACCCGTTGGGCTACCTCCACGCTTAAATGGGGTCTAGTATCTAATTTTTTTAGAAATACATTGCCTGGTCTATTAGAATATTTGCCATTGATGTTAGGAGATATATGTGGTTTATGCACGACGATGCACCAAAACATTATGCTCAACCCGTGCGGCAATTTATAAATAACCAGTTTACTGGGCGTTGGATTGGTAGTGGCCAAGATGCACCTGTAAATCGGCCTGTAAGATTACCCGACTTAAATATTTTAGAGTTTTATTCTTAGGGATTTATGAAAAGTGCAGTTTATGCGACACCAGTACAAACTCCCCAGGAACTATGGGCACGAATGGTGGAAGCGTCAAATCTGGTAAGACGAGATATTGGAGTTCTGTTTAGAGCAAGACAATATTTTTTGCGACGCACATGTTTGTGTATAGAAGTAAATGGGACGCAGTTTGAGCATCTGCTATAGTGTTTAATAATGTCTTAATTTGATAAATGTCCTGTTCCATTTCTGTTCAATATTTTATATTAATACATTGTATCCACAAACTTAAGAAAAAATGTTCCTCATTCTTTTTTATTTAATAAAACCATCTGCAATTTATTGTTTGACAATTTAAACTGATGTTGACAACTTTTGCTGTATCCATAGTAACGTAAACTTTAAGTTTAAAAATCTAAATTATACATGTGCGTTTTTAGTAAACAAACAATTTTATCTCTATTTTTCTCGAAAACTGCACATCCTATGAAGTTTCTACCAGTACACCTTATTCTTGTATTAGTCTTTGAAGTATTTAAAACCGACTTTGAACGTATTTTTTTCTAAGTTACAACCCTCAGAGCGCGCCCACGCGCGCCAGTGCTACACGTAATAAATCTGAATTTGTTTTTCTTTATATGCTGTTAATATTTACTCGCGTACAAATTTTGAAAATCTTATCTGTGCTCGTATTAAATATAATTAGTAGTAGTCGCAGCAGTGGTGTGGAGGCCAACGCCAAGCAAGTAGGCCACCATGGGCCCTTTTTGCCAACCCCAGCAACCCAGCAACCATGCTCTACTCCTCCTCGGTTCCGTCGCCACACCGCCTCGACCTCGAGATGAAGGCCGTGACGATCTTCAATTGGACGATAATTAAGGAAAATCGCTATAAGGGTAACAACTTTACCCTGTATCTCAGTATCACAACCTTAAAATGAAAAATGTAATACAAAATACCCCCACTGTTTTTTCAAGGGCAACTCACACCCCAATTTTTGGAAGTATAATCAGGACACCCACTATTTATAATAAATCATGTATGATTTTCGTTTCATACACGATATATACGTTTTGACTCATATCATTTTAAGAACATATAATAATAGAAACATGCATAGAGCTACAGCTCAGAATTTTTATTACTTTTATAGACATTTTAGAATTTTATTCTGGATGATTTGAAGGGTTTTGATGTGTGTTGCGGCCGCAGTGGCCCATGTAGGGAATGCATAGGTCATGGTTAGCAGGATGATGACTTTGTACATGAGCAATTTATTGTTTATGGACAATTTGGAATTTCTATTTAGAAGTGGGAACAGCTTCAAAATGAACATCGAGGCTTTTCGACGGGCGTTTTGGACATGGGGGCGCCATGTTAGGTGTTTGTCGAGGAAAACCCCGAGGTATTTGGCGGAATCTTGGCAGGGCATTAGACGGTTGTGTAATGATACGTGCTCGTGGGGCGTTTTTCTCCTCTTAGAAATTAGGACTGCTGAACGTTATCGGGGTTTATGGCTAGACGGGATTTCCTATACCAGCCTTGCAGCTCGACTACGGCGATCTGAAGTCGTTCTGTTATTATTCTCGGCTGAGTTGAGCTGCTGGGGGTGGTAGTGTCGTCTGTGTACAGTGCGTATGTCGCGTTTAGGGGCGCTGTCGGAATGTCTGCGACAAATATATTGTACAGCAGAGGGGGAGATAGCAGAACCCTACGGGAGACCAGCCGTGGCTGAGTACGTTCTAGATCTGGCTCCCAGGTATTTGACCTGGAACTTCCTCTGTTGCAGGTATGACCTGATTAGCAGTTTCAGGAGGAGAGGATAATTAAAAAAAAAGAAGTTTATTTAGGAGGCGCGCATTCCAACCCCTATCGAAGGCTTGAGCAATGTCAAAAAATATTGCACCAGTTGACTTGTTTTTATTAAATCCTTCAATGATGTTTTCCACCACATGAATGACTTGGTCTGTGGTGGAGTGCTGGTTACTGAAACCGAATTGCTCGTCTGGGAGGATATCAGTTTTCGGAGATTTTGCCGATGACTGGTAGTAGGCTAATAGGCCTGTAGTTCTGAGGGAACAGCGGATCTCTTCTAGGTTTCGGGATGTTGATAATATCGGCAAGTTTCCACATGGAACGAAAATGTTGAAATCGCAGCATGGCATTCATAATCGTAACTAGGAATACGACGGCTTTGCGGGGGAGGTTTTTCAGGGCTACGTTGGAGATTCCATCGTATCACAGAGCTTTCCTATTTTTTAATGATTTGATTATTTGGGAAACTTCTTCGAAAGTTGCGGGCTCGATAGTTGTGTCTGGGGTGGCGTGAAGCGCACTCCTGACATATCGGTGCGTTTTTGCTACGTGCGACAGATCAATTCATAATTCGGCCTAAATTGCAACTCCATATGATCTGCGAATGCACCTGCGTTCTCCACATATATGTATACGACACCATAACGGACGTGATGGTGGGGACATCGATAGTTTTTGGGAGCGAAGGGCTTTTGCCATTTGCCAGATGGAATTGTCTTGGGCAGACAGGGTTTCCAGGGGTTCCTCACAACAGTTGTTGCGGTGTTCTTGTAGGGCGGATCGTAGTTGTTTGATGAGTCTGTTTGCGTCTCGTTTGTCGGTGGGGTTTCCGGTGCGTTGAGCTAGTCTACGCACGCGGTTTTTTTCATCATTTCTCTGATACTGGACGGAAATGGCGGCAGATTGCTTGGGGCGGGGTACGTCCTTGACGCATGTTCGATATAACATTGAATTTTGGAGTGTAGATTATCCACTGCACCCTCAAGTTCAAGGATGCCACGGATAACCGGAATATTGTCAAGGGTGTGCCAAGGATCTGTGAAAACTGGCCACAGATTGGGAGGTCGTGTTCGTCATTGACATCTCCGAGCTGCAATATGACTGGGTTATGGTCCGACGAGAGGTCGTCTAGGGTTGTTACTTCATGAAGAAGGGTGGTGTTCGACATGATTACTATGTCGAGCACGTCGGATCGACCCGCACTGCCGAAGTGTGTAGGTCTTTGGGGAGCGTCAACCGCGCAATTTGCATGGTTGTCGACATAGGCTTGAAAGATTTTCCCATTTGTATTGGCATTACGAGAATTCCAATTGTGGTGTTTGGAATTTAAATCGCCAGCAATTATTATGGATTGGCTGGTATCGAATAAGAAGTCTAGGTCAGCGTGGAGAATTCTCTTTTGTGGAAGACTATATGCAGAAATGAGCTTTATTGGGCTTGCAGACGAAGTGTTGACTACGATTTGTGTAGCCTCGATGTTTTTGCAGGGATGCCGTACTGAGAGGGTGGTGGTCAATATTTGTTTTGACATACACTGTCGTGCCGCTACCACTTGAAGTGGTGCGGTCATTGGGGTACAATCTATAGTTGGGAAGTTTCAGATTGGTTAGAAGACGCATTTTCATTTCCACAAAGTAGGCGGAGTCTCACCTCGCCTCTGACTTATTTGCGGCTGCGGCTGCACGGTGAACAAAGCTGACTCTGCTGGGCTGGCTCTGATGGCTCTTCACGGACCTCTACTCGGTGCGAGATCTGACTCGCGACTCCGTCAAGCTTGCAAAAAACGAACAACGACGTAATAATGCTAGCCACTCTAAACTACTTACAACTAACATCACCTTTTATACTACTTCTTAAGTAAAGACCGATATGGAGAGGGACAAAATCCCAGGCAAATTTTTTGTGTATTGTATTTCAATTGCCGGGCGGGGTTTTTAGAACTTCCGTTATAACTTTACCTGCCGAGTTTCGTAATCTCTTCTATGTCAAAGAGAGAGTTCAAACAAAGGACTCCTTGTGTAATATTTTGTGGTTAGTTGCAAATGACATGCCGCTACTACGATACATCTCACCATCCTAATAGTAATATTAACTTATTTAGCACATAAATTATGTAGAGCGTCATACAAATAAGCTTAGCTTGGGCTTGTAGGAGATACAATTTAACATCGAAAACAAGTCCAAATATTTACAATGTTCTTTTATTCTTATCCAAATTTCTGTTTGTAGATACACATTATGTCGCTCATTCGAAATTGTTGAACCATGTACACATCTTTGGTGCGGTCATGTGGACTCGCCATTAGTATGCAAAACAAAGAAAGGCCCCCCACTGGAAGGAACTGAATGTGGATTCGATAAGGTAAAGACTATTTTCAATCAAAACATTATTAGATAGATATTTTTTGTAATTATCTTATAAGCTGTAATGCAAGATATAATTTTTCGTCTAGCTAGAGATATATTTATTGTAATTATCTGGTAAGCTGCAATGCAAGATCACATGTTTTGTCAAGTTAGAGAGATATTAATTATAATTGTCGTGCAAGCTGTAATGCAAGATTTAATTTTTTGAAGTTAGATAAATATTCATTTTAATTACCCTGTAAGCTATGTGAAAACTGGAACCTGTGATGAGCACTAATAAGTACACTTTGAGAAAAGCCAAATCACCACAACACTTATTTCAGAGACCAGAGAATTTATCTTCCTCTGAAGATGTTGACTTTGTCAACGAAACGATCGTGAGGTCTCTGAAATAAGTGTTGTGGTGATTTGGGTTTTCTCAAAGTGTACTTATTACCCTGTAAGCTGTAATGCAATATTTAATTGTTTTTCAAGTAAGAGAGATTTTATTGTACTCATCTTGTTAGATGTAATGCAAGATTTAATTTTTTTGTCACGGTAGAGAGATATTCATTGTTATAATCTTGTCAAGATCCACAGTGACAGTGTTACTTCCTTCAAACAAAAACTTAGAAACCAGAACCGTGGTATATGTGATTGACCTGAGGTGGATATAGATCTGCTCAATATTGAGGTCACGAGCCCCTATAATACCCTACCCTAAAATAACTATATATCAGATTATCATATTTAGTAAGATTAGCAATATTTTTAGGAGGTTGACAGATCTGGATGTAGCTTGATACTCACGTTCTTTTTCCTTGTTTGTTTTGCACTGCCTGGAGTCCTATATTTGTGGGCTCCCCAGACTAGTGCCAGGTAATATTGAAATTTAGATATCTAGATCATCGTTAGTAATAATAAAGAGTTTGTGCAGACGCCAAAATAAAGAAGATATTAGGGAGGGATTTCTCTTCAATCAGACAGATATGTTAATGTAACAAAGTATATAAATTTATTCATATAAATTAAATTTGGAATAGCAAACAAAATGATATAAAAAATGGTTGGTAAATCTCAAATAAACATTATTTGCACACAAATAACAATCAGATAAACAGCAAAAACTTAAAAAGAAAAAACAAATTATCAATTCACTTGCATATGACAGAATAAAATAAAGATAGTTACATATTACTAAAATACTGATGTTAGCCACTTGAGCTTTATATGTAAGATGAAATACTGTATTTTAGTGCTAAAAAGCAAGCACTAATTATTAGGTAAATCATTTCACGTTTGTCAATTAATTTGATTAATTTTTCAACAACTTTTACTGGCCAGTTCTTTGAGTGATGCTCAATATATATATATATATATATATATATATATATATATATATATATATATATATATATATATATATATATATATATATATATATATATATATATATATACATATATATACATATATATATATATATATATATATATATATATATATATATATATATATATATATATATATATATATATATAATCCTACGTGAAATGTCTGCATTAATTATTGAAAAGAATGTACAGGTTAGATATTTTACAGACAAAATTTACTAATTACAATTTCAAAAACTATGTGTTTAAATTTACAGATAAAATTCAACAGATTAAACATGAAATTTACAATTGTCCCTATAGCACCTCTCTGACACTGTTCTAGTTCGAATTTGCTTACGTTATTTTGGAAAGTTCAAGTTATAAGGCTTCAGATATTAGATTGCTTGCATGAAAATTTCTACCGGTTCAGAGAAAAAGAGTTACACGTACTCACTCAATGTTCCTGTATTGAGTTACCTGATGACCCTATGAAGATGCCTTCCAAGTGGGATCAACTATGAGCACCTGAGACAGGTTCACAGACTCCAATTTGGTTGGTGGACTTATTGCTCCAATATTAGGAAACCATTTGACAACTATGTCGATGTTTTGAATTCGCTTGACAGAAACTTTGCAAACCGCAATTTAAAACGTGAATTGGCCAAAGTGAAAATCACTGTCAATTGACTTAAAGTTCGGTAATAACCAGGAAGTCTTTCTGATTAAGGCAAGAAATCAACATGTCGGAACAAGGAACTACAACTAAACTCCCGTTTTTAGGCTGAATACGATGTTTATTTAAACACGAAAATAGTTTAAATTACTTTAAACAATCACTGACAATAATCATTAGGTAGTACAGATAACAGAAAGGACTTTATCACCCCCTTTTAAGATAATTTAATAGCCACCGAAACTAAGGGGTGTTCACTCGACGAACGCTCGGCAGAGACTCGCTGCTAATGTTCTGCAATTCCTAACCGCTGCACGCAAAACTCTTACCGTGGCCGTTGGTGGCTGTGCGCGAGCTCTTTCTAGCCTCCACTTTTCGAATGAGATAAAACGACACCTCCAATCGGCGGCGAAGTCACGACGTCGCTTATACACACCTCCACAATAATGGACTCGTCCGTTCGTTTGGTAACCGATTTTCTATATTTCATCATTATTACGTCAGCTTCTGTTATTTACCTAGAATAGAAATAGAGATATTCATTTTCCCCAACAAAATGCAACGTTTTTTCAATATTTAGATTTCTACATATATTATAGGGAATTCAGTACGGTTCTTACGATACAGAATTTCTTAACGAATTTTTTTCAAAGTTATTTTGAAACCTAGAACTTGAAATATTTATTATAGATAGGGTTTTTGATTTATTTAGATACTTGGGGGCTTTCTAAGTGTATTTTGACCAGTAATGATCCTAGGTAAAATGTGAATTGTTACAAAGCTGTAATGCAATGTTTAATTTTTTATCAGGTTAGAGAGATATTTATTGTTATTATCTTGTAAGCTGTAATACAAGATTAAACATTCTGTAAAGTTAGAGAGATATTTAGTGTAATCCATGATTTAATTTGTTGTCAAGGTAGAGAGATATTTATTGCACTTGTAAGCTGTAACGCAAAATTACATTTTTTGTCAAGTTATAGAGATGTTTACTGTAATTATCTTGTGACTGTAATGCAAGATTTAATTTTGTTTCAAGGTAGAGAGATCTTGTGAGCTGTAATGCAAGATTTAATTTTGTTTCAAGGTAGAGAGATCTTGTGAGCTGTAATGCAAGATTTAATTTTTTGTCAAGTTAGAAAGATATTTATTGTAATTATCTTGTAAGCTGTATTGCGAGTTTTCTTTTTTTGTTAAGTTAGAGAGATCTTTAGTATGATTATCTTGTAAGCTGTAATGCAAGATTTAATTTTTTGTCAAGTTAGAGAGACATTTATTCTAATTATCTTCTAAACTGTAATGCAATATTGTGAAAGCAAAAGCATTTTCACAAAAATTGGCAACTTTGATGTTGCGTAACTTTTCACGTAATAGTTCTGCAGAAAACTTTTGTATACGAAAGTTGATTCAATGCCCAACTCCGAAACACAAATGTTTCTTTAAGCCGCACTGGCAGACAGTTATAATTAATAAACTGAAAAAATCCGGAATTTATGAACGCAAAAGGTTTTGGTACGACACTGCGAACGCACAAGGGCTAGACGGTCAAAAAAACTTGGATTGAACAACGGGATCGACCTACATGACATATCAAAAAATTAAAACTACTTGATCTTGATAATTTGTCTCTATTCCCTGGACTATATGGTTATAGGACACTACATGGAATCGTAGCATACAAAACACCAAGTGCTAAAAAAAACATCGTCCAAAAAGTTATACTTACCTGACATGACGGATTTTTACCCTCCTTCTACACCACTAATTGAACTGTTAGCATTGTGATATCAGAAATTTGAAAAGACATTTAAAATAATATTTACTGCATCATGTAACGTTTTACACGTTTTTATTTATTTTCTATTATTATATAGACATAATTGTCCTCTATGACGTCATTGCTCCGTCAATCGATTGACTGTCTACTCCCTGGTTAAATGCAACAGCTCGAAATCGACGTGACTCTGCGGATAATAAATGTCACTTGTCCTAGAAGACTATAAATATGAAAGTATTTGGTAAACATCCCTCACTTAATTCATTTAAATATCTAATGTGCACATTGAATAAAATGATGATGCAGGTCAGATATATTAGTTCGATTCAGGTATAAAATACTTTAGTTTCACGATGTTGTTGTTGTTTTTGTTTCTTTAACGTCGGCCTATTTCCGCGACTATAGCCAATCACCGACGCCAGGAAGCAGTTTCACCCCACTATCCTGGAAATTTTGCCGAACCCCTGCCTTTCTGTAAGGAGGGTAGGGATATTTAACGTGCCCAACATCGCATGGACACGGGACCGACGTCTTTACGCCCCCTTCGAAGGGAGGAACGTGCAGCCATTCAACTTGCTCAAATACAATGCCAGAATCTCGTTTGATGTTAATGTTACAGTTTGTACTGAAAAAGTGAAAGGAGTACCCTGGGATCGAACCCAGTACCCTTCGGTTCAGAGGCTCACGTTCTTACCTCTGAACCACCGAGGTTCTGTTTCACGATGTTAAATCTGCATTATTCGTGCTTAATTACGTTTTTTAGTGAATTTTTGTAGAAAAAATTCACTAATGGGGAGATCCCGACTTTTGAATTTTGAAAAAATTTTTGCAAATGAGCGCGATCTAGGACCCCTAGAACCCATACCCGGGGTCAGTTTCAATTTTTATATGTTTATATATACATTTTATATATATATATATATATATATATATATATATATATATATATATATATATATATATATATATGTGTGTATCACACCGATAACTCAAAAAATAATAGGCCGATTTTGATAAAATTTGGCACGTACCTTTCTTTTGTAAATGGCTTGGATAAGTTCGTTAGTCAGGAAAATCGGATGAGGTTTTTGGGAAAATTTTGAGTTTTCATGCGAAAAAAATTCTTTTCTCAAAAAGTAATAAGCCGATTTTAATAAAATTTGGCATGTACCTTCCTTTTGTAAATGTATTTGACAAGTGTGTTAGTCAGGAATATCGGACGAGGTTTTCCGGGAAAATTTTGAGTTTTCATTTGAAAAAATTTTTTATCTCAAAGAATAATGGGCAGATTTTGATATAATTTGGCATATACCTTCCTTTTGTAAATGGCTTTGACAAGTTCGTTAATCAGAAAAATCAGATGAGGTTTAATTTGAAATAAATTTTTATCTTAAAAAATAAAAAATCTTTGATAACCAAATTTGGTAGGTAGGTTTACGATATAAAAAGTAAACTATACACAAAAATTTAGATTTCCATGTTACAAGAAAAAAAAGTTATAATAAAATATTTTGTGCCAGATCATTTCTATCAAAATTCACTACCATAACGCACTTGCTGCGTCCCGAGTTTTTAATATCGAGGACATAATTACTTTATAATTTATTTTAATAATGTGACGCAGGTTTTATGCTAAATTTTAAATAATCATTTAGCTTGTAATAATAAAATTGCAATTGCAAATTAAACTATGTTTTACTGCATTTAATGAACGAACGTATGTAAAAAGTATCACACTCTAACGATTAAATAGCATATTCTAAAAGAAGATCTTTTTGTTTCATACAGTAGTCTCGTTCAAAAGGGAGCTAATCGTTCAAAAGGAAGCTAACAGATAACAGGTTCAAGATGGGTCGGTCGCACAGGAGGACCAAGCAAAAGTGCCATTCTGTTGTAGCACAGAAATAGGAGAAAATAGAAACGAATGTATGAGAGCCAGAAGACAACTACTTGTTGCAGAGGGAGGTCGCCCTCCCAACTAGCGTTTACGGAAGAAATTGAGTTGCACAAAAAGAAGAGGAAGAAGCTAAAACAGATGATAACAGATTCCAAGATGAGCCATTGGGCAGCCCTGTGCAAGAAACTGACCGAAGACATCTGGGGGGCGAGCTACCGGAGTGTGATCAAACAGTTCGGACTCCGGACGCCAGCATATAGCCTCACGAAGTCATCCAGAAGATGGATTATAGAAGAACTCTTCCCCAGAAGATCAGACTACAGGGCAACGAATGCGATAGCAGAGATAGAGGAGTAGGTGGCAGCAGCTAGAAAAATGAGATCCGGTGAGGCTCCCGGCTCAGACGGGGTACCAGCAGAGGCCATAAAAGAGCTGGCCGAAATAGATTAACAGGTGCTGCTAAAACTGATGAATGAACTACTCCGGATACTAGAGCTTCCCATGGAGAGGAAAATAGCAAAGGCTGTGTTGCTTTGGAAAAACGGTAAGCCCTTAGAGCTATCGTCATCCTTGAGACCTCTATGCCTGCTGGATACACTAGGAAAACTACTAGAACACCTGCGCAAAGCCAATCTAGAAAAGAGAAAAAAGTAGGAGAGGGATTATCAGGGCGCTAGTTTGGTTTCCGAAAGGGAAGATCCACAGTATATGCTGCAAGATATGTCACAGAAGTCGTAAAAAACACAAGCGAGAAGGGGTGTGCATTGATCACTCTCGATGTAAAAAATGTTTTCAACACTGCTAGCTGGGGCAAAATCATGGAAGAACTGAAAAGAAGAAGCATTGCTGAGTACCTGATAAACATCATAAGTAGTTACTTCTTATACAGAAAGATCAGCATTGCGAGGAGAGAGACGATGGCTGTTACGACGGAATTCCCGCAAGGCTTCATCCTGGGACCTATCCTCTGGAATATAATCTATGATGGAATCCTCAAGCTAAAAATGGTTGAAAGAGTTACTCTCGTTGGTTATGCTGATGACCTAGCTGTCGTAATAGAGGCATCAGAACAAGACACACTTAGGTTTCGAGTGAACGAAACATAAAGATGAGTGGACAGATAGATGACAGCCAGAAAACTCCAGCTGTCCCCTGCAATGACAGAGGCGGTCATCTTAAAGGGTCCAAAAACCAAGAGCGATTTTTCGTTCCGCTTAAAAGACACCATGATAAAACCAGCGAAGACCCTGGTGTATCTAGAATTAACAATCAGTCACTCAATTTTGGCCAGAATGTGGGAATGGCAAAAATAAAGGCTGAAAAAAGAACAGCAGCACTAAGTAGGATAATTCCCAACGTGGGAGGCCCAATATCAGCAAAAGGGCTACTCGTCATCGGAGTAGTGCGCTCAATTCTACTGGACGGAGCGCCGGCATGGCATCAAACAATAGAGATACAAAAATACGAAATGATGATGGAGTGCATGCAGCTCAGGGTGTTATTAAGCGTAGCGTGCGGATTCCGTAAGATCTCTATGCAGGCAATTCAGGTGTTGACGGGCGTCGTACCCATAGACCTGTTAGTGAAAGAGGATGTTTCCTACATAAGGCGAGGCGAGTGACGCTATAAAAAGCTGGGCTGGTTACCAGAAGCCGTACCATAGAGAAATGGCAGCAAAGATGGTCCCAAAACACCGCAAAGGGAAAATGGACAAAAAGATTGATTCCAAATCTGAGAGACTGGATGAAATGCGACCACGAAGAAATAAATTTCTGGCTCACACAAATACTTATAGGCTACGGATACTTCAGATCCTACGCCAAACGCCTGGGAAAGTAAGACGAGAACGAGAGCAGAAGTATCTACTGCGGGGAAGAGGACACAATAGAGCATTTTTTTCATTTGTGTTTGCTCAAAGTTCAATGAGATGAGATGTACCACCACCTGACCTGACCATAAAAGAGACAGATAAACTGTCGAAGCGAAAAAACAACAAAAAGTGGATGGAGACGAAGAAACGACAGCTCTACACTCGTAAAGATATGTCGCAAAGAGAGTACCAGTGTGTAATAGAGCAGATGCGCCAGCTACGCCCCACGATAAAAAAAAAGGTTCAAGAGGGAACTAACCCGTTCAATATGGGACCTACGTCAGAAACTAACACGTTTCACATGAGCTAACACGTTCAAAGGGAAACAACATGTTCATCCAGGGGGCCCATTAGAACTCCTTTCAACCATGAGGCCAGGTCTGATGGCAGTTACCCTGTATTATTAGAAGTTTTTCCAGCTCTGAGTGGTTATTTCACCATGGAAATGAAGCCCTGCTGCATCACCGCCATAGGAGGCACCAACGTTAATTAAAATTTGATTAATTTGATGGATTCTGTTCAATTTATTTTTTTATTTATGTTTTAATTTTTGAAATAGTAGTTCTAAGTTTTTAAATTTTGTCATCAAGTATTAGTATATTAATTAACATTGTCAACGGTCAATATTGTATATCTTAAATACTATTAACTCTCTTTTCTTTTATTTACCGAAGATGCGCACAACTATTAACGTCGAAACCCCACGCATTATTTGTTTTAAGTTTCATGCTCTATAATTATTGACTAAGTTATTTATTCATCTTGTTTAACTAGTATTTTATATTAAACTCGCTACAATCAACCAAGAACTGTCATACATGGCATCGTTGGTGGAAACAAATTGCAGTCCCATTTCCACTGGTTATGTATAAATTGGAGCATCTATAAGCTCATTGTGAGATATACGACACGGTCGCTATCTCGGTGCGGAATCAGGTTGTATGTTGTCATGGCAGCTCCAGTTAACACAAAATGTTATAAAATAGAAACTGTGTACCACCGACTGACAATTTTGTAAATTATCAGCCCTGTCCCATTTTACCCTAATATAGGGACAATGCCTGTAAGGTTAGATGGGTTCGTACCATAATTAGAACCGCAGACCGGTTTCGCTCTAATTAAAGCTCGTCAGAGCGGTATACTAATTACAGCCAGAACGTACCTATAGAGTAATACGGCTATGATAGCCAGTCTCCTAGAACATTGTAAGATGTACGACAGGGTTACCATACTACCTGGTTCCGCACCCTGTCGTACATCTCATAATGTTCTAGGAGGCTGGCTACCATAGCCGTATTACTTTATAGGTGTGTTCTCGCTGTAATTAGTATATCGTATATCGCACTGACCAGCTCCAATTAAAGCGAAACCGGTCTGTGGATCCAATTATGGTAAGAATAAGTCTATCCTTACATCTGTAAGAAGTCTGATTGTATATTTTGATTTTGCTATTATCGTGAAGTTTATTATTTTTAGAAATATTATATTGTATGTGTGTATTGATTGGAGTGGCCTTTAATACTTTGGTTCAGGTAGGGTGAAGATTTTAACGTATAGGTCACTTTCTCCTTATCTCCTTGCAGATGAGTCATCTCGTCAATCGAATATTAAGTTTATTTGCAGTTATATACTACACTTTTAATGTAGTGGGTAAAGATTGGAGCCTAGGATGAGCACTAATAACTACAATTTGGAAAACCCAATTCATCACATAACAGTTTTTAGACCAGACAATAGTTTCGCTAACAAAGTTAGTGTCATCAAAGGGATGAATAAACTGAGCAAATATAAACTAGAGCTACTATGTTAGTTGTTAAACAATCATGAACAGCGTCCTCTACAAAGGTATACAGACAGACTGTTGGGTCTTAAATCCCTGTAATTAAAATTGCAATACCTGCTTTTGTAAAACCGTGTGCGCTTATTAAAGATTCATTCAAAAAAGACACACTGATTATTAAGATAACAGTTCAAACAATGGATTACACAGAACCGGACTCACTCTATTCATCGAAGCATTTTGTTCAAATTTCTAACGATATATATGTATATATATGTATATATATATATATATATATATATATATATATATATATATATATATATATATATATATATATATATATATATATATACTTTCGTAAGCATCCAACCGTCGCGACTGCCTGAAATTTTTTATTAACTTGAGATTTTCTTTACCTACATGATGATTATTATCCCAAATTTGCTGAGCAATACATGATTTATTAATAGTGTCATATCTCAGTTGCTATAATGTTTTTTAAATCTTGTTTCAATGGTTCTTTTAGTTTGCCCAACATATGTAAGTTCACAATCCTTACAGCCTATTTCATAGATTCCCAATACGGCTGTGGTTTTATTAGTGAATTTTCTTTAAAAAATTCACTAATGAGGAGATCTCGACTTTTGAATTTTTATATGTTTATATATATATATATATATATATATATATATATATATATATATATATATATATATATAAACATATAAAAATTCAAAAGTCGAGATCTCCTCATTAGTGAATTTATATATATATATATATATATATATATATATATATATATATATATATATATATATGTGTGTGTATCACACCGATAACTCAAAAAAGTTATAGGCATTTAAAGAAAATAAATTGGGGTTTTCCTCAAAACGTCAAAGTTGCGACTTAAAACGTCAAAATCGGCAACATTTTGGCAAATAACTTGAAACTAATACGGGCTATGGAAATCAAATGTCTCAAGAAGGATGTTTTACAAACACTGAAGTCTTAGTTTCAACCGTCATTGTCCTTCATTTTACTAAAATGTTTCCAGAAAATTCATTTGAAATAGACGCTTTCCCTGATGCTTGGCAGTAGCCTTAGCTATAGAGTTTATTGTTTAATGGTATATAATTTTTGTCGAATTTTCGTAAAAAATCAATAAAGCTCAATATATCCGTTATTATACAAGATTTGAAAAAAATTTGTATATATTAATTATAGGGTGTCTTGAGCTACATCTTAAAAAAATATTTCTACAATCACAGGTTGGCCCATAAGTCATTGGTGATACAAATTTTCTTTTTTTTTTTTTTAATTAAACACGCCTTATGTTATTGCATTTTCCATCGAAATATAATGCATGTTTGTAAGAAAAGAAATTCTGGATGCAGCAAGTGCGTTATGGTAGCGAACTTTGATCAAATGCTTCATATTTGAATAGCCCAATTTGCTATTAACCTATAAGGTTGACCAAGAAACGAGTTTTTCCGGAAACATTTTAAGTCTACTTTTGGAAATCTTGGTACATTTTCACACAATAAAGTTATTTTTATGAAACATGGCACATTGTTTTTACTATATAGGTTATACTAGTAACCAAAATTGATGCCTGCTTTCTTAAAAAGAAAACACACATATTTGCAATAAAAACATTTTTATGAAAATTCACTACCATAACGCACTTGCTGCGTCCAGAGTTTTATCTTTATCCTTTGGCCTATCTAGCAAATTTTTTAATGTGTTTTTTGTAGAAAATGTTAAATCTGTAAATTGAAGTGTTTAATGCAAATGTATGGAAAGTAGATGATCTTATTTTCATATTAAACAGTAAATTTGTCTCCCTTAAGTTCACCCATTAAATATAAATGAATAACAAATTAACTTTTCCTTGATGTATTAGGCATCAAAAATCGCGACACTTTAGAATTTGACATCCAAAGAAACGAAACCACTACTGTGAGCTAGATTTCGATTGACTTTCATCATATTTTTCCGCAAAAAACAGCTAGTTTAGATTTTCTGGTTCATAGATTAATACAGTTTCCTTTAAATAATAAAAGATACAACAGAGGACTTGAATATATTAACAATGTCGCTAATGGTATAATGGTTACTCTGTCTGCTTAGTGGAAAATTAGTCAGTTAAAATCAAACAAAGAAAATGTTGGCGGAATCTACGACTTTCAGAACAGGTAAAACAATGTGCCAATTTACAGATAACATTTTCTACAAAAAAAAATACATTAAAAAATTTAGCTAAGTAATCCAAAGAATTAAGAGACCACAGAAGTGTCGGGAATCTATAAAGTAGGTTGTAAGGATTGTGAACTTAAATATGTTGGTGAAACTAAAATAACTATTGAAACTAGATTTAAAGAACATTTATCGCAACTGAGATGTGGCACTATTGATAAATCATCTACTGCTCAGCATATTTGCGATAATAATCATTACCTAGATAAAGAAAATCTCAAGTTAATGAGATGTGTCAAGCAGTAGCGACAGTTAAATGCTTACGAAAGTATATATATATATATATATATATATATATATATATATATATATATATATATATATATATATATATATATATATATCATTATAAATTTGAACAAAAATGTTTCGATGAATAGAGTGTGTCCTGTTATATGAAGTTCATTGTTTGAACTGTCTTAATAATCTGTGTGTCCTTCTCAGAAGGAATATTTTATAACGGCACATGGTTTTACAAAAGCAGGTAATGCAATTATAATTACAGATTTTTAAGACTGAACAGTAGGGGGTCTGTCTGTATACCCACGTAGAGAACGCTGATCCCAACTACTTGACAATTAACATATAAATAGTAGTTCTAGTTTTTCTCCGCTTAGTTCATTCATTCCTCTAATGACGCTAACTTTGTTGGCGAACCGATCGTCAGGACTAAAAACTGGATTGTGATAAATTGGGTTCTCCGAATTGTACCTAAATGTTAATGTAGTTATACTACACTGTTCTTGATTGAATTTACCTTAGTAGGAATTTATTTAACACTTGTTGTTGTTGCTCGAATTATGGCTGTGGCTTTTTGCCATTAGCTCATTTTAGTCAATTTTCTTCGAAAAAATTCAATAATTGGGAGATTCCGACTTTTGAATTTTGAAAAAAATTCTTCACGCTAGCGCAATCTAGGACCCCTAGAACCCATATCCGGGGTCAGTTTCAATTTGTATATGTTTATATATTTATATATATATATATATATATATATATATATATATATATATATATATATATATATATATATATATATATAAGGTTCAGCTTTAGCCCCTACTTTGTTTCTTCTCCACATCAATGACCTCCTCTCTAGCACATCCAACCCAGTTCACAGTTACGCGGACGACAGCACCCTCCACTCAAATATAAAATATTCTAAGCCTGTCTCTTTAGCCCAATTAGATGAGGATCGCAGACTCATGAAGGGTTCTGTCTCCGTGGATCTCCAAAAAATATTAGACTGGGGAAGTAGAAATCTTGTACAATTCAACCCCACCAAATCTCAGTCTTGCTTTCTTTCTCATAAGAGATACACCAGCCCTAGACCCATCACAATGAACAACCAAGTTATTCAAAGTAATGAGTCCTTTTCTCTTGTTGGCATTTCTGTGGATCGAAATCTTAACTGGCACCAACATGTCACATCAATTGCAGAAGCGGCTGCTAAGAAATTAGGTTTCCTCTTTCGGGCTCGCAAATACTTTTCACCAGCTAATCTCTATACTTTATATACTTCACAAATAAGGCCAAACCTCGAATACTGCTCCCACATCTGGGGTGCAGCTGCCGCTTCTACACTCGCTATCCTGGACTCCATTCAAAAGAGAGCTATACGTCTCATCGGTGACCCTACCCTCACCCAAAGGCTGCCATCCCTTGCCCACCGACGTGCCGTTGGTGACCTCTCTCTCTTTTATAGATATCTGCACGGGCACTGCTCAGAGGAGCTTTCCTCCATAGTTCCCCCACCTGCTGCCCCCAACAGGTCTACCAGGGGAACAGAGCGAATGCACCCTTTTACTGTCCAGGTCACCAGACATAGAACATCTTGTTATGCCCGCTCTTTTGTCCCGAGGACTTCCAAGTTGTGGAATTCCTTGCCGGCACATGTTTTTCCTTCTGCTCCGAACCTCCAAACCTTCAAGTCCAGAATTAACAAGTTGCCTCTTTCCTCCTTGTCAACACCCACGGTACGATAGTATTTAGGCTGTAAGCCCTCGTGGTGTGTTGTTAAAAATTAAAAAAAGAATTAAAAATATATATATATATATATATATATATATATATATATATATATATATATATATATATATATATATATATATATATATATATATATATATATATATAAATATAGTTATCATAGTTATCACACCGAAAACTCAAAAAATTATGGATCGTTTTTTAAATTATAAGTGTTTTGTAAGTGGCTTGGACAAGTTCGTTAGCCAGGAAAATCAAACCAGGCTTTCCGACAAAATTTTGGGGTTTCTTTCGGAAAAAATTTTATATCAAAAAATATAAAAGCTATGGTAACCAAATTTGGTGCATAAGTTTACAATATTAAAAGGAAACTATATACTAAAATTTGTATTTCTATCTTAAAAGAAATAAAAAGTTATAACACGTTTTTTGGTACCAGATCATTTATATGAAAATTCACTACCATAACGCACTTGCTGAGTCCAGATTTCTTCAAATTTAGTCAAATATTTCTATCCCAGCAGATAACTGATATCGATTAATATTAAACAATAGTGTCGGATCACCTCATGTAAATAAACATACATCTTTATATTTCCCATACATACACCCTAGCATACAACATACATCTCAAGAATTGTTTGATATCTAGTGTATACACATATATAGAGATAAGTATACACAAACATATACATATATGACATATGTACATATATATTTGTTTCCAATTTTATTATATTCAGAATTGCACAGGGGACACGTATCTTCGTGCCAAGAGGTCTATCATGGCAATTTTAAAGACAAACAGGAAGACCTCTATAAGATAAGGTGAACATAAAAGGAATTGAACACTGGGGATATTTACTAAACTACCTTGTGTGGTCTATTAATATTTTATATAATGCTATACTTGCCATCTCTAGTATTTGTGTTATGCAAAACGGTTTTCTATTTAAGTTGTTAATATATTCTATAAGAATCTCAATAATGTTATATTTATTGGTGCATTCCAACAAAACATGCTGCGCATCTTTTACTTCCCCACACGCACATTTTGAATCATCTGAAAGGCCTATTTTATATTTATGGCTCGGGAATAAAGCATGGTTGAACTTTAGGCTACATATTGTTGTTACAATATTCTTTTTCGTAACAGCAATTGCTAAACCATGATACCCTAGGTATCGTGGGCTGAATATCTCTGTAAAACTTTCCTTTTGTCTCTCTGCTGTATTGTTCCGCCCATAATATATTACTATATTTGAAACCTATCGACAAAAAACCTTCAAGTGGACAGAGATACTCAGTCGACTGACCCTCTTCCAAACCTTTTTTTTTTGCTAATCTGTCTACAATTTCATTTCGTGCAATGTCACAGTGACCCTTAATCCACTTAAATCTCACCGTTTTGTTGTTAAGTATTAGAATGTGTAACCACTTAGCGAGTTCACCAAATAAATAGTTTTTACTGTTTAACACTCAATACTTTTCGAATAACATTTTAAAATTTGCCTATGCGAAAGTATCCATAACGTTTATTTATGTTTTATAATATGTTCATATGTTTTTTTTTCAGTGGTGTGTTGATGGATATTGTGAGAACATGGGGCGTCATCCACTAGACAAAGTGGTAACTATGAACCCTCAGGATGGAGGATGGAGCGATTGGTCGGGTTGGGGAATCTGTTCGCTTAGTTGTGGAATTGGTGTCCAATTTCGGACAAGAAAGTGCAATAATCCCGAGTAAGATTAACTATACTTCAGAGTTATTTTTAGATTTCAAACATTTTTTCTTATATACTGACACATTATTATGCATATTTTACTGGGTAAAGATTGGAACCTGTGATGAGCACTGACAAGTACAATTTAGAGAACTCAATTCATCACAATACAGTGTTCAGACCTGACTATCAACAACGCTCACCAAATAATATATAAATAGTATATTCTAGTTTATATTCGCTTAGATTATTCATCCCTCTGATGACGCTAACATTGTTAGCTAGATGATCGTAAGGTCTAAAAGTTGTAAAAAACGTAGTCTTCGTCAGTAATATTAAATGAATTTTGTTAACAATGTGTAATATTTTCATCTTATTAGAAAACTTTTTCAGACTTAAGTGCCACAAGAATTGTTTCCTAAATTATTATAATTGTTTCTTTTAATTTAGATAACTACACTTGGAGAACCTAAATCACCACAACACATTTTTAAAAACCTTAGTATCGTGTCACTAACCAAGTTAGGGTAATCACTAACTTGGTTAGTGAAACGATCGCCAGGTTTTCTTAAATGTGTTGTGGGTTCTCCAAGTGAACTTATCAGTGCTCATCACAGGTTCAAATCTTCACTTAGTTAACTTAGATATTTGTGTGTGTTTTGTTTCTTTAACGTCGGCCTATTTCCGCGACTATGGCCAATCACCGACGCCAGGGAGCAGTTTCACCTCACTATCCTGGAAATTTTGCCGAACCCCTGTCTTTCTGTAAGGAGGGTAGGGATCTTTAACGTACCCAACATCGCATGGACACGGGACCGACGGCTTTACGCTCCCTCCGAAGGGCGGAACGTGCAGACATTCAACTTGCTCAAATACAATGCCAGAACCTCGGTTGATGTTAATTTTACAGTTTGTACTGAAAAAGTGAAAGGGGTACCCTGGGATCGAACCCAGTACCCTTCGATTCAGAGGCACACGTTCTTACCCCTGAACCACCGAGGTTCTAACTTAGATGTTTCAATTTTGGCATACACGCTACCTATATAGCAACAACCACTGGACCAAATTTGTTACAAAAGCTATATTTTTAAAAGAAAGCGCAACATTTTCCAAGAAACCTGGCCTAGATTTCCGTGGCTAACGAACTTATCCAAGCCATTTACAAGAGAAAAATTTTATAAAAACCGCTTAATTAATTTTTAAGTTATTGTGGTCATATATATATATATATATATATATATATATATATATATATATATATATATATATATATATATATATATATATATATATATATATATATATAGTAAATGTTGACACAAGATAAATGAAAAATAAGCATGAAATATTTTCTGATACTATCTGTAAGAACCATTGTAATATACAAATTTTTAAAATTAGGGCACATACTTCAAAAGGATTTGTAAATATCTATAATTTACATAAATTAGAGGTGTCCAAAAAGACACAATTAATTAAATAAATATGAGATAAAAACCGTTCAATGTTAGATACTTTTGAGAATGACTACCTCAGAGGTAACATAACCAGACTTTTTTGAGCATTATTTGATCAGATGACAGGTTGGTGAGGTATTAAAAATTGATATTATTCCGCGGAGTTTAGAAATTTTACTTGCAATATTTTGGTTTTTTGCTTATGATTCAAAAACCCCTGAGAATAGGTAAAACATCATGCGGTACTCTTAAGGTAGAAAATCAATTGATCCTGCTATTCCCATTATAAAATACAAGGTGTTACATTTAAACATCTCGCATTACCTACCGTTCTATGTTCTACCAGAAGCCCATTTTTTGTAGACAATAATTGGATTTTCATGCCATAGCATGATAAATAAACCTATTGACGAATAGCAACCAAAAATTCACACCTCCACCTATGCTGGTCACGGAAAAATTATGTTTTTATTAATGGAAGCAGGTTGCCAAATTTCCTAAATAATAATTCTCCTTAACAGCTTGTGATAGGTGAAAGATGGATAATACAAAAACATTTAGGAATGTTCCAGGGAATCTGAAGATGTCAATATACAGGCTGTTTGATTTGAAAAACAAAGTTGGTATCTAGTAAGGAACGATGTGGCAACGCCATGGTGTTAAAAATATTTTCAAAATAAAGATCATAACCACATATGAAATAACCCAAATTTCAGATTTCTATATATACTTCTAATACGCCATCGATGATAATAATAATAATATTTATTTGTCCAAACACATAAAATACAGAAAAAACATATTAGCATTTTACAGGAACGATAAATTATTGATGCACTATAAACCAAATTAGGTTTGTTTGTGCATATAAGTAGTCAAATAAATATATTAACATAAGCATGAAGATAACATAAAAAGGAAAAAAAGTTGTCAAGTAAACTA
Organism: Tillus elongatus; assembly: GCA_964006375.1. NCBI lineage: Eukaryota > Metazoa > Arthropoda > Insecta > Coleoptera > Cleridae > Tillus > Tillus elongatus. The sequence continues at coordinate 272,109,472 of OZ023262.1, forward strand.
AGATAATAAAAATATACACATTATGGACTTAGAAGTAGTATGAAGTCGTTTTTCTCCCTTATAAAACTTTATTTGCAAAAATAGTCACCTGTACATACATTTACAAAAAGCAAATTTTACAATATTGTAAAGAGCATGTAAAGTTGATCAAGATATCCATCCAAATTTACAACCAAACAAGACAATATTCCAGGAATTTACCTACATTTTTAAGAAACCAACCTTTTAACCATCTGTTTGAGTAATTTTCCCAGTTACACAAAACTTCGACCTATGACAGTTAGTAATTTAGGGCCTAGAAATGAAACATGACGCTGTCCAAATGTCAAATATTTAAAGGAGACAATAACCTTATCGCTAGAGGTACCACTAGAGGTTATATGATGATTCAGTCTTTAAGACTCGATGCATTTTCGCAACAATTAGAACTGTAGACCGGTTTCGCTCTCATTAGAGCTCTTCAGTACGGCATACTAATTGCAGCAAAAATGCACCAAAAGTAATATGGCTATCGTATAGCCAGTCTTAAAATACTCAGTAAGTGGTGGACATGCCGCCATCTAGTTGCGGAACCAAGTAGTATGCTGTCACGCCAGCTCCAAATAACACAAAGTGTCAAAAAAATAGAGACTGGATACAGCTAACTAACAATTTAGAAAATTGTCAGCCCTGGCCCATTTCTACCCCAATATAGGGACAAAGTATGTAAGACTCGATGCATTTTCGCAACAATTAGAACCGTAGACCGGTTTCGCTTTCATTAGAGCTCTTCAGTACGGCATACTAATTGCAGCAAAAATGCACCGAAATTAATACGGCTATCGTATAGCCAGTCTTAAAATACTCAGTAAGTGGTGGACCTGCCGCCATCTAGTTACGGAACCAAGTAGTATGCTGTCACGCCAGCTCCAAATAACACAAAGTGTTAAAAAAATAGAGACTGGATACAGCTAACTAACAATTTAGAAAATTGTCAGCCCTGGCCCATTTCTACCCCTGCTACTACCTGCTATCGTATAGCCGTATTACATTTGGTGCATTTTTGCTGCAATTAGTATGCCGTACTGAAGAGCTCTAATGAGAGCGAAACCGGTCCACGGCTCTAATTGTTGCGAAAATGCATCGAGTCTTACATACTTTGTCCCTATATTGGGGTAGAAATGGGCCAGGGCTGACAATTTTCTCAATTGTTAGTTAGCTGTATCCAGTCTCTATTTTTTTAACACTTTTTGTTATTTGGAGCTGGCGTGACAGCATACTACTTGGTTCCGCAACTAGATGGCGGCACGTCCACCACTTACTGAAGATTCAGTCTTTCTTAAAATCTGTCACTATAATTCATAAACTTAAGTACCGACAAAGCAAACAATTCTTATTTCGATAATTTCACTATCTTTGAAAAACAGCTCCGAAGGGTGATGTCTTTGTCAAGCGTAATTTTTATTATCCATTTTTGTGTTGAATAAAATTTAGTAAAATGAATTTTATAAGCAGCGCCCCAAATAACCAGAACATAATTTAAAATAGATTATACGGTGGTCTGATAAAATATTTTAATCCATTTCCATTCAAGTATATGTTCAAGTTGTGCAAATTTGTGAATAGTTTTACGAATACTGTTATCATAATTTATATGGATATCCCACTTAAGTGGTTGGTCGATATGAACACCTAGATATGTTATACTTTCACACTTATCGATGCAATGTAAGATATTAATGTTGCAAGTGTTATTGCAACTTAAATTTAATTTGGTTAATATTCGGCAGCATTGTCTTAGTTTTTGCAAAGGTCAAAAATTTTGTTTTAGATAAATTGAGCAAAACTAGATTCAAATCTAACCATGATTTGATTTTTACAAGCCCTGAGGATACAGCTCCCAGTACTTGGTTTCATGAATTATGAGCGAATATTACCGCTGCATCATCCGCAAAGCATACCATTTCTCCTCCCGTGTCTACATTCATTAGTTCATTTATGTAGACCAGAATTAGAATGGGGCATAAAACTATCCCTGGGGGGATTCTAGTTGCAACCCTAATCTGATCACTAACACTGTCACCTATGCGGATTCTTGATTTTCTATCATAAAGGTATGACTTTAATAAGTTGAGAGCAAGACCGCGAAGTCTGAAGATTACCTCAGATATGGGTCTTTTTTTTATTTAATATTATTGGCTGCGGCATCTCAGGCCATTAGCACATTCTTTCCCATTATTCTATATATTTTTTAAATTTTCCAGACAGAGTCAACTTGACTCGCCCGGGAATCGAACCCGGGACCTCTCGCTTAGCAGGCTGGCACCTAGCCACCTGCGCCACGAGGGCGTCAAGATATGGGTCATTTGAATAAATTTTTTCACAATTCACAAGTGGCGATCTCTTAATTAGTCAATATGTTCTACGAAAATTCTCTGAAAATGTGTGTTGTGAAACCAGAAATAGGTGTATATATGGGGTTTACTATATACTGTCAATAATGTTTAACTTTTTGTTTAGACCGGCACATGGGGGTCGAAATTGCATCGGATTTGCAGAAGAATGGCAAATTTGCAACCAGCAAGCTTGTCCTGAACCCTTGCAGGATCTTAGAGCTCAGCAGTGCACTAGGATGCCGAATGTCCTCAATCTTCAACATAAGCGTGAAGGTAACCTTACCTGGTTACCTTTTGAAAGTGATCTATGTACGTTTAAGGTTATGTTTGTACTTTGGATTAAAACTGATGAATTTTATTAATTTCAGATAGGAAGAAATGTAAACTGACTTGTATGAGTGAAGAAACGCATGAGCTATTTTTAACAAATGATAACCTAATGGATGGTACACCCTGCTCTTATGAGTTGACCAGTGATATTTGTGTTCAGGTAATATTCTTTTTCATGAATGCTAAAATCACAGAATAAAAATGCTCCGTAATGTTTTGGCCGTAGAGTAAGTATTGATTTTAGGAAAAGAATTTTTTTTTTAATTTCAACAACACACCACGAGGGCTTACAGCCTAAATACTATCGTACCGTGGGTGTTGACAAGGAGGACAGAGGCAGCTTGTTAATTCTGGACTTGAAGGTTTGGAGGTTCGGAGGAGAAGGAAAAACATGTGCCGGCAAGGAATTCCACAACTTGGAAGTCCTCGGGACAAAAGAGCGGCCATAACAAGATGTTCTATGTCTGGTGACCTGGACAGTAAAAGGATGCATTCGCTCTGTTCCCCTGGTGGATCTGTTGAGGGCAGCAGGTGGGGGAACTATGGAGGAAAGCTCCTCTGAGCAGTGCCCGTGCAGATATCTATAAAAGAGAGAGAGAGATCACCAACGGCACGTCGGTGGGCAAGGGATGGCAGCCTTTGGGTGAGGGTAGAGTCACCGATGAGACGTATAGCTTTCTTTTGAATGGAGTTCAGGATATCGAGTGTAGAAGCGGCAGCGGCACGCCAGATGTGGGAGCAGTATTCAAGGTTTGGCCTTATTTGTGAAGTATATAAGGTGAAAAGTATTTGCGAGCCCGGAAGAGGAAACCTAATTTCTTAGCAGCCGCTTCTGCAATTGATGTGACATGTTGGTGCCAATTAAGATTTCAATCCACAGAAATGCCAACAAGAGAAAAGGACTCATTACTTTGAATAACTTGGTTGTTCATTGTGATGGGTCTAGGGCTGGTGTATCTCTTGTGAGAAAGGAAGCAAGACTTAGTTTTGCTGGGGTTGAATTGTACAAGATTTCTACTTCCCCAGTCTAATATTTTTTGGAGATCCACGGAGACAGAACCCTCCATGAGTCTGCGATCCTCATCTAATTGGGCTAAAGAGACAGGCTTAGAATATTGTATATTTCAATGGAGGGTGCTGTCGTCCGCGTAGCTGTGAACTGGGTTGGATGTGCTCGAGAGGAGGTCATTGATGTGGAGAAGAAACAAAGTAGGGGCTAAAGCTGAACCTTGAGGAACTCCTGCATTAATTGGATACAGTTTAGAGGAATGGCCATCCACAACAACAGATATGCTCCTGTTGTAGAGGAAATTTACTGTCCACATACAGAGTTTTGGTGGTAGGCCATAGGCCGGAAGTTTATTAAGCAGCGCTGCGTGCCAGACCTGGTCGAATGCTTTGGATATGTCTAGAGCAACAATCTGGGATTCACCGTGTTGTTCCATAGACTTGTTCCAAGAATGGGTGACAAAGGAAAGGAGGTCCGCAGTCGATCTGCGCTGACGGAATCCATACTGCCTGTCGTGGATTAATGAGAATTGAACAAATATGATTCGATAATATTATATTCATCATGCAAGAGATATGGGATGTTGAAGATTGATTTTCAATTTATTAATTATTTCATAATTTTGACAGTTTTAGAGAAAATGGGGAAAAAATTCAAAATTGTTGATTTTTTGTGGAAATCCGAATCTGGATTTGGTTTTCGGGTTGCTAATAGTGGGCTCTGGTTACGCAGTTTCAAATAAAAATTGTTTATTATAACTCTTTTATGCAGCTCTTTCTCGCAATTTTTAACAAAATAACCTGATTAGCCGATTTTTTTTAAAGGAAAATGATATACTTGATATCGATAAACATCCCCAGTTTAGAAATAGTCACAACTCAGTTATTTAATGCAAGCGAACTTTTTGACCACGGTCAACATTATTCCTTTACTACCAACTCATGTAAGAATATTTCGACAACTCACCTTACGCTGCTAGATATTATTGAAGCAATTTATAATTTCGTAAATACTTTTGGCGAGGAATCAGAGTGAGAGAGTCAGGTGTTTACCTGTAGAGAATTTTCAGAAATACTGCTCATCGTATTTAAACCATAATATTTTGCAGTTTCAAATTTACGAGTAAAACAACAAAAACCAGTGGAAATGTAAAAAAATGCCAACAGTGGTTAATGCATATGCCTGGGGTCCTAAAAATGTAAGCCGACCCAAAATGTCGAGCGTAATAACATAAGGAATCTTGTCACAAGGTACACAAATCGCAGGCTTTTTCTTCCATTTTTCTTGTAATGACTCCTTCGATGAAAACAAAGGTTACATACCTGACGCAGATAAGTAAGGAAATCAAAAATAATCTCACAGAATCAGGTAGAGATGTAGTGTAATGTAACATAATTTAAGCATTTGACGTGTAAATACAGGGTTATGTAGGTATATTTTTTTCATTTGTTCCCCCTATTTCATCTTTGTATACATTTCACTATTGAAAACCAATACCGTATTCTTTGTCCGCATTTAATTTTCTGTAATTTGATGTAACACATATTTTTTTGTTTTTTAAGATGGCGGCCAAAAAAATAATTTTCCGCAACTGTACGGATACATATTTTTAGTATGTTAATAAATCACTTGTTGAACCTCGGTGTTTCAGGGGTAAGAACGTGTGCCTCTGAACCAAAGGGAACTGGGTTCGATCCCAGGGTACTCCTTTCACTTTTTCAGTACAAACTGTAAAATTAACATCAACCGAGGTTCTGGCATTGTATTTGAGCAAGTTGAATATCTACTCGCTCCGCCCTTCGGAGGGGGCGTAAAGCCGTCGGTCCCGTGTCCATGTGATGTTGGGCACGTTAAAGATCCCTACCATCCTTAGAGAAAGGCAGGGGTTCGGTAAAATTTCTAGGATAGTGTGGTAAAACTGCTCCCTGGCGTCGGCGATTGGCCATAGTCGCGGAAATAGGCCGACGTTAAAGAAACAAAACACACACACACATAAGTAGCGTGTTAGCTACCATTTTCAATAAGAACCATTATTGTTACAATTTGTTTTACCTCACTCAGTTCAGTCCTTCGTAAATAAAATTAGAGTCTGAATTTATTTTTAGGGTATGTGTCAGCACGTTGGTTGTGATGGACAGTTAAACTCGAAATTAGAATTGGACAATTGTGGTGTATGTGGCGGCAATAACTCTAACTGTCTTAATGTTAGAACAGAAAATGAAAAAAGACTTAAACGAGGTAAGTCAATATTAACAATAATGTGATTTATATATAATAATAATAATAATAATAATAATACTTTATTGGTTCAAATCGCCCCAGTAGGGCACAGAACACGTCAGCTACATACATGCAGACATATGCACGTTTAAATATATATAGAACATACTCACAACAGTTTTTAAAATCTTACATCTAGTCGTATAATAATGTACAATGCAAAAACAACCACACAATACAAAAAAAAACAACTCAAACAAACTACACCAAATATCATCCAAAAAGTATATACAGAGTCATCAAACCAAAATACTCAAAAAAATATCATAGAGATCTACCAGTCCAGTTTCACCACTGACAATTAAGTTTGTGTCGGCCAACGCTGAACTGCTAAAAATTCTTTTTTGGAGTAAAATGCATTCCCAGCCAGCATCCGCCTCAGGACACCGCCACATTTCTTCTCAGGTAATTCCTTCATCGTGTCCGGAAGTTTATTATAGATCTCTATCAATTGATAGCGAACATTTTTTTGTACTAAAGTGAGTCTGGTATTGACATTAGCTAGGTGAGATCTGTTTCTTGTGTCATGGCAATGATTGCCCTGTAGGTGTACAAATTCACTATAATTTTTCTTTACGTATAAGGCACACTCATATATGTACAATGATGGCAGGGTAAGCATGTTGTTTTGCCTAAACACATCTTTACATGACTCTGTTTTTTTCATGTTAAACATAGTTCTTATACATTTTTTTTGTAAACGAAACACTCTCTCTGTATCCCTGGAATTCCCCCAGAATATGATTCCATATCGCACCCTGGAGTACACATATGCATAGTAGGCTGCAACACAAGTGTCCCTATCCACCGTTTGGGTAAGTACCCTTAGAGCATATATATAAAAACTTATCTTATTACAGACCTGATCTATATGACTCTTCCAGTTCATTCTCTCGTCTAATATTAGACCCAAGAATTTTGTGGTGGCGTCGGAGGTGAGTTTACCTGTTGCCACGTTTACCAACAGCTTTTCATTGCAAGAGCATCCAAAGTTGACAACCTTGGTTTTTCAAAATTTAGTTTCATGTTGTGCTGACAGAACCACCCATCCAACTCAACCAAAACATCACCCACTCTATTCTGCACCGATTCATCAGACGACCCCCTGACAATCACAGAGGTGTCATCAGCATAGAGGGTGACTTTTTCCCGTGTTATACAGGGAAGCTCATTTGTATAGACCACAAAAAGCAGCGGGCCGAGGATGCTACCCTGCGGTACCCCTGCTATCGCCAACCCATAATCTGAATACAAAGTCCCACCCTTTCCATCGGCTGCCTTAACACATTGTCTTCTGTTTGTCAAGTATGATCTCATGAGATTCAGTGGAGCACCCCGCACACCATAACATTCCAACTTTGTGATAAGGATATCCACATCCACACAATCGAAGGCACTCGACAGATCAAAAAAACCCCCGCCACTTTATCCCCTGAATTTACACCTTCAAGTAGTTCCTCCATAACCTGATAGATAGCTCTATCAGTACTCCTTTTTTTTATGAATCCATTTTGCCTACTTGTGAGGATATCGCTAGATGACAGAAAATTATATAATCTTTTATGAATTATCCCTTCCACTATCTTGGCCACGTTAGAAAGTAGGGCTATAGGTCTATAATTTTCTTTCAAATTATTATCACCCTTTTTATACACTGGTATAATTTGTGCAACTTCAAGCTTCTCAGGAAAAATCCCGCTCTGAAAGCATAAATTTATTATTTGCGCCAGAGGCTCAGCAATAGTTGTAGCACAGTGCTTTAGTAGTCCCACGGTAATGTCATCACCACCTGTCGACTGTGTGTTTTTAGCGATGTTATCGCCCTATAAACTTCATGTCTATCTGTTGGATATAGATACATAACTCTGCTTGCCTTTTTAGACGGTATATTATATGTCGATTTATTTAAGTTTTTGCCAATATTGATAAAATGGTTATTTAAACCATTCAAAACAGTGACAGCATCCTGATCACCCTCTTTCAAATTTTCCCAATTAAATGCTTTAGTTTTTTGCTTCCTATGGTGTTATTTACAACTTCCCAGGTGGCTTTCACTTTATTTTGTGAATTTTTTATGTATTTAGAAGTTGCCTGTTGTTTTGCTTGCTTAACCTCCCTTTTTAAGTCCATAGAAAGCTCCCTGTAGCGTCCATCTCCCTCTGCATACAGCATTCTCTTTAAATTACTCTTCTCTCTTATACTGTTTGTTATCCAGTCCAGTCCATTATCTTTTTGTCTGATGTTATGTTGTTTTATCGGGCAGTACAGTTCCAGAAGTGATTGAAGTAAATCCTGGAATTTTTCATAAGCTATATTACCATCTGTTACATTAGAAAAAAAAATTGTCCAGTCTACATTTATAAGATGTTCATTTACTAAATTTAAATTAGCTTCACATAAGTTTCTTTTTGTGAACATTTTATCAGCTACTTTTGTTTTACTATGGTACTCAAAACTTATATTTTGACCATAATGGTCAGATAAATTTATTTTGACTAACTCGCTATCAAAGTCACTGACATTCGTAAAAATATTATCTATCAAACTGCTGCTTTTATTAGTAACTCTAGTTGGTAGATTATTTATGGCAATACGCAACCCAAAAGCATTTATGATTTCTTTAAAATTGTTAACGAGACTGTTATGAGACAAAATATTTATATTAATGTCACCACACAGTATGATTTTTTTGTTTTTTAGGTCACAAGCCAAAAGAATGTCTTCTAATATTTGCATAAAGCGATGGACATCACCTAAGGGTGACCTATAAATGCAGATTATTACGATCTTTATCTTAGGAAGCTCCACACTCGAGCACTCACATATCAATTCCACGCTCTTTTGTTGTAGGTCATGTCGCACGACGTACTCCCATCCATCCCTTAGAAGTATTCCAGTGCCCCCATGCATATATATATATATATATATATATATATATATATATATATATATATATATATATATATATATATATATACAGGATGTTCAAAGTTAAGTCGGCACTATTGCCAAGTTAGTTATTATTGGATCTACGTGGTTGGTTAAATTAACAGACTTGTGAACTTTTTGCGCTGATTGCGATGAGCTAAACAAAAAACAAAAAATCGAATCGCGTTTCCGGGATATGGACCGAAGCATGTTTTTTTCTAACGAAACGTCCCATATATCTTATCAGCATTCCATAGATAATCTAATTTTGAACAAATTACTGTTAATATTCAAAGGACCTAAACTCGAAAATAACGGAGATATCGTCAAATTTACGAATTCAAATTAGGTAGCCATGAATTCGAAACAAAGCGTTTACTGTTTGATAGAGCAAAATATTATTAGTATTGAATCATTTTAAATAAATATTGAAATGAAGATAACATTAGAATGAGAACAATAATAACTATAAATTAAAATCACAGGAAGGCTCACGGAGCTTAGAGTAAATGTTGCACTTCAATACATTTTTGGCAACGTCTGCGAACATCCTAGTAGCTCTTAAAATGGTTCTTCCATCAATTCTATGTACAGCGGTAGTTATGGCATTCTGAAGTGGTTCAACAGTTTCGTACCTGCTTTTGTACGCAATATCCTTGAGATAGCGCCAGCTGAAAAAGTCTAGTGGTGTAAGGTGAGCGCGGTGGTCATCGAATGGGACCACTGGTACCCAATCCACCTACCTGGAAACATATTTTCTAGCATCTCAGTTGCAATTCGGGAATTATGAGCAGATGCTACATCTTGCTGCATGTACATACTTCCCGTGGTGACCAAGTCCATGTAATCTAGAAGATCTTCCAGTACGGGCATGATTAATTCCATATATCGCTCGGCTGTCAGATTGCTCTGATAGAAAATTGGGCTAATTACACACCAAACATTGATGCTGAACCTCCTTTCTTGGTGGTGAGCCTTGCTCAACATGACATTTTCTCGGCTCCAGTAGTGGTTATTTCTTCTACTAAACATACCCGCATTTGAGAAACTTACTTCATTACTCCACAGAATCAATCCCATTAAATTTGGGTTGTATCTAACTTAGTTTACAAACTATTGACAAAATTGAAAACGTCTATCGCTATCGCGATAAAGTGTCTATGTCAATTGGTATTTGTATGGTACATATTTGTGTTTCTTTAGAATGTTATGTATAACACCTAAACATAAACCACTTTCATTGGATAAATCTCTTACTGAATTTTCTTTGTGGGCCTCAAAATATGCCAGTACATCAATTTCAGTTTGTTCGTCCACAATAAATCTTTTAAGTGTTCTCTTCTTGCCAAAGGTATGTTCATTGGATCGAAATTTTCTGTACAGTTGCATAAAGTAACGTCTGTCTGGCAGATCTCGTCCAGGATATAAATTCGCATAAAGTTCTAAAGCTCTTTGACTATTTTTATTACATATTATGTAGCATTCAGGCATATCCAATTTTTCTGAGTGCGTGAATAGCATTTTTAAATGATCGATATACTCAACAAATACACATCACTTTTGAAAATGTGTTGCTGCTCTGTCAAACAAGCTAAACGTTTTATTTCGAATTCATGGCTACCTAATTTGAATTCATAAATTTGACGATATCCCCTGTGTGCTTGACTTTAGGCCCTTTGGGCATAAAAAGTAATTTGTTCACAATTAGGTTGTCTATCGAATGCTGATAAGATATACGGGGTATTTCATTAGCAAAAAAAAACATGTTTCTGTCATTGTCCCGGAAACGCGATTCGATTGTTTTTTGTTTAGCTCATCGTAAGCAGCGCAAAAAAATACACAAGTCTGCTAATTTAACATATCACGTAGCTCCAATAATAACTAAGTTAGCAATAGTGCCGACTTCACTTTGAACAGCCTGTATATATCATATACAATGTGGACCACAGTTCGGGAATAAAATTCATAACTCGAAGAGAAACGTTTTTATGAAAAACGGCCACAATTTTTTTTCTTGTAGTATTAGTATGTATTTTTCTCCCCTCACCATTTCCCTCCCACCACCTGTTGATTTTTCTCAAATAGCGACCCCATCATTATTCGGGGTAAATTCAAAGAGCATATTTTTTCAGTTTGATTGTACCAAAAATCTGGGTCCAAAGGACGTAGAGCACTGCACAGGGTGGAAGTTTGATTACTGAAAATAAAAGTTAAACCGTTTATTCTAAAATGCACAATTATTCATTTGAGTGTTCAAAGTGTTCCGCATTTTCTTGCTTACAGCGAATGAATTTATGTTAAACTCGTCTCTGACTCTATTTAAAATCTCGGGTTTCCTAATTTCCCTGGCTTTTCTTTGCTTTATATCGTTCAAATCCGAAGGTTCTGTTTTCTACATTCTGTTTTGCAAATGTGCCCACGGGGAGAAAGTACAGAGATGTAGGATCTAGTGATCGCGCAAGCCTTTCTATGAAACCTCTTCTTTTTATCCAGTTTTATGAAAAGATTTTATTTAAATACTCCCGTACAGGAAGAGCATAACGGGGTGATGCAAACTTCTTATCGCAACTATATCTTTTCATTTGGACGATTACGATCCAGTGCATTGGGAAATAACTCTACTAAAGCTGAAATGATTTAGCCCCTTTGCATTTTTAAATATCTTTCTCCGTTAAGGTTTTGGATGAAAATAGGTCCAAACACATGATTCCCAAGAATACCAGCTCAAACGTTGACAGGACGTTGGGTGTAGGTTTCTCGCATCCAATGGGGGTTATCCTCTGCCCAGTATCTGCAGTTTTGCCGATTTACCTCGCCATTTAAAGCAAATGTTGCTTCATTAGAAAAAAATATGTATGGAAAAAACATAATATTCATATTTAGCGTATCAAACATCTGCTCGCACAATTGTAATCTTCTATCTGAATCAACGTCAATCAGTTCTTGTAAGTGTTGTAGTTTGTATTTGTATAAGTATTAACACTGCCAATAGATGATGTGTATACTCAAATTTTTTCAGCAAAAGTTTTCAACTCCATCAGACCCAGGTGCCTTCCAATTATGAAGCTTGGAGACTTCATCTGTGCTCATGATGCATATGTTTATAACTCTAATAAGCACGGTGTTCTTCGTTAACCAAGCTGGCGCCAATATTGCAGGAGGCTGGTGTGGCTAGTAGAATTTTCTAAAACTCTTTGATTTGTTCCTTATTTGAAAGTATCAGTGGCTTCATTGGTAGCTGAATTAAGCTGACCTGACCAGACCACTGGACCACTATGTCTCACTTGTCTCACTAGACCACCAACTGGACTACACTGCAGTCCTTTCAGAACGTTCAAACATTGTATTATGGCACTTCCTATTATTGCTCGCTTTGTATTTCGTCTAGCGTTCTGCGTATATAGAAACCTTCTGTTTTAAGGTGTTCAAACATTCTTGTGCAGTTTCTTGTTCTTCTTGTATGGTTGACTGGATCTTGTGCTGAGCGTTGTCGAACACGGCCTCTTATTTCCTCTACTCGTTTCTGAATGTTTTTGTCTATACTCCCCCAATGTATTGCGTCAGTTGTCCAATGTCTTTTCGAAATGTTTCCACTCTGCTTGTCAAACTTTTTTCCACGGGGACACCCTTTGACGCTAGTTGCTGCAGTTGGTGCACAGTAAATCAGCGTGCGCTTGTGCTATAATTTGTTGATCTCTAGAAGGTGCGATGGCAAAATTATTCTGTTCGGAGGTTCTAACATGACCAGCTTTCTAGATCTCAGCCTAGATAATAGTGGTCTATTAAGAGGATTTATTTCTTCATACTCCGGGGATGCACGTCTTATTTCTGCGGACAATTTGTCAACGAGTTCCTAATTTTCCTGCATACCCTCGATGTATTCTTCTTGCTCAGTATGTACAGGTTACAAATTACCACCATCAAACAGCATCGAGTTGTTTTTCACAATCGTTATGTTGGTAATTTCACATTCAACTTCCTGTTTGCTGGTATTCAGTTTCATTTGTAAAATAAGGTAATTCCTAAGTATGCCACAATACTGATCCGCTACTCTTTGTTGGGTCACCTGTATATTTGGGTACATTATGAGAAATCCGTTGTGAAATCGTTGTCTATATCCGGTCGTCTGTTGTCCGAGTTGTGTTACTCTGTATTAAATTCGCATAATTGTTTCATTCATATCCATCGTCCATTTCATGATCCGTCTTGGTAATCCCATTTGTGTGACCGCTGGCTGATTTTCGTTCGCAGCATCCTCAGTTGGCGGAGCTCTTGGTCTTACTTGGCTCCCCTGCTGTTCATTTACGGGTGTAATTTCTTGCATGATAGGGGCAGACTAGTTCAAGGCACAGTGATTTTGGAAAGGGTGGAATAGAAAACACAAAGGGCATGCACAATAAGCCAAAGGCTGCGGTGCTATCGGGGCGGAAAGACGCGGACGAGCACTGAGGGAGAAAAAAATGGCAGGGGCCCGCCTCATCAGCACCCTACCACTGACGTCCCGCATGATGTCATGTACAGCGCCGGCTTAAGACATGCCCTGGCGAACCCCATACAGCGGCATTTTTCCGACGCTTTGGTTTTTCTCCATTCTCATGGGTGTGCCACCAATTAACCCTAGTGCCCCAGGTAGGGATGCAGAAAGGAGTAAGGTAATATTGTAATATGTGTACACATTATGTCGACTTAAAAAAGTCACGAAACTTGTACATGTTTAAAGGAAATTAAAGGCTTTTACTACCAGAGAAACTGATTTATTCTCAAAACCTTATGCGTTTCAACACATTATCGTGCCATCTTCAGGGGTTTAGACCTAGAATGTAAAATAGTGGTTGTCAGAAACTATGTTTCTGGTAGGTCTACCATGCGAGTGACTAACACCGCAACTACAGAAAGAATACAAAGTCCAGCAAAGCTAAATGTCAAATATAGATTAGCCCTAACGGCCATGCAATATGTAAACTGACATTAGTGTCAGGAGTTATAAAACATCTTTATAAAAATGTACAATTTAAGATTTAAAAACTTAAGACGGGACTGGAGTCCCACAAGTATGAACAACACTCTTATGGAGTCACAAGCAATAAGTTAAATTGAAACTAGTCAAATGACATAAAAAGCTACAGACAAGCACAAACATAAAATCAAAGCAGGCTGCACAGTCGAGCAGAACTCCCCGAGAACATCTGAACATGTGAAATTCAGAAAGAAAAGAACGACATAGATACCAAATTTGGGTTAATACTTACAAATTTTCTGTATACTGTATGAAATGTTGTTAAAGTTTGTCTTTTCATCTATTGTCCTCAGGATACCAAACAGAAACTGCGTAAAACAGGAAGGCAGGAACATCACAAGACTTGAAGCAATCAGAGGATGAATGCAAAAGACGCTTGTTTTTTAGTTTTAATTCAATCAAACGAACAAAATGGAGTCGTCAGGAACTCTAGATATTTAACTCAAGAAATGCAAACTGAACTTGACAAGTGACATAACAACCAGAAGTGACAGGTGAACTACGGTTGGCAGAGAAAATGTCAACGGCGCGGAGAGAGAACCAAAAAAACAGCCGATCTTTGCTCTAGACTTGTACATATATTATTTGACATAATTTAGTAAATCGTGTTAGCCAAAATGTGTTTGATATTATGCTTGCCAAAAATTATCGACTTCAGATTTTGACGTTCCTGAATTTATTTCCCTTCTGATGCTTCATTCCTTGCCTACATCCAATATAATTCCTGACCATACCAACATTCAATTTGGACTAAAATCTATTCTCACCACTCCAGATTTACTCTAAATTTCCAAAAGCCAAACCGGATCTAAATAACAGTATCTAATTTTCACCAAATCACCCCTCCCTATTCATCCCCTATCCCCTGGAGCGATTTCGCCCAAAAACAATCCGAACCGTTCGCTTGCCGGATGCTAACTGTATACCAAATTTGAATATGCTATCTCAAATTTGTTCAAAAGATATTGCGCCTACTAACAGACAGATATATAGACCGACAAACAAAAAAATGCCTTCCCGAATGTTTTCTATATGTTTTGATATTTTTTACAACGTTTAAGCGATTTTTTTTAATTTCTGTCCCCGATACCATACTTCCACACGTATTGACGATGTGGAAGTTATCATAAAATGTTTTCTATTTTCTTTATTTTTCAACGGATTTTGAATTTGAAAAACATTGTATGCAGATGACAAACATGTGTTAATTTGTTAACTGGTCTTGTTCTTTTCTTGTTCTTAAAATATAACTGCATAAATTTTTAAAGACAATTTTTTAGGCATAACTTTTCAAATTTATTTTTCAGAGGTGTCTCGCTTGGGTGTCTTGCCCAGATTGTCAAGAAATATAACAGTACAAGTTAACGTCACTCTGTACCATGGAGATGAACCTTCAGTTGTGTTAATAATCAAAAATCGTAAAAAGAAAAAGTACACTGTCAAAATCCCTTACAAAGGAGACCATACAGAAATTATTGAAGGAGCAAAGTTTCATTATAAAAAATTCGATAGCAGGCATAGTTTATGGGCGAAAGGACCAATTCTGGCAGAAATGGTTTTACTGGTAAGTGAAGTTTTAACATTTCTGTGAAATAATACTGGACTTGAATGTGTTTTATATTCTCAAGGTATACAAGACGAACAGTTTAACTTCGCGAGCAGGCGATAAGGTATACAGCCTAATCAATGAACTCATTTTTGACCCAAATGTCGGGAAAACTCCGAGATTTACTGACACTATCACTTTTGGGTGTGAAGTAGGGTGCAATATTTTAGCCTAGATTGTAGGTTATTTCCTGAGTCGTATGTGTCTTTGGCATCTCAGCGCTGCAAGCGAAATAAATATTTTGTGAATGACCCTTTTTTCTAATACGTTTCCAAGAAGTTCAGACTTTTTATGTAGTCTGCTAACTATTTGTGAACTATTTAACACACCTCCTGGGGTGCTAAGGTCTCCTCTCCAATGTATTTGAGCCTTTTGCAGAACTGAGGTAATTTGAGGTTATATCATAGATTATTTATTTTTTATTTAGTTATAACTCAAGATTTACTAAACCAATCGAATTCAAATTTGGTAGATAGGACTACTTGTAGGACATCTACGTGCCTGTAATGTTTTTTAGTTTGATAATTCTAGTAATATAAAAAATATTGCGTTTTCAAGCAGTTTTTGCATTTTTTCTAAGAGTAATTGACTGCCAAAACTGTCTAACGAACTCATCCAAGCTATTAACAAGGTATATATATATATATATATATATATATATATATATATATATATATATATATATATATATGTGTGTGTGTGTGTGTGTGTGTGTGTGTGTGTGTGTGTGTATATGTATATACACTTTTTAACTTACCTTAGATTTGGGTTCTAGGGGCCCATATCCCCGCTCATTTGAAGAAATTTTCGAAAAGTCTTACCATTGATACTTCTCTATTAGTGAATTTTCTTGATGACAATTCAGTAAAACCATACATACAGTATCACACAGATAATACTTTTCGTTTTTGTGAAGCCAGCCTATCAACTTCCAAAGCAAAAAATTTATCGCCGGCGTAATTCTTAAGCTTGCTATATATGTAATCATCTACTTTTCTTATTGTAACATTTTAGGCTTATGCTCCTCACTGTCAAATACAAGCTGGGTTGAATGTTTCGGTATCTATGAAGTACATCATTCATAAAGATGCCCTTATCGCCACTAAACGATACCAGTGGGTCATGGGTGGCTGGGGACCTTGTTCGGTAAGCTGTGGAGGTGGAAAAAGACAAAAAACCGTTGCCTGCTGGGACAAGAATAACCAAAAAATTGTGAGAAGAAAGTTCTGTTCTTTAGCCCTAAAGCCACCACAGGATACTGAAAGGTGTAATACATTCGAGTAAGTATAACTTTTATGAATATTCATTAATTATTATTGCCCTTACTTGGTGAAACCGTTCTATACTAAATACAGATGTAGAGACTACCTATCTAGCTTGCTTTCTTCTGTGTAAGCGGCTTCGTGATAAAACCGGGAATCCAGAGAAGTCGTCTCTATATCTGTAAAATTTGGAGTTTTTGCCTAATTAGCCTGAAAGACATGAATTTAAACGACTTAAGTGGTTAAAGGCCAATGCCCGACAAAGCATATAAGTTAGTTGCCATACATTGATACATACTACAAGCATAAATCTAAATGCAACAAAAGTTTAACAACACAATTAACACGCGTAAATCATACTACCCGAAATAGCGATCGTGAAATCTCGGCTGCTGAGAGTCCGAAAACCGATTAAATGGTTTATCAACAGTTACGACGTTAAAGTGACAGATGATATGAAATAAAAAATTGTGAGACGGTTGTTCTTTAAGTAAGGGATTCAATAAAATGTTTAGAATACTCTATATTATTTGTAGCTTGATGAGCAGTCCCAGCTCAACTTTTAGACCTAAATTATAGTTTATAGTGTAGACATCCAGGTTTGAGGAAGGCAATAAAGAAACAAGGGACTATCGTTTTTATAAAGAAAATATAACTTTTTTGCGAAACCATGATTTAACAATTTTTTGTTGCAATATTTGTTCGAAAACACTCGTCGCCTAGAATATATATCCAAGAATAAGTTGGTAAATTTCGGGCCGTTTAGATTCCAAATAAAAACGTAGTTAAAACTGAAACGCAATATATGAAATTCCGTGATTCTTTTATCAAAATGGCTACTGAAAGTAGCGACTATCGGAATCATTTTTAAATCAGCCGTTTTATAAAAGATGACGCACTAAGAATTTAATTTTTTCGAATGACATGTATTTTATTCATTAGAAAGTGTCATAGTATAGGAATACGAGAAGATACAAAAGAATAAAATAAATATTGTAAAAAAATCGGCTCACGTAGTTATAAAAATGATTTTAAAGTAGTTTATTTTTCATCTTTAAACGTAAAAATAAGACGTCAAAATAGTAGAATGTGTTTGAGCAACCGACAAACTAACAAGCCGCAATTCAATTAATTTTGTTATCAGCAGTTTGCTTACATATATACTTTTAGTACATAATATAAATTTCTTTAGCAGCAAGTTGCCGTCTATATAACTACTACGTAAACAAACAATTTATTCGCTAGGATCCGTCGTTCAGCTTTAAAAAGCTCGCGTGTCCCGCGGAAGGCCTGGGTTCGATCCGCGCCCGATGTATGTAGCATTTTGTTTTGTTTCTCTAACTCGAATATTTGATAAAAACAATAGGATACGTATGGACCAGGATATCATTGTTCTTCAAACGTCTGGATAACTTTGTCATCTTGGCTCTAAAATTCTAATTTTCAACAGACACTTTTTAATTTTTGATATTACTGACTTTTAATTATGAAATTTTTTATTAAGAAAATTCACCAATAGAGATTTTTTTTTACTTTTTTTTTGTGGGAAAAGCCAGTTCGATTAGGTTGACTAAAACGAAATCATTCAGGCGATTAATGAGGAAAAATACCTGCCCGTTTATAGTTTGGCCGATACATTCCTTTTCGAAATATGAGGTGAGTTTTCTTCTGGACAGATTTTGTAGCTTTAGTGAAATTTGTAACACACGTTTCCTTTAAAGAGACTTGCAGTACCTAGATATACCAAATTTTAATTTTCTGCAAGTTTTTACAAAAATTTTACACTTGGTTTAAATCTTCCCTTATTATTTATTACAAGCTTTGATTTAACTTCACCTGTTGGTATATTTGTTTGTTTTTTTATTTGTTTGCTAGTTAATATCTTTATTAAAAGCCTTTTTTTTTTACTTTGTCTGTTAGTTTGTTAGTTAGTTAGTTGGTTAATATGGTTAATCGTGCAAGTCCATGTTGAACCAGTTACCCTAATCAGTTTGCGCTGAAATTTGATACGCGTGTATAAGTCAGGTGATAATACAACATAGGCATTATCATAGAGTCAATATGGCAAACGATTGAAGATGGCGAATTATTTTCTTTTCTGCGACTTAGGTATATTATATGAAAAGGCTTAATGGCTAAAGTACAGTAGACATGGTGACGCTTTCATGATTTCAAAATGGCGTCCAACGCAAGATGGTGCAATATCTTTTTCTCAACAACCCCCATTGACATCGGTATCAAATGAAAGGGCTTTACGGGTAAAATATAGAAGGCTACGTAACGCTTTAATAAATTTAATGGCGACCGACGCAGTTTCCGCCCTACACACTAGCTCACTTCATACGTATGACTTGATGATCCTGCTCAGGCTCAAGTTAAAATGTTTTGCAAAGCGAAAGGTATTTTCGCCCTTGCACATATTTACTAGGTTAATCATCATCCATGTGTATCTCCTTGATTACTAAGCTAAAGAAATGGTTAAAGAAATAGTTACATTAACAAACATACGGAGAATGTTATATCTTGGTTAAAGTTTTCCGGTAAATCAGAACAATTCAGATTCGTCGTTCGAAAAACATAATATCGATTGATGTTGCTACGTTTTTGTCTTATCTAAAATTTACTGCAAAGTAATGGACAACTTTTTCCTTATGGTAGCCATATTCGATTTTTACATATTTAGACGGACTGAAAAAATCTAAACTCAAATGAATATTATATTGAGACATGCCTTTTAAAAAGTGTGGACGCAGCAAGTGCGTTATGATAGTGAATTTTCATTGAAATGTTTTTAATTTCAAATATGTCTTTTTTTAAATAAAATGCATGGAATTTGGTATAACCTACATATAGTAGAAACAGTGTACCTTATTTCATCAAAATAACTTTATTGTTTGAAAAACTACACATTTTTCCAAAAATAAACTTAAAATGTTCCCAAAAAAACTCGTTCGATTTTCATAAGCAACTAACCTCTTCCAGTAATTTACACTGCTAAAATATAAT
Source organism: Tillus elongatus (assembly GCA_964006375.1). Taxonomy (NCBI): domain Eukaryota; kingdom Metazoa; phylum Arthropoda; class Insecta; order Coleoptera; family Cleridae; genus Tillus; species Tillus elongatus. The sequence goes on from OZ023262.1 coordinate 272,129,285, forward strand.
TATCCACAAAAAGATTTTTGACAAGAATTTTAAAAAGTACTTTCATGAAATTTTTTAATTTTTTCAACGGAAATTGCCATTTTATTTACAAAAATTGGTTAAAGTAATGTTACACAAAAATTATGATTTTTTACGAAAATTTACTAAACAATTATTTTTTACGAATATTATATTGATAGCACTGTTCCATAGAGAATGAAGTGATCGGTGAGACCGGTCCCGGCGTGTCATTCCGATATGGCTGTTCTTAGGGAAACAATGGCTTCCTGAGTCAAGTTTTTGGAAGAAGATAATTTTCTGAAGTCATGCGCCCGGCAAACCTATGTTCAGCTTTTAAAGATAGTTCCATTTGAGTGTTAAAATATGTAGTTTTTGGTGAACCCATCATTTTTTTAAGAACTGTATACGTCCACCGGAGTCATAATTTTTTATAACCCAGTCGATGAGCGCCCGTGGTGACTTTTAACGAGTTCACCCTGACGTGAGGAGCGTATAATGTGTATGTGTAGTATGCTGAAGTTTCAATTCTGAATCCTGGTTCCTGAAATCTAAATCCCTGAAGCCGATTACCGTCAAAATCAAGTCACCTGCTAGTTACTGACGGCGAGGTTGTCCACCATCTCTGAGGTAACCCGTGCCAGGTACCAAGCCCGAGGCCGCCTCCAAGTCTGAGCTGCTCGAGAATTGTAGTAGTCCCAGTTTTCCTTGGTAGCTGCCGATCTATTCTAGTCCAGGCAACTGTTCCTGCTCTGACTTACTTGCCCAGCTTGAGAGGAGTTAAAAGGCCTGAGGAAGGTCAAGTGTTGGGCGTACATGGGTGCCTGCTCCTACTGCTACCATCGTCACAAGGATACCACAGGCCAGATTTTATTTTATTTACCTAACTTAATATATCAAATTCTTAAAACCATAATTTAAATTTTAAACTAATCATCAATGTATGAGCAAATTTTCATGTGAATTATTAACTTACGTTGCCAATATTTATTACCTAACTTAGAAGTAAATTTAACTTGAATACTTTCAACTTCAATGTGATTATATATTTATGTCAACATAGTCGACTGTGGGGATTTGTTTTGATTTGACCTGATTTGTTTTTGCACAAACTGAGAAATTTTAGTCACATTGTTTCTCAGTATTAAACTAAATATTATATTTAAATTTATTATTTTGTCTAAATTTCAACTATCTTAAATAGCTTCATTACCATACATAAATTTCAACACATTTTAATTAACAACTAAACTTTGTTTTTAATACTTACTGTTATAATAAATAGAATCATTTTAACTGGAATTCCTCATTCTTTATTTTACATGACACTACACTTAATCTGAATTTATTGTTTTGCAAGCGAGGGACTTCGTGGAGGGGCTGGACAGAGATATAAAGCTGTCTGGCTACTCGGTAGGAGTCGACCTACGCTTCGACGCATCCTTGGGGTGCAAACAGGCCACTGCGCCCTTAGAAGACACCTCACATTGTTAGGCGTAGAGAGGGATCGCATTTGCCAGGAATGCGGGGAGGATGAAGAAACCTCCTACCATTACCTGTCTGAAGCGAGGCTTTTAAGAGTCTTCGAGCAGAATTGTTCGGATCGAGGACTCTGCAGTGGAATCAGGTAAGCACTGTCCAATTAAAAACCGTCACGGCCTTCATTTCGAGGTCGAGGCCGTTTGGCAACGGAACCGAGGAGGAGGAGTAGAGCATGGTTGCTGGGGTTGGCAAAAAGGGCCTATTTTGGCCTACTTGCTTGGCGTTGGCCTCCCCACCACTGCTACTACTACTATTGTTTTGCAGTAGATATTGTTTTTTTTTAATCATTGTTCAATTTTTTGAGAAAACCTTTTAATCCTAACACAAAGGTTTCGTAATTTTCCTTTATAAAAAATATGTGGCGCCCCAAATAACACGTCTTAGGGGTACTGCTTTATTAAAGGTAGATTACTTTAATACCCTCCGAACCCACAGTACTCACCAGACGAAGAGTTGCCGTAGGCAGATTACAAGAGGGGTACCTGCACATATTTCGCTTGCAACTTTCTAGTAATAGAAAAATTGTGGAAAATGAGTGGTCCGCCGCAACCACTAATGTGAGTTACATTTCAATTTACTCACACCATAGTTTTCCACAAAAACAGCTAGTATTAATTTTTGGGTTCATAGATTGGTAGAGTTTCCCTCAAATAAAGAAAGAAAAAACTGTAATATGTTAAAAGTGTAACTAAGTATAACGGTTACTCTGTCTTCTTAGTGGAAAAATTAGTCAATAAACATAAAACAAAGAAAATGTCAGCTGACCGCGAATTACGAGAGGTTTTAATGGCATTTTTAAGAAAGCCAATTGACAGCTAAAGATAAAACCACAGAAGTGTCGGGAACGTATAAAATAGGTTGTAAACTTTGTGAACTTAAATATGTTGAGAAAACTAAAAGAACTATTGAAACTAGATGTAAAGAACGTTCAGAACAACTGAGATATGGCACTAGTGATAAATCATGTATTGCTCGGCATATTTGGGATAATAAGATAATGATCATCATATAGATGAAAAAACCTCAAGTTAAGTCGCGTAAATTGTAAATTAGGTGGCTAAGAAAGTATATATATATATATATATATATATATATATATATATATATATATATATATATATATATATATATATATATATATATCGTTAGAAATTTGAACAAAAATGTTTCGATGACTAGAGTAGGTCTGGTTATATGTTGTCCCTTGTTCAAATTGTTATCTTAATAATCAATGTGTCCTTAGAAGAATATTTCACACACAGTATTACAAAAGTAGGTATACAATTTTAATTACAGGAATTTAAGACTCAACAGTGTGGGTCTGTCTGTCTGTATACCTTCGTAGAAGACTCTGTTTGCAACCGCTTGGCATCTAACATAAATAGTAATTCTGGTTTTTGTTTGCCTAGTTTATTTATTCTTCTGATGACGCTAACTTTGTTAGCGAAACTAACGTCAGCTCTAAAAATTGTACTGTGATGAATTGGTTTCTCAAAATTGTGCTTGGTGTTGACTATTTTGTAGTTAAATTTTTTAACAAGCTACAAAATCAATAAAGCAACTCGAACTATTTTTTTATATCTGTAAGCTATTGGTACACAATTATTTTATGAATTTGATGATTATTTTAAATATAATTGTTTGAGCTCGGGCGCCAAAAGTGGTAGTGATTCGTTTCTGTTTTAGTTTTATGATGTTTGGCATAAACTACAGTTTTTTTATTATGTTGACCTGTGCAAACGTGTTTTACATGCATTAGCACAAATTAATATTATTATTAATATTATTGTTTTTTGTGTATTCAATTTTATATAAGCACAACAACTACCATGTATCATGCAGTAATTCAAAGTGTTTATAAAATCTGTTTAATATTATTATAATATTTTTAGATGCAATTTCCAATGGGTAGGTGGAGAATGGGAGCCATGTTCTGCTACCTGTGGATCACATGGTCTACAACATAGAGAGCTTTACTGTGTACCACAGTCTATACTTAATAAAATGCTATACGAAAACAATGGTACAATTTTAGAAGAGCCTTGGCTCTATATGGTCAATCCTTATAAATGCTCAGCCCTAACGCCCCCACAAGAAAGGTCATGCAACAGGATTCCATGTCCATCCTTCTGGCAGTACGATAACTGGTCACAGGTAAATCTGTTTTTTTATCATATTATAACAGGACAATATCAATAATAAATCGTGGTGCAAATTGAATCGTAACTTCCACAACGCTGTAATAATCTACTCTCCTCAGAAATACTTTTGCATTAAATGATTACAAAGAAAATAGTGCTGCAAATTGAAGCTTAACTTCCACATAGCTGTGATAATTTACCCATCACAAAAAGATTTCCTCGTCAAATGAATTTAAGGTACATGACTTGACTAGAGAGAAAATATTGGTATTCATATACCCATAGACTTCTGAAATGATATATTGCTGGATTCTTGATAGTAAAGTGTCAGTTTCCCCAATAAATCCACTCTTTATTCCCTTTTCCTAATGCGATCTTACTCACAAATAATCCGAGCTCTCAGGTCAGGTCAGGTCTACCACCTGTGCACCAAAAGGGAACAATTCTGGAGCTTTGTGCTTGACATTTTTATCTGTAACTCAAACTTTCAGAGTAAGTGTGGCAGCTTTTTGTACATGAGCGTTTGACATGCAGATGACTTTGAATGGCCACTCCCCCTGAAACCATGTTACCCAAAAACAATTCGAAGCGTTCCATTGTCGGATGTTAACTGTATACCAAATTCCCGAGGATCAATCCTCGGACTACTTTTATGTATAGTTTATACCAATCACATGCCAGAATATACAAACAGCAACATAAGACTATATGCAGCTCCATTATCCTAAAACATCAGAATAAATTTGAATTGCAACAGGAATTAAAAGAAATTGTTTTCGATGTAAAGAAGTGGTTTTAATTAAATAACTTGTAAGTAAATACTTATAAGACAGTCGTTGTCCCGTTTGGCACAAAAATTAGTGACAATGGTGCAAACATGTATAGAATTGATGAAGAAACCGCTGTTAAGTCAAAATATGAAACAAAATTTTTTGGATTAAACACAGATGCGAGACTTGACTGGAAAAGCAATATTGCTAGTCTAACATCAAAATTGCCACATGCGTTTTGAAAAATGTTTCATGGTAGGTATTAATTCAAGCTGGTCTAGAAGCATATGGCGCCTCAGTGGAGTCAATATTGAGATATGGAGTTGTTTTATGAGGACATTCAACTCAAATCAATAAAGTATTAATAGCACAGAAAAGAAGTTTGAGAGCAGTATTTCATCTTCAGCCAAGGGATAGTTGTAAAAACATTTTAATATACAACTTGTTTACCTGTATTACCATATTATATATGAAGCAGTCAAATTTGTAATTGAGAATAATGACCTAGCTAGAACAAAAACATAATTTTGATGTTAGAAACAGGACTAACCTAAATTATCCAATGTCCAAACTCTCCAAATTGCAGCGCAATACATACTTCAGCCTGGTGAAGATTTATAATAAGATGCCAACTATTGTAAAAAGTCTCCCAAAAAAGAAATACTGAAGATCTTAAAGAAACACTTACTCAAAATGGATCTATATGATCTAGAAGAATACTTAGCCACAAATTTCTTAAATTAATGTATCTATGTGTATGTATTATGTATGTATATGTATGTATGCATGTACCGTATATATCATAATAGGTTTATACATATTGATAAATTATTTTATCATAAATTTTTTAAATCAATATTATATTACCATACATTTTTTCAAATTCCTCACATTTGCTATTACTATTGTTAAGGATGATATATATTTTTGTGACTATGTAAAGACTGGAACCTATGATGAGCACTGAAGTGCTCTTGGAGAACCCAAGTCATCACAACGCATATTTACAAAGACCTAACGATAGTTTTCCAATAAGTAAAAGTAGATTTAGTATAGAATTAAAGTAAATAAAAAACGTGGCGAGATATGACGGTTATTCGGATTGTTTAGTGGAAAAATTGGTTAACAAACAGAACGAAGAAAATAATAGCTGAATGAACGACATTCAAGCAAGATAAAATAGAGAAAAAATGTGTGTGCCTACCTTATGTAAAATATTTTTAAGAATGCCGATTTACAGTTGACTTTTTCGACGAAAAGTAATTTAAAAAATTTGGTTGGTAACCCAAAAGACAAAGACAATTCCACTGAAATGTCGCCTATTTATGAGATAGGTTGCAAGATTGTAATCTTAAAAACGTGGCTCAGACAAAAAGAAACATAACCACCAGATTTCGTGAACATCTTGCACATTTGCGAATTGATACGGTAGACAAATCGTGTGTTGCACAACATATATGGGATAAAAGGTAAAGGTAAGATGCTTACTGGCAATTAGGCCATTGCTGACCCTTTTTGCTCATCTAAACTAACCTACCCTCCACCTTGAGCTCGATCTCAACGACGACAGTGATTTGAAAAATCATCCGCCGCCGCTGAGTCTCGAGCCGTCGTCCCCCGAGTCCGTATTGGAAAGTCTGAATCGACTTTCCCGCACGGCCACGAAGGCGCTACATATATGGGATAATAATCACCACATTGACAGGCAAAATTTTAAACTTGTCAAGAATGTCAGACATCAAACTATGCTTAACGCGTATGAAAACGTATATATTTCCAGATCAATTAAGAACAAAACGTCATTAAACCTCGCGGCACCTTTGATTTCAAGCCCTTTGTTTTCACTTTATATTTGACCAGCTAAACACTCCTAATTTGTCAGGCAAAATAACAAAGTATGTTCAATAGCCCCGTCCGGTATATACTGATACAAGGCACTATGATGTACCCGCGACTTAAATTCCCCTTCGTTTCTTTTGTTTATCTAAGAAGTCAATATAAATACTTGTTATATTGTAAAATTTTAATTATCCTATTCATCCTGTGATGATGTTAACGGTGTGGGCGAAACGGTCGTTGTGCTTTAAAAAAGATGTGCGGTAGTTATTAGTATGTCTCCAGATGTACTTGTCGGTGCTCATCGTAGGTTCCAGTATTCACATAGTGAATTTATATTATAGATCAATAAAGAGCATGAGCTCCCTTAAATGACGCGGCACTTTTCAGTTCAAGCCAATTATCCTTTGAATTAGATAAAAACTCGTCCGTTAGATAGAGACACAATAGGCAAACAATGCGCCCCCGACTACAATTTAGCCTTCGGTTTTTTCGGAATTTCGTAGTTTTCGCATCCTCTCTATGTACTTATGAATTTTTGCCTTTTCTGACTGCTCCACGTCCATGTGGACATTATTTGAGTTACAAAATAAACTGTATCTATACAGTGTATAGACATAGTCATAGTTATAGTAATAGCCATAGCCATAGCCCTGGCCACAGCCATAGCCATAGCCATAGCCATAGCCATAGCCATAGCCATAGCCATAGCCATAGCCATAGCGATAGCCATGGTCATGGTCATGGTCATGGTCATGGTCATGGTCATGATCGCGATCGTGGTCATGGTTATTGTCATGGTCTTGGTCATAGTTGTGGTCATGGTCATGGTCATAGTTGTGGTCATGGTCATAATTGCAGTTGCAGTTGCAGTGGCAGTTACAACTACAGTTACAGTTGTAGCTACATGTAAATGTAAATTTACATTTACGTTTACAGTTAGAGGTACAGGTACAGGTACAGGTACAGTCGCAGTCGCAGTCGCAGTCGCAGTCGCAGTCACAGTCACAGTCACGGTCACGATCACGATCACAGTCACAGTCACAGTCACAGTCACAGTCAAAGTTAGTTACAGTTACAGTTATAGTTAGTTATAAGACAAGCTGTACAAAACGTCTTAAAATATATCTAAAGTTGTAACGGGAGATGATGCAATTTCGACTAAATTTTAGCCTATATCTCAGTTGCCCTATAGTCCTCTAATTTGATTTTTCTGAAATCGCCATATTGTACACAATTGCTACAGCATTACGATTTTTAAAAACATGGATGGTATTGGGAATTTATTTGTTCACTTTATCAAAAACTTGATATTTGGAAGCTTGACTTTCAATAAATTGTACCTCCTTTTCAATGGAAATTTTATTCTGACACAACGTATGACATTGTGTGTGTGTGTCACAACGATAACTCAAAAAATAAAGAGCCTATTTTAATGACATTTGGCAGGTACATTTGCTTTATAAATGGCTTTGGTAAGTTCGTTACCAGACAATTGGAACCAGTTTTTCCAGAAAATTTTTGGGTTTCCCTGCGGGAGATTTTTGTATCTCCAAAATTAATCAAGATCGGGCAACAAAATTTGGTGCACAGGTTTTTTTTTTGTAAAGCGTAAACTATATTTTAGATTTAAGATCTCTAAGTTGAAAAAAGAAAATTATAAGCATTTCGTGAACAAGAATTTCCGTGATTTAAAATATTTTTATGAAAATTCGCACTTTTGCATCCAAACTTTTTTTAGATTATCGATATATAATAGTACACTTGATTATATGGTTTATTGAACGCTATATTAAGTGAAAATTGAAACCGGTGATGAGCACTGATAAGTACACAAATCACCACAACACATGTTTTTTAAACAACTGACGATCGTTTCACTAGCAAAGTTAGCGTCATCAGAGGATGAAAAGTGCTAGCTACCTACTACTAAACATCACCTTTTATAATGAGTCTTAGGTAAAGAAAAATCCCGAGAGGGACACTAATTGGTAGGCAAATTTTCTATGTATTGTATTTTAATTTCCGAACGAGGTTTTTGAACTTCCTTTATAACTTTACCTGGAAAGTATCGGAATGTTTATATGTAATAAAGACAGATAGCAAACAGAGAACAGCAAACCAGTGGCAGAGCTCGGTTTAAGGAACATTTTGTTTTTATTGCCTTAGAGATATAAATACTTTCGTACGCATCTAGCTTCGCTGGCTGTCTAACATTTTTGATAAGTTTCAAAATTTTTTTATCTATGTGGTGGTTATTATCCCAAATGTGTTGTGCCACTCATGACTTGTCTACACTACCGAATCTGAGCGGTGATAAATGTTCCCTGAATCTAGTCTAATGGTTCTCTTAGTCTGCCCAACGTCTTTAGGATTATAATCTTTACAACCGATCTCATAGATATCCGACATTTAGTGGCTTTATCTTTATCTTTCGTGTTACCTAACAAATTTTTTAAATTATTTTTTCTCAAAAAAGTTAGCAGCAAATCGGCTTTCTAAAAAATTCTCTCGAGACCCCTTCTGATAGGCGGTTCAAAAGGTATGAAAACATTTTGTTTTCTCTATTTTATCTTTCCTGATTGTCGTACATTTCGCTAACATTTTTTGCAGTGTTTAACACAAATATATGCAAGGTAGCTGATTTTGTATCTTGAATTAGATGTCCACATGAAGATAACTACCGCTCTAAGTTACATTACAAATGACTCACATCATACGTTTGCACAAAAAACGGCACAAATTACGCCTTAAATTCCTTAGTTAATAGGTTAATAAAATTTTCCTTAACTAAAAGTAGATATAGTAGAGAGTTAGAGTACATTAAAATTGTCGCTAAATATAACTGATATTCGGATTGCTTAGTGGAAAAATTAATTGATAGACACAAAACAAAACAAAATGTTAGCGGATTGAACGATATGCAGGAAAGATAAAATAGAGAAAAAATTTGTTTTTCCTACCTTTTGAACCGCGTAACATAAGAGGTCTTAAGATCATTTTTAAGAAAGCAGATTTGCAGCTAACTTTCTCGACAAAACATAATTTAAGAAATTTATTAGGTAATACGAAAGATAAAAAAAGCCACTGAAATTTCGGGTATCTATGAAATATGTTGTAAAGATTGTAATCTTAAATACGTTGGGCAGACTAAGAGAACCATTGAGACTAGATTCAGGGAGCATCTGGATCGGGTGAGATACGGTAGTGTAGACAGGTCATGCGTTGCACAACTATTTGGGATAATAACCACCACATGGTAAAGAAAATCTGAAACTTATCAAAAATGTTAGACAGCGAGAGAAGCTAGATCCGTACGAAAGTATTTATATTTCTAAGGAAATAAAAAACAAAAGTTCCTTAAACCGAGCTCCGCCACTGGTTTGTAGTCCTCTGTTTGCGCTCTGTCGTTGATACAGATAAACATTCCGAAACTTGTCAGGTAAAGTTATAAAGGAAGTTCAAAAACCTCGCACGGCAATTAAAATACAATACACAGAAAATTTGCCAGCGATTTAGTCTCCCTCTCGGTATCATTCTTTACCTAAGACTCAGTATAAAAGGTGATGCTTAGTAGTAAGTAGTTAGAACTTTTCGTCCTCTGATGACGCTACCTTTGTTAGTGAAATGATCGTCAGATCTTTAAAAAGATGTGTTGTGGTAATTTGGGTTCTCCAAGTGTACTTAGCAGTGCTGATTACAGGTTCAAATATTCACTTAGTGAATTATATAGCTTCCAGGTCGAAGAGACTGAATCCTTATTGAAAGCTAAGTACTAAACCTTATATTTTTCTTTATTTCAGTGCTCTCAATCTTGTGGACGAGGTGTATCAATTAGACATGCATTTTGTCCTCCTCCAAAAGGCGAGAATTTTTTTACTTGTGGCGAAGCACCACCAGTTCAAGAAAAAGTGTGCAATGCTCAGCAAAATCACCGAACTAACCCAATATGTCCACGCAAGAGAAGATCTTGCAAAGAAGATAAATCAAAATATTGTTCGCTAGCTCTATTTTCTAAATATTGTAGAATTAGAGGCTTCAGAAGGTTGTGTTGTAACTCCTGCTCGTTCCATTTATCTCCAGTTGCTGAATAATGTTTCAAAAATAAAGTATAACATGTGTTAAAAAGGATTATTCGCATACCCTTGTATATTACGAACTGCTTTATAGACTAAAACATAAGAGATATTTATGAACCATTTTTTTAATGCGAAATAAATATTCATTTATTAATACAATTACGATTATTAATTTTGTTCAAGTTTATTACACTAAGTACGACACGAAACACGTGCCGCCATCTCGTCGCGGTACCAAGTAGTATGTTGTCACGCCAGCTCCAAATAACACAGAATGTAAAAAATAGGGAATGTATATGACCAACTAACATTTTAGTAAATTGTGAGCCCTGTCCCATTTCTACCTCAATATAGGGACAAAGTATGTAAGGCTAGATGCATTCTCACCACAATTAGTACCGTAGACCGGTTTCGCTCGAATTAGAACTCGTCAGTACGGCATACTATTTTCGCTGCAATTAGTGTGCCGTTACTGACGAACTCTAATTAGAGCGAAACCGGTCTACGTTTCTAATTGTGGTGAGAATGCATCTAGCCTTTCAAGTTTATTAAGTAAAACCTACTGTAGTTGTAATTTTTTCTTAATGCTTGTAACTTCCCTCTGAATACTATTAGCATTTAATAATGGCCTTAATTTTACGAGTTGCATAAAAGTTGTGTGAAATAAATTGTGTTAGAACTTTCCAGGATACAGTTTGTTATAAATAAAAATGTTCTCTTAGTTGTTCAACCAAGCTTCACGGTTATAAATTTTTGGCCGTAATAATGTGTACTCTGTACTTTATTTCTTTAACGTTGGCCTATTTCCACGACTTTGGCGAATCACTGAGCCACATGGCAATAATACCTCAATATCTTGGAATATTGCAAACTCTTTCGTTTCTATAAAGATGGTAGGAACTTTCACCATATCCAACCTTGCATGGTACACAGGATCGACGAATTTACACCCCGCCGAAGAACAGAACTTGCAGGCATTCACCTTGAGTTAAGATACAATGCCACAACCTCAGTTGATAGTAGTTTTATGATAGGTGCCAAAAAGTGAGATGATGCTTCTACTGCAAGTCGAACCAGTGACACTTCAGATGTACACGTCTCACTGAGTAACCTAGGTTGCTTTTGTAGGGAAATGCTAAAAGCTCTTGTAGCAACTTTTTCAAGCATATTACACGCCTTCAATACTCATATTACTTTAATCTTAAACTGGAAATTCTTCCAAAAAAAGTGCATGTAATACGTTATGTATTTAACGTCGTCCTATTTTCACGCTTTTGGTGAATCGCTGACCCCATGTGACAGTTTTATCTTAATAACTTGGAATATTGTTCAACTTCTTCTTTCTGTAAGGAGAATATTCACTTTTAACTTGTCTAGAGCTCCATGGTACGCAGGACCAACAAATTTACACGCCTTCAAAGGGCAGAACGTGCAGACATCAGTGGCGGCTCTTCAGATGACGCAGGTGAAGCACTGCTTCACCTCTATTTTCACCACTAAACTTTTTTATTCAAAATCCACGATAATTTTAATTTTTTTCATTCTCTCAAATTCATTTGGTACAATCACATAAAAATTACTTGTTACGTCGCGCCGCAATTGATAAGGTATTTTTATAGTAATTTCTGGTACGATATAATTTGCAAGCCCGTCCCTGATCACCGAATTGAATGTCTACATACCCCAGCGCGCAGCGCTTACCTATTCCAGACCATAGACTATACTCTAGAGCGTCAAGCAACTGCAGACTGATTGAGCCAGATTCGTTAGTATACAAACGCTGCGTCTGTTTCGGGACGCTTGCATGAGACGGTTGTCATGGCAACGGCACGCGCACTGGTAGGTTGGTGTTTATTAGTCACGAAAGTGATGCAGAGTTCTGAGCCTGCTTCGAAGCTTAGTGTCCGTCGTTTATTTAGATTGAGTCGGATCGTCAGATGCGTATTTTTATTTTTACTGTGTTGCCGTTAAATAATCTGGTATGTGTAACATTTAAAGACTTTGAAAAGCTGGATTTTTCATGTTTCTTTTTGGTAAGTGGGATTGATTTGTTTATTATCACCTCTAAAAGAGTAATTGCAAAATAATAAAATATTAGATATAAAATTTCAAGTTGTAAAAAAAAAGAGGGGCTATAAAAATATGCTTGTAGCTCTTCACTCTATAATCAGATTTTCATAGGTAATACGTGCTGTATTATAATACTGTATGCGTGCGTGTGCAGTACGTGTACAGTGTCCTCTCATCGAATATTCCTGGACACTATTCCTTGTGAAAGTATATACTTTTGTACAAATGGATTTTTAATTTAAATACTGAAATGCCAGGAGAACGCGTGACCTTGAAATTTAAAAAAACTGTTGCGCAGGGGGTGTCTTCGTCTCCCTGGACCCCCCTTTGGGGCGGCGCGCATTCTGCTTCTCCCACTCCCAAAGTCAAGAGTCATCACTGGTAGACATTCGGCTTGCTTAAGACACAATGCTACAACCTCGGTTGATCGTAGGTTTATAATATGTGCTAGAAAGTGAAATGATGCTTCTACTGGAAATCGAACTAGTGACACTTCATATGCACACGCTTCACTGAGCAACCTAAGCGGTTTTTGAGAAGAAATGATAAAACATCTTCTAGCAACTTTTTTTATCGTACTACATGCCTTCATCATTTATATTACTTTAATTTAAAACGTAAGACTCTTCTGAAAAAAAAATAGTGCACGTAATATGCTTCTATGTACAACTAAATATGTTTACTATGATAATATTATAATACTAGTAGTTATTTTTGGGATAAGCTTGCCTTTCCCGAATATGAGGAATTCTTGCGGTCATCTTAACAATACGGTTTTCCTACGGGATCATGCGCAAGCGCCAGCACCGATTAAGTAATCTCTTTAGGAAGTCGATGCGCTCCCACATGATTATGCCTCGTTTCTAGGTCGCTATCTACAGCTACCTAGACCCAGGGTAAACTATAGTGAAGACAGCGTTCTCTTAAATCTGAAGGCAAAGTCACTAGTGGCTTCTAATTATGACCTTTATTAGAGACGAGGTTGGGGGTAATACAAGTTTGGGTGGATAACTCGGAAGACCAAAATAAAATACGGGGTAATATTTACAATATATTTACAAATAGAACATAGAATACAGCACTAAATTAAATGAGGTTAACTTCCATTTTTATTTCCTTTAAATTTTTATGTTACATATATAAGCGCAAGATAAGTATAATTAGGGAGGCCCTTTATTAATACATTGTGTGAACAAAAACTTGAAAAGTAGAGGAGTTATTTAGAGCGCGTTAGCAGTCATAAACTTGATTTCGTCATCATGTCACAGTAATATTCTGATCATAACATTACTTCTAACTGTATGCACACAAAAATCAGTAATATACATTTATAAAATCTAATGAAAACAACAGTTTCGTAAAAATAGGTAGCAGAATTATTATATCTCTCTAGTAATTGTACCAGGTCTAAAGCCTTATTTTGAAGCTAAATTTCCAATTTTATATTGACCATTAAGGACAATAAGTAGCATTACCACAGAATCTAAGATTAGTGAGGAGAAGATAGAAAAAGTCCATAAGCTACCTGTACACAAGGGATATAAGCTTTTAGATTGACTCTAGTTGATATTTGACAAGTCTAAGGTGCGCTAGGCCCTTAAAATGGCATAAATAGAGTCGGTAAATTTGAAAACTTGTGACGGTAAATTTGAAACTCTAAAAGAAGTTTCCACTGCACTGACTGCGAAAATATTTTTTCACTCTTAGGTTTTATGAGCAATAATAATAAAAATTTAAGCACAAAATGGTTGAATTATTTACTATCACATTATATTTTTAAGTGTCTAGTTACTATTGACAAGGTTTTTTAATTGGTCCAAGAAAAATGGTTGCTGCATACTTAATGGGATTTGATGTATTGGTCATCCAGCAATAGACATTTTCTATCAACTACATTAATCCACTGATTAGTTCTGCCATTAATTTTTATTTTTCAATGGAATTCTGATAATCCTAGGGACTTCGGTGTAGGTCGGGGGACTAACTAAAAGAACAGGCCCATGGTAATTCCTGCCTGTCGTACGAGACGACTAATCGGAGTCAAGCAGATGGTAGTGTAATTTTCCTTTACGTGATAGTAAAGGATTTTTTCACCCCCGAGGAGGTACCACCCCATACATCAAGGGGCCGGTTAAGTACCAACGGACGTTTCCGGTTCTGGTGTATGAGTCGGTTTCCCTTATAAGCAAAAATGATGATGGCTTCTCCTTGTACAAAAGATTCCGGAGGTAAAATACTCCTCCATTCGAATCTCCGGGAGAGTGGTGTATAGGGGGCGCCAGCATCAAGATTTAACATATCCTCGAATATATGTGGCCTATAATGAACCTAACCTAAACTCCGTCCACCATTTCCTCCAGGCTAATTGGCCCCAACTCCTCTTCCTCACCGAAACCCAAATCAATGTCAAACCAGCCACTAATCACCTTAATTTCCCGGGGTATGAGCTCCTTACTTCCTTTAGATTCCATGGAGGGGTGTGCGCGTACGTCCGTAGCAATCTACCCTGCACCAGACTCCTCAATTTAGAAGCTGGAAGAAAAGACATACTATGGATAAAACTCTCTCGCAGGGCTGCAAATAAATTCATCTGTTGCATTTACCGGTCACCTTCTGACAACAACTTTGTCCAGCTCGTTGACTACCTTTCTGAAAAAACCGACCATCTGATTTCTGAATATCCTTCCTCCGAGGTTACTATTCTTGGTAACTTCAATGTCCATAACAAGGAATATCTAGGATCTTCAAAAACCGGTCCACAAGGGCGAGCAGCGGTGGCCTTTGCAGTCAGCAGTTCTTTAGATATCAGTCACCGCCACACTTTATCGCTCAGACCACGGCATGGTCACTGCTTCCTGCGCAATGCAACCCGAGGTCACACAGTCATCACACCCACGTATCGTTTGGCACTACAACTCGGCAAACTGGGACGAAATGCGGGATTACTTTTCCTCATTTCCATGGGCGTCTGTCTGCTTCTCTCATCCTGACCCCTCTGATATCTCACAAAACGTCACCGAAATTATCCAAGCTGGCATTAAATTATTTATTCCACGTACACAAAAAACCTCTTCAACCACTCAAAAGTCCTGGTTCTCCAAATCCTGTGACAAGGCCAGACTTGAAAAGGTCAAAGCTCACAAAAAGATTCTACACAATCCCAGTCAAGAAAACCGTCAAGCATTTAACGACGCAAGAAACCGCTATGTCCGCATTCTTTCTGAGGCAGAAAACTCGTTTAATAACCACATCAAAAACAAATTCCTCTTAAGCTCCAACGGCGGCAAACCCTTCTGGACTCTTGCTAAATCTATTGGGAATAATTTCTGCAAGAGCACGTTCCCACCTCTTGTCTCAGGGGATGAAATTGTTTCTATCGTCCTGGGCAAGGCTGAACTTTTGCCTCGTTGTTCGCCGGCAATTCTACTCTCATCCCACCATCCAAATATTCAACCAAGTCCCCAATGTCGCGCATAAAATGACGGGTATCATTTTCAAAACTAAAAAGATATGAAAGATGCTCTCTTCTTTTAATACCAGGAAAGCCTCTGGCCTTTGCGGGATCTCAGCAATTGTTCTCAAAAAATGCGCACCCGAACTTGCTCCTGTCCTGACTCATATATTTCAGACATCTTACAATAGAGGCATATTCCCTACTAACTGGAAAACTACTCGAGTACAACCCGTCCCCAAGAAAGAATCCAAAGCGCTTGCTAGCAACTACATGCCTATTTCTCTTCTTTCAGTGGTCTCTAAAGTGATGGAAAGGTATATAAACACCGAATTACTTAAATTTCTTGAAAAACGCAATCCAATCCACGACAGGCAATATGGATTCCGTCAGCGTAGATCAACTGCCGACCTCCATTCCTTTTTCACCCATTCTTGGAACCAGTCTATATTAATTACACGGTGAATCACAGACTGTCGCTCTAAACATATCCAAAGCATTTGACCAGGTCTGGCACGCAGCGCTGCTTAATAAATTTCCGGCGTATGGCCTACCAACAAAACTGTGTACCTGGTCAGCAAATTTCCTCTTCAACCAGCATTTCTGTTGTTGTGGATGGCCATTCCTCTAAACTATATCCAATTAATGCAGCAGTTCCTCAAGGTTCAGCTTTAGCCCCTACTTTGTTTCTTCTCCACATCAGTGACCTCCTCTCCAGCACATCCAACCCAGTTCACAGTTACGCGGACGACAGCACCCTCCACTCAAATATACAATATTCTAAGCCTGTCTCTTTAGCCCAATTAAATGAGGATCGCAGACTCATGGAGGGTTCTGTCTCCGTGGATTTCCAAAAAATATTAGACTGAGGAAGTAGAAATCTTGTACAATTCAACCCCACCAAATCTCAGCCCTGCTTTCTTTCTTATAAGAGATACACCAGTACTAGACCCATCACAATGAATTATTCAAAGTAATGAGTCCTTTTCACTTCTGTGGATCGAAATCTTAATTAGCACCAACATGTCACATCAATTACAGAAGCGGCTGCTAAGCAATTAGGTTTTCTCTTCCGGGCTCGCAAAAATTTTCACCATCTAATCTCTATACCTTATATACTTCACAAATAAGGCCAAACCTCGAATACTGCTCCCACATCTGGGGTGCTGCTGCCGCTTCGACACTCGCTATCCTGGACTACATTCAGAAGAGAGCTATACGTCCTATCGGTGACCATACCCTCACCCAAAGGCTGCCATCCCTTGCCCACCGACGTGCCGTTGGTGACCTCTCTCTCTTTTATAGATATCTGCAGGGGCACTGCTCAGAGGAGCTTTCCTCCATAGTTCCTCCACCTGCTGCCCCCAACAGATATATATTTGGGAACAAAGCGAATGCACCCTTTTACTGTCCAGAACACCAGACACAGAACATCTTGTTATGCCCGCTCTTTTGTCCCGAGGACTTCCAAGTTATGGAATTCCCTGCCGGTGCATGTTTTTCCTTCTCCTCCAAACCTCCAAACCTTCAAGTCCAGAATTAACAAGTTGCCTCTTTCCTCCTTGTCGACACCCACGGTACGATAGTATTTAGGCTGTAAGCCCTCGTGGTGTGTTGTTGAAATAAAAAAATATATAAAAAAATGTATCTCACAAGTTCACTCAGTGCAACTTTTATTTCAACTTACTGGCAATCTGCTGCACCTGACTTTTATACATCTAGGAGTGCAGGTTCCAACCTGCACAGACACGTACATTTCCGTGCATCAGTGGGTGAGAATGGTAAAAACTCTCAGTCGGCTATTAAAGTCGCTAACACTTGTCCTATAGGAAGTATTACTAATCGGGCTTTAGAAGCCCGGTTTATGTAAATCGGGATGCTAAAGGATTTTTTTTCGTTTTCCAAGTGCACTTCTATGTTTTCGAATCAAGGTGTGTTAAATAAATACATGTTTAGAGCATATGTACATGCTTAAACCGCTTGAAATTATTTCAAACAAATTATAAGTAACCAAAATATCTCCGGGGCTTAGAAACCCAGTTTATGCATTCTAGGATTAAGAGTTTAAGTTTCTTACCTAACACAAAGTTGATTTATTTGAATTGAAAAGAAAGGTTTACCAAAATTTGCTTTCATAACGCACTTACGACGTTAAAACTTTAATTTAAAATGACAGCTACGCCCTTATAACACGTTTCTCTTGGCCTCCCCTGTTGGGAGGCTTGCGAAAAATCAGTAGTAATATTATGTACTTATAGATGGTAAAACATGGATTCCAATTTTTGTGCTAACAAGGTACTTAATAAATAAATTAAACGCTACTACAGTAAGTTAATTACTTATCGAAGATAACGATAATAATAATTAAATAAGCTATCAAATTTCCATTATTGTCACTTCGACTAAGTCTGTGATTGACTACATTTCAACCGTAGGTACTCAATGCCCTTAACCAGAACCACAAGTAATAAAAGATTCTGGTAAATTATATTTTTTATATAATCAAGTATGTGTAAACAGATAACGAAACTAATCTATACAGTCAGTGTGATTTGATTTGGAAAAACAAGTGAACTATAAATGAGTCATAGTAGGCGTGAAAAAATAATGAAACGGATTTATTGATCTTCAAGTGGTTTAATAATATGTGCAAATATTATGCGTTCTGAAGTAAGAGATATGAATTGTGGATTTACTGTGTGAAGTGCATAATGCCTGTGTGTTTTCGGTTTAGTGGAATCATTGTTAGTATAATTTTTTTAAACTGTGTTTTTTCTGCAGTAAGTATCCCTGACGCATATTTATGAGATATAAGTCTAAGATAAGATAACAGTTTCATAATTTGCAAAATAACACTAACAACAGTTTGAAAAATATGTATAAATATAAATGTCTGTCACCAAGCCGGAGTGCTTATGGTCGCAAGATACCAGCCATAGGAACAATAGCTTATTATTACTAAGCAGTGATACAGTGTAAGAACAATAGACAGTAAAACCGCCAAGGTGGCATTCTCATGGATATACGACGGATCTGATTCAACTAAAATGTCAATGAACAATGGAATCGCTGATACAGAGAGACACCTACATCCAAGAATATTCAACGCCTCATACATAATTATATAAAAGGGCATAGGTAGCACATAAACTCGTTGTTCACTTCTCGTCGCAGTTTGGTCTAAGTAGTTTCGTGCTACGTAATTTTATCTCACATTTATGTTATATTAGTATTATATATATATATATATATATATATATATATATATATATATATATATATATATATATATATATATATATATATATATATATTTGTTAGGTGCATTTCACAATGATGATGATAACTGTCAGAATATATTGCTCGGTTAATTTGTCCACTATCACGTCTTCGTCGTAGCGTTCGGCCGTCTTGCCCCAGCATACCGTGTGTGGTCTTCTACACTGTATACTTCCGTCGTTTTTCATCTTCTCTGCTTACACGTATTCCGTCCCTCCCGTTACTGCCTCTCTTGCTTACTGTTCGTCGTTGACTGCCTCGCCTGCTATTCGCAATCGTGTTAACCTGAAAGTTAACTCGCGTGACCAAATTAAAATAGCAGGGATGTTTAAACAAGTATAAAAGTTTTAAAATCAAATATTTATTATTTATTTGGAATTCTAGATGTTTAATATAACGTTACGGTATGAAGAAAATGGAAATAGATGTGGATTAAATGTTATGCAAATTCTTTATTGAGATACTAAATTTATTCCATTTGGCTGTTCCAGACTGTATATGTGTGTGTTTATTGTTTCTGCTTTATTTTATTTTATTTTCCCCATATTTATGTCCACAGTCTCTATAGGCTTAACAGCCCTAATTAATTAGAAGTTAAATGTTTAAACATCAGTACTAAATTTTGAGAATGTATTATTTTGAGATTGAAACTGGATTGTTATCTATTATACAGGTCATGGATACATGATATCATCATATGACATTTATTTGAACAAAAAGCGTTGCACAATATTTGATGTGGTATTTTGTAACACAATGTACTTTTTATTTGATACACGTGTGTAAATAAATTTTATTTTATTTGTACCGCTAAACCAATTAGTCTCTTTTTGCTCAGTTGTGCCCTTATTACAATTTGGAGAACCCAATTGATCACAATACAGTTTCTAGATCTGATAATCATTTCGCTAACAAAGTTAGCGTCATCGGGGAGATGACTAAATTAAGCAAATAAAAACTGGAACTACTATTTATATGTTAGTTGCCAAGCAGTTATGAACAGCGGCCTCTACGTATGTATACAGACGGGCCCCCTCACTGTAATTAAAATTGTATACCTGCTTTTGTAATATTGTGTGTTGTAATCAAATATTCTTTCTAAGAAGGACACACTGATTATTCAGATAACAGTTCGAACAATGGACTACATACAACTGGACCTTACCTATCCATCGACACATTGTTGCATTGTTGTTCAAATTGCTAACGATATATATATATATATATATATATATATATATATATATATATATATATATATATATATATATATATATATATATATATATATATATATATATATATGTATATATGTACTTTATTTGTTTGCTGATTCGACTGCCTGATATGTTTTATTAGCCAGAGATTATTATCGTAAATATGCTGAGCAATACATGATTTATCAATAGCGCCATATCTTAGTTGTGCTAAATGTTCCTTAAATTTAGTTTCAATAGTTCTTTTAGTTTGCACAACATATTTAAATTTAGAATCCTTATAACCTATTGTATAAACTACCGACACTACTGTGGTTTTATCTTTATCCTTTGGGTTACCTATCAAACTTTTTAATGTATTTTATTATAGAAAATGTTGGCTGTAAATTAGCTTTTTTAAAAATGCTATTAAACCCTCTCGTAATTCGCGGTTCAAATGGTAAGCAGACAGCGGTTTTGTTTGGTTTAACTTTTCCGCTAACATATCATTTGTTTTATGTTTATTGACAAATTTTTCCAATAACCAGAGTAACCATTATACTTAGCTACATTTTTAATATATTTAAGTTCTCTGTTGTGTCTTTCATTATTTAAGAGAAACTATATTAATCTATGCTCAGAGGGGATAAGACTCTCTATAGAGGCATTAGATAGCGAGGTCGGGGCCCTAAAAGGGAAAATAATGGCAGCCTACGAGGCCCCGTTACCACTTAGGGGAGAACCGTCTATCCAGGTTAGATGGTGGAACAGGAAACTCGCCGTACTACGCGGGCGGACTTGGAGGGCCTTAAACCGAAACGTTCGAGAATCGGCTGAGGCGGCCTGGGACGAATTTAGGACTGCCAGAAGGGAGTTTAAGAAGGAATTACGCCGGAGTAAACGAGCTGGTTGGCGCGCGAACTGCGGGGAAGTCAATTCCCTGCCGGACTCAGCCAGGCTGGTAAGAGTACTCAAACAGGAGTTAGGTAGTAATGTAGGATCTTTAAGGAAACCGAAAGGGAGCTAGACAAGCACCGGTGAGGAGACCCTTCGTCATCTTGCCGAAGTTCACCTTGCGGGCGGTGGAGCCGTCACGGAGGCTGCCGACCTGGGCCGGTGGACGGTCCCGAATGCGGACTGGCAGCTGGCGGAGAGGGTGGTCACAAATGGCTCTATAACCTGGGCGGTGACCGAGTTCGCTCCATTCAACTCCGCAGGCTGTGATGGTATTTTTCCGGCCCTGCTTCAGAGCGGCTTGGATATACTGCTTCCCAACATAAGGGTGGTTTTCCGGGCCAGCCTTGCGTGGGGCTACGTCCTAAAAGCCTGGCGCCGGGTTAAGGGGGTCTTCATTTCAAAACCGGGAAGGGAGGACTACACGCTGGCCAAGGCGTACAGGCTAATCAGCCTAACATCCTTCCTGCTTAAGGCATTGGAAAAGTTAGTAGATGGGTTTGTGTTGGGAGGGATCCTAAAGGATCACCCCTTCCATAAAGGTCAGCACGCGTTCCAGCGGGAGAAATCGACGGAGACAGCGCTCCACGCTGTGACGCGGAAGGTGGAAAGGGCCCTACACTACGGGGAGACCACATCAACTGTGTTCTTCGATGTGGAGGGGGCCTTTGATAAGCCAAGGACGGATACGGTCTGTGCCGCCCTACAGAATAGGGAAACGCGGAGGTCCTTAATAAGCTGGGTGGCGAGCATGCTGGAGGACAGGAGAGTTTCGCTGACCTTGGGGGGCTGGAGGCTGGACGTTGGGGTGACGGGCGGCTGTCCTCAGGGCAGCTGCCTTTCGCCTCATCTATGGTGTCTGGTCATGGACAGCCTCTTGGAGCGGCTCTCCGAGAGTGGCTTCTACGCCCAGGCGTACGCTGATCATGGGCTGGTCCTAGTCACCGGCAAATTCCTCGGCGTCGTCTGTGAGTGCATAATTGAAAGGTGGTGTAGTGAGCTGGGACTCTCCGTAAACCCGGCGATGATCATATTCACCAAGACGGGGAATGTAGAGGGATCCAGGGCGCCCGTGATGTTTGGAAAACCTTTAGCTTTAGTGCAGGAGGTCAAATACCGGTGATCCTGGACTCCAAGCTAACATGGGGGTCGCAAATAGAACGAGTAGTGAGGAAGAGATTGGTGGCAGCTGCGTCGAGTGAACGGGAGGACCTGGGGACTTAATCATCGGATCCTTCACTGGATTTACACTGCGATCGTCAGGCCAAGAATCATCTATGGGGCGTTGGTCTGGTGGTGTGGTGTGAACCAAACTACCAGCAGGAAGCTGGCCAAACTCCAAAGGCTGGCAATCCTGGGTATCACAGGCGCTATGAGGACGACACCCTCAGCCGCGCTAGAGGTCTTGTTGATGCTGCCACCGCTTCCCATCTGTATTAGAAGGGAGGCTATGGCGTCGCATCTTAGAATGCGTGACTCTGGAAACTTGTGCGGAGAGGGAGCAGTAATAGGGCATACAAGAGTCGCCAAAGAGGTAGAAAAGGAAATTCCGATGTCCGCCATCAAGGTACGGGATGCCGAGGACAATATTAGGTTGACTAGGCCATATACCCTCAGGATCCCCAGTAGAGATCAGTGGAGGGAAAATGAGGATGCATTCCAACCCGCAAGCCTCGTCTGTTTCACCGACAGATCGCGGCTGGAGGATCAACAATCCTCCGGGGCAGGAATATATGTCGAGGGCCTGGGGGTGCGCGAGAGTTATGCTCTTGGCGCATATACCACGGCATTCGAAACAGAGGTGTACGCCAGCCTGTCTGTGGCCAATATACAGGATGTAAGGAGGAGCCCCGAGAAATGTGTGTACATTTGCTCGGATAGCCAGGCGGCCCTCCGGGCAGTCTACGCGGCCAGAATCAGGTCAACACTAGTTCAGGAGTGTGCTGACGCCCTCGAGGGACTATCCAGGACAAAGGAGGTGCAACTGGTGTGGGTTCCGGGATACTGTGGCGTAGCGGGGAATGAGGTAGCGAATAATCTCGCAAGGCTTGGTTCCCGGCGGCCATAAGTAGGAAGACGGTCTCTGTCGCCTTAGACCAGTGGACAGAGGAAGCAATGGAGAGGCACTGGGGGTCGGTTGGTGGCTGTAGGCAGGCGAGGGACTTTGTGTAGGGGCAGGGCAGAGACAAAGCTGTCTGGCTACTCGGTAGGAGTCGACCTATGCTTTGCCGCATCTTTGGGGTGCTGACAAAGGCCAGTGCGCCCTTAGAAGACACCTCACATCGATGGAGGTAGAGAGGGATCCCATTTGCCAGGAATGCGGCGAGGATGAAAAAAAGTCCTACCACTACCTGTGTGAATGCGGGGATTTTGGGAGTATTCGAGCAGAATTGTTCGGATCGAGGACTCTGGAGAGGAATAATGTAAGTACCGTCCAATTGAAGACCGTCACGGCCTTCATTTCCAGGTCGAGGCGGTTTGATGATGGAACCGTGGAAGAGTAGATCATGGTTGATGGGTTGCTGGGGTTGGCAAAAAGAGCTTATTGTGGCCTACTTGCTTGGCGTTGGCCTCCCCACCACTGCTACTACTACATACAATCTGGAATGATATTTCTAGAAGGAACCAGAAGTGACAGGTGTATAAAAGTGTAGAAGGTCCAGAATCACTATGGAGAGTACAAATAGACGAACATTACATAGAGTGAGTCAGTTCAGTATTGAGTTAGTGCGGTGTAGAATAAGTGATCATAGAGTATTAAGCGAGTCAGTAGTAAGTGTTGGTGTATAAGAGCGATCATAGAAGGCGGATAGTGGAATATGGTTCTATGGACATTTAATAATAGAGAGAAATATTTTAGTTGGTTTTATTAAATTAGTAGTTTGAAAAGCTGTGTTTTGTTAATCAACAAATCCATAAACCCGTAGAACGTAACAGTATACAATTCTTATGAAAGTTTACTACTATAACGTACTTGGTTCCTTCGAACATTTTTTTACACTCATTTGACAAAGGCAAAGGCAAAAGCAGAGAATTGCCAGCTAGATCCAAAAAGCATATAGAATGGCATCGGGAATTGCTTAGTAAAGACTTAAGCCCTGCTCTGGAACAATCAGCATTTTGTGTAGAAGCGACGTCAACCCGCCGACCTTAAGAATTGCAGTAGGCACTCCATCTGTCATATAAATGGCTTTAGCCATCAAACAGTTCATAGCAGTAAAATCCGCAGGACCGGATAACATCCTGTACCCAAGGGATATGGCCGAATTCATAATCTCAATACATTTTATTGTAAGGCAGTGGCAATTATACTCAACAACAGCAGAATGCGGAAGCGGTAGCGTACACTGTCAGATCGGAACAAACAAGACTTATGAAGAACTGCACCTGCATAGATGATATTAAAACCTCGCGCATCATAGCGGAGAACTCCAAAGAATTTCAGCCACCGATGTATAAGAATATCTGTAGATTTATAACGTGTCTTAGACATCTTAAATCGCGCAGGGAGAGAGGAATACTAGCTGTGATAATCCTCATGATTGGAGACATCTAGCTTCACGGTATTATACGAGGAAAGAGAAAACTCAGACCTACCGAAAAATAGCTGTGTAAAACATAGATGCCTGCTTCCATCTCTGCTATTCAACAAAGTACTCTACCATGTCCTGAGCGAGCCATTTGATACTCACATGGGACTCAGGTGGGAACCCTGCGAGAAAGTAATATGCAGATGATATTGTCTATTGACCCACAGACTGTCTGGTATAGAAGAAATAGTCAGATGATTACAACAATAATCAGAGAAAGTGGGATTAAAACTTAAGGTAGAGGAAACTAAGGAAATTCGTTTGAACATTCACAACCCCGAACCAATCTGCATAAGCAACCAAACTATTGAAATTGTCACAGAATTCACATGTTTGGGAAGTATTAAAGATGAAACAGAAAGACATTCAAGAAATTACTCTATATAAACGAATGTTTCAACTCTAACGATAAATATGATCTTCTATATAGTTACGAACCAACCATGGTGAAACTTAAGATATCCATAAGCAGATTTTCGCGGAGAATCATATAGATATATTGACCATACCAACTTATTAATAATCTCTGGACGCAGCAAGAGCGTTATGGTAGCGAATTTTCTTTAAAATATTTTTAATAGCAAATGTATTTCTTTGATGAAAGCAGGCATCAAACTTGGTTGCCTATATAGTAGAAACAATGTACCATATTTCATCGAAATAAATTTATTGTTTGAAAATATATCAACATTTTTCACAAGTCTGGATGCAGCAAATGTGTTATGGAAGTGAATTTCCATAGAACTGTTTTTGATAGCAAATGCGAGCAGGCATCAATCTGATTATCGGTATAGCCTATGTAGTAAAAACAATGTACTATATTTTAACAAAATTAATTATGGTTTGAAAATATACAGAAATTTTCCGAAAATAAACTTAAATGTTGGTTTCCTAACCAACAAAGCTTACGTTAATAGCAAATTGAGTTATTGAAATTTGAAGGATTTAATAAAAATTCGGTAAATTTGCAGATTAGCTCCCGAACGCTTTTCAAACAAATTTTTTCACATTTTCACACCCCCCAAGGAAGTTACAGGACTGGGAGTGAATAGGGGTGCTGGCGGGGGTATGTAGTAAAAAGGAAATATGAGCAGAAAAATCAAAGAAAACTGCTTAAAAACTGTCTATTTGAAGCCATATCCCCATTGAACCCCGCCTACCTCGCACAGCACCGCTATTTTCCCCCAGGTCACGTAACTTCCTTGGGGGGTATGAACAAGAAGTTTTTCTTGTGGGTTATGCAACGAGGGTGGTTGTATGCACACGAGGGGGGAAGGAAAATTCCTACGACGAAGCAGACCACCCCACCCCACCCCCCTTTTTTTACTTGTGGTATGGTTGGGGGTGGCTGCTTCGTCGTGGGGATTTTCCTTCCCCCCTCGCGTGCATACAACCACCCTCGTTGCATAAACCACAAGAAAAATTTCTTGTTCATACCCGCAAAGGAAGTTACGGCACCTGGGGGAATACGGGTGCTGTACGGGGCAGACAGTGTTTAAGGGGGATATGGCTTCAAGATGTGAAAAAGACAACTTTCAAGCCCGTTTTATTCGCATTTTCTGCTCATATTTCCTTTTTACTACCTACCCCGCCCAGCATCCCAATTCACTCCTGGTCCTTTAACTTCCTTGGGGGGTGTGAACAAGAAATTTTTCTTGGGGTTTGTGGATCCAGGGGGCGCTAGGCAGGTTTCTGAAAACAGTTTTTTGAAAAGCGTTCGGGAGCTAATCTGCAAATTTACTGAAAATTCGCTACCAAAACGCACTTACTGCGTCCAGATTTTTTTCTTATAAACGCATCATATTTCGATAAAAAATGCAAAAATGCATTAACAAATTTTTTCTACGAAAATTAGCTAAAAAAAATTATAGACCGTTAAACCGTAAACATCACTAAACCTACAAATAAATATCCAAAAAAGCATCAACTTAACTAAACTGACAGCCAAAGCATCAGAGAAAGGGTCTATTTGAAATGAATATTCTGTAAATATTTTAGTAAAATGAAGGGCAATGACGGTTGAATCTGAAACTTAAGGGTTTGCAGAACACTCTTCTTGCAACATTCTCTTTTCACACTCGGTATTTGTTTCACATTCTTTGCCTAAATATTGCCAATTTTGACGTTTAAAATTGCGAGTTTGACGTTTTGAGGAAAACTTTAAAATTTGTTTTTTAAGTGCCCATAACTTCTTTGTCTTTAAAGCTAGGGACCTTAATTTTGCTACAGAGTTCACTCTTTATAATACAAACATGCGTACCAAATTACTTACTCTGTTACTTACGGAGATATGAATTTTTTTAGAAAGAAAACACAAAATTTTCCGGGAAAACTGGTCCGATTTTTCTGGCTAACGAATTTATCCAAGCCACTTGCAAAAGGAAGGTACTCACAAAATTTGATCAAGATCGGTCCATTAGTTTTTGAATTCTCGGTCGGAGATATATATATATATATATATATATATATATATATATATATATATATATATATATATATATATATATATATATATATATATATATATATATATATATATATATATATATATAAACACAGATCTCCTCATTAGCGAATTTAAAAAAAATTCGCTAATACAAAACTTTGGAGAAAAATTCAGACATCTGAATAAAGCAATCGTAAAAATAAAATGCGACTGGCTTATCCCCACTCTCAGAAAGCAAGTAGAAGACATTCCACGCCATGGACTGGAAGCCGCAGGGTTCCCGTGGTAGTAGTCGACCAAATATAGCGTGGAAGGGGATAATCCTACAAGAGGCAAAAGCCGTGTTCAAATCCCGGAGCAAAATTAAAATTGCTGCAAACAGTGTTGTCAGGTGTGGAGATCTTGTTGTGTCTCATATCGGGATAATGGACGTTTATATTTGACGAAGCTAGGACGGTATACCATAATAGATTTTTTTAACTTTTTTGCGAGTCTATTTGCAACAGGTCTCAACCAAGTTGCAAGGTTTCTAATAGCCCTGATAATGGGGCTAAGCGATGTATTGTAGAATGCTCCTCCTATGCCCAAAAGGGTCACTAAAAGGATTTCTTTGAAATCCAGACACCCCTGACAAGACGATGGAGCACTGCTATGCTCTAGAAACGAACTGGTTCCGATATAACTGGTTAACTGTTAGTGTCCCAGTTTTAGTGAATTTTCTTTAAAAAAATTCACTAACACTAATAAGGCCGCCGAGAACACATATCCGGGGTCAGTTTCAATTTATATATATATATATATATATATATATATATATATATATATATATATATATATATATATATATATATATGTATGTATGTATGTATGTATGTATCACACCGATAATTTAAAAAAAATCGACCGATTTTGTTCAAATTTGATGAGTACCTTTCTTTTGCCAGTAGCTTGGATAAGTTCGTTAGCCAGGAAAATCTGCTCAGTTGAAATACATTAAACAATGAGCTGTTTTAATTAGACAGACGGATTCCCCTGGTCAGTATCAGTTCTGAGCTAACCTTAAATGTATGGAATTTAGACCACGAAATTCTAATGCATGTTTTGTAAGAAAATAAAGTCGGGACTCAGCAAGTGCGTTATGGTAGCGAATTTTTATTGAACGCCCCAAATTTAAAAAACTCAATTTTCTGTTAACCTATAAGGTTCATTGGCCAGGAAACTAGTTTTTTTCGGGAATATTTTAAGTTTATTTTCGACAAATTTGTGTACATTTTCAAACAGTAAAGTTTTTTTCATGAAATATGGTACATTGTTTCTACTATATATGCTATACTGGTAACCAAATTTGATGTCTGCTTTTAAAAAAAAAACACATATTTGCTATTTAAAACATTTTTATGAAAATTTACGATCATAACGCACTTGCTGCGTTCAGACTTTTGATGTATCTATAACTATAATTAGAATGCTGATTTATCTAAGGTTATATGGCAATATTTTTAATCTTTCTTTGTTTCTTTTTCAGGAACAGTGGGATGATACAGATGATTTCGTATATTATGTTCTTGGGCGGACACCAATAAAAATTAATTATTTAAAATATTGTCCAGAGAACTATAATGTAAGTTTAACGTTGCAGCTAAAATTTTTTCAGTATCTTTTACATCCTTTAACCTAGTGATAATTACTACCACATCGTCACAACGTGTGGAAGTATCGCATCCGCGACAAAAATTTCAATTTTTTTTGCACATCGTAAAAAGCGTCAAAACCTATAGAAAACATCATTTGAGACGGTCGGTCGATCGGTCTATCGGCCCGTATATCTGTCGGTCAATATACGCATTAACTTTCGAAATTAAGACATCATCTTCAAATTTAGTACACAATTAGCAACCGACAAACGAACGGTTTAGATTGTTTTTGGTTAAAATCGCTCCAGGAAGTAGGGGATGATTTGGTGAAAATTGACATTTTTTCGTTAAAACCCTAGTAATATAAGGTTTTAAGGTTTTTTTATTACAAAACTTTCAATTTCATCAAACATCTGATAGTGTGTGCTGAAATTAAATTAGGGGTTGAATGTGTTGGGATGAAATATCGGTGATAAAAATTTCGAATTTTTTTTTTCTAAAACGGCGTAAAAAGTTTCAAAACATATAGAAAGTTGATTCTTGAATAAAATTTTTTTGTTTGTCGGTCTGTCGGCCTCAAAGAGGTTGTAAGGGATAGAGGTAACAAAGGTGCAGTTTTGCAATACAAGAAGCCTGTACACTTTTCCAAACTGGGCGGAGTTCGGTGACTTGAGTGGGAGAAACGTCAGGGACGTATTTAGGAATTTTTAGTTTGGTTAGAAATAAAACTGAAATTATTCAATCATTGAAATGTAATGCTTATTCATGAATTTCTTAAGCTTTTGTATAAATAGGTAACCTAAAAAGGTTCGGAACGCAGCAAGTGCGTTATGATAGTGAATTTTCATAACAATATTAAATAATATATTTATATAAGCTGTAAGATTTAGCCTTATATTAAAAGTTATGAAAATTAATTTATTTAATTAGGAACAGTAAAACAAGGTAAAGAAGGACAAGCAAAAACATGATCTATGACATATATTTATAGAGTAATTTGGATACAAAACTCAAACAAAGCAATTGATAAACAGGAAATATACTCTAGAAAAATACACTAGAAAGCTGGAAAAAAAATCCTTTGGTTGATGCATTGAGGGTGATTGTATGCATGCAGGAGAAGAACCCCCAGGAGGAAGAGGGTTTCTGCTCCTCACCCAAAAATTCGGGGGGTTCTCCTTCCCCTTGTGCATGCATACAACTACCTTCAAAGCATAAAGCACAAGAAAAATTTCTTGTTAGCAACCCCCAAGAAGGTTGCTGGACCTGGGCGAATATGGGGTAGACAGGGTTTAAAGGAGGTATTGCTGTAAAATGTGAAAAACGCATGTTTTCAAAGTCCCTTAATTTTCTTGGGGGTTGTTTGCCAGAAAATTTGCCTTGTGGCCGAGGAAGGTTCTAAGCATGTTGCTGGAAAAAAATATCTAAAACCCTCATGCAGTCAACTGCAAATTTACCGAAATTACATTCTACTTCGTCGCCTATAATGTCTTTTTCAGATAATGTAGAATACAGAGCTAAATTAAATAGGTTCACTTGCATTTTCATTTATTTTTATATTACATTTATAAGCACAATAAGCGTATAATTAAGGGAACCCTTAATTAACATTGCAGCAACACAAACTTGAAAAGTGGAGAAATTATTTACAGTATGTTAACAGTTATAAACTTGATTTCATCATGTTACAGTAGTATTCTGATAATACAAAAT
Organism: Tillus elongatus; assembly: GCA_964006375.1. Classification (NCBI taxonomy): domain Eukaryota; kingdom Metazoa; phylum Arthropoda; class Insecta; order Coleoptera; family Cleridae; genus Tillus; species Tillus elongatus. The sequence continues at coordinate 272,159,983 of OZ023262.1, forward strand.
TACATCTAACTGTATGCACACAACAGCTGGTGTGTTACGAGATGTGATGAAACGCCAAACTGACTGTACCACAGCATTAGCATAATATTATTATGCTGCCACATTATCATATCTCTCTAGTAATGGTATCATGTCAAAAACCTACACTAGAGGCTAAATTTCCAATTTCTTCTTTGTTTATGGTGTCTGTTTCTACTGTCCTAAATTTCCAATTTGATATTGTCAATAAATAACACTACCACACAATGACAAATGACAGCTGAGCTTCAGCACAGACGCAGTCTAACAAAGTTGTCGGATAGAGTAAATTATGATCGGAGGGATACCTAAGTTAAAAATCATGAGAAATGGGTAATTCGAAATTTGCAGGTATTAAATACAGTATTTTTTAACTGACTGATAAAATTAAATTTTATAAAATGTTTTCTTTATTATCAGAAGTTGTAAAAATTTCATATGTTTATACATGAAAGGTTTAACTACATGAAATTTCTGAAGATCGGGCAATCCTGGTCAGCAACATCTTGACATCTGGCAATGGTTGTAACTTCCATTGTTTAGATTTTATCTACAATTTATTTAAATAGCATAACAGTACAGGTGCTGTATTGCTCTGCCTTTGTCCAACATTGTAGATATTGCATTACAGAATTTGAAGTGATGTCGAGGATTATTTTATTATTAATTTCGAATAACTTCATTTTTCTTTGATCAAAAGACTTGAAAATTGGTACACAACCACATCTCTGTATGTTCTTTTAAGTTGTAAATTTTCGTTCCAATCACTTAAACAATTTGAAAGCTATTGCGTTTAAAAAAATATATTTAATTTTTTGTTAGGAAAAACTATGTGTTAAGATCTGATGAACGAACTCATCCAAGCCATTAGCAAAATAAGCGTAATTCCAAAATTTTCTCCAAATCAGTGAAATATTTTTTGGGTTATTGGTTGGATAAATTGTTGGATGAATATATTGGATAAAGTTTTATATTCAAAAGGTTAGATAAATAATAATAGTTTTTATTTCAACAACAGAAGAAAATACAAAATAAAGTACATTGTACTGTTTACAAATTAATGTTAACATTCCTTGTCTTTTTTAAAGAAATAGAGATTAATTTCATTGATTGCTGTTGCCCTTACTTCATGAAACTGGTCCATACTTCATACAGACTTGGAGACTACTTCTCTGGCTTCACTGTTGGTTTTCGTTTTTGTAGGTGAAGGACGTAGCCAGCGCGTAAACTAACTGGAGCAAGTGGCCCTTCTGAATTCTAGATGTTCTTCAACGTCTCTGTTACTGGTTTTGCTGCTTGATAGTATCCTCAGACAGAAAAAATTTGAATTAATACGAAATCATGACAATTACAAATAAAGATCTGTTGCTATTTTATGATGTTATAATCAAAAAAATCTTTAAAAGTGAAAATAAAATAAAACAAATATGACGGATGACGCCTTTAAAATGTCTACGTGATGTATATCAATATTTAACATAAAGATAGAAGAAACCTATAACAGTAATAACTATAATAACAATTACAACAATAAAATAACTAAACAAACACATTAATAAAGCAGACTATACAATGAAAATATCGACACACATCATGTCTTATAACAACTTTTTGGAAAAAATAGTTAGATTTATGTTGTCTGATTTATTTAATTAGGAAGAAGAATATCTCAGAAATCCTAAATATTGTCGTGTATATGCTTTTTTACTTCTAAAGCTTAAAACAAGTCTAGTTTACACTTGTCATGACAAAAATGTTGTGGTTTTATGCCGTTATTTACTGTGGGTCTATGTTGGGTATCAATAATATGTTTTGCAAATGTAGATTTGTCAGCATGGTTATTTCTAAATGCAAAAATATGTTCTTTGTATCGGGTGTTAAAATTTCTAGAAGTTTGATCGATGTAGATTGCGTTACGTGTGCATTTCACAAATTTTGAATACCTATACAAATACAAAAGTAGCTTTTAAATCTTATAACATGACGCTTGATTTATTAGATTATTTCAAATAATTGATTGGAAGTATTATCACAGATGATGGTAAGTGTAGGAAAGGTCTGAAGAGGATCGCGATGGCAAAATAAGCATTCAATAACCAAAGTACTGTTCTCACTAATAAACATTTTAACCTGTCCATGAGGAACAAATGCAAGTCGTACGTGTATGGAGTATGGTAATGTATGGGGCGGAAACTTGGGCTGTAGTTAAGCAGGATATGAAGAGAATATAAGCTTTTGAAATGTAGACAAGAAAAATGTCAAAGACAGTGCAGGTTGATAGAAAGACGCTTCAAAGTTTGCTAGGAGAGGTGAACGAATAAAGAGGCTTGCTCAAAGAAATCGAGAGGAAGCTAAAATTTATTGGTCATATTATAAGACATAATAACTTCCCGATAACATTATTTGAAGGACATACGAGTACTTGAAATGTACACTGAATTATTGGCCCTTAAATAAGAGAAGTTTGTTATAAACAGCCCTTAAACTTCTACTTTTATCAAATAGATTTTTGTTATAATGATGTATTCTAATAGAAACATACATAGATGATATTAGTTTAATTAGATGGCCATAATGGCAAGTCAAAAGATTTTGTTCTCGAAAGTGAACTTCAAGTTTTTTAAATATGCTGTTTTGGTTTATTATAGTTTTTAATATTCGCATGTTTATTTCCTTTACATTTATAATCACCGCAGATTCATTTAAGTATGTTTGAAGAACTTTTTCTGCAATAGTGCAAATAGATATTACATCGTCAGATGGGTATGTGAGGAGTTGACCTTTGTCTTTCTGATCTATAAACGATGTTAATAACGCAGACCTCTCCCCAACAAGTTCACCCGCGCATTCTTCGCATCTCAGAGCTTTTGTTATTTTCCTTATTACATAGCCAGATATATATGTCACGACTTCTTTCTTAAACTCTGATATATTCATATCTAATATTTGAAGAACTGTGTCGTCGTCAAAATTATCTATTTGACTCATGTCTTCATCTGGTTCTTCAGATATTCGTTCTCGCCCACAAGTTTTATTTATTACCTCAATGGGTGACAGAATAGGAATTGCTTCCAAAGGGATACAATTTCCTTTAAATGAATCTTTTAATTCAAGATGCACCATCATCCTTTTATATGCACTTTTAAATTGCTTTGCTGATGGGTTATTGTTATAGCCTCCCATGGATCTAATTTGCCCAAAAAAAAGCTCAATATGATCCTGACTGATTTTGTAAGTCGGAAAATACAGCAAAAAATTATTGTCGGCAATTAAAGTTTTATAAACAAATTGCAAACTTTGTATGCAAAATAAAAAGCCAATTATACCCATTTTTCTACCACTCTCACACAGAAGCGTTCCATCAATTATCCTAAGTGACGTTAAATATTGTGATAGCTCTCTTAAAAATACATTAATGTTTTCAAAATTTTCTGCGTTTATTGCTTTCTTAAAATCTGAATTGTTTAAATTTCTAGAATTAAGAATGTCAAATAAATTGTTTATAAGTCGGATAAATTTCACAGTTCCCTCACATTCTTTGAACTCCTCAAGATGTAAAACTTCATTGCAATATTCCAAAGAATGTGCCACTGAGTGGCTAAAAAGTTGTGTGGCTAATTTAACCTTCATTTTTTGATTTGTATAAAATATATGCGATTTTCTTAATTTATTTGCCAAATGAACGCCCTCCTGATCCTGTAACTCATTTAATTTTACTAAATAATCCCACTTTATATTTTCCCCATTCTCATCAATTATTAATTTTTTATCGCCTAATGTGTTTCTTATCAGTTTGATCATATGACATGGATCAAAAAAGACTGCAATTTTCCTACCTGAACTAGGATCAACAAACGTAGAGTTAATGTTCCTCCAATTCAAATCGCAGCCAAGTTCTTTTGCTAACGTTAGGTTATTTGTTGCCCCATCAAAAGTTATTGAGACCACGTATATGCCCGACTCATTTAGTAGCGTTAAACACTGTAATACCAAATTTTGTTTTTGTGTACCCCTTAAAGAGTCGATTAAAAAATATCCAAGAGGAAGCTTCCATGATTGATTAATGCTAACAAGCATAAAAACAAGAGCTTCCTTGGCTACAGGGTTACAATCGGTCTCAAGATTTGTACCAAAATCTACAAACCCATAATATTTTACCCCATCCCATTCTATATGTTGGCGAATTGCCATCTCATCTATGACTAAAGAACATATAAGTTTTCCATCTGTGCTTTCTGATTTTGACTTTAATAAGTTGAACACCTCTGACGTAAAACCAGCTTCCCCATTAACGCTTTGATACCATCTAGATATAGTTTTTGGATGAGGAAGAGCCGAGTTAAATGTGTTTCTGACAAAACTGTAAGCTTTGGGAGAGTAATAATGCAGCGTAAGAGAAAAAGCTTTAAGTTGATTTTCATACTTATGTTTACGACCTAATTGTCTTTGTAAAAATTCTTCATTAGGTCCTATTTGCATTAATGTTTCTAATGTTTCGTCGGTTACTTTACCTTTTAGTTGTTTGATTATATTCGCAAGGGTTGCTGTTCTCTTCTTATAATGATGAACACTACTGCTGAGCCGTTTAATTTTTTTTCGTGCATCGAATAACTGCTTCTTCAGTTTACGTTTGCGCGGTGTAACAACCTATAAAAAATGTTCAATGATAAACCATTTATTTTCTCAAGTAAAATGAATATATAAACAAAATTTCCAACAACACATTTTGGTTAATAGTGGTTGAGATAAATTGCAAAACAGTTGTTTCTAACTTATTTAATCATGGACTATACAAACTTAAACACCATATAAAATGTGATGGAATAACATATTAGGTTTTTTAAAATTATACTGATTTCATAAACGGCAAAAACTGAATTTAACTCACCATTTCCTTCAAAGTGGGTGGCATTGAAGGTGTTTTCATTTCAGCAAATCCTAAACTACTAAACGATCTTTGCGGTACCTCTACAACAGTTTTCTCTTCATAAAAACCAGCACTTGTTGATGGCCGAGAATAATCCATTACAGGTACATTGCTACCAGACCAAGTACTAGTTGACGGGTCAGCTGCAAATGGCACATTGATAGCAGTTATATCAGTCATTGGCTGCTCGCCAAAAACGACTTGTGTTGATGGCTTGTTTGTTACCTGCATAAATAAATTTGAAACGAATACCATTAATGTAAATTTGCAGGGCTAATTAAATTACGATAAATATCATAACAATATATTACGTGAATGTAATTAGTAGCATAGTTACTAGAGATGAGCGATATATAGCTACCGGTGATTTAATCGCTTCTATTAAAAGATCGCTGTTAGCAGCTGTTATTAAAACACAAAACAACAGCGATTGTGAAAACCGAGATTTACACAAATCATTAGAGTAATTATTTCTATGAAATTCATCTTATACTAAAAACTCCATGACAAACAGCAATTGCTGTATTCATAATACACGCAATCGCAGTTTGTGCGAGCGAGTAGAAGTATCTGTATACTTTCCTTCTCGCCAGTATTAGAATACAACATTTCTCCTTTTCTTATAGGTAGAAAACGAAAAACTCATGATACAAATAACGCGAGATATGATAATGAGACTATCTATTTTTAGAACCGTCACGCGCATGGCGTCATGTGGTGAGTCCAATGCAATAATAATATGCTGTCGTACAGTGGAGTTTGACGTTTCATCACAACCCCTTAACAAATTAGGTATTTTACTGATATTTGAGTGCATACAGCTGGAATTAATTTTTTAAGATCAGAATACTATACTATGATTATGTGACATGATGATCAAATCAAGTTTATGAATGTTAACGCCCCCTGTAAATGTCTACGAACGTCTTCTCTACTTTTTAAGTTTGTGTGTGTATCACCAATGCTAATTCAGGGCTCCCCTTAATTATTATACTTCACTTATATATATATATATATATATATATATATATATATATATATATATATATATATATATATATATATATATATGTAATATAAAAATGGAATGGAATGTAACTTCAACCACATTAAACTGACGTATAGAAACTTTTTGATTGCGAATGACTTTGTGTTAAGTGTGTAGTTGGCCTTCTATAACGTTACTCACCATGTGATGTCATAGGAGGGGACGGGGCATATGCGCAATATCATATATCTTGTAAGTCATTATATCATGGAAAAACCTGCTGAATCTAAAATTAAAGCAGCACCGAACTGTAGCATATATATGCCTTCCAACTTTTTCATTATATTAAAATAAAAATAATATGTAGATTTCTCTCATCGTATATTCTTGTAATATGCTAATTTTATAGAACTTCTATTAATAGTAAAAATCTGAGTAGTTTTAAAATTAATATAATTTAAAAGCTATCTGAAGATCATATTGTGGTTTCAATTAAGCGGTTAACACTAACACCTTGTAAGTGTTTAAAATAATAGCATACGCACATGCAGCATTGTAAATGGCTAAACCACAATCGCAGTAGCTGTTTAAAGTCCCTGTTATTTAAAAATAGCCATCACTGATAGCAGTGCCATTGAAAAACCGCTGTTTGGCTATATATATATATATATATATATATATATATATATATATATATATATATATATATATATATATATATATATATATATCACTAATAGTTACATAAATTAATAACCTTGATTCAGTACTTACCAATACAGGTATAGAACTTTTTTTTAAGTATACTGCAAAAGGTGATTTTTCTAAATCATAAGATTCCTCGGTAAAATGTAAATTGCACACATTTGAGTTCATAAAAATATCTTCATCGCTTAAATTTAATGCTCGTTTCCAAGCCTCGTATCTTTCACCAGCTTTGGGAAATCTGAAAATAATATCTCGAATTATCTACTTTATCAGTGACTGAACCTCTAGAAAGATGCAGTAATAGATAAAACGAAACTATTCTACTTTTTTTCTGCTTCTACTGGAACTACATAGGTAAATACATCTAATTCAAATAATAATTGCCAAACAAAATGCTTAATTTCATTACAAATATTCAATAAATAATGCATTATTAAGATTTTATTTCTTAAAAAAACACAATTGACAATAATAAATGCTAAAGATTTAACAAAAGCAATACAATGTGTAAATACGGACCTGTGAAAACCAATAAACATTTGGCGCCAAACAAGGAAACAGAAGACATGTAAACAACTTACCGAAATAAATGCACAGTTGCTTTATCCTTTTCATAATTGGCACTTTTATTGTACATACAGTTCTTCACAATACACCTTGGCATTTTTTAACTTTTACACTCTTAAAACACTGCTAAAAAACGGCAAAACACACAAGATAACCTCTAATCGCAAATCAACAAACACTTCAAATACTTGTTGACAGCTGACAATAACTTCAAGAGCGGTTGGGGGAACGAATCAAAACAAAACACATTAGCGCGTTATTCAAAATTTTGTTTGTGATTGGACGGTGACAGGAGTGGGAAATCGACAGGCTGCAAACTCGGCTTTGTTCCCTCTAACATATACAACCTCTTTGGTCGGCCTGTACGTCTGTCTGTTAGTATGAACGCGTAAAAGTCACAAAACATATAGAGAACTTGATTCTGGAACGAAAATTTTTCGTCTGTCGGTCGATTGATCTGTCGACCTGTACGTCTGTCTGTTAGAAGGGGTAATAACTTTCGAACGAATTGAGATATCATCTTCAAATTTGGTATCCCGTTAGCACCCGACAAAGGAACGTTTAGAATTGTTTTTGGGTAACATCGCTTCAAGGGTGTGTGACAAACGAGGGTAAAAAACGGCATTTTTTTATTTAAAACTTGAGTCATGAAACGTTTCAGAAGTTTTCGGGTACAGGAATACGAATATTGTGTTTGTGGTGAAGTCATGCCCCTAAATTCGTTTCATGAAATGTCTTTCTGTGGAGAGTAGATTATCACAGCTATGTGGAAGTTGTAATTCAATTTGCAGCATTATTTTTAATTTATTTGTTACTTAATTACGGATAATTTTTCAGGACACACCAAAACTATGTAACCTACAAGGATCTCTGTACCGTCAAAAATGGTTTCACATAGAAGCTGGTTATAGATGTTACTCTTACACAAATCCAAACAGATTCAAACCCTACGCCAAGTTTAATCGGACGGAATATGCTGTATTTGATTGCTTAAATACAAATACTACGTTACATGTTTCAAGGGTAATGGGTAATTATGCCAAAAGTTTGATTTTTTGTTATTTATTAAAACTTACCCAGGCAATGGTAAAAATAAATAGTACTTCTGTTCTACTGAACCATTAAACGTTAAAATTCTGGTAGTCTATGATAGCATTTATAAATACACTTTTAAAAATCCAAATCATCACAACACATTTTTAAGACCTGATGATCGTTTCTCTCACCCCCTGTAACACTCGGGACCCCTTTTTAAAAGTAATTCCCAATCTCTCTTCGAACTGGGTCCGTCAATTATTGACTTCCCATGACCTGACCTGACCTAACCTGACCTTGTGTTGGTTTCTGACCCAGGACTTAATGGCTCCCCTGGAAGTGCTCTTCGACACGCCCAGAGCCGGTTCTGGTCACATAAATGGTTCTGCTGATCCTCTCCTCGCGAGACTGTCAGATTCTTCATTGCATTTGACCCTCGAGTGAGCCGGCACCCAGATGAGGGCCACCTCATTCTGCCCAGCCAGGTCGCTCGTCTCGTCTCGGCACTCACTCACCAGCCAGGAATTGACCCGTGGGCTACTTAGTGCCTTAAGGGCTGCCTGGCTGTCTGTGGCTATGAGGATCCGCTTGTTGGTGTAGCCCCTCCTCTTGTTCTCCCGCACACAGTGCAGGATGGCGTACATCTCGGCCTGAAACACCGTTCCATGGGCTCCGAGGGAAATACTATGACTTATCCTCGGTCCTTCCGAGTAAACACCTGCCCCCGTCCCACGCTCCCCGCCGGATCCGTCTGTGAACCAGACGAGCGCGTCCCGTGGTATGCCCGGCGTCTCCTCCCGCCATGCCTGGCGGTCGGGGATTTCCACTGTAAAGTTGTTTTCCCTGCACATTCGCAGGCTCGCGAGGTCTGACCTCATTTCAAATATGGGCTCCTTCACGATCTCCTGAATTTTGCAGTGGCCCCTGAAGCCTGGGTTGATCTTCAGTCTACCATTGCAGGCTAGTCTGTATAGTCCTAGCCTGGCCTCCCCCATAATAACTAAGTGAAGGGGGGGGGGCAGATCCAGCAACACCTCCATCGCGGCTGTTGGGGTTGAAGACATGGCCCCTGTGATGCCTAGGCAAGCCTTTGGATATTGCCTAGTTTTTGTTTGGCACTGGACTGTGTCACCTTAGGCCACCAGACCAGTGCCGCATACGTTAACGATGGTCTGACCACCCTTGTGTACAGCCAGTGGGCCATACTAGGTCTTAGTCCCCACGTTTTTCCATATAGCCGCCTAGTGACGGCTAAGGTCATGACTGCCTTACGCAGTATTTTTCCAATGTGACCATTCCAGGTTAGCTTAGAGTCCAATACGACCCTAAGATATTTTACCTCCCTGGCCATTGGAACGCTCCTACCGTATAGAGTGAGAGTTATATGGCTGTCGCACTTCCTCCTCCTCGTAAACGGCTCACCTCGAGCCCTTGATCAACCGTCCAGCCTTCCACCGCTTTCAGTGCAGTCTGCATGCGCTCCCACACTGCCTGTGTGACCTTTTCTCGGACTATGATGACAATGTCGTCCGCATAGCCTTGTACCTCATACCCCCCTCCCTAGAGCCTCCCCAGCAGGCCGTCCACGACTAGGCACCAGAGCAAGGAAGACAGAACGCTCCCCTGCGGACACCCCGCCGCGACCCCCGCCAGCAGAGTACCTCCTGCGAGTGAGGTGAACACCGCCCTGTCCCTGAGCATGGAACCGATCCACCTGCAGCAGGTCTCCTCTATTCCACGCTCCCGGGCAGCTGCCAGATTCTATCCGAACGAGGTGTTGCTAAACGCCCCCTCTATGTCTAGGAAGGCCCCCAACGCCACCTCCCTGTTCTCCAGCGTATTCTCCAGTTTCAGCACCAGTTGGTGCAGTGCTGTTTCTGTTGAGAATCCTGCTCTGTATGCATATTGTCCGCAGTGTAGGAGATATGCTTCCAGTACACCGCCCCTAATGTGCCGGTCGAGCAGTTTTTCCACTATTTTTAGTAAGAAGGACATGAGACTTATTGGGCTCAGGGACTTTGCCTGGTCTGTTGAACGCCCAGGTTTAGGAACAACCCTGGCCAGTCTCCATGTCCTTGGAATGTACCCCAGAGCCAGGCTGGCCCTCATAATGAGGGTAAGCACCGGCGCCAGTATATCTATCCCCTGATGGGCATTATTCCATCAAATCCCGGCGATTTGTATGGCTTGAAGCTGTTAATGGCCCATCTGCTTTTGCTTCAGGTAACCACCTCTTTAGAGACTGTCCAGTCTACTCTAGATGCCCGCCTATAAGGGGCCTCTATTTTTTAGTGTTCCCAGTCCGGAGGTGATTGGTTTATTATGTTACAGCTGGGGAAGTGCGCCTGGAGTAAAATCTTCATAGTTTCCTCTCACGAACTTGTAAAGCCTCCCGTTGATGTTCTAAGGGAGCTTATGTTAGTCTGAGGGCCCTTGGACAGGATCTTGTGTAGTCGAGCACTCTCGAACGTGTTTTCCACTTACTACATAGTAAAATTCAAGTTTCTAAGTTTATATAAAATTGAGTTTTTCAAAGTTGACTTTTCTTTCGAACAAAATTTTTCCCCGAAAATTACAAAGTCATTTTAATGACATTTTGCGTATATGTTGCCTTCGGAAAGACCTTACCATATACTAAAATTCAACTTTCTAGGTTTATAGGAAATTCATTTATCCAAGTTTGAGGCATTTAATAAAAATGCACTACCATAACGCACTTGCTGCGTCCCGAAATTTGGGAAGATTATGTTACAAACCCGCCTACTAAGTCTGGTTGCCATAGGTTTAATATTGCCGGAGACATAAAAATTTTCCGGGAAAAACTAGTCCAATTTTGCTCGCCAACAAACCTATCCAAGCCACTCACAAAGGGACGGTACCTACGAAATTTTATTAAAATCAGCACATAATTTTTTGAGTCACCAGTATGACACATGAATATGAATATATATATATATATATATATATATATATATATATATATATATATATATATATATATATATATATATATATATATATATATAAAGACAAGAGATCAAATATTTTAGCCGATTTTAAATGACAGGTAGGTGTTTTGTTTTAAGATTAAACTTTTAAGATAGTTTTTTTACAAAGTATATAATAATTATAACAATTACTGTTATTCATAAACTCATCATATTGCAGCTGGATAATGGAAAACTTTTATGGTATGATTTTAAGAATGAAACTGCACTGGAATATATAAAAGCCACTTTTAAGAAAGACGCTTATTATGAGTTATGGTTGGAGTGTTGCAAAGAGGCTGATGTGTGCTGCATTAATGTCATGAATAATACTAATGTATTTCGTGGTACGTATCTTTTTATTTAACCTATTTTTTTTTATCGAAAACATTACACATTTATAAAGCGAATGACCGTTATTTTTCGCTAGTATCACACAAGTTTCTGCCTATGTTTGTGACTGTATATTGTACGGGCAAAAAAAAAAGGTGCAGGCAAGGTAATTACAAGTGTTTAATATAAGAGACAGGCTTAGAATATTGTATATTTGAGTGGAGGGTGCTGTCATCCGCGTAACTGGGAACTGGGTTGGATGTTCTAGAGAAGACGTCATTGATTTGGAGAAGAAAAAAAAGTAGGGGCTAAAGCTCAACCTTGTGGCACTCCTGCATTAATTGGATACAGTTTAGAGAAATGGCCATCCACGACAACAGAAATGCTCCTGTTGGAGGGGAAATTTTTTGTCCATGTACATAGTTTTGGTGGTAGGCCATAGGCCAGAAGTTGATTAATAGCGCAGCGTGCCAGACCTGGTCGAATGCTTTGTTTTTCAAGAAATTTTATTCGGTGTTTATATACTTTTCCATATACTCATCCATAGAGACGACTGAAAGAAGAGAAATAGGACGGTAGTTGCTTAGAAGCGCTTTGCATCCTTTCTTGGGGACCGGTTTGACTCCAACAGTATAAAATTGCTGGGATCTCGTCAAATCAGAGGTTTTCCTGGACTGTTGGTGATTGAACATTTGGAGGTGGGTTGGGAGTAGAATTGCCGGCGAATAACGATGCAAAAAGTTCGGCGTGGTCAGGGCGGTAGAAACAATTTCGTCCCCTGAAACAAGAGGTGGGAACGTGCTTCTGCAGAAATTATTCCCAATAGATTTAGCAAGAGTCCAGAAGGATTTGCTGCTGTTGGAGCCTGGGAGGACTTTGTTTTTGATGTGGTTATTAAACGAGTTTCTTGCCTCAGAAAGAATGCGGACATAGCGGTGTCTTGCGTCGTTAAATGCTTGACGGTTTCTTGACTGGGATTGTGTAGAAGCGTTTTTGTGAGCTTTGACCTTTTCAAGTCTGGCCGTGTCACAAGATTTAGAGAACCAGGGCATTTGAGTGGCTGAAGAGGTTTTCTGGGTACGTGGAATAAATAATGCCATGCCAGCTTGGATGATTTCGGTGACGTTTTGTGAGATATCAGAGGGGTCAGGATGAGAGAAACATACAGACGCCCATGGAAATGAGGAAATGTAATCCCGAATTTCGTCCCAGTTGGCGGAGTTTTAGTGCCAAAAGATACGTGGGTGTGATGACTGTGTGACCTCGGGTTGCATTGCGCAGGAAGTAGTGACCATGCCGTGGTCTGAGCGACCAAGGGAGCGGTGACTGATGTCTTATAGCATTCAGGTTTTGTAGTAAAAAGGAGATCCAAGGGATTTGAGCTGTGTGTTGAGATGCGAGGAAAGTAAGTAGGTTGCTGGACCATATTGGCTTAAGAATTTCTGACTGCGAAGGCCTCCACTGCTCTCGCTTTTGGATCGGGTTTTGAATATCCTAGCCATTCTTTATGTTGGACATTGAAGTCACCAAGAATAGTGACCTCGGAGGAAGGGTTTTCAGAAATCAGATGGTCGGTTTTTCAGAAAGGTAGTCGAAGAGCTGTACAAAGTTGTTGTCAGAAGGTGACCGGTAAATGCAGAGATGAATTTAGTTGCAGACATTTTTACCCAAAATATATCTTTTCTTCCAGTTTACCTATTGGGGAGTCTGATGCAGGGTAGATTGCTACGGACGTATGCGCACACACCTCCATGCAATCTAAAGGAAGTAAGGAGCTCATACCCCGGGAAATTAGGGTGATTAGTGGCTGTTTTGGCACTGATTTGGGTTTCGGTGAGGAAGAGGGGTTGGGGCCTATTAGCCTGTAGGAAATGGTGGACGGAGTTTGGGTTAGAATTTAGGCCACATATATTCGAGAAGGATATGTTAAATCTTGATGCCGGCGCCCCCTGTACACCCCTCTCTTTACTATCACGTAAAGGAAAAGTCCACTACCACCTACCTGACTCCGATTAGTCGCCTCTTACGACAGACAGGAGTTACCTTGGGCCTATTCTTTTAGTTAGTACCGGACCCACAAGGAAAATATATTACAGCTATATCTATCTGATGATGTCCCAAATATTTTGTTAAATTGTTTTTATTTTGCACAATGGATCGAGCATTCCATTGTATAATTCTAAAGTTTTTGTTAATTGTGTTAGTCAGTAGAATGCTTATCGTCACTAATTATCATATTTGTATCACTATATATACATGAATTAACAAAGCGTCCTATATTTTATGGCACATTAATGTCCAAATTTTGGTATTCTGGCTTATTATGTTTAAGGTACTTATTTAAAAGTGTTTCAATCTGTTCTATTAAATTTTCCTTATCAAATGATAATAATTTTTGTAGTGCATGGTTTTGTAATGTATATTTTACTTTTATCTGGTGAGTTGGGAAATTTTTCTGGTGTATCTGGGAGGAAAAATCTATCATTTGTCGTGATAGTGGCATATGATGGTTTTTGACATCTTATTTCGGCATCTCGAAATGAAACATTTTCAAATGCGATGATTTTTTAAATATTTTTTTTGTTTTTCGTAAACTGGGCAAGCTTTTGATATTGACTTATGTTCGTCGGATTTGCAGTAAATACATTTTTTCCCTATCTTCATGTTCTTCACCTCAATTAATGCTGCGTACCTTCCCTTTGCACTGATTCCTAGTGTGTCCGTACCGTAAACATTGTGAACACTGGATAACAGGGTGAACATAGGGTTCAACGATAAATTTGCATAGGTTTATTTATACGACCGGTGGTATTTCGGTTCCTAAAAATTTAATTATAAGTAGTTGTCTTTTAACTAACTTTAAATTACCATCTGTATCCGTTACTCGCTTCATCATTCTTTTAACATCTACTAAATTTTTACCCGAAAAAAATTGTTTTTTTAAATAACTTTCTTCAAACATAGTGACAACCATTCTAACGATACCTTTTTTGTGAGTGAAAAATGTGGTGATGCACGGAATTAGATTATTATCTACTATTTGTCTATAATTTGCTTATTTGTTAGCGACTTCAGATGTTTTACAAATAACTTTGACAGTATTTAAACCTACTGGCTTGGTATCAAGTATACCTTCGCGGAATTCTTTATCGGAATACAAATAGTGGCCCACTCTGAGAGGAAACAATTGCCCAATATTTTCCCTATGATCAATAAAGATATTATAAGGTCCCTTGTCTGCACGTCTATATTTATTCTCAAAGTTGTAGTGCACTTCTTCTCCGGATGATTTATTTAAATTATTATCACTTACCTTATCTTAACTGTTTTGAGTCTCGATAATGGGCGGCTATCCGCCGCCCGATTCCACACTCATGACATGTTTAATAACTTGATTATTTTATAGTATATATTTTGTTTGCAACTAGTATTACTTGCTGTTACCTAGTTTATGTCACCAAACACAATAATAACACCACAGTAGACAAACTTTGCACCCAGAAGTCTTAGACTTGTGCGGGGGGAGCTTACATAGAAATGTCGAAAAAGAACACCACCCATAACTCATCAGAAGCCGGCCTTTTCACATTCGAGTGAAAAAGACCGACTGACTGAATACGGGACTCGAACCCGCGATCTCCTAGTCCGATTCGAGAGCTTACCAACCTCACGAACTAAGCTATTCGGCCTATTTAACAATGTATCAACTTATGTTATATATTATTTTAATCACTATTTAAATAACTTGTAGAAATAAACTATAGTATACAGACACCTTGACGACAAATAATGTCTACTTCAAATGGATTTTTTGCAAAAGTTTTATCAAATTAACACCTGAAACAGAAATCTAGGACTTGGTACATAGTTTACATTTTAGAATGAGTACCTGCGTACCAAATTTGGTTGCCCCAACTTTGTTATTTCCGGAGATATAAAAATTTTCCGAAAGAACACATAAAATTTTCGGGCAAGCGACCAAGTAGATTTTCCTGGCTTACAAACTTATTCAAGCCACTTGCAAAAGGAAGGTGTACCCACCAAATTTTAGTTAACGATGTGATATATATACATATACATATACATATATATATATATATATATATATATATATATATATATATATATATATATATATATATACTCATACTCATTTATTAGTGGTCAAAATTATACATTATGTCTTACAAAGAAGCTGTGCTTATATATATATATATATATATATATATATATATATATATATATATATATATATATATATATATATATATATATATATATATATATATATATATATATATATATCTTTAGGAATATTGCACTACACTGTAATCACTTTTAAATATACACTTTATTTGTTTTCTGTGCGTTTGTTATTTCTTATTGGTTTGCGTGGACTGCAGTTTCGAACCGTCCCGGTTCATCATCAGCACGCTACTGGCTGCTATCGCTCCTGTCTGGTCTACGTCGGAGATTGTAGGTGGCGGAAAATATTACATCCAAGAAGATGGACTACCAATGGGATCTCCACTCTCAAGCATTATGGCAGAAATATACATACAACAGTTAGAAGATAAAATCAACACCATCATAAAAGAGACAGACCCAAACATCAAATGGATAAGATACGTCGATGATATATTAACAATATACGACAATCAAAAAACCAACATAGACAATATCCTCGAAAAAATAAACCAAATTAACAGAAACATAAAATTTACAATAGAAAAAGAATCAAACAACACCATAAACTTCCTAGACTTAACACTAATCAGAAAAGAAAACCAGATTGAATACAAAATATACAGAAAACCCACACAAACAGACATCACTATACCTAAACACTCACTACACCCACATACACACAAAATGGCCGCATACAGATACTTAATAAACAGAATGCTAAATATACCACTTCATAACGACGAACGAGAAAAGGAGTACAACATCATAATACAAATAGCAGAAAGAAATGGATACAACAAAAAAACAATAGAAAAGCTAGTAAAACAAATCAAAAACAAACAAATCAACAAAACTGAAAACAAAACACCGGAAACAAACACAAAATACACAACATTCACTTATAACCACCACATCAAAAAAATAACACAAACACTCAAACAATATGACTTAAAAATGAGCTACAAAACCAATAACAAAATAATAAACAAAATAAATAAAAAACAAGAACACAACCCACATGAATTAAACGGAATATATCAAATAGAATGTAACACATGCAATAAAAAATATATAGGAATGACAAAGAAATCAATAGAAACAAGATTCAAAGAACATATAACAGCATTAGATAAAATTCACATACCTAGCTACAAATCAAACGTAGCTACACACATTCACGACACAAAACACCAAAAACCAGACATCACCCAATTAAAACTAATGAAACATGTTAAAGACCACAAAAAAAAATGAAAATCTGGGAACAATACTACATTCAAAAAACAAACAATAGAAAACAATTAATGCCAGAACAAATCCAAGTACAAACATTTAAACAAAACTTAATAAAGGCCATACAAATAGACAAATTATTAAACCACAGTGATCAAGACAGGAGACCGATACACACGACACAGTCCGAAGGCACAACCAATCAGAGAACAGGAAACCGACCACTAGAAGCTCACGGCGCATGCGCCACCTAGAATCTCTGACGTAGACCAGACAGGAGCGATAGCAGCCAGTAGCGTGCTGATGATGAACCGGGACGGTTCGAAACTGCAGTCCACGCAAACCAATAAGAAATCACAAACGTACAGCAAACAAATAATAATAATATATATATATATATATATATATATATATATATATATATATATATATATATATATATATATATATAACTGCAATCCAATTACACTCATTTTAACTTTAAGTAAAATACTGAAAATGGCCTTGAAAAGTAGAATAATAGATTTTCTGGACAAACATAAGGTAATTTCAGTTTGGGTTTAGAAAAAATTCGTCAGCAGAGGATTCAATTGCACTTACCTGAAACATTTATAGAGCCTGGGATTATAAAAATGTTCTCTGTGCACCTACTGAAAGCATCCGACAGTGTCTGGCATCAAAATCTGTTTGAAGCGTATCGTTTTAGAGGCAATACCTATAAATTGATTAAATGCTACCTTACGAATAGGCTAAAGTATGTTAAAATAAGCGGTGAGCGAGACTGAAATTATGGATTATGGTGTCCCACAAGGTACTGTCTTAGGACCCATACTATTTATCATTTATATTAATGACCTTCTTGCCACCTCATGTGATGGAGACATCTTAAGTTTCGTCGATGACACGGTGATGTATTGCGAATCTGAATCCTTGAGCTCCGTAAAGATAAAAGCGTAGACAAATTTTGGCATTATTAAGGAATGGTTTCATAATAATCTGTTGACAATTAATAGACAAGACCAAATTTATAGTCTTTACGTGCTACGTTAGCAGTCAGCCTGATTTAACAAGACTAACATAAAACATAAGATATAAAGTACGTTATGACAAAGAACTTACTTTTCTTATTGCCTGTATTACAATAAGGTCGAAGGGAGTTGAATGTAAGGGCGAAGTTTTCAATTGACGTGTTTCACACTGTATACAAGTTGGATGTTTTAAACTTCGCTTCTCGTTAACTATTTATTTTAAAAAACATCAACCAAAAGGCATTTTATAAACTTTAAAAGTAGGTAAACATTTTATGATAGTAATAACAAAATATATGTGATAAGAGACACAAGACTAGTTGAATATAAAATATTTTACTGTGTAACTTATACAGGCACTATTTATTTTAATAGTACATATAAATTATTATTATATTTTAGGCTCAACACATTGTCCAGCCATTTGGGACTCATGGAGTTGTTTTGCACCAGCTAGCGCAAACAGCATTGCTAAAATGACTTGCAGCAAGCAGGCGTATTCTTCTACACCTTTATGTGACTGTAAGTTTATTGTTATTTATACCTACAAATTTATTGTAACTCTAAAATTTAAGATTTTGCTCCCCTTCTGAATGTCTATATTACACATTTGTAAGTGGATTTTGGAGATATATTACCTGTGTAGATTGTAGGATGCCATCACTTTATAAAGAAATGCAGTTGATGTTCTTTATTTCTCTGATCGTTACTATTTCGTCAAAAAATAGTCTACTATTCAAATTGGAACATTACGTTATTTGTGGCCCTCTGCTAAACTATATCAGAAACTCTCTTTTCTCGTTACTGTTTCGTCAAAAAATAGTGCTAAAAATTGAATCATAACTTTCACATAGCTATGGTAATCTACTCTTTTGCGAAAAAAATTCATATTAAATTCAGGGTCCATGACTTGACCACAAAAAATATTTGTATCCCTGTACCTACAAACTTCTGAAACATTATATTACTCGAGTTTTAACGAAAGAATATTAACTTTCACGAAATCACTCCTCATTTATCCTTTACCCCTTAAAGCGATCTTAAACAATTCAAAGCGTTCCTTTGTCGGGTGCTAACTAGATATCAAATTTAATGATGATATCTCAATCCGTTCGAAAGTTATTGCGCCTAATAACAGACAGACGTACAGGCCGACAAACCGATCGACCGACAGGCTGACAAGAAAATTCGTTCGAGAATGAAGTTTTCTATATGTTTAGAGACATTTTGCGCAGTTTCAGCAAAACATTCGAAATTTCTGTCATTGATATTCCACCCCTACACATTCAACCTCTAAATTAATTCAGCACAGAATACCAGATGTTTGACAAAATTAGAAGTTTTCTAATAAACAAACCCTAAAACCTTATATTACTCGAGTTTTAAGAAAAAAAATCAATTTTCACCAATTCATGCCCTACCTACTGGAGCGATCTTATCCAAATACGATGCCGACCGTTCGTTTGTCGGGTGCTAACTGTATCCCAAATTTGAAGACGATCTCTCAATTCGTTCTACAGTTATCGTTGCTACTAACAGACAGGCATACACACCAATAGACAGACAGACCGACAAACCGAAAATTTTGAATTTTTTGTCGCCGATGCCATACTTTCAAACATATCGACGATGTGTAAGAAATTGTCTACTGCTCAAATTAGAACATTATGTTATTTTGGCCCCGTCGTGAGCTGGATGAAAAACTTTCGCTCTATTCGTTACTATTTCGTCCAGAAAATCGCCTACTGATTAAATTGGGCCATTAGAGTATATGTGGCCCTGTGCTGAGGTGAAGTAAAAACTTTTTCTCGTCGTTAATATTTCGTCAAAAACGTATCTACTGTCCAAATCGAACAATTCCTTACCTAACACATAGTATAAGTATAATGTGTACGATTAAGTAGTATAGAATTTTTCATCTTCTCGTGACGCCAGCTTTGTTAGGTCGTTAAAAGATGTGTTGTGGGGGATTTGGGTTCTCCAAGTGTACTTATTAGTGCTCATCACAGATTCCAATCTTCATTTAGTGGATTAAAAAGTTGCCTACTATTCAAATTAGAACATTGCGGTATTTGTGGCGCCGTGTTTAGCTGAATTAAAAGCTTTCCCTGATCGTTAGTACTTCAGATACTATTTAAGTTAGAACATTACGGTATTTTTGGCGCCGTGCTAATCTTGAGCAAAAACTTTTTTCTGGTTGTAACAATTTTGTAGAAAAATTGTTTGCTGTTTAAATTGAAACATTATGGTATCTGTACTTCTTGCTGTGCTGGATCAAAAATGTTCTTCCTGATTGCCACCATATCGTTGAAGTTGCACAAACCACATCATCGCATCAGTGTGTTCGTGATGAAGTGCTCTCCGCTACCGGCCCATTTAAGTGTGATTACGCCTTTCAAGCGGGCGCTTCCACCATTTGTGTTCGAATTTGGCAATTATTCTACGAAAGGATAGTTATATTCTCACCATAATTAAAACAGAACCTCGGTGGTTTAGGGGTAAGAACGTGTGCCTCTGAACCGAAGGGTACTGGGTTCGATCCCAGCGTACTCCTTTGACTTTTTCATTACAAACTGTAACATTAACATCAACCGAGGTTCTGGCATCGTATTTGAGCAAGTTGAATGTCTGCACGTTTCGCCCTTCGAAGAGGCCGTAAAGCCATTGGTCCCGTGTCCATGCGATGTTGGGCACATTAAACATCCTTACCCTCCTTACATAAAGGCAGGGGTTCGGCAAAATTTCCAGGATAGTGAGGTGAAACTGCTCCCTGGCGTCGGTGATTAGCCATAGTCGCGGAAATAGGCCGACGTTAAAGAAACAAAAACACACACACATAATTAAAACCGCAGACCGGTTTATAATTATGTTGAGAATACATCTAGCCTTACATACATTGCGCCTATATTAGGGAAGAAATGGGCCAGGGCTGACAATTTACAAAATTGTTACTTGGTTGTACACAGTCTCTATTTTATAAAATTTTGTATGCGACCCAGTCGCACGTCTCACAAATTATTCTAAGAACGAATTTAACTTGTGGCTCTATGGGCAAGCCGACCAGCGCAACACCTCCTAGAGACAAGGCCTAAAATCTTAAACTGTGACGTCATCACTAGTAGGCCATTAGTCTTTTACACTGGTAAAATATATACATTTTATTTAAAATGAAAATGTACTATTAGAGATGTTGTTATCAATTTTAGTGGAATTAAAATGGATCATGACATATACTTATTTTTCTTTTATATATATTAGTACATATTTTCACTTAACTACAATAAGTATCTACATTAGATTATAGATATATATTTCGCTTAAACTGACACAATTAGTGAATTTGAATTTGAAATATAAAGACAAGGAGGCAGGTTGTAAATAAAAAGAATTATTGTCATAGACACTTTTATTGGTCATAAATTAATTGATATACAAGCTGTAGCTGTAATACTTTGAAGCAGCGCTACATTAAGTTTTTTTTAATCAAATCAAATGCACATATATACAACAAAATTAGGTACAAGAATATGCAGCATCAATAATATCCACAATAGTAATACATAATCAGTAATATAATCCAACAAATATATAACGATCAGAAAGATGCAAAAAAAGTAGAACAATATGATAACATGAATAATAGGATATAGAATAACAGAATAATAGGAACATCATAACCACAAAGCAACTCCTATAATTAGGCAGACAAGTCTTTTTCGCCACACATAAATATTATATAATACAGCTATCTACTTCTCTACTCACTGCAAATGCACAATATTACAAAGTTACTGTTGGCCTAAACCTCTTGCATTCTGACACAGTTTTGTTTTTTACAATATCATTTCGTTTCTTAGAATAATTGTTGAGAAAAATATTTGAAACGGTGTGCAGTATTTTTTTCAATAAGTCATAGGTAGAATGTTTTGGGCAATTGTGTCCTAAAAATAATTTATAGTCAATCTTAGTACAGCTTGCAAAAGCTAACGTTTTGATAACTTGGCGTTGATTTTTTTCTTTTAAAAACTCTAATTCATTATGTAACATTTTTTGAAATGTCACATAACTGTATGCAATGGAAGTAACCACATCTTCGCTGGGATAAGATAAGCCTCCCCTATCAGTTGCGGCTATTAAATTTGAAGCCACACCACCATGATTAACTAAAAAAGTTTTACAATAATCACATTTAAATTTTTTGTTTGCTGAATATGAAGCATAACCTGCTATGTACACAAGTAGTGGCCATAGATTGTCCTCAATATTATTTATATCATCTTCGTTAACCTCACATGCATTTTGCAATAAAGGTGTTACATTTATGACAGATTCAAAAGTCATTTCATCCTGGTTATCTTCAATAAATGCAGATAAGTCTTCTACAGTAACCTCTATGCTACCAAATGTTTTTGAATTTAATACTAGTGGTGCCACACTTTGCATACGAAGTTTGTTCTCCGATTCAAAAACTTGACGAATGGAAATGTGATACTGTGCCCCAGCTTGCTGACGATATTTTCCGAACCGCTCTTCTAATTTATCTGTTTGAATTTGCCCACAAAGAAAAAAACTGAATTGCTTTACTTCCAAACAGTAGGTACACATCTTTATTAGAGCATCTGTTGGGTGAATCAATGCAAAGTGTGTTTCTTTGGTTAATTTCCCATCACCCTCTTGCATTTCCCATTTTTTCAGCCAATTTAAAAAATCTTTAAAAAAGTCTAAATTGTGTGTTGAGTTTTTGGTAATTGGTTCTTAGAAAATATTTCTAAGCCGTTTACCTTTCAACATTGATTTCACATTTACTATATCCCACCATTTACATATTATATCAATATATATAGCAGTGTCCTCAAAGCTTTCAAAATGTTTTTGTGGGCCAAGTTCTTGTAACGCTATGACAGTACTCTTATTGAACACCTGTAAAGCCAGCTTCACATTCTGTCGTTCAAGTGAACTAGGATATAAAGCCTTTAATAACAGCGTATACCCATATTTTAAAATATTTTCTTTCTCTGTTGCATGCATTTGTTTCAGACTGTTAAATGAAGCCAACCTCACAGTGTTCTCTTTAAAATCAGGGTACTTCATACATTGATTTGGTTTCTGATTTATCCAGTTGTTGCGGATATTTGTTAAAATATGTACCGAATCTATTAAAAAGAATAAAGGTCTAGTAGAGTCTTTTGGATTACGGTACACATTAGTTACCTCTGGTGGATTGCAAAAGTAGGACATTGCTTTTTTATTAATTGAATTATTGTCAGAAACAACAGCTAAAACTTCAAAACCAATATTTTCCAAGCCCAATATAACTTTATTTATATATTCAAATAACGTGTTTGCTTGAAGAGTTTTCACAGGAATTATATGGACAACATCTTTGTATGCCGATAACATACTATTTATCATGAAAACATGGGCACTAGTTGCACTTTCCAAACAATTATGAGCGTTTCCCACTACATTTCCCCCTTTATAATCTATATATGGTTTTATGTGAATTTCATCAAGCATCAAAACTACCACTTTATCTTCACTATTCAGCAATTTAAATTTTGTACAAACATAATTCAGAAATGTAGAATCATGTTGTTCGAAACGAGGATTAGTAGAAAAAGTAGAACAAACCGTTCTTATTGTACAGGATGAAGGCAAAGACAGAATATGCGAATTACGGATAAACTTATATGCATGTGGAGAAATTGAATACACTAGACCACAATACAAAACTGTTTTCCAGGAAAATCTAAATTTATATTTATTAACAGTCAACAAATTTACCTGTTCGTGTAGGAATTCTATATGCTCTTTCTGTTCAGGTAATTTTAAAATTAGAGAACCTAATACATCAGACATTAAAGTTATGTCTTCTTTCACAGAACGATCTTCAGAAACAGCAAGCAAAGATTTAGCTGCTGCATTCAAAATATTTTCCACTTGATTTATATTGTTCACTGTTATCGGAAGTTTTATTCTTCCTGCCAAACTTTTGATTTCCACGTTGCCACAAAAGACACGCACATTTAAACCTTCACACACTGTCACACAACACTTTACAACAGGGCAAGGATTTTCATCTATGTACAATATGTACACAGTTGTTTCGTTTCTTGAGAAAATCCATTTGCCTTTGGCAAAATCGTTTAATTTTGAAAAGAGCTCCTTTATATTTATAAATTCAGTTTTTTCTCTGTAAGCTTGTTGAGTTTCTAAACTTTTTTTTACAGCATCTTCTATCATTGCACACTCAAGGCGTATTGTCTTCTCGTCCGGACCTTCCCGACGAGTTGGTTCAGGGTTTGAAAGATATTGGGGGCAACCAGGTAACAAACCTGGAATAGCACCTGTAATAATAATAAAAAACAATTAAAAAAACTAGTTATTTACTGATTAAAAACTTTCTATAATTTTACTAACTTACATAGTTACAACTTATTTAAATACCTATTCAATATTACCAAGGCTGACATAACTACAGCTACATTTACAATCTTGAACAAATCATTAAGAATCAACTAACCTTTCCTCAAACGCGGACGAAGTAATGATGTTGTCAATTTTTCTCCTGTGGCCTCTACATAATAGCTTGTTGTATGCTCGATGTCATGTGAATTAAAATGCAATTCACACAGCTAGAAAAAGATAAATTAGTTATTAACAATTAGACACATTTTTTGTTAACATGATTGTCTTAGTTGACTTGGGATGCTTAGACATTACACTATACCCACCTTTGAATTATTTGTTGGAGAAAAATCTTCTCTTCTTATTGCTTGCATCCATTTGTTTCTCAAATCGGCATCTTTTGGAAACGAAAAAGTGCTAACCTGTGGTCCATTTTTGTAATTGCCTTTAGAATTGGGAACTGAGCACTTAAATGGCATTTCTAAAAAGTATAACCTGATTAAACCATTTGAATTATTTTGTAGATCACAAAGGTTCAAAATAATAAATAAAAAGAACATTACATAACCTATATTATGTTACTTACCGAAAGAAGTATTGCAGGTTATTAAATTTGAATAAACTATGGAAAAAGTCTAAAAGCTTCTAATTATTTGCAACAAGACAATCTTAACCTCACAACTACTAACCGGCTGAACGGAACGTGCGAACTGTAAAAAGAATCGACCGTCCAATCCAACTAGAAGGACTACAGATGATGACTCATTGGCTGTATAGGGAGCCAGTTTTAAGGCTTTGTCTCTAGGTGGTGTTGACCAGCGTCAGGTTGTCAACTTTTTCGCGTCTGCTCCGATGTGGGTTTGCATCCCAGACAATGAAAAATTAACTTGGTCTGTCTTAGAACTAATTTAAATATTACCGTTGCATTTGATACTGTTTAATAACACTAGTTTTGCTAATCTACTAAATTTAGTTTCATTTTACCAATTTAAAAGCGCTGAATTCCAAGATATCACTAAAATTTTTCCATAATGTCTATTGTTAATTATGTATCTGGTTCGGGGATTCTGGTTATTGCGGATACGTATTAAAGTGGACTGTATCGTGTTATAAAATTAAAATCACTTGGAAACAATTAACTTAGTTTTATATTTAAAGTAATATAAACTATATACTATTTATGTACATTAATATATGTGTAATGCTAAAACGCGTGGTCGAATACGAATTATTAGCGTTGCATTCGGTGCAACCACTTGGAAACGAATAACGAGTATGAAGTAAAGCTCTTGGCAGCTGAATAATGAATAGACTTGACATACCTAAACTATACTCGCGTTACGAATAAACGCAGGTCAAATACGAATTGTTGCACTCGGTGCAAACAACTGGGAAACGAATAAACGAATAGTAGTAGTAGCAGTGGTGGGGAGGCCAACGCCAAGCAAGTAGGCCACAATGGGCCCTTTTTGCCAACCCCAGAAACCCAGCAACCATGCTCTACTCTTCCTCGGCTCCGTCGCTAAACCGCCTCGACCTCGAAATGAAGGCCATGAACGTCTTCCATTAGACGGAACCTGCCTTGTTCATCTGCAGATTCCTTGATCCGAACAATTCTGCTCGAAGACTCCCAAAAGCCTCGCATTCACACAGGTAGTGGTAGGACGTTTCTTCATCCTCGCCACATTCCTGGCAAATGGGATCCCTCTCTACGCCTATCAATGTGAGGTGTCTTCTAAGGGCGCAGTGGCCTGTCAGCACCCCGAGGATGCGGCGAAGCGTAGGTCGACTCTTTCCGAGTAGCCAGACAGCTTTATCTCTGTCCGGCCCCTCCACGAAGTCCCTCGCCTGCCTGCAGCCACCAACCGACCCCCAGTGCCTCTCCATTGCTTCCTCGGTCCACCTGTCTAAGACGACAGAGACTGTCTTCCTACTTATGCCTATCGCAGGCTCCGGGCCACAGAACGGCCGCCGGGAACCGAGTTTTGCGAGATTATTCGCCACCTCATTCCCCGCTACGCCACAGTGTCCCGGAACCCACACCAGTTGCACCTCCTTCGTCCTGGCTAGCCCTCTGAGGGCGTCAGCGCACTCCTGAACCAGGGGTGACCTGATTCTGGCCGCGAAGACTGCCTGGCTATCCGAGCAAATGCACACACATTTCTCGGGACTCATCTTCACATCCTGTCTATTGGCCACAGACAGGATAGCATACGCCTCTGTTTCGAATGCCGTGGTGTATGCGCCAAGAGCATAGCTCTCGCGCACCCCCAGGCGCTCGATATATATTCCTGCCCCGGAGGATTGCTGGTCCTCCAGCCGCGATCCGTCGGTGAAACAGACCAGGCTTGCGGGCTGGAATGCAACCTCATTTTCCCTCCACTGATCCCTACTGGGGATCCTGAGGGTGTATGGCCTAGTCAACCTAATATCGTCCTCGGCATCCCTCACCTTTATGGCGGAAATCGGAATTTCCTTTTCCACCTCCTTGGCGACTCTTGCATGCCCTATTACTGCTCCCTCTCCGCACCAGTTACCTGAGTCCCGTATTCTAAGATGCGACGCCATAGCCTCCCTTCTGATACAGATGGGAAGCGGTGGCAGCATCAACAGGACCTCTAGCGCGGCTGAGGGTGTCGTCCTCATAGCGCCTGTGATACCCAGGATAGCCAGCCTTTGGAGTTTGGCCAGCTTCCTGCTGGTTGTTTGGTTCACACCACACCACCAGACCAACGCCCCATAGAGGATTCTCGGCCTGACGATCGCAGTGTAGATCCAATGAAGGATCCGGGGATTAACTCCCCAGGTCCTCCCTATCACACGACGCAGCTGCCAGGGGGTCGCTACTCCCTTCCTCACAACTCGTTCTATTTGCGACCCCCATGTTAGTTTCGGGTCCAGGATCACCCCCAGATATTTGACCTCCCGCACTAAAGCTTAAGGTTTTCCAAACATCACGGGCGCCCTGAACCCCTCTACCTTCCTCTTCTTGGTAAATAGGATCATCTCCGTCTTCGCCGGGTTTACGGAGAGTCCCTGCTCACCACACCACCTTTCGATTATGCTACAGGCAGCTTGCATGCACTCACAGACGACGCCGAGGAATTTGCCGGTGACTAAGACCAGCCCATCATCAGCGTACGGCTGGGCGTAGAAGCCATTCTCAGAAAGCCGTTCCAAGAGGCCGTCCATGACCAGACACCATAGATGAGGCGAAAGGCAGCTGCCCTGGGGACAGCCGCCCGTCACCCCAACGTCCAGCCCTCGGCCCCCCAAGGTCAGCGACATTCTCCTGTCCTCCAGCATGCTCGCCACCCAGCTTATTAGAGACCTCGGCGTTCCCCTATCCTGTAGGGCGTTACAGACCGTATCCGTCCTTGCCTTATCAAAGGCCCCCTCCACATCGAAGAACACAGCTAATGTGCTCTCCCCGTAGTGTAGGGCCCTTTCCACCTTCCGCGTCACAGCGTGGAGCGCCGTCTCCGTCGATTTCCCCCGCTGGTACGCGTGTTGACCTTTGTGGAAGGGATGATCCTTGAGGATCCCTCCCAACATAAACCTATCTACTAACTTTTCCAATGCCTTAAGTAGGAAGGATGTTAGGCTGATTAGCCTGTAGGCCTTGGCCAGCGTGTAGTCCTCCCTTCCCGGTTTGGGAATGAAGACCCCCCTAACCCGGCGCCAGGCTTTTGGGACGTGGCCCCACGCCAGGCTGGCCCGAAAAACCTTCCTTATGTTGGGAAGCAGTATATCCAGGCCCCTCTGGAGCAGGGCTGGAAAAATCCCATCGCAGCCTGCGGATTTGAATGGAGCGAACTCGCTCACCGCCCAGGTTATAGAGCCATCTGTGACCACCTCCTCCGCCAGCTGCCAGTCCGCATACGGGACTGTCCACCGGCCCGGTTCGGCAGCCTCCTTGACGGCTCCACCGCCCTCAAGGTGAACTTCGGCGAGATGACGCAGGGTCTCCTCACCGGTGCTTGTCCAGCTCCCGTCCTGTTTCCTTAGAAATAAATAAACGAATAAGATGTAATGGTCTTCGAAGCTTACGAACGAATTGGATGAGTCCAGGTCTTGATTGTTGCAGGTACCCTTTTTCGAAAGGTGGGGCATGCGTATAATATACTGCAGTTATGTCAGACTCTTATGACGTCCAGGACTGCACTCTTATGACTTAAAATTGCGCGGTTAAACTAAACATCTATATTGCAGATAAAGGAAAGACATATATATTAATCCAATATTTATTATACATCTAGGATAAAACAAAAGCAAAAAAACTAAGAAAAAAAACTTTGAGGTGACATTTTCTTTTGGTACATTTTTGCATTGGTTTTCCTTAAACTTAATCAGAAAAAATTTCACATTATATATTGATCCCAGAAGCCCTGATATCTGCGATCTAAATCCATGAGATCCTGATGAAAGCGTTCCCCATGTTTGTCGCTCACCATTTCTAAATTATCTGGGAAAAATTCCAAATGGGAATGTAAAAAGTAGATCTTTACTGACACATTAGCTCCGATTTTATGGTAATTTGTTATCCATTCGGCAACAATTTCCCGTATAGTTATTGCGTTTTGTATTCCTGCAACTACATTCTTAAAAGATCTCCAAGCCTTAGTTTGATAGGTATTGCTCAAACAGGTTATCACTGAAGAATTTTTTTACCTGTGGACCTACAAATGTACCTTCTTTTAGCTTCGCTTCGCACAACTTTGAGAAAACCCTGTGTAAATACTTGAAACATTCACGATTGAAGCTTTTTACAAATTTTTTCATTAAAATTAAACCCACCTTAATATCCGGGGGGGAGTAGACAAACCTTTTTTTGGATTCACAAGCGACTAATTTTAAATGTTCATCTGACCGGGAATAAAATCTTCTCTTGTAGCCCATACTTTCCTCGAGTCATGTTGGCTTCTTAGTCTACTATCCCACAAACACAAAGACAACAATATTTAGTATAATCTATCTGCAAACCTAATAGAAGAGCTATGACCTTAAGGTTACCACAGATGTGCAAGTCGTATGCATCATAATGAATTAATTAAAGCAAAACCTTAATTGTCTCATATGTTTCTTTAGTGCAGACAGCATTACCTACTGGAGTGGAAGGCTTTTCGTTACCACTTAGAAGAAGTACAGATTTCAAAGTAGTCTTGGATGAATCAATGAATAAACGCCATGCTTAAAGATGACAGGATTGATTTGTTTTTTCAAATAAACTAAATATATTAGAGCAGTAACAAAACAATCATTTTCCTTCCTTAAATATCGTGAAAAAGCTACCGTTCTGCTTCGGTAATACGTACCTCTGGTATCAGAGGCAAGAAAGTTGCATTGTTGTAATCGAGATGCGAGTAGTTCCCTAGCAGACTTTGAAATATTCAGATCTCGCACAAGATCATTCATCTCTGATTGTTAAAGAAGATGTGGTCTTGTAGATTCTTGTACGAATTCACTATCTCCACTGATCTGTGGAAATTTCTTATCCGGCATATCCGACATACTTTTATCACTGTCTGTTGATTGTATACTTGTGAGACCGTGACCAACAGGCTTATGTAAATCCGTCAAATGTAACACTTTTTGGATACAAATGAAACATATGCATATTTCACATTCGACTTAATTTTTCTTACTTAAACCTATTGTTTTGGTCAGACAGAAATAAAAGTAAGTTCTGTGGTCCCTTGGTTCTCTACACAACATAGGTA
Organism: Tillus elongatus; assembly: GCA_964006375.1. Taxonomy (NCBI): domain Eukaryota; kingdom Metazoa; phylum Arthropoda; class Insecta; order Coleoptera; family Cleridae; genus Tillus; species Tillus elongatus. The sequence continues at coordinate 272,190,123 of OZ023262.1, forward strand.
GACCAATCTTAAGATAACGATCCTCACTAGCCACCCATTCACTTCAACTAAGTCTGCAACTGTTACATAATTCATGTTGAACCTATGTTTTTATCCTAATTTGCAGCGAGAAACCCAAAATAGTGCAAATAAGCCAACTTTAGTGCTCCCGTAATTGTGTAGCCTTTATGGTCTGTTATTTATAGTCCGCAAACATAACAAATTTATCTGGATAAGTAGTACAAGGGGGAGACTAGGTTAAGACTATACAGACTACCGTACAATAATACATTGGAGGCCAACCCAGGCTGCAGCGGCCACTGCGAGATTGAGGTCACACTTCGCGAGCCCGCGAATCTGTAGGGAAAATAAGTTTAGAGTGGTTACCATTTATGGGACTGGGACTGTGCATATCGAAAGGCCAGGAACAGGGGAACCATCAAGTCCTAGATCAGGGACCAGCATAAGATATACTGGGTAGATTGTTCAGGGCTCAGACATGGGAAGACACTAATTGGGGATCCCAGTTCAAATAGAGCTGTGGAGCTGCTAAATCTTAGTAGAGGACATCTCAGGAACATAACAGGACTCATGGCTGTCAAGAAACACCTACATAAAATGGGGTGGTTCGAGGGGCACCTGGCATGCAGACTCTGCGGTGAGGGGAAGGAATCAGCCCAGCACATCTTGTGCGAGTGTAAAGCTCTGGACCGCAATAGACAACTGATCTACGGTCAGTCTAGACCGGAGACAGAGCAATATAAAGCTTCACCCTACCAATTACTGTGCAGACTAGTTCAAGGCACAATGATTTGGAATGGGTGGAGTAAAAAATACAAAGGATATGCACAATAAGGGCTGCGGTGCTATCGGGGCGACAAAGACGCAAACGAGCCCTAAGGGAAAAAAAGTACAAGTTTTTGAAAACATTGTTACCTTAAAAATGCGGCGCAAAAAACTAAATTTATTAAAATGCCACCGACGCATTGTAGGCTCATTTAGCGGAGACCGGAAAATGACTACTGAATTGCCTTATAAATGAAATAGCTAGTTATATAAAAAAACTGGACGCAGCAAGTGCGTTATAGTAGTGAATTTTCATAGAAATGATCTGGCACAAAATATTTTATTATAACTTTGTTTTATTGTAACATAGAAATCTAAATTTTGGTGTATAGTTTACTTTTTATATTGTAAACCTGTCTACTAAAGTTGGTTATCATACCTTTCTTATTTTTTGAGAAAAAATTTTTTCTCCGAAAAACTCATCCGATTTACCTGACTAACGAACTTATCCAATCCATTTACAAAAGGAAAGTACGTCCGAAATTTTATCAAAATCGGCCTATTATTTTTTGAGTTATCAGTGCCTACTCCTTAGAATGGTGGACAAAGGTGGGTAAAGGAAATATGTAAGGACACTCTAAGGCCTCAATCTGCCTACTCCTTAGAGTGGTGGACAAAGGTGGGTAAAGGAAATATGTAAGGACACTCTAAGGCCTCAATCTGCCTACTCACTAGAGTGGGGGACAAAGGTGGGTAAAGGAAATATGTAAGGAAACTCTAGGGCCTCAATCTGCCTACTCCTTAGAGCGGTAGACAAAGGTGGGTTGGGTTGTTGTAACTCGATTACGGGGCCTACTCCCCAAATCTCGCCGGAGATCGTCTGTGAGGTCTCAGTGTGTTCAACCTTAGGCCTCAGAGAGATCTGACAGTTTGTTGTAAGTCTTGCCTTATATATGTCGTTCCGTCTACCTGCTTCGTTATCAGTGAAAGTAGTGGGGCCACCGTCCATTAATTCGGGGGCTTCGGTCACGGTACTTAGAGGATGAGGAGGATTAAGAGGGTCACCGGCATTTGTTGAGGCAGATAATGGGGAAATAAAATTGTCTTTGGAATTTATTTTCTTTTTGTGTGTTTGTAAAGAAGATATAATAGGTTTCCAAGTAGTCGGAAGGCGAAGACAATCATCCATCTTATTTAAACAATCGGGACGTTTTTCAATCTCGATTGCTTCGCGGATAATTTTCGTTTTGAAGTTGTAAACCGGTGCTATTGTTTTGGCATTATCGAAGTCTATTTTGTGCCCTGTATGAATATGATGCATGGCCAGCACCGATGAGGGGTTGGATTTTCTAACTGCGAGGGTGTGTTCATATATTCTATTGTGAATCTTTCTATTTGTTTGTCCTACATAAGTTCGGTAACAGTCTAAACAAGGAATTTTTTTCCTTAATCCTCCTCCTCTAAGTACCGTGACCGAAGCCCCCCACTTAATGGACGGTGACCCCACTACTTTCACTGATAACGATGCAGGTAGACGGAACGACATATATAAGGCAAAACTTGCAACGAACTGCCAGATCTTTCATATCTTACATATTTCCTTTACCCACCTATGTCCACCACTCTAAGGAGTAGGCAGATTGAGGCCTTAGTGTGTCCTTACATATTTCCTTTACCTCTTGAAAATGGCTCCAAAACAGGAGCCGAAACGTCGAGTTTACATAAACTCTGGACGAGGTTCAACCCGAGAACCAATTATGTCTCATATATATATATATATATATATATATATATATATATATATATATATATATATATATATATATATATATATATATATATATATATATATATATATATATTGAAACTGACCCCGGATATGGGTTCTAGGGGTCCTAGTTCGCGCTCATTTGTAAAAATGTTTTCAAAATTCAACAGTCGGGATCTCCCCATTAGTGAATATTTTCTACGAAAATTCACTAAAAAGTCATAGTTTCAAAAGACTAATAAAAAGCGCTAAGACTGATTCATATATTATCTAATTGATAATAAATCGTGTAGGCATGTTTCTAGCAGAGCTATGTAAGAAAGGCTGAAAGATCCCTATATATATATATATGCTATGAGTTCTTTATCTAAAATGCAGTTGCGATTCCACTGTAAAAATAATTAAACATAGCAGATACAATTTTTGCTTATACTGAAATTTCAAACAAGCCGATATGGTTACAAGCTTTGTGTGTGTGTGTGTGTGTTTTTGTTTCTTTAACGTCGGCCTATTTCCGCGACTATGGCCAATCACCGACGCCAGGGAGCAGTTTGACCTCACTATCCTGGAAATTTTGCCGAACCCCTGCCTTTCTGTAAGGAGGGTAGGGATCTTTAACGTGCCCAACATCGCATGGACACGGGAACGACGGCTTTACGCCCCCTCCGAAGGGCGGAACGTGCAGACATTCAACTTGCTCAAATACAATGCCAGAAGCTCGGTTGATGTTAATGTTACAGTTTGTTCTGAAAAAGTGAAAGGAGTGCCCTGGGATCGAACCCAGTACCTTTCGGATCAGAGGCACACGTTCTTACCCCTGAACCACCGAGGTTCTAGGTTACAAGCTTTAAAAGCGGAGATTAGTGTCTATATTAACATTTTTTTATAGTCATGTATACGAATTCAGCGCATCTAAATAAAAACAATACGGTAACTATATTTGATGAGCATATTTTCTTATTTTATTTGTACACTAGTATAATATATCCCGCGAATTGTCTATAGTAAAGAATTAATTTTTTCACATATTTAAAAACATCTATATGCCACTATACTGTTTATTTTGTAGTGCAGAGCGAGAAACGGTGTTTTGTTAATGCCACATGGAACCAAACAACAGACTACACCACATGCAGCATTACACCATTTCGGACCAAGAGACTATATTTTCACTTAGTGGTACTCATTATATCCACAGTATTATGTATTCCAGCTGTTGTGATATTCTTCAGTTTTGAAAAATTTAGACGCACCACTCGTATAGTTTTGCACAGAAATCTCATACTGTCAATAATCATACGGAATATACTGTCCATCATGACTGAGCAGATAATTTTGTTAGATTCACTTAAGCCATCCAAAGAAAGTGAAGGAATAATGGAAGGCAACAGTGTGGCTTGTAGAGTCCTTACATTTTTTGAAAACGCCTCAAAGAATGGAATGTACGCTTGTATGTTGGTAGATGGTTTTTACCTACATAAGATAATTGTCAGGTCTTTCGCTGATGATCCAAGTGTTTATTTGTTATACGGAGTAACTGCAGGTAAGTGAATACTTTTTGCTCAGAATATACACAAAAATATTTTACGATGGGTTTGTTGCTGTTTCGTGTGATGTACAAAACATTTTGATGTTACTAGAGAGAAAATTATTTTCTAGCAAGTAAGTACACTTGGAGAACACCCAAATCACCACAACACATATTTCAGAGACCTTACGATCGTTTCGTTGACATCTTCAGAGGAAGAACATTCTAACATGTTAGAATTTTCTTCCTCTGAAGATGTTGACTTTGTCAACGAAACGATCGTAAGGTCTCTGAAATATGTGTTGTGGTGATTTGGGTGTTCTCCACGTATACTTATTAGTGCTCATCACAGGTTCCAGTTTTCACATAGTTCACATAGTATTTTCTAGCATACATAAAAGTATAAAAATGTTAGTGACCCTAAATATGGGTTACAGAGGCCCTAGTACGCGCTTGACTGAATAATTATTTTTACATATGTGATACTTTTGGCCTCTCTAAAAGCGTAGTTTCTCTATTAAAATTAATAAAAGTTCGGGAAGCAGCAAGTGCATTATGGTAATGAATTTTCATAAAAATGTTTTTAATATCAAATATGTTTATTTTTTTAAGAAAGCAGGCATCAAATTTGGTTAGCAGTATAACCTATACAGTAGAAACAATGTGCCATGTTTCATCAAAATAGCTTTATTGTTTGAAAATATACAAAAATTTCCAAAACAAACTTAAAGTGTTCGCGAAAAAAACAGTGCTTTGTCAACCTTATAGGTTAATAACAAATTGAGCTTTTCAAATTTGAAGCATTTAATGAAAATTCGCTACCATAAAGCACTTGTTGCATCCCGAATTTCTTTTCTTACAAACATGCATTATATTTCGATGTAAAATACAAAAATGCAATAACATAAAGCATGTTCGATTTAAAAAAAGAAAATTTTTATCACAACGACTTATGGGCCACCTTGTAATTGTAGAAATATTTTTTAAGATGTAGCACAAGACATCCTATAATTAATGTATATAATTAGTTTTCGTATCTTGTATAATAACGGATATATTGAGCTTTACTGATTTTTTACGAAAATTCGACAAAAATTATATACCATTAAACGATAAACTCTCTAGCTAAGACTACTGCCAAAGCATCAGAGAAAGGGTCTATTTGAAATGAATTTTCTGGAAACATTTTAGTAAAATGAAGGACAATGACGGTTGAAGCTATGACTTCAGGGTTTGTAAAATATTATTCTTGAGACATTTTCTTTTCATAGCCCGTATTAGTTTCAGATTCTTTGCTTAAATATTGCCAATTTTGACGTTGCAAATCGCGACTTTGACGTTTGGAGGAAAAATCCAATTTATTTTGCTACACAATTTACTGATAATAATTTAAACCAGCGCACCAAGTTTAGTTGCCTCTACTTTTAGTGAATTTTCTTAGAAAAAATTCACTAATGAGGAGATCTCGACTTTTGAATTTTGAAAAAATTTCTTCAAATGAGCGCGATCTAGGACTGCTAGAACCCATATCCGGGGTCAGTGTCAATTTTTATATGTTTATATATATATATATATATATATATATATATATATATATATATATATATATATATATATATATATATATATATATATATATATTTATTTATATATATATATATATATATATATATATATATATATATATTTATTTATATATATATATATATATATATATATATATATATATATATATATATATATATATATATATATATATGTATCACACCGATAACTCAAGAATAATGGGCTGATTTTGATAAAATTTGGCATGTACCTTTCTTTTGTAAATGGCTTGGATAAGTTCGTTAGTCAGGAAAATCGGACGAGGTTTTCCGGGAAAATTTTGAGTTTTCATTCGAAAATAATTTTTATCTCAAAGAATAATAGGCCGATTTTGATAAAATTTGCTATGTACCTTGCTTTTATAAATGACTTTGACAAGTTCGTTAATCAAAAAAATCGGACGAGGTTTTCCGGGAAAATTTTGAGTTTTCATTTGAAAAAAAAATTTATCTTAAAAAATAAAAAATCTATGATAACCAAATTTGGTAGGTAGGTTTAAGATATAAATAAAACTCGGGACGCAGCAAGTGCGTTATGGTAGTGAATTTTCATAAAACTATTTTTTAATAGCAATAATGTGTTTTTTTAAGAAAGCAGGCATCAAATTTGGTCACCAGTATAATCTATATAGTAAAAACAATGTGCCATGTTTCATCAAAATAACTTTATTGTTTGAAAATGTACAAAAATTTCCGAAAGTAAACTTAAAGTGTTCCCGAAAAAACTCGTTTCTTGGTCAACCTTATAGGTTAATAGCAAATCGAGCTATTCAAATATTAAGCATTTGATCAAAATTCGCTACCATAACGCACTTATTGCGTCTAGAATTTTTTTCTTACAAACATGCATTATATTTCGATGGAAAATGTAAAAATGCAATAAGGCGTTTTTGATTAAAAAAAAAAAAATTGTATCACCAACGACTTATGGGCCACCCTGTGATTGTAGAAATAAATTTTTAGGATGTAGCTCAAGACACCCTATAATTAATATATACAATTTTTTTCATATCTTGTATAATAACAGATATATTGAGCTTTATTGATTTTTTTACGAAAATTCTACAAAAATTATATACCATTAAACGATAAACTCTATAGCTAAGGCTACTGCCAAGCGTCAGAGAAAGGGTCTATTTGAAATGAATTTTCTGGAAACATTTTATTAAAATGAAGGACAGTGACGGTTGAAACTAAGACTTCAGGGTTTGTAAAACATTCTTCTTGAGACATTTGATTTCCATAGCCCGTATTAGATTCAAGTCCTTTTCCTAAATGTTGCCAATTTTGACGTTTAAATCGGAACTTTGACGTTTTGTGAAAAACCCCAATTTATTTTTCTTTAAATGCCTATAACTTTTTTGTTTTTGACTTACAGAGCTAAATTTTGGTATGTAGCTTACCTATAAGGATGTAAACCAGCGTACCATTTGGTTGCTCTTACTTTGTTATAAATTTTTTTCGAAAGAAAATACAAAATTTTTTGGGAAAACCTGGACCGATTTTCCTGGCTAACAAACTTATCCAAGCCATTTGCAAAAGGAATTTATTCACCAAACTTTTTGAGTTATCGGTGTGATACATATATATATATATATATATATATATATATATATATATATATATATATATATATATATATATATATATATATATATATAAACATATAAAAATTTAAACTTACCCCGGATATGTGTTCTGGGGGGCCTAATTAGCGCTCATTTGAAGAAATTTTTTCAAAATTCAAAAGTCGGGATCTCCTCATTAGTGAATTTTTTGAAGAAAATTCACTAAAAGTAAACTATACACCAAAATTTAGATTTCTATGTTACAAGAAAAAAAAGTTATAATAAATATTTTGTGCCAGATCATTTCTATGAAAATTCACTACCATAACGCACTTGCTGCGTCCAGGCTTTTTTATTTTTGGAGATATAATTTTTTTTCTAAACAAAATACAAAATTTTCCGGAAAACCCTGGGCCTATTTTCTTGGATAACAAACATGTCCAAGCCACTTGCAAAAGGAAGGTATTCACGAAATGTAATCAAAATCGGCCTATTATTTTTTGAGTTATCGGTGTGATACATATATATATATATATATATATATATATATATATATATATATATATATATATATATATATATATATATATATATATATATATATAAATATATATATATATATATATATGTATATATATATATATATATATATATATATAAAGTCTGTGCGTTATGGGAGTGAATTCTCATAAAATTGTTTTTAATAACAAATGCGAGCAGGCATTAATCTGATTACCGGTATAGCCTATATAGTAGAAACAATGTACTGTATTTTATCAAGATTACTTATTGTTTGAAAACTAACTTAAATATTGGTTTCCTAGCTAACAAACCTTACGTTTATAGCAAAATGAGTTATTGAAATTTGAAGGATATAATGAAAATTCGCTACCAAAACGCACTTACTGCGTCCAGATTTTTTTCTTACCAACATGCATCATATTTAGATAAAAAACGCAAAAATGCATTAACGAATTTTTTCTACGAAAATTAGCTAAAAATTATAGACCGTTAAACCATTCACGTAACTAAAGATACAGCGAAAGCATCAACTTCACTAAACCGACAGCCAAAGCATGAGAAAAAGGGTATATTTGAAATGAATTTTCTGTAAATATTTTAGTAAAACCAAAGACAATGATGGTTGAAGCTGAAACTTAAGCGTTCGCCGAACACTCTTCTTGCAACATTTTCTTGTCACAATCCGTATTTGTTTTACGTTCTTTGCCTAAACATTGCCAATTTTGACGTTTTAAATCGCGACCTTGACGTTTAACTCCAATTTTTTTTTCTTTAACTGCCTATAACTTTTTTGTCTTTAAAGTTAGGGACCTAAATTTTGGTACTTGGTTTACCCTTTAGAACACAAACAGGCGTACCAAATTGGGTTTCCCTTACTCTGTTATTTCAGGAGATATAAATTTTTAGAAAGAAAACACACCATTCTCCAAGAAAACCTGGGCCGATTTTCCTGGCTAACCAGCTTATCCAAGCCACTTGCAAAAGCAAGGTACTCAACAAAGTTTATCAAGATCGGACCATTATTTTTTGGGTTACATATATATGTAACGTTACTGTAATGTAAAGTTACCAATTTTTTAAAGAAAGTTCACTAATAAAGTTTAGAAAATTCGTTCAAGATATGCTTAATCTGGATAAAATAACTTTGCCAAAGACGCTAAGCAGGATTTTAGAAATCCAAAGTGCTAAATACAACGAAATGTATGCGTTTCGATATATATATATATATATATATATATATATATATATATATATATATATATATATATATATATATATATATAGTGGGTCGCCATATTCACGCGGGTCTTTCTAATAGAACCTGATCGAATTTTTTATTTCTGTTTTTTCCTGGCATATGAATTGTATGAATTGTCTTTAAGGGCACCTTCTGAAATTATTGTCGATGATTTAGGGTGTTTACAAAAAAGATACATAACAAAGTTATATTTTTTAACTAGAGCACCCAGTGTATTATTCGGTTTTCGTAACCTAGAGATAAAATAAAGGTAAGTTACAATAGGATTACCTATACCTAAAACCTACCATGTTTGAGAAATACAGCAATTTTCGAAAATGCAAGCCTAAATGCAAACGTTTTTTTTTTTCATACAGTGAGCAACGTAGGAAAATTATAACTAAAATTAATATTTTGTAGGAGGATTGTTGCATGCAATGGGAAGAAATATGTAAAGTTAAACAGGATGGTCAATAAACTACTAGTGATATTTGACGCATAATATTGAAAATAACTATTTTATTTCAATAAGCACACTCTGTATGTAATAGCATATTCTTCTGAAAAACTTTATGACCTTTTAAATGATACTGGGGTTCACTATACCTAACTGTGACCATTTTCGAGGTATTTTCAATTGTCTGTTTTCAATCATAAATGTCACCTTTCACACCAAGTGAGCCTTGATTATAATAAGCGTTTAATTTGTCGGCTAAGTAAGTTCGCAGGTTAACGTGGAAATACATTTATCAAGAACATTCTATTGCAACAGTTGAAAAAAATTCAGTTGGGTTATGCAAATGTCCAAATTTAATAACATGAACAAAACAAAACAAAAATGACAATCTAAAACACTACAGTAAATGTTGAAACTGACAGCCATCTTGTTCAATGCATATATGTATTCTTTTGTCAAATGATTCTTGACTTTCAATAACATTGCAGAAGTACTGTATGGAAACCACCTCGTGTTCTTAGTTCCATATATTCTCGGTTAGTCGAAAATGTTTTGTAAACACTCCCTTTTATGTGCTTCCACGAGAAAAAATCCAAACATTTAAAGTCTGGGGATCATACGGGCCAGTTGCGTGGACTTCCTCGTCATATCCATGGATTGGAGTAACTTCTGTTCAAATGTTCTCGTACACTGATTTCAAAATACGCAGAATCACCGTTTAATTGGAACCACACCCACTGTTTAATAGCTCTTGGGATATATCCTGAAAGCTCTGGCAAATCTTAGAAATATTTTACCGTTAAAGTTCCTGTTAAAAAAGTAAGGCCCTATTATGTGTCCTCCTAAAATTCCGGCCCAAACATTAATACTCCATCTGTGCTGATGATAAAAGGTATGGATGTGATGTGGATTTTCGTCACTATGATAGTAATACTAGATACGTGCTATGAAATGCACTCTCGTCTGAAAATAGCACAAAGTCAAAGAAATTTTCATTCTCACCGAGGTTGTCAAGGGCCCACAAGCAGAAATAAAATCGTCTAATTAAATCAACATCAATCCCCTATGTAACTGAATATGATATGGATGAAATTTTTCCCTTTTGATTATTCTACCTACACTTCGTCTGCTTATGCCTACTTCTTGGTTTATGTTACGCTGACATGTATGGATATTTTCAACAAAAGCACCAATTACCTGCCTCAAACTCGTATTCATTATTTTCAGTGACATACTTTTGTTTGTTGATTTTTACGGTTCTACGAAATACCTTCAACCGTCTCTGCATTACTCTCTTGTCGGGATGATTTCGAGATGTGTATTTTTTTAGCAGAGACCATCGCAGTTAGTAAACAGTTTTCTTAAGATTATCCAATAACAAGAATCATATCTTTTCTTTTCTGTACAGAATAGGTTTTCATTTTTATATTACTCTTGCACCCTTTTATTAAAAACAGCAAAGCGCTTTACAGAACACAACACAGTTAAAGTATTCAACAAATGTCAAATAAATTGATAACAACCGTATATCCATGCCAGAGTCCCCTCGTGGATATTGACATTATTTACTGAAAACAAACAAGTCAAAATATTTCAAAAACTGTTAGAGTTAGATATAGGAAACCCTCGTATGATTTGAAGGGTAGTAAAATTTGGAAAAAAAGATGCCATTACATATAGAGTGTGCTATTTGAAATAAGAGAGTTATTTGCAGTATTATGCGTCAAATATTGCTAGTAGGTGAGTGACCACCCTGTATAACTTTACATATTTTTTTTCTTTCCATTCCATGCAACAATCCTCTTACTAAATATTAATTTTAGTTAGATTTTTCCTACGTTGCTCAGTGTAAAAAAAAAATGCATTTAAGCTTGCATTTTTGAAAATTCCTGTATTTCTCAAAAACGGTAGGTTTTAAGTATAACGAATTCTATTGTAACTTACCTTTATTGTATATCTAATTTACGAAAACCGATTAATATAAAATATAACTTTGATATGTATCTTTTTTGTGAACACTCTGTATCAGCGACAATATTTTCATTAAATGCTCTTTATGACCTTGCATATGCTACGAAAAAACATAATTTCAAAATTCGAACAGGTTCTATTAGAACGACCGTATATGGTGCCTCACTCTGTAGGTTTATATATATATATATATATATATATATATATATATATATATATATATATATATATATACTTTATTTGTTTGCTGTAGTTTCTGTGATTTTAGTGAGTTTTCTTAAAAATATGTTTATATATATATATATATATATATATATATATATATATATATATATATATATATATATATATATATATATATATATATATATATATATATATATATATATATATATGTATCACACCGATAACTCAAAAAAGAATGGGTCGATTTTGATTAAATTTAGTGAATACCTTCCTTTTGCAAATGGCTTGGATAAGTTCGTTAGCCGGGAAAATCGGCTTAGGTTTTCCCGGAAAATTTTGTGTTTGCTTTCGAAAAAATTTATATCTCCGGAATTAACAAAGTAAGGGCAATCAAATTTGGTTCTCTGGTTTATATCCTTATAGGTAAGTTACCTACCAAAATTAGCTCTGTAGGTCGAAAGACAAAAAAGTTATGGGCATTTAAAAAAAAATTGGGGTTTTCCACAAAACGTCAAAGTTGCGATTTAAACGTCAAAATTGGCAACATAGGCAAAGAACTTGAATCTAATACGGGCTATGGAAATAAAATGTCTCAAGAAGAATGTTTTACAAACCCTGAAGTCTTAGCTTCAACCATCACTGTCCTTCATTTTATTAAAATATTTCCAGAAAATTCATTTCAAATAGACCCTTTCTCTGATGCTTGGCAGTAGCCTTAGCTATAGAGTTTATCGTTTAATGGTATATAATTTTTGTAGAATTTTCATAAAAAATCAATAAAGCTCAATATATCTGTTATTATACAAGATATGAAAAAAATTGTATATATTAATTAAAGGGTGTCTTGAGCTACATCTTAAAAAATTATTTCTACAATCACAGGGTGGCCCATAAGTCGCTGGTGATACAAATTTTCTTTTTTTTTAATCAAACACGCCTAATGTTATTGCATTTTTGCATTTTCCATCGAAATATAATGCATGTTTGTAAGAAAAAAAGTCTGCACGCAATAAGTGCGTTATGGTAGCGAATTTTGATCAAATGCTTCATATTTGAATAGCTCAATTTGTTATTAACCTATAAGGTTGACCAAGAAACGAGTTTTTTCGGGAACACTTTGAGTTTACTTTCGGAAATTTTTGTACATTTTCAAACAATAAAGTTATTTTGATTAAATATGGTACATTGTTTTTACTATATAGATTATACTGGTAACCAAATTTGATGCCTGCTTTCTTAAAAAAACACACACATTGCTATTAAAAAATATTTTTATGAAAATTCACTATTTTATTTGTTTACGTAGACTGCAGTTTCAAACACAAGACTCGCTTTAATCTTCATAACAAATAACAATATACCAATTAACGAAACCACAAATATAATCGAAAATAAAATGCAAAATACAACAAAAAACACAAATTAACGAAATATTAAACATTATATTGAAACAAGATTACTTTGAATTCAACGGGGAATACTACATCCAAGAAGACGGACTACCAATCTCCACTATCAAGCATTATGGCAGATATATGTATACAAAAGCTGGAAGATAAAATCAACACCATCATATAAGAAGAAGACCCAAACATCAACTGGATAAGATACGTCAATATATATTAATACTATATCACAATCAGAAAACCAACATAGACAATATCCTCGACAAAATACACCAAGTCAACAACAACATAAAATTCGCAATAGAAAAAGAATCAAACAACATCATAAACTTCCTAGGCTTAACACTGATCAGAAAATAAAACCAGATTGAATACAAAATATACATAAAACCTACACCAAGAGACATCACTATACCTAAACACTCAATACACCCACACACACACACACACACAAAATGGCCGCATGCAGATACTTAATAAACAAAACGCTAATGTGCCACTCCATAATGACGAACGAGAAAAGGAATACATCATAATACAAATAGTACATAGAAATGGCTACAACAAGACAACAATAGAAAGACTAGTAAAAGAAATCAAAAACAAACAAATCAACAAAACCTAAAACAAACAACAGAAACAATATAACTTTAAAATGAGCTAAAAAACAACAAGAATCTAACAAACTAAATAAATGGAAAAAGGAACACAACCCACATAAATTAAGCAGAATATATCAAATAGAATGTAACACATGCAATAAAAAAATATATAGGAATGACAAAAAAATCAATAGAAACATATAACAGCATTGGATAAAATCCACATACCTAGCTACAAATTAAACGTACACATTCACAACAGAAAACACCAAAAACCTGATATCAATCAATTACAACTAATAAAACACACTAAAGACCACAAAAAAATGAAAATCTGGGAACAATACTACATTCAACAAACAATAAGAAACAATTAATCCCAGAACATATCCAAGTGCAAACAATTAAACAAAAGTTAATATAAGCCATACAAATAGACAAATTATCATGCCACATTAATAAAACTCTGGACGCAGCAAGTGCGTTATGGTAGTGATTTTTCATAAAAATGTTTTTAATTGCAAATATGTGTGTTTCCTTTTTAAGAAAGCAGGCATCAATTTTGGTTACCAGTATAACCTATATAGTAAAAACAATGTGCCATGTTTCATAAAAATAACTTTATTGTGTGAAAATGTACAAAAATTTCCAAAAGTAAACTTAAAGTGTTCCCGGAAAAACTCGTTTCTTGGTCAACCTTATAGGTTAATAGCAAATTGAGCTATTCAAATTTGAAGCATTTAATGAAAATTCGCTACCATAACGCACTTGCTGCGTCCCGAATTTCTTTTCTTACAAACATGCATCGCTGAAAAATTCAAAAATGCAATAACATAAGGCGTGTTTGATTAAAAAAAAAAAAGAAAATTTGTATCACCAACGACTTATGGGCCATCCTGTGATTGTAGAAATATTTTTTAAGATGTAGCTCAAGACACCCTATAATTAATATATACAAATTTTCTTCATATCTTTTATAATAACGGATATATTGAGCTTTATTGATTTTTTACGAAAATTCGACAAAAATTATATACCATTAAACGATAAACTCTAAATCTAAGGCTACTGCCAAGCATCAGAGAAAGGGTCTATTTGAAATGAATTTTCTGGAAACATTTTAGTAAAATGAAGGACAATGACGGTTGAAACTAAGACTTCAGAGTTTGTAAAAGATCCTTCTTGAGACATTTGATTTCCATATCCCGTATTAGATTCAAGTTCTTTGCCTAAATATTGCCGATTTTGACGTTTTAAATCGCAACTTTGACGTTTTGAGGAAAACCCCAATTTATTTTTCTTTAAATGCCTATAACTTTTTTGTCTTTTGACCTACATAGCTAAATTTTGGTAGGTGGCTTACCTATAAGGATATTAACTAGCGTACCAAATTTGGTTGCCCTTACTTTGTTAATTCCGGAGATACAAATTTTTTTCGAAAGAAAACACAAAATTTTTCGGGAAAACCTGGGCAGATTTTCCTGGCTAACGAACTTATCCAAGCCATTTGCAAAAGGAATTTTTCCACCAAATTTAGTCAAAATCGGCCTATTATTTTTTGAGTTATCGGTGTGATACATACATATATATATATATATATATATATATATATATATATATATATATATATATATATATATATATATATATATATATATATATATATATATATATATATATATATATATATATATATATATATATATATATATATATATATATATATATATATATATATATATATATATATATATATATATATATATATATATATATATATATATATATATATATATATAAGCATATAAAAATTGAAACGGACCCCGGATATGTGTTCTAGGGGGCCTAGTTCGCGGTCATTTGAAGAAATTTTTTCAAAATTCAAAAGTCGGGATCTCCTCATTAGTGAATTTTTTTTAAGAAAATTCACTAAAAACAATGTGCCATGTTTCATAAAAATAACTTTATTGTGTGAAAATGTACAAAAATTTCCAAAAGTAAACTTAAAGTGTTCCCGGAAAAACTCGTTTCTTGGTCAACCTTATAGGTTAATAGCAAATTGAGCTATTCAAATTTGAAGCATTTAATGAAAATTCGCTACCATAACGCACTTGCTGCGTCCCGAATTTCTTTTCTTACAAACATGCATCGCTGAAAAATTCAAAAATGCAATAACATAAGGCGTGTTTGATTAAAAAAAAAAAGAAAATTTGTATCACCAACGTCTTATGGGCCAGCCTGTGATTGTAGAAATATTTTTTTAAGATGTAGCTCAAGACACCCTATAATTAATATATACAAATTTTCTTCATATCTTGTATAATAACGGATATATTGAGCTTTATTGATTTTTTACGAAAATTCGACAAAAATTATATACCATTAAACGATAAACTCTAAAGCTAAGGCTACTGCCAAGCATCAGAGAAAGGGTCTATTTGAAATGAATTTTCTGGAAACATTTTAGTAAAATGAAGGACAATGACGGTTGAAACTAAGACTTCAGAGTTTGTGAAACATCCTTCTTGAGACATTTGATTTCCATGGCCCGTATTAGATTCAAGTTCTTTGCCTAAATGTTGCCGATTTTGACGTTTTAAAGCGCAACTTTGACGTTTTGAGGAAAACCCCAATTTATTTTTCTTTAAATGCCTATAACTTTTTTGTCTTTTGACCTACATAGCTAAATTTTGGTAGGTGGCTTACCTATAAGGATATTAACTAGCGTACCAAATTTGGTTGCCCTTACTTTGTTAATTCCGGAGATATAAATTTTTTTCGAAAGAAAACACAAAATTTTCCGGGAAAACCTGGGCAGATTTTCCTGGCTAACGAACTTATCCAAGCCATTTGCAAAAGGAATTTTTCCACCAAATTTAGTCAAAATCGGCCTATTATTTTTTGAGTTATCGGTGTGATACATATATATATATATATATATATATATATATATATATATATATATATATATATATATATATATATATATATATATAAACATATAAAAATTGAAACGGACCCCGGATATGTGTTCTAGGGGGCCTAGTTCGCAGTCATTTGAAGAAATTTTTTCAAAATTCAAAAGTCGGGATCTCCTCATTAGTGAATTTTTTTTAAGAAAATTCACTAAAAACAGGAAACCGATACAATCGACACAGACCGAAAATACAGTCAATCAAACAACTGTAAACCTACCAATAGAAGCTGAACATGCAGGCATCACGTACAATCTTAGAAATAGAACATACAGGAACGATCAGAGTCAGTACCTTGCTGATGATGAACCAGGCAGGTTCGAAACTGCAGTTTACGTAAACAAAAAATCACAGAAAATACAGGAAACAAGTAAAGTGTATAATTAAAATTGATTACAGTGTAGTGCAACATACCAAAAGTATATATATATATATATATATATATATATATATATATATATATATATATATATATATATATATATATATATATATATATATATATATATATATATATATGAGACACACATACTTGGTTCTCAGATTAAACCAGACTTTATTCAAACTTGACGTTTCAGCTCCTGTTTTGGCGCTATTTTCAAGAGGTTAAATATATGAAAGCAAATGAATTCTAAGGCCCCGATCTGCCTACCCCTTAGAGCTTTAGATAAGCAGCTTGATTACAGTGCTTCAATCTGCCTACTCCCAAAATATCGCTTGAGATTGTCTCTAAGGTCTCAGTGTGTTCAACCCTAGTCATATCTCTCTCAGGTATAGGGTTGAACATACTTTGACCTTAGAGACCATCTCCAACGAGATTTGGAGAGTAGGCAGGTTGGGGGCCTGTAGTCAAGTTACAACACAACCCAGAGCAAGTACAATTTGGAGAACGCGATTCATCACAGTTTTTGGACCTGACGATCGTTTCGCTAACAAAGTTAGTGTTATCAAAGGTATGAATCGAGTTCTCCAAATTCTACTTATCAGTGCTCATCACAGGTTCTAATCTTCACTCATTGAACAAAACCTACCTTTATCCACCGTTTTAAGGAGTAGGGGGTTGAAGCCTTAGGGTTCATTTCCTCTCATATTTTCTTAACCTCTTGTGAATGGCTCCAAAACAGGGCTGAAACGTCCAGTTTTAATACATTCTGAACGCGGTTCAACCCAACAATCTAGGATATCTAAAACTTGTAAACATTAAGAGCAAAACTAAATAATTAATTCTCAATGCCCAGATTTGAATTATTGAAGGTAAATGGTCAAATTAAGTACACTTGGAGAACACAACACAACACATATTTTAAAGGACTGACGTTCGTTTCACCTGCAAGGTTATTGTGGTTAGAGGATAGAAATTTCTAAACTACTTATAACTAAACATCACTTTTTATACTGAGTCTTAGGTAAAGACCGATACCGAGAGAGAGACGAAAACGCTGGCAATTTTTTTTAGCTTGTTAGTGAAGAGATCGTCAGGTCTTTAAAAAGATGTGTTGTGGTGATTTGGGTTCTTCAAGTGTACTTATCAATGCTCATCACAGATTCCAATCCTCACTTAGTGAAATGGTTAAATTGTTCAACGCAAACTTCCACACATGAACATAATTTTGCTCAAAACGTTTTCGAACATTGCTAAAGTTATTTGAGATTATTTGTTAACAATGTGTTGACGTAAATCTTTTAAGGAAATAAAATTCTCGACGCAGCAAGTGCGTTATGGAAATGAATTTTCATTTAAAAAACTTTAATAGCAAATATGTCTCTAATGCAAGCCAGGCATCAATATGGTTTCCCGTATAACCTATATAGTAAAAAGAATGTACCATATTTTTTTAAAGAACTTATTGTTTCAAAATATACAAAAATTGTCCGAAAAGAAACTTTCAGAGAAGACTGATTTCCGATTTAACAAGCCTTGGGTTAAAAGCAAATTAAGTTGTTGAAATTTGAAGCATTTAATGAAAATTCGCAACCAAAACGCACTTACTGCGTCTCGATTTTTTTTTTCTTACAAACATGCATCATATTTCGATAAAAAATGCAAAAATTCAATAATATATGGGTGTTCGAGAAGAACAAATTGTAGGTATCACCATAGACTTATGGGCCATTCTGTAATTATCAAAATAATTTTATAAGATGCAGCCCAAGACAACCTATAATTAACGTATAGAACTTTTTCTCGTATCTTGTATAATAACAATTATATTGAGCTTCACCGTAGAAATGCGTTACCTTGTAAATATGTAAACAGATAAAAACTGAAACTAAACCGGGATATGGATTCTAGGGGCTTAGTTTGCGCTCATTTGAGAAATCTTTTTAAAATTCAAAAGTCACGGTCTCCTCTTTAACGAATTTTTTCTACGAAAATTTTCTAAAAATCGTTACCATAAACGTAACTAAACTACCGCCCAAGCATCAGAGAAATTTCTCCAGGTATGTACGTACTATTTGAAATGAAATTTCTGCAAATATTTTAGTAAAATGAAGGGCAGTGGCGATTGAAGCTGAAAGTTAAGGGTTTGCAGAAGACTCTTCTTGCGACATGTTATTTACATAATCCGTATTTGTTTCAGGTTCTTTGCCTGAGTGTTGCCAATCTTGACGTTTCAAATCGCGACTTTGACATTTTGAAGAAGACCCCAAT
This sequence comes from Tillus elongatus, assembly GCA_964006375.1. Classification (NCBI taxonomy): domain Eukaryota; kingdom Metazoa; phylum Arthropoda; class Insecta; order Coleoptera; family Cleridae; genus Tillus; species Tillus elongatus. The sequence continues at coordinate 272,209,365 of OZ023262.1, forward strand.
TTTTTTTCTTTAAATGTCCATAACTTTTTGGTCTTTAAACTTGCAGACCTAAATTTTGGTGTATTCACTTTCTATAATACAAACACGAGGATCAAATTTGGTTTCTCTTACCTTTTATTTCCAGAGATATACTTTTTTCCCAAAGAAAACACACAATTTTCCGGGAAAATCAAGGCCGATTTTCCTGGCTAACATGTGTGACTTTTTTAAAGAAAATTCACTAAAATGAGCACTTTACTTTGTGATTTATTCGATTCTACGAGACTTAACTAAATATAAGTTGTTAGGTCCATTATTCAGAGAATATCTTTTCACATGTATGTCTACTTGTAAGGCTAGATGCATTCTCGCAACAATTAGAACCGTAGACCGGTTTCGCTTTCATTAGAGCTCTTCAGTACGGCATACTAATTGCAGCAAAAACACCGGTCTACGGTTCTAATTGTTGCTAGAATGCATCTAGCCTTACATACTTTGTCCCTATATTGGGGTAGAAATGGGCCAGGGCTAACAATTTACTAAATTGTTAGTTAGTTGTATACAGTCTCTATTTTAACACTTTATTTGGAGCTGGCGTGACAACATACTACTTGGTTCCGCAACTAGGTGGCGGCACGTCCACCACTCACTTAGTGTAGAAAGACTGGCTACTATAGCCGTATTACTTTATAGGTGTATTTTTGCTGCAATTTGTATGCCGTACTGAAGAGCTCTAATGAGAGCGAAAATGGTCTACGGTTCTAATTGTTACGAGAATGCATCTAGCCTTACATACTTTGTCCCTATATTAGGGTAGAAATGGGCCAGGGCTAACAATTTACTAAATTGTTAGTTAGTTGTGTACAGTCTCTATTTTTTTAACACGTTGTGTTATTTGGAGCTAGCGTGACAACATACTACTTGGTTCCGTGTTGTATGTCTACTTTTAAAAATTCAACAATTATACCCATACCGGGTTGTTATTCTTTAGATTTACTTAGGTAAAAATATCGAATGTTTTTCTTCAGGTTTAACATTCATACCATCACTTATCTGGGCCATATGTAATGGAGCAGCACATGTGGGAAACTGTTGGATGGTGGATGAGGGCTACCAGACCATCACAGATGTAGTCAGAATTGTCATCGTAGCAGCTAATGTTCTGCTGTTAGGCGACATCATCAGATCAATCATCATGAAATTAAAATACAGCAGTTCGAGTAAACAAACCAGGTAAGTTACTCGATTAGTTTAAGGAAAAAGAAGCATTTATGTGACAATTACATCAAAATATTGGCTTTTGAAGTCAGAAGCTACTCACTGTTTATGACAAACATCCGTCTCTATAATATTCTGCGTTGCAGCAAGCGATCGCGATTAGGCCCTCAAGGGGTGTGCAAAGGTCACCTTGGTCGAACGCCACGGAAACCATTAGGCCAATCCTGACGGCAGCATTGAAAGTATTTTTAGACCTGCCTTTACTGAACATATTAATGCAATGAGAAGCACGTTTATTGGCGCATAGGCTGATGCAAGGTGCAGCACCGATTAGCCAGTAGCACGTTGCAGGATATCAGAAGAGTTACAAGGAATTGGAGACAAAAACCAGTGTTTAATGCCTATTAACAATATGGTCCCTAAGTATAGAATATCAGAAGAGGAAAGATGTTGCAACGTCGAGTTTTTCTAATTGATTCATTTTAATTAGGTCTTAGACTCATTGCAATTATGAGCTTGGGTGCCTGTGTTGAAAATTATTGCGAGTCAACACTCTGCCAAGGAGGGTAGCTTTTAGTCAATTCTCCTTACTAAGTTGCTTTTGGGAAGCAACTGAGACCAAGGTAAGCTCCACTGGAGAAAGTGGAATTCTACTGAGTCTAAAGGCAACGTGGTATTATTTAATTTCCTATATGATTTTATCCACATATTAAGATTAAGAACTACCGTCTACAGTTATCAGTTTAATTTTTTTTAAGTGAAGCTCTTTAGGTAGTTTTAGAGGAGGCGGTGTAAAAAGTAATAAACCGTCTATCTACTCTATATTTAAAAGTTAGTCGGGGAAATGCTCACAACGAAACTGGACACTTGAAATTATTTAATTAATAACTAAAACACACAAAGTTAAAATCGATTTCAAGAGGATTTTCACTAAAGTTCCAGTTTGGTTTTCAAATAACACAGCAAAATTAACAGAAGCACATTGTAAATTATTCTGGTTGTTAGTTAGCAACGCAGCAGTGGAACGTTTGGTGTAAAAGTTAAAAGACGATCTCAAATGCAGAACAGGCTATGAAGATGGTGTCAGAAACTCACTTGGATGAAGGAGTTGCAGCATTTTCTTATCGGCAGGATTACTACTCGATGCTTTCCCTATCTCACCCAATCACCGGCTGACACAGTCTTAGCTGCACGCGCTCGCCTTCCTCTTCCAATAGTGTATGTACGCATCGCATAGTTGTGGAGCATCAACACGGACCTCCAGCTGCCTACCGACAGGTATCTTTAAGAGCTATACCTTAAATTTAAGTCGCGTTTTTTACTGTCTATTAAATATCAAATTAATATGTGCTTCGCTGCATTGGGTAAATTAATGGGTAGTCTCGTGATAGATTACTTTACAAAAAATACCGGCAGAAGCACGTCCGATAGATAGTAAACGAATTCAGATATTTCCGACAAACTAAGTATGTAAATTTTTATGTCGTTGTACCTCCATAAATCGTTAGTGACCGACTACCTGCAGAACGATATAAATAGACTTATGGAGATGTGACATTTAAAATTATTCACCCTCTGATGACGCTTACTTGGTTAGTGAAACGATCTTCAGGTTTTTATAATGTATCGTGGTGATTTTGGTTCTCCAAGTGTGCTTATTTACATGACATGGTCAATTAAAAGAGTTTTTCCCACTGGGCCACATAAAACCCCATGTTAAATTTATGAAAGACCTTTATATTATCTAAAAGTGATTAGTTTGTATGCTCCTCCTTATCAACTTTTTGGCGGAAAATGGTGAAACAGTTAGTCAATTGTGAACGGCATACACATATGCTTCAGATATTTCTTATATCGCAAGTCCGACAAGTAGAAAGAAATTACTTTTTACAACACATCGGCACCACCTGTCATACTGCAAGACAAACTGTGGAGATCTTGCTAAAGGCATTTCCAAACAGACCTATTTCTAGAAACGATGATGTGGTAAACCCGCTATATCCCCCGACATAACTGTGTGTGACTTCTTCCTTTGAGGTAATTAAAGGGCAGTGTTCTGGAGTAAATCTAGAGTAGAGCTTAAAAGAAGCTGGCATTTAACACACAATATCTGATAACTCAAATTCCCATGTTTATTTTTTATATTGTATTATCTTTGTTTGTTTATATGTTAAGTAATAAATGTGTTATGGCTTACAAAAAGTAAAATAGTTATTTATGTACCAAGGGTATAAATAGATGTTTATGCCCCGAGAGCGACGATTTTACAAATCCGAGGGCCTCCGGCCCGAGTGTTTGTGAGTCACTCGAGGGCATACACCTCTATTTATACCAGCGGTGCATACAAAGTTTTATGTTATACTAGTCATACGCAAACAATGAAACATGAATCACCGTTTGCTTTAGGCAACCTAACAATTTTATGTTAATTGGACTAAATATTGTTAATTAAATATTTACATATTACTTTTATTCCATTATCTGTAATTTCATTAATAAAGGTTATTAAAGAAGTCAAACAAAAATTATTTGTTTTGATGTGCGCGCGGGTCATAAAGTGTACGTTTTGCCCGCGCGGGCCATAAAGTACACTTTATGGACCGTGGGTATAAAGTACACCATTATGTAGTTGGTAACTAAGCAATAAAAACACAATAATGAACTAGTATGACATAAAAACATTATATCTCTTACTGTATTTTAACGTCTCATACAACAACTAAAGTACGCGTCGATTGAAGTGGGACACCTTACATTTTTGATGCTCTTTGATCGTTTGTAGCTCAAAACCAAGTGCACCCAATCTGCTCTAATTTTCACAGGTTCACACATGTTTCTTGCGGCTTCTGACTGATAGACAATAGCAAAATTGACACTCACGTGCTGCATAGTACAGGGTGGAATATAAGTTTAAAAAAATCAGCAATATTTTGAACGATAGCCACTAGTCTACGAGGAGAGTTATATATATATATATATATATATATATATATATATATATATATATATATATATATATATATATATATATATATGGTATGCAATTTACAAATATACCTTGGTGCCTCGGGACGTTTTCGAGATTTTATTAATATCGCAGCCCACTACGTTTTTATAATCAATTTTGTATTTTAGGTCAAATCTAGTCTAAGTAAAAATGCAAGCGAACTCACTTAATCGATAAGGCGGATTACGTTCGCTTTTGGTATTCAGAGCTGAAGAATATCTCTATATCTTCGTGCCTTTTTTGAGATTTTGGTGATATGGCATTTCACTACGTTGGTATCATCAATTTTGTTTTTGAATCAAATTTGACTCTTCGCCACATTGTTTTTTCGAAAAACGTGCACTTCAATAGTCTAGCAATTGGGTTCGGTGAATTTTCGATATGCAATTCCGAAGAACACCTCAATACCTCGGGTAGTTTCGAAAATTTTATAAATATCGCAGCCCACTATGTTTATATCATCTTTTTTTTTCTATGTGTATCATTGGTCGACGCGAAGGTTTACGTTGATTTTTGGTATTCCTTTCTGAATAATATGTGTATACCTCGTGGAATTTTCGAGATTTTGTTGACATCCCATTCGACTACGTTGCTGTCAGCAAATTTGGCTCCTAACTTTCTCGTAAAACGCGCATCACAAGAATCAGGGAATTGGTTTAGGTGAATTTTGGATATACAGTTGAGAAACCTTGAATACTTCGGGACGTTTCTGAGATTTTTATAACTGACTTAGTAATATTGATGAGGGAAAGTATTAATGGAGAGAGGTATCAAAATTTGTGTGTGAAAGATATGAGAGATATTTTCATCCCCTGTGCCAATAATTTTGGTAACGATTTCATCTTGGTGGATGATATTGCTCGTCCTCATCGAGCTCAAATAGTTACAGATATGCTTAAGGTGAACAATATAGAAAGAATGGAGTGATCTACCAGGTCACCTGAGATGGATCAGATTGAGCATGTATGGCGTAGGATCAAATTAAAATTAAGTGAGCGACAGGGTGGTTTTTGTGACTTAAATGTATTGGCTACTGGAATTAGGCAATAGTGGGAAGCTGCTCTCCAAGATTTGTTGATAAGATTGGTGGATAGCATGCCCAGACGAGTGACAGATCTGATCAGCAATCGTGGGGAACCTACTTTGGGGTTTTTTTTTCTCATGGCTCGTCCGCGTTGTACATGCCCTTTGTCTTTTCTACTCTACCCAAATCCAATTCACTGCGCCTTGAACTAGTCTGCACAGCAATTGGTAGGGTGAAGTTTTATATTGCTCTGTCTCCGGTCTAGGCTGACCGTAGATCAGTTGTCTTTTGCGGTCCAGAGCTTTACACTCGCACAATATGTGCTAGGCTGATTACTCCCCCTCGCCGCAGAGTCTGCATGCCAGGTACCCCTCGAACCGCCCCATTTTATGACTGCCATGTATCCCGTGGAGAGTCATGTTATGTTTCTGAGCTGTCCTCTGCTAAGATTTAGCAGCTCCACAGCTCTCTTTGAACTCGGTTCCTCAATTACTGACTTCCCATGTCTGGGCCCTGGACAGTCTGCCCAGTACAAGTGAACCTACTAACAAATTCTGATTATTACGTTACTTCACCACTGTGGCGTTATTTATTCATCCATTTAACTATGTGTCAGTCATGCCTTGTGTAATGAATAAAATAACATTTTCACTATTAACACGTTAGTTATACTACTAAAAAGCAAAATCAATGATATGAAGCTATTAGGTTGCGATATCAACAAAATATCAGAAACGTCCCGAAGTATTGAAGGTTTCTCAACTGCATACCCAAAATTTACCTAACGTAAATCACTGACTATTGTGAATCGCGTTTTGCGAGAAAGTTAGGAGGCAAATTTGCTGGCAGTAAAGTAGTCGAATAATTGTTAATAAACAAAATCTCAAAAATGCCGCGAGATATATAGATATTCTTCGAAATCGAATACAAAAAATCAACGTTAACCTCCCCGTCGACCAGTGATCGAAATAAATTGATGATATAAACATAGTCAGTTGCGATATTAATAAAATCCCGGCGACGTTCCGAGGTATTAAGGTGTTCTTCTGAATTGTATACCGAAAATTTACCTAACCCAACTCCTTGACTATTGACTAGTGACCTGACCTGACCTGAACTTAAAAACAAAATTGATGACAGCAACGTAGTGGAACGCGATATCAACAAAATATCAAAAAGAAACGAAGGTATAGAGATTATAAAGTAAAATAATATTTACTCTAATAAATGCCCCCACTGTTTGTGTGAACAGTATAAAGAAAAATAAATATTTAACTGTAATAAATATAATATGATATGACACAAAATATCTCAGGGCTTGAGTTGAGGCACTAGCGGTTGGTTGGTTTTAAGGGGTTCAAATAAAATCAGGTGTTATGAATAAAATTAATTTATTTAAAAATTATTGACTATATAATGCAGTTGGTTAAATTTAATGAATTATATGAAAGAAAAGATACTTGATTTAGTACTGGTGACACTGTAAGCATGAATTGTGGAGCACACTCTATAAAAGAAAATGAAAGCCACAGATAAACAATGTACTTAACTTTCAGCCTCAGGTTGAAGGGGTCCTCCTTGACGATGTTGTTAAAAGATACTCCTTGTTGGTGTTGTCCTGAGGGTCCTTGCTAACGGTGGTGTTGAAGGGCTCCTTGCTGACAGCGTTGTTGAAAGTATCTATCCAAAAGAAGGTGATTAGCACTCCTTAATAACGTTGTTGTTGAAAGCCTCTACCAAAAAAAAAGGTTGCTTAGCACTCCTTGCTAACGGTGGTGTTGAAAGCCTCCAAGAAAAATGGTATGAGGGGGCCTCCTTAATAACGTTGTTGTTGAAAGCCGCCTCCCGACCAACGGTGATGTTTAAGGCCGCTTCCTAACTAACGGTGGGGTTGAAGACTGCTTCCTTACCAACAGTGATGTTTAAGGCTGCTTCCCTACCAACGGAGATGTTTAAGGCTGCTTACCTACCAACGGTGGGGTTGAAGAGTGCTTCCCTACCAACGGTGGGGTTGAAGAGTGTTTTCCTACCAACGGGGTACTATAAAATTTCATCTGTATAGGTAATGGTTCGGGGCTTAATGATTTACATAGGGTGGTTGGTGGCAGGTTAAGTTTAATTACAAAATTTATCTGTGTTAATGATTGGGAACAAACTAATGTATATGAAACAAAATATTAAATGACTTCGCTGCAATGCATTTAAAACAGTACAATAGCAGTTAATTACCGAACTAACGCTACCACAAGCCACCTGTTCACAGTATAAAACTTATAACAAAGAAAGCAATAATCAAAAGTAATTTCAACACACATACACTAGCAAGCAATCTACCATTATTACCAATGAAATGTACGAATAACTGGAAATAAGTCGATATTCAAATATAAAACTCACCCATTTAAGCATGCTGCTCTCGGATTTAAATTTACTGGTGATATCTCATCTTTTAAGGTCGATTTAGAAGAGAGAGCCCTGGCATGTGTCGCACGCGTATTTAAAGATTCGCTTATCGCAAATCTTTCATAAATTCAGCTGGCACGAAGGCGCGTTTCTATTAGTCGAGTGCGGTAGAGGAATCGACCGCAGAGTTTGACGTCGCTGGGGGAACTTGGACACTGACGTCACAAAGGGGGTCGATCCAGAAGCTTTAAAAGTAAACGGCGTTGACGCGTGTGGTATGTCACACTTGACATGTTACAAGATATTCTGGAGTACTAAATACCAAAAGCGAGCATAATCCATCTCATCGACCAATGGTGTTCGCTTTCATTTTTACTTAGGCTGGTTTTGACGTTATATGCAAAATTGATTATAAAACATAGTGGGCTGCGATATTAACAAAATCTCGAAAACGTCCGTATATATATATATATATATATATATATATATATATATATATATATATATATATAATAATAATTCCCCTCGTAGACTAATGGCCATCGTTTGAAATGTTGCTGAAAAAACATCTACATCCTGTATCATGTAGAATGTGAGTGCAAATTTTGTTATAATCTACCAATCACAAGTTAGAAGAAACATCTGTCAACCTGTGAAAATTAGAGCAGGTTCGGTGAACTTATTCTTGAGCTACAAACGATCAAACAGCATCCAAAATTTAATGTGTTCCACTTCAATTGGCGTGTAGTTTCGTTTTAAAACACGTGTTATATATGTACACGTGTCCAGCATGATACTTTTTTTTGTAGCCGCATATAAACATATTTTTTCTTAAATTTATTTACTATTTTGTTTCAGAGCAACTCTTAATGCTACTCTCTTTTTAATTCCCCTTTTTGGTCTGCATATTATTTTTATCATGTACAGGGGCATACTCCATGATAACAGTTGCACTACCCAGGATATTTACTACTACATCAGTTACACAATGGAGGGACTCCAAGGAGTTATGGTTTCTATACTTTTCTGTTACATAAATAACGAGGTAAGCCTCTTTAAGCATTGTAAAAAATTTAAAAGATATTTTTTCTTCATGTATTTAAGGGTAAGTTACTCTGAGACAGCATCGATCGGTTTGTAGATATACAGGCTTGTCCAGCAGTTTGTTTAATTCCAATAGCTTGTTAATTATAGAAATTAGCAGAAAATCGTTAATATAAAACTTGCAGGGACTAATGATAGCTACAAACCAAAATTATTTATGCATATACAGAGTGTCGTATAAGTTGTACACACACCAAGCATGTTTTATAAATCCAGCATATTATATATTATTTCATTTTTGGATTCCCCCGGTTTGTGCCATGGTCTATACGAGGGTCCATTAATAAGTACACGTATTTGAAGGCATATGACATTACAAAAATGGCGGCGAATGATGTGGCGGAATGTGGCGCCTTCGGGCTCATCTGAGAAAAACGACGAAAGTAATGGAAAATGTGGCATATGCAATCGTAAGGTAGTGAACGCTGTGAAGTGCATCGTATGTGGGAATCTTACACATCATAACTGTGCTGGTGTAGGAAACGATGAGGCTAAAATAGACGATTATATGTGTAAGCAGTGTTGTGATGTTGGCGAAGACACTGAAGATCTATCTCTATTCTCAAGTGCCAATGAATTACAAGATACTCTGACCGATTCGAGAGATATAGAGATATACTATTTTAATAAAGTTTTACATCACAAGAATGTATAATTGATAGTTTAAGAGATTTAGTTGATTCTGAACAACAACCAATCGCCTTGTTGATCCAAAACCAACTTTATTCAGCAGGCGCTGCTGTGCCATCTGCTGGTAACAGAATTAGCGATAACCCCTAAGGTACAGGGCTGTGCAGCAAAAGCCTACCACGCTGCAATGAGTGGAGCGGCTACGGGAGCCGTGCCATCGACCGGTATTAACTATCAGCAGAGCCAATGTCCTCAGTCAGACAGGCTTCTGCCTCGGCAAGTTCAATGACCCGTAAAGTAGATAAAGCAGCTGTAAATACAGATAAGAATTTAAAGGTAAACAAAATAGCATCCGATCAGCTGTCGGCTGCAATACTTCAATCAGGATCCCTGACAAACTTCCAGCAGGTCATTAATTTGGCTAATGAAGAAGAAAACCTACACGATAGAGGTGAATGGAAGGAAATTATTCGCCGAGAAAAATCTCACATTAAAAATAGGCCTATAATTGGCACACTTAACGATAGTACAGGTAAACTGAACGCTGTCCCAGATTAGACATCTTTTCATATATATTATCTTCATCCGGACACTTCTGTGGCAGACGTATTGGAACATTTGACATCAAAATTACCTGAAGCAAAGTGCGAAAAGTTAGCATCATCCTGAGCAATACTCCTCTTTTAAGGTAACAACTAACTCTAATAAAACGGATAAAATATTTGCAGCTGACTTATGGCCGAGAAGTGCTCGCGTAAACGGTTTTTTTCAGAGGCGAAATCAAACAGAGAAGGACCAACAACACCGAGAATATAAGGACTCGGTTCTCTGACGTAACGGCCGCGTGACGTAAGCACAGCGAGGTGTACTTGTTCGCTCCGATTAGACAACAACGTATTGTTTTGTTATATTTCGTGTGTTAGAACTCCTTTTTTGCTGGAGATAGTGAGAATTTGTTTAATATTCTTGTATTGTGGTGTGTCTTGGTAGTGTTACCGGTATATTTACAATGCCGTATTCGTGTTGTGTGCCGCAATGTCGGGGAATTAACAAAAATGGACCGAAGATACACTTGTTTCGTTTTCCAACGGACGTCGCCATGTCTGGTAAATGGGTTTCAGCTATTCACCGGGAGAATTTTTCGCCAACGAAGTTCAGCAGAGTCTGTGAGTTGCATTTTGTTAAGGAAAATATGATAAATTGTTCTACTGCAACGGATTTACAAACGGGCGAGACCATAAACTCAAATTTAAAAATTCCTAGATGAAAGAGTTACATTGTTTAAATTAAAATATTCTCCTGGGCCTGTAATAACATATTATGTAGTAATAAATACAGACTTACAAGTTGAAACATTTTTGCGTGGCTGCAAAATACAAATTTCCCGAAACGACATTAAACCTGGTTTAACGACCATTCATTTAATCCTGAAATTGTGGTAGCTGAAACCGATGTAGACGATGTCAGTGATGATATTCCGGTAATCACTTATTTAGCAGGTTACTGTTGTTGCGCGAATTCAGTGTAAAATATGTACGGAAAATATCATTTATAATGATGAAATCATTGTTGAAGATAATTTTACCCTGATTAAAATTTTAAGCCGGGGAAAATTGCTTTATCCCCAAGACGTTATCGTACGAATGGGTTTATATGCGTATATAATATTTAACAAAATTTTGGATGAATTTGAGGAAACTTTCTTAACAGTTCTTAATAAACGTGCGTTTCTAAGCCACTATATTATAAAATTTCTTTTCAGATAACGGGCACCTGTCTGTCGATCCTAAATGTAATATTCGTCCGATTGTACATATAGTAAAAATTGTCATAAACTGCACAGTAAATACTTTTCTTTAAAATTATTGTGGAAAATCTAATGATGGGTTGGCCAAGCCATCTAAAAGCCGTAAATTAATTACTCTTACCAAATAGACCGAATTCTTTTTATAATGATTTTTGCTTTGAAACTTCGTTTTTCCATAATAAAATCGAATGGGTTGCGACGAAGGGCTCAGTTGACGACTGGCACCCTCTTTCAATCAAAAGCCCTTCAAAAGTTTTCATAATAAGCGTCTTTTAAGGCTAAAGCAACGTAAAACCAACAACACCGAGAATATATCTCGGTGTTGCCGGGCTAGCGCGAGATAACAATAGCCAACTCATACAATGTATATAAGAAGTACAGATCCCGATTCAACACCCAAGGTCGCTGACGAATGGGTTAATTAAAAGCAGCGCAATAAGAAGAATAGACTATTCATAAATGGGTAAACAACTAGACCTTCAATTCAGCAACCAGCCACCTGCTAGGATCACCTTCAAGACTGCAACTTAGGTGGAAACCGCCTCTCGGTCCACGCCCCACCAGAGACTATATATGGAAGTTACCAGACCACGGACGGACATTCCTACATTGTTATTGCTTGAGTCTCTTTTAAATTGTCATAATTTATATTTATCATTTTTTTATTATTATTCATAAGTATTTTATGTAACTATAATCAATAAATTCTTTTAAAAAGTCAAGTGTGTTAACAAGAAAGTTAACTGGCGCAGTCGCAACGGATAGTGCTGAAGAACCAAAAGTATATTGATTCTTTGCGTTTCAACGCTTAACAGCCAAAGAACCGATCAAGAGAGACGTCATGAAGACAGCAGCAATAGCATCGATTCTGTAAGTTGTTTGCTTCCTTTATTTCCTATATATATATACTGTATTTCCTCATATATTGATAATATTATATGTCTGATAGCGATATTGATAATTTAGAACATTTGGAATATAGATTAAGAAATATTAGTATTGGTGAAATTGATATTGTAGAACAACCCGATATAAATAATTCTAATTTAAATATGGCAAATCAATTTCAAGAGTTTTACCTTAAAGCAATCCCCGAATTTAACGGACAACCTGAAAATGTAGGGAACTTCTTAAAAGCTTGTGATCTAGTAATGAACCAATTCTATGATGCAGATAATCCAAATTTATATCTAAACCATTTTCTATTAAATTATATTCAAACGAAACTAATTGCACAAGCCAGGTTAATTATTAACACTAAAATTATAAACACATGGGTAGACTTAAGACGGGCAATTGTTGAGAACTTCACCGACCAGCGAGATGAAATTAGCTTACTAGGCGAATTATTAACATTGAAACAGAGACATAACGAGGATGCCTTAGCGTTCAGTAATCGTTGCAGACACATTGAACAATTACTCATCTCTAATTTAATATCTAATGAACGTAACGAGGGAATTTTAGGATTAAAACAAAACATGTACAGACAACAGACACTGAAAGCGTTTATCGGTGGATTAAAAAACCCCCTCGGTATGGTGGTCAGATCCACTCGACCGGACAGCATAGAACAAGCTTTAAAATTTATATTTTCCGAGGAAAATTATGAATATAGGGACAGATTATTACAACGGTCAAATTTCAACAATAATAACAATAACAGGCACGACAAACAACAAAAACCAGTTTTCCAAAGAAATACCCCAAATTTTAACAATATTCAATTTCAAAAACCCTTCCAACAACAAAATTATCGTGCACCTTTTAACTATAATTTAAACAGACCCCAAATGTCTCACCCACAATTTCAGGGAAACCCTTCAAATCAATTCTCAATGAGAAGACCGACGTACAACCCTAATGACAATACTAGAAGATATCCACAAGCTATGGATGTCGGCAGTAACAACACGAGACATACTAATTTCAGCCGACAACAACCCTCACAAAATAGACGAAACAATTTTCCTTCCAACAATTTTCAAAAAAGACAAAATTTCATACCAGAAGAGATAAACTATAACGAAACGAATAATTCTTTTCCTTTCAATGAATTAGAAAGAAGACAACATTTCTTACCAGAAGAATTAAATTATGACGCAACATATAATGAACAATCACCCTCCGAATTATACGATGCACAGCATCAAAATTTTCCGATAGCAGGGAGCTCAAAAACAGAACCGTAATAGATATTAATAATTTTAACACAATATCCCAATTACCCTACGTAATAATAAAAGAACTACCCGGAAAAATACTGCTCGACTCCGGTAGTACTAAGAGCCTTTTAAACCCGTCCATAGCATATAACAACTTTTATAATAAGATTTACAATCACCCGTTTTTAATTAAAAGTGCTCATGGTTATTCTAGCCATAATAATCGAGCCAGAATAATTTTAAACTCACTAACGGACAGTGAGCAAGAGTTTTGCCTATTTGAATTTAACAAAAATTTCGTAGCTCTTATTGGAATTGACTTTTTGATAAAAAATCAAGCGAACATTGATTTTAAAAACCAGAGACTCAATTTAAAAAATCGAAGCATTAAGATAAACTTCCCTCATACAAGGGATCATGAAGATAAGATGGGTAGTAATAGTAGTAGCAATAACAATCGGATAAGTAGGAACATCAAAGCAAATGATGAAATGAATCACCTTAACGTAAGTAATACAATAGACAGAAGCATTATTGCACTTGAACTCGACCGAGGAAAACGTAATCAGCCATTAAATGATGACGATGGAAGGTTACAACGAGCAAATGACACAGGGGAAACCTTAACCCATAATAAATGTAAACAGGATCAAGTTTCATTAAACACATATGAATATCGTCGAAATAAAAATGTGAGTGATACGAAGACGATACAAAACGATATAACGGATCAAATTCAAAATAAAACGAATAGGATATTAAATAATTTTTCCCATCACCAGAATTATAATAGGAATTATACGGGGAGTGTACAAAAAAATATTACAGATAACATTAGGTTAGATGTCTTGCATAAGCCTCGACAAGAAGCGAGCAATGCAGACAGTATAATGAAATATGTATATTCAATGTGTAAAGAACACAATAAAATCGACCAACCCGTTAAAATCGAAGAGTTTATCCCAAATACAAAAGCACCTTGTTACAGGGCGGTTATTCCGAACAAAATAAAATATACAGGCACCATGCAAAATGATAAGTTAAGTAATAATTTGATTCAGGTAGAGGACTACCATCGGCAAATAGGTACGGAACCAATTTCAGAAATAATAAAATCAGAAATCAATAACGAAAGGAAATTCTCACACAATAAGGTTTACAAGTCGGAAGTAAATCCCGTAAATATGGAAACTCAATCAAAATTAAATAATATAAATAAACCAGAGAAAATCATGAAGATAAACGACAATGAAATTAACGACGCAATAGTTTTATTTCACGAAAGTAAGAGAGATCACAGAAATGCGAAGGAGACATATTTAAGAATGAAAACTAAATTTCTTTTTCCAAAAATGAAACAAAAAATCAAAGCTTTTATTAGAGCTTGCCAATATTGCAACAACGAAAAAAATAACTCGTTCCAACTAAATAGATTAAACAAACAGTCCGATTATATCACCTAGCTAAGTCGAACCTAGAGATTCGGATAATCGACAAACGAGACATGACGTAAGAAACGGACTAATAAAGCCATAATACTAAGCGACAAACTTGACAAACAGACAATCACCCATTTACGCAATCTTCGCCTTGCAGGTTCATTCTCTTCACCAGAGTAAAACCACAATTAGAAGACCTAACAGACAATCCAGGCATACTGCCACGCAAACTGGGACAAGCCTTTTCAGAAAACGATAAATGGAGAATGATTCATATACATGACCTAAGACAACTATACGACGACTTTAACAGACTAAAAACTTACTTTGACAACATAATAAGCGTAATGAATGCAGAATACCAGTTAGAATATAAAAATTTTATTTTAACAATCAATTTCACCATCAGCAATATTGATGACACATTTTGTCGAATATTTCCAAGAACGATTAGGAACAAAAGAGGTATAATAAACGGACTAGGATCGATATTCAAATCAATAACTGGGAACTTAGATGCAGATGACGGCGACAGAATATATAAAGCTCTTGAAATTTTGAGGAAAGATCAAAATCAAGTACATCAACTTTTTAGTTCACAGACATCCCTAATGATAGATGCTATAACAGAGTTCAATAAAACAATAGACAACCTGAACCATAACCAAGAAGCCATAGTAGCGAGAATAAACGATTTGGAATATACAATAGATAGTCTAAAAAGTGACCAACTAACAAATTTTCATAGAGTAAAACATTTGGAATTACTCACTCAAATCAGTTATTTGTTAAATAATGTACTAAACATGATATTAACAACAGAAAATGCAATTACTTTTTCAAAATTGAACACGTATCATACGTCAATACTGAAACCGAAATTTATATCAAAAGAATTAGAAAATATTGAAAACCATATCTCCAAATCAAGATTAATAACAAAATCCGACATTTCACTTTACGAAAAAATATTTAACATAAAAACCGTTCAAATTGATTTTAAAATTATATTCCAAATAGATATACCCTTAGTAGACAAATCAGATTATATTTATTATCAATTGTATGCATTACCAGTCCCTAAAAATCCATATACCTTCAGAATGATTGTCCCTAGAACCAAGTACCTAATCCTTAGCAGCAAACACTACGCTTACAGAAACGAAAAGTGTAGGAATCTAAAAGACCAGACATACTTTTGTGAAAATGACAACCCGACAGCACTTAACGAAAACAACCCATGCGAAATTAAACTGATCAACTTCCAGAAACCGATAAACAATTGCAAGCAAGAACTTGTCAAAATAACAAAAACAACAGTCTCTAAATATGGCAATACCCAATACATAATAGTGGCACCCGAAGAAACGAAAATCAAACTTAGCTGCGAAGAAAATGAAGAAACCAAAATAATCAGCGGAACAAAACTGGCGACTCTGAAACCCAAATGCCAACTTATCATCAATAACGAAAGATTTAGTTCAGTACAAATGGCATCGGAAACACAACAATCGTTCAATCTCCCAAACATCGAATTGGTAACAAATAAAGCACCCATATTCCCAGACAAATTACCAGAACTAAAATTAGAAAATGTCCAACTGCACGACTTGAACAATATCAAATCCCAGTTACAATCCATCAATGGCAAAATTCCAGGAACCATCGATTTGCCCATATACCACCCTAGTGTATGGACAATTATACTATACCTTGTGATAATAATAACAATAATCACAATAACTGCAAGATACTTCTGGCAAAAATCAAAAACGAAAACTGCTGACTCCAAACCAATTACTGGATTCCCGATGACTATTCGGAACGAACCATAGGCTTCGTTCTCTAAAGGATGGAGGAGATAACAATAGCCAACTCATACAATGTATATAAGAAGTACAGATCCCGATTCAACACCCAAGGTCGCTGACGAATGGGTTAATTAAAAGCAGCGCAATAAGAAGAATAGACTATTCATAAATGGGTAAACAACTAGACCTTCAATTCAGCAACCAGCCACCTGCTAGGATCACCTTCAAGACTGCAACTTAGGTGGAAACCGCCTCTCGGTCCACGCCCCACCAGAGACTATATATGGAAGTTACCAGACCACGGACGGACATTCCTACATTGTTATTGCTTGAGTCTCTTTTAAATTGTCATAATTTATATTTATCATTTTTTTATTATTATTCATAAGTATTTTATGTAACTATAATCAATAAATTCTTTTAAAAAGTCAAGTGTGTTAACAAGAAAGTTAACTCGCGATACCTCTCTGTGCTGACGACACGCGCGAGCACCGAGTCCTTATATTCTCGGTGTTGTTGGAAGGACTCTAATAGTGACTTATCACATGTTATTTTTCACAACATTTTATTAAACATTGCTCATATTAATGTATATAGTTTGAGCAACAAGTCTGCACAGCTTGAATACTTTGGTTTCAGCAAAAAATTGATATATTTGTCTGAATACCTACGGACATAAACTAGCCATGGCGGTGTGGCCCTATTTACGTCTGTAAGTTTTCTTAACAATTTCGATATAGAAATATACCTTATGTATCCAGCTTTGTTTCCGAGGGTGACATGGAGCTATGTGCTGTCCCGGTTACGATAGCTGACACGACTGCTGCGGTGTTGTCTGTTTACTGTCCCCCTAAAAAGGTTAGGGATGTTTTATCGGCCATCTCACGTTTTGCTTGTCATATCTGTCTAAAAACCATAACCATCTTATCATGATGTGGTGATTGGAATGTCAACACATTGAGAAGTCATTTATCGGGATCGACATTATTTGATGTTTTTGAGTCGTTTGGTCTGTCTTTGTCAATTAAGAAACCTACTAGAATTCATACAAATAAAAACGGGCGTACAACTGTTTCCGCGGTTGATTATTTTGTTACTAGCATTCCAGAAAACCATTATAAAGTTGTGTTTGTGAAACTTAGTATAGCAGATCACTTTGCATAGGTCTTTTTTGTATATAAATCACTTGTAAACGAAATTTTATCTAAACAAGACCAAAAGATAATTTTTGCGCGCACCTTGGACAGGGATAATATGGATAAGCTATCATATTTGTTGGGAAGGAGTGATTTTTCAAGTGTGTATACAGATGATGGTGAACTAGCGTTTACAAATTTTTTTGGCATTTTTTCTCCCAGTTCAGATCAGGCTTTTCCAATGACTGGTAGGAAAATAGTGAAACATTATTCACCGCGAACTAAAAAATAGCTAAATTCACAGATTGTGGAGGATAGAAAAGCTCTCGAAAGTATGTTCGGGTTAGTGAATATATCACACGACAAGCAACTGTTAGACAAATACATGAAGAAGAAAAAAGAGCTGTCACACAAAGTTGATCAGGCTAAACGCGATTATTATAGTCATCGTTTGAAGACTGCGACAAATCCAAATAAGGAGATCTGGAACATCGTTAACTCTACTCTGCAACGAAACAAAAAATCTAGGACCTATCAAAGTAAATATAGATGGAGTTCTGATCAGCAAAAGTGAACTGGTGGCAGGAAGGTTTGGCGAATATTTGTGTTCGTCTGCTAAAACTAATATTAGACATAATTTTGGCGAAAGTCCATCTAGGCGAGGTACTGCGGTCGCCTCTTGTTCAAACACAATTTGTATGCCCCAGTTGCAATGGAGGAGTTTCTTCAATGCGTGAGGGAGTTAAAGAATTATAATTCCGCTGGTATCGATAATGTCCCAACAAATATAGTGAAAAGCATTATAGACTTAATAGTTATACCACTCACTTTTGTTATCAATCTTTCTCTTGATACCGGACACTGCCCTTCATTATTGAAGGGAGCTCTGGTCATAATGATTTAATAAAAGGGGGACCCGACTCGGTGCCCTCTATGGGGACCCTTTACCATCTACGACAAGGTAGGTAGGTACTGTCCACGTGAGATATTGGTTCAACGAATTTAGACATGGTCGTACATCTGTTTTTAAGGAAGAGCTCCCCGCAGAGGTGGATACGAAGAAATCGTTGAAAAGGTCCGCGATGTAATTTTCGAAGTAGCAGAGGCCGTAGGTGGGCCGTCCGGAACTTCAAAGTAGGATTTGGACCTCTCTAAGCAAAATTCGCAGGCGTTTTTTGTCGAGTCGTCACCGTTGATGAAACCTGAGTATATTATTTTACGACAGAGACGAACCAACAGTCATAGCAATGGATTTTTCTGTGTGAATCTGCCTCGAGGAATGCAAGATAGGACTTTCGTCGTTTTATGCCGTCTATCGTTTTCATAATTGCTGCCGATGTTTCACGATTGTTGGTTCGGGTAGTATGTTTTATGCCTGGTATATATTTAATTTGGTTACCGTTGATGTATGGTTTATACCTGTTGTATGAATCAATCTACGCATGGCAGTTAACTACTCTGTCTGTCATGCATTGGACTTTAACCATTAAGTCGTCTCAACACATGTCTTTGGGATTTTATTTTTAATTTGGAAAAATACTCTAAATATTGTGTACCAAATTACTTAAAAATCACGACATAAGTTTATTTGTACTATTTCTCTTGGCCATCTTGTGCGACACCCTGAATGTGCAGAAATAATTTGGTTTATAGTTCTCATTAACTTTTGTACTAAACATTTTCTTATAATTGCTATATAATAACCAAGCTGTCATATCAACCTGTACGTTAAAATTTAAATGCATCATTATATTTATATGTAACTTATTAAAAAAATATTATCAGCCGAAATATGTTTTAAATCCTATGTTATCCTGTATTATAATAAAGATCAATCAAATTTATTTAAGCGAACACGAATTATTGCCTTGAGGGCCCTATTTCCAAGGTAATTTTCAATTTTTAAATGCTTACGTATATATGAGTATTTATGTGTGTGTGTGTGTCATTTGCCATAGTCAGGGCCTAATTAATTTTCTTATTTTCGGGTCAAGAAATCTCCTTTTATAAGCCAAGTTCGTTGGCTAGTTTTCTAAGTCACGTTTTAGTAGTTTGTTCATGCCCTTGATGACGCTAACTTTGTTAGCGAAACAATCGTCAGGTCTGAAAACCTTATTGTGATGAATTGGCCTTTTTTCTTTATCATCGGTCTATTTCCGCGACTATAGCCAATCACCGACGCCAGAGAGCCTAAAATTTTGCCAAACCTCTGTCTTTCTGTAAGGAGGGTAGGGGTCGTTAGCGTGCCCAATGGTACACAAGACCGACGGCTTTACGCCCCCTCTGAAGGGCGGAACGTGCAGATATTCAACTTGCTCAAATACAATGCCATGTTAATTGTACAATATGTACTGAAAAATTGAAAGGGGAACCCTGGGAACCGAACTTGATACCCTTGAATCCAGAGGCACACGTTCTTAACACTAAACCACCGAGGGTCTATGAATTAGGTTTTTCAAATTGTACTTAACAAAAGTGATTATTTTACTTATACTTCTAAAGCTATTTTTCCAGGTGCACAAAGAAATAAAGAACGCTTATCGAAAATGTTCAATCTTTCTTGAGCAACGCTTCGATTTCACTCTGCCGAAAACAGAATTTCTTAGAAGGCGAACTACAACCACCACAGTTGTTGGAAGCGAGGCTTATACAAGATCTAGGTTGACCTTAAATGAAGAGACATTCAGGAAAACATTGCCAACAATTTCGGAAAATGATAATAACATTAATGACGATCTCTGGAATAAACTCACCTACACAAGTTTTAAGCCGGAAGGAAACCATGATAAAGATACGAGTTCCAGCAAAGAAGCAACTGATAACGAAGATAAAACTGGTTCTGTTTTAGATTTAGAACATGACGTATCTTCAAGTGACGTTTAAACGTTGGTTTATTTATGAATCTAGATGTGTGTTAATATTAGGTCATTACATTTTGTAAAAGATTTTTTATTTTGACAGTAAATATTTATCAAAACAAATCTAAAAACTTAATATACAGGTGTTTCATTAATTATTACAGAAAACTTATTGGATGAATTTTAAGTGGGTTGTTTCGTATGAAATAATTTGATGCAATTATTCCCTAAGAAGCTAGTTTAAGTGAATTTTCTTTAAAAAATCCACTAATCAGATCTGTGTTTATATATATATATATATATATATATATATATATATATATATATATATATATATATATATATATATATATACACCGTTCTTATTTTGGGGTCTTAACCACTCACCAACCATCTGTCACACCTGAAAACATGAGTGCTGTTAAGGGAGACGGTCGACCTGACCGCATCCGGAAATTACCAAAACGCCACACACATCAAGAAAGCGTAGGTAACGTAGAGTAATAATCTTTAAAAAAAAATACGGAAAATCCATTAATAGCAGATTAATTGAGAAATTAAGTTCTCAAAAACACGATTTGCACGTTTCGAGCTGTCAGTTTTCAACAGCGTTGCCACATTTAATATTTAATCCCAAGAATGTTTTGCTCCTTTAACGAAATAAAAGATCTAAAATGCTTTTTACACACAATCCTGCCGACCTGACTTCCTGGACCTGACAAAACTGCCTATCTGCAATTTAATCCCAAGAGTGTTTTGCCGCTTTAACGAAAAAACGATCTAAAATGCGTTTTACACACAATCCTGCCGATCTGACGTTCTGGACCTGACATCACCGCCTATCTGCAATATGTCAACGAAACGACAGTCATAACCTCAGATGCAAAAATATACGTTTTTTTGAAAATCGTTTATCATTGAAAGGTTATTAAAAAGGAAATATACCACATTGTTTAACTTTATTAAGGTAGGTACAACTATGTGAAAACTGGAACCTGTGATGAGCACTAATAAGTACACTTGGAGAACACCCAAATCACCACAACACATATTTCAGAGACCTTACGATCGTTTCGTTGACCAAGTCAACATCTTCAGAGGAAGAAAAATTCTAACATAAAAAACTAGATCCCGTATATTTATATCGCGTCAAGAAAACGAACTAGTCCGAATGAAAGTTGTCGTCCAAGAACGATCGTTTGTTTATTGCGCAGTGAAACAGGTCGGAGACCTGCTTTAATCTTTTGGTCGACAAATTTATGACCCTTATCTAATATAGGTTTAAAAAGGACCGGCGTTCTTTAAAGAAACAGCACGTTTCCTTTCGATCTAGAACTTTACAATGTGGATAATGGTTTATGCCGATAAAGACATCTGCTGAGATAAACAACATAAACTCAAATCATCTCTTTTAAAAGAGATGATTTGAGTTTATGTTGTTTATCTCAGCAGATGTCTTTATCGGCATAAACCATTATCCACATTGTAAAGTTCTAGATCGAAAGGAAACGTGCTGTTTCTTTAAAGAACGCCGGTCCTTTTTAAACCTATATTAGATAAGGGTCATAAATTTGTCGACCAAAAGATTAAAGCAGGTCTCCGACCTGTTTCACTGCGCAATAAACAAACGATCGTTCTTGGACGACAACTTTCATTCGGACTAGTTCGTTTTCTTGACGCGATATAAATATACGGGATCTAGTTTTTTATGTTAGAATTTTTCTTCCTCTGAAGATGTTGACTTGGTCAACGAAACGATCGTAAGGTCTCTGAAATATGTGTTGTGGTGATTTGGGTGTTCTCTAAGTGTACTTGTAGGTACAACTGTTTTTAGGCCATATTCTATTATAATCACGTTAATATGTGTTTGCGGTTAACTCGACCATTCCCCTTTCAAGGTCTACGGCGGTCCAGGGAAACCCTGAGCAGCCCTACAATATTTTGAACGGCTGGTTCCTTGCTGACGCAAAGGCGGCATGAGTGTCGCTGCTAGGGTTTTTGCGCCAAGGTTGGTGGGCAGAATTTTCAGTAACTATAATTAAATACTATATAATGACAATACTGGACACTCCGGCTGATTTCGTGTTTCAAATATATCAGCGCCCCTAGCGGATAGTACTGATGTTACGTCGTTCGAGAACGTTTAACACTAACAATTGCTGGTGTTTAACTGTGTATAATCAAGTTTAAGCTGTGTTTTTACAATGAATGTTAGTGGTTGGGTGTGTGCAATATATAATTGTTCGAATTATAACGTGCTAAATCTATCAAAGACATTTCATAGGTTTCCAAAGGATGGCGAAACGTGAATATGATTTGAAGCAGAAGACAAATTCAGAATGACTTTTATGCCAATATGTACAATTCACATAAGATAATTTATTGTGTAATATTTACCATCATGTACCTATTTATAGATAAACTTCGTAAACGGATGGTTAAAATGCTTCAATCATAACTTGTCTTCCAGTGCATCAAAAAAAAAAAAATGAAGGCAAAAAAAGTTTTGCATTAATAATAAATGGTATAAGAAAACTGTTTTTCTATATTCTACTGTGTCCTTTTTTATTTCAGCATGGCAAAAATTGTCACATTTTTTCACATTTACAATTACTTTACTTGGTAAAGGCTTTTAATTATCTTCCCAAGACAAGTTTTCAAAGAGACAAGTAGAAATAGCAGATTCAGCCCTATAATAGATTTATTCACGGAAGTAAGAGTTAGTCTCACCTTTCATCTGTACAATTTCTTAATTATGTACTAAGTATATCAGTTACATATTTTAAAATATTAGCTTAATAAGACAGTTTTCATGTAGAGATATAGCAAATTGAGTACTGTGCTACCATTTATACCTAGAACAATTATTTATAGGTAAGTACAGATTGTAACTTAATATCCTCAGAAACAGCTTTCAGTATATTCCTATACATACCCTTGAAATAGTAGTTTAACGACGGTTTCAAGGTAGTACTTTAAATTATGATGAAATAAGATTATGGGTAAGAGAAATTTGCAAAATTATTCATGCTGAATTCATTTAGGTTTCAAGCTGATTGTTGATACAAATTTTATTTATAACTATATAATCAGAAAATGTTCACTGTTTTGTCATGTACAAGTTTTTATATTTATCGATAATAAACCAATTGTCTAAATTAAGAATATGCAGGTAAATATACAATTCAAATTGCCCGTTGAGTTGTCAGTACTTCACGCGAGGTGGCCCTAGTGTACTTGTCACAAATATCACCAATGCTAAAGCATAGGAGTGTCCCGTATTGTCATTATATAGTATTTGCTATAATAGTGCTTTTCAGCAAGCTTTATTTTGATTTTCGAATTGACATGTTTTGATGAATGAGGAATATAGGTTTCTATGCATAATAAAATATTTTCTGTAATGGAGTTGACGCATTCTGTGCAATTATTATTTTGATATATTTATATATGTATATATATATATATATATATATATATATATATATATATATATATATATATATATATATATATAATTTTTCACAGATCTCCCCATTAGTGAATTTTTCGTTTTACGAAAAATTCGCTAAAAATGCGGTGTCATCAGCAAAGCTCACAATTTTGCCTTATTGCTGTACAAATAAGGAAGCCATATAAATTATAAAGATCAATGGACCCAGAACACTTCCCTGTGGCACAGCGCAAGTAACTGCCTCAAAATCACTAAGAACTCCACCAATACTGACACACTGCATTATCTGCTCCAAATAACTTTCCAGCAGTTTATGAGCCCTACACCTTATTTCTACATCATATAACTTATCCAACAATACCTTATGATTCACAGTATCAAGTGCCTTTTCAAAGTCAAGAAAAATTCACAGGTTACGTTTATTTGTATCTAGCGTCTTATAAATTAGTGTTGTTAAAGTAATATAGACCGTCTTCTGTACTTCTACCCTCTCTAAAACAATATTGATTGTCAGCCAATATTTGATACCTCTTCAAAAAACCATTTAATCTATCTTCAATAATCTTTTGGAAATCATTTTTTGGATTGATCGATTGTCTGTCTGGTTCCTTGCTGACGCAAAGACGGCATGAATTTCGCTGCTAGGGTTTTTGCGCCAAAGTTGGTAGGCAGAATTTTCAGTAATTATAATAGTGCTTTTCAGCAAACTTTATTTTGATTTTCGAATTGACATGTTTTGATGAATGAGGAATATAGGTTTCTATGCATAATAAAATATTTTCTGTAATGGAGTTGACGCATTCTGTGGGATTATTATTATATATATATATATATATATATATATATATATATATATATATATATATATATATATATATATATATATATATATATATATATATATATATATATATATAATTTTTAATTTATCACTAATAGACTTAATTTCCAAGGTTATTTAATTAAACACACATACATCCTGCCTTATTTGATATGCTGCGGTTTCCACTACTATGTTCAGTTATCACTGACAGAAGTCCTTTCTTTTGAAAGAGTAATAAGTAAATGATAAATCACAAACAGCTTTAGACCCCTCTGCAGGGAGGAGCATAAAAGCATTTTACTCTCTAAGGCATATTAGTGGATGCTATACACTGACCCGGATTCCTAGAGTCACTCCTCTACCCAATTACAGCTACTAAATATACTGAGTTTATAATGAAACGTTTTACGCATGGCAAACAGGTAATATTCAATAAGTGTGATTTGAGAAAACGTTTTCCGGATTTGGATTTCAGGAGGACGTAGAACCTTAAAAAACAGTGCTGCAAATTTATTCATAACATACACATAGCTGTAATAATTTATTGTCTTAAGAAAGACACTCAAAAAATAAGTTTAATTAAAAGTGTGCCTTATAGTATTTTGAGGTAAGTAATTGGCCACTCACTACGCATATTAGATTTATTCATAGATACATGTTGTTTGCTAATTATTCTGTTTATATTTTTGTACGCAAGGCAGGTCAACTGAACACAAACACAGCAGCAGGTTATTTGAACAGGTGTCCAGTTAACCTGCCTTTTTTTTAATAAATATTATTTCTACTTTCTTAAAAAACATTCTTTTTCAGAGATATGCCACGTATTAGGATACGTACGACCAATAATAGGTCATATGCAGTAGAAGTGATAAAATAAGCAGTCAAGGAAGTTCTGGAAAAAGATCGTTCTGTGAGAAGTGTTGCCATGGAACTGAACGTACCCAGGATAACTTTGAAAAGATATGTTGACAAAAGCCGTGGTAAAGACTTAAATACTGTCAATTTACGACCAAACAATGAACACCTAATGGTTTTTTCTCAAGAGGAAGAACTTCTTCTGAAGAAACATGCGTGTAACATTCATTACGGTTTATCGAGTAAGCAAGCCCGTATCCTGGCTTATGAATATGCAGCAGTCAATGAGAAAAATGTTAAAGACAGTTGGTCTAGGGATAGTATGGCCGGCAAAGAATGGATGTTTGGTTTTATGAAGAGACACAAGTTTTCATTACGCACCCCAGAACAGACAAGTATGAGTAGAGCAACAAGCTTTAACAAATCAAACGTTGATGCTTTTTTCAAAAATTCTCTTGAAGTAAAAACTAAATATAGGTTACAAGCCGAAGACATATATAACTGGGATGAAACTGCAGCTACCACTGTCCCAAGGTACTAGCCACAACCGGTCAAAAGAGTGTGGGTCAAATAGCGTCTGCTGAACGAGGGACATTGGTCACCCTAGTCGGTATTATTGGCGCAACAGGGCGTTATGTGCCACCTTTCTTAATATTCCCACGCGTCCATTATATATTATACTGTCTTTGAGAATTAAGTTTATGGACTTTGTTTCTCATATGGTCACTTGTAATGTATTGGTAACAGCGAATACTATGGAATCATATTTCTAGAAGGGACCAGAAGTGACAGGTGTAGAAAAGTGTAGAAGGTCTAGAATCTCTATGGAGAGTATAAGTAGACGAACGGTACATAGAGTGAGTCAGTTCGGTATTGAATTAGTGCGGTGTAGAATAAGTGATGATAGAGTATTAAGCGAGTCAGCAATAAGTGTTGGTGTATAAGAAGCGATCATAGAAGGCGAATAGTGGAATATAGTTCTATGGACATTTAGTAAGAGAGAGAAATATTTTAGTTGATACTGGTGTTGGAAAATAGTTACTTATAATAAAATAGTAGTTTGAAAAGCTGTGTTTTGTTAGTCAACAAATCCAGAACCCCGTAGAACGATCTCGTTCCCCAAATGACGCCCATTTCACAATTCCCTAGTGAAGCGAAAACCACATCTCAAAGCACACCCGCGGAAGTTCAGGGAAGGGAAAACTGCTTAAAAACCGCCCACACCCCCGACCACTCATCTTTCTCTCCACTGGAAAATAACCTCATGATAAAAATAGTATCAAGGTGTATGCGTAAGGTAGTAAGTTTTATCTGTTAGCAGTCGGTTTAACTAATACTGCCCGTGAGATAATCTACAAAATAGCCGAAGATAAATAATAAACAATGTGCGTCGTTCACGTACGTATAATGTCTCGTACACTCAACAACTTTTATTTAATGTCTAGTGTAGTGATATGCGCACGCTGCACGGATTTTTTTTAGTCAATGGTACGAGCACGAAACATTTATTTGATGTCTAATTATACAGGCGCAGCGCACATTGCAATAGCCACTGCCTTAAAATTTATCAGTGTCCTATATTTGAAAAAGGTGCCAGGTCGCATACAAACACATAGTAAATTTCAGCTCTCTTGGACGCAAGCATTATCTAAAACATGAAATGTCATTTGTCTTCGGTCAGCTGTCAGTGTCTAGTAAACGTCAAATTGTCAAGTCCATTTGATGATTTGCTAAAATAAACCAAACCAAACAGTCATTCAGTTTAAATATTTAGAGTAGTGTTAAAAACATAAATAATACATTTTGTTCTTGAGTTATTTAGCATTTGAAATTCCTCAAAATGTCAAGAGGTAGTAGTGCTGGTTTTGATCGTCACATTACTATATTTTCACCGGAAGGCAGGTTATATCAAGTCGAATATGCCTTTAAAGCAATAAATCAAGCTGGTTTAACTTCTGTTGCACTGAAAGGAGTTGATACTGCTGTATGTGTTACCCAGAGGAAAATACCAGACAAGCTTATCGATTCAAGCTCCATAACCCATCTCTTTCAACTAACTGACAATGCTGGCTGCGTTATGACTGGTATGGTGGCTGATAGCAAGTCCCAGGTGCAAAGGGCACGCTATGAGGCAGCCCAGTTCAAATATAAGTTCGCCTATGAAATGCCCATTGATGCTTTATGTAGAAGAGTGGCTGATATATCACAAGTGTACACCCAGAATGCTGAAATGAGACCACTTGGCTGTTCCATGATAATTATAGGGTATGATGCTGATATAGGTCCATGTGTGTACAAGACAGACCCGGCTGGCTATTACTGTGGATACAGAGCAATTAGTGTTGGTGCTAAACAAACTGAAGCCAACAGTTATCTCGAGAAGAAGTTGAAGAAGAAGCAGGATCTTCAACAGGATGATGTTATTCAACTAGCAATATCTTGCCTGTCAAGTGTACTTTCTGTTGATTTTAAGCCAACTGAAATTGAAGTAGGTGTCGTTTCTGCAGGGGATCCAAAGTTCCGTAAGCTTACTGAATCAGAAATTGAAAGTCATCTAACAGTTATTGCAGAGAAGGATTAACAATTTTAATTGTTTAATGTAGTTATTGTCTCTTATATTGATAATATACTTTAGAATTTTTCTATGCCATGCGTATTATTGTTTTTACCTTCAGATCTCCATAAATTATAGACCGTGAAAAACAAAAATTAAAAAGTTCACTTGTAATAAAAGAAACAGTTTTGTTTCAGGTTTGTCAAAATATGCCTTAATTTTTTTTTCCTAAATTTTAATTTTACTGTCAGAAATTTTTACTTTTAGGAATTAGGGGGATGCATACAATTTAATAATAATAATATATTTATCACAGTTATACAATGCGTCATACAAATAAGCTTGGCTTGTGCTTGTATAAGACACAATTTTTATAAAGGATGCATTTTAAATAAAACTGTCAAAAATGATTAACCTTTACTATCACTTTACAAATTTTGCTCAGATATTGCTCTAATTTTATTTTTTTCCAACACCAGCATGTCTCCAACCTTTCTTCATTATAAACTTAACTTCAAATAAATTAAGATATTTTCATTTCAGAAAAGATATAAATCATGCATGTTGCAACATTAATATATATCAACATGGACGGTAAAACTTTTCAGCAAAAATGGATTTATTTAATCATATGACCAGGTCGACTTAAAATTACAATTATAATACAGGGTGGTGCATTGAAAACGAAACAGACCAATTTGCATCCAGGGAAGTTTTTTTTTTAAGAAACGCTGAAACACGTCAATTTTAATATTGAGGGGGGCATGTTTTGACGTAAAACTCAACTTTGTCACATCAACCCCTTAAGGGTGGTGATAACAACCCTTATATTTTAAATAGGGAACATGGGTCGAGTGTTACATCATTTGAAAGCTCTTTCTTTTATGAATTCAGCACATTAATTTTTTTGGAAGTTTTATCAACTCGTTTCAAAATTATTCACAGTTGGAGTTGCAAGAACGTATTTCATTCATTGTGATAAGAAATGCATTAATTCGTCAATTTTTCGTAAAAAAAACAAAACCAACCATCAAAAATGCTTATTCAGTTAAGTAAGTATTCAAAGTGTTGTTCACCAGCTTCCATACAAAAGTACAAATTTTGTTGAAAACGAGCTCTGACATTCTGGAGAATTTGTGGAGTTATTAGACGGCATTCTTCAACAATGTGTCATCGTAATTCTGCCAGAGACTCCGGTACTGTTGCGTAAATTCTACTCTTTAAATGGCCCCATAGAAAAAAGTCTAAAGGAGTTAAATCCGGTGATCTAGGGGGCCACTCAATAGCACCTCCACGTCCAATCCATTGCACGTTGTGAAAAATGTGGAGGAGCTCCATCTTGTTGAAAACTAATTAATTTTCTTGATAGCGATCATCCTTTTCAACAATGTGAATTAGTAGAGGGTAAACGATATCTTCTAGTAACTCCAAATATGTTATGCCACTCAAATTGCCATCAAGAAAAATTGGTCCGATTAAACGGTCTCCAAAAATGCCAGTCCAGACATTCAAATCCTGTGGAGTTTGATTGTGGACTTCGTGAAAATTTCTTGGATTATTATCTGCCCAATAACGATAAGTATGACGATTGACTGTAAAGTTAATAAGAACGTACACTCGTCTGAAAACAGATATTAAACACAAAGTTCCCGTTATCAGCTATTCGTGCAGTCATAACTTCACAAAACTCCAGCCGCCGATCAAAATCATCTTCATTCAGTTGTTGTACAAGATGAATTTTATACGGGTGAAATTTATAATGCTTCAATATTCGCTGAATAGTTCTTCTTTTGATGTTTGAAACAGTGGCCAATTTTCTCGTGCTCAAAGTTGGGTCTGCAGCAATTTGTCCTAAAACTTCAATCTCAGTATTTCTAACCGCAAATTCACATTCAGGATCCCGTTTTTTGTTGGCTACTGAACCGCTTTGTCGAAACTTTGCAACTAACTCCAAAATGTATTTTCTGTTAACATGTCTGTGAGGATGTCGTTCATTAAACAAATTTGCGGTACGGTTGGCACAGTCATCGTTTAAAAAAAAAAGAGTAATTATTTCAAATCTTTCTTCTACAGAATACACCATTGTGAAATTAATTTTCGGTAGTACTATCAAGTATCAAACCGACCGATAAACTGAAATAATAAACCGCATTTCTCTCATTCCAATAAGAAATTTTCTGATAGTTAATTTTTTGTTTACAAACCAACAAAACATTGACTATCAGCACATTTCTTATCGGAAT
This sequence comes from Tillus elongatus, assembly GCA_964006375.1. Lineage (NCBI taxonomy): Eukaryota > Metazoa > Arthropoda > Insecta > Coleoptera > Cleridae > Tillus > Tillus elongatus. Next base: position 272,239,875 of record OZ023262.1, read on the forward strand.
GAATGAAATGCGTTTTTGCATCTTCAACTGTGAATAATTTTTAAACGAGTTGATAAAACTTCCAAAAAATTTAGTGTGCTGAATTCAGAAAATAAAGAGCTTTCAAATGATGTAACACTCGACCCATGTTCCCTATTTAAAATATAAGGGTTGTTATCATCACCCTTAAGGGGTTTATGTGACAAAGTTGAGCTTTATGTCAAAACATGTCCCCCTCAATATTAAAATTGAGGAGTTTCAGTGTTTCTTAAAAAAAAAAAATATCTGGATGCAAATCGGTCTGTTTCGTTTTCAATGTGCCGCCCTATATAAATTTAAACCATAATGCTGAAGCTAAGGGCCCACTGTGGTTTTTTTTTCACACATGCTTAAAACCACCCATGTATGCATGCATAAGCAACAACAAAAATGTTCTATAAACACCCTCCGCACAAAGAAAATATTGAAGTAACATTCTATAGGCAGCCTTTTCCAGATTTTGCATCAACACTTTCTTTTAATAATGTTCTTCCTCTCCAGCATGCCTGTTTACTCCAGGTCCCCCCAGATTGTTTAGGGGTTACGGGCACAACATTTTACTTGTGGTTAAACACTATTAACCAGGCATGAACAAACTTCTACAACCACAAATTCACACATTGTAAAAATGAATATATACAACAAAAAATAGTATCAAAGTGCATATACGGTAGTAAACTTCATATGTCAGCAGTTGATTTATCAAAAACTAATTGGCCCCTCAGCTTGAGTATCACCATTAAACTCGATTAAATACCATATCTTAAAACATAATAATAACGAATACAAAAAACCACTATATTAAAACATCATGCGGAAAGCTCCTGGTTTAAGAATTTAATAGAATAAAAAACATACGCTTGTAAATAATCATTCAGTATGTTCTTTAAATTTGTTTAATTTTTTCAGAAACTCGAAACAGCACACTTGTGTACAGGTTATAAGTTCTACAATTAATAACATGAAATTATTAATTTACATTCTTCCAGTGTTATAAGGTAATTTTTTTATTATTTTTTTTATTTCAACAACACACCACGAGGGCTTACAGCCTAAATACTATCGTACCATGGGTGTTGACAAGGAGGAAAGAGGCAACTTGTTAATTCTGGACTTGAAGGTTTGGAGGTTCGGGGGAGAAGAAAAAACATGTGCCGGCAAAGAATTCCACAACTTTGAAGTCATCCGGACAAAAGAGCGGGCATAACAAAAAGTTCTATGTCTGGTGACCTGGACAGTAAAAGCGTGCATTCGCTATGTTTCCCTGGTAGATATGTTGGGGGCAGCAGGTGGAGGAACTATGGAAGAAAGCTCCTCTGAGCAGTGCCCGTGTAGATATCTATAAAAGAGAGAGAGGTCACCAACGGCACATCTGTGGGCAAGGGATGGCAGCCTTTGGGTGAGAGAACGGTCACCGATGAGACGTATAGCTCTCTTCTGAATGGAGTCCAGGATAGCGAGTGTAGAAGCGGCAGCAGCACCCCAGATGTGGGAGCAGTATTCGAGATTTGGTCTTATTTGTGAAGTATATAAGGTATAGAGATTAGCTGGTGAAAAGTATTTGCGAGCCCGGAAGAGGAAACCTAATTTCTTAGCGGCTGCTTCTGCAATTGATGTGACATGTTGGTGCCAATTGAGATTTCGATCCAAAGAAATGCCAACAAGTGAAAAGGACTCATTACTTTGAATAACGTGGTTGTTCACTGTGATGGGTCTAGGGCTGGTGTATCTCTTATGAGAAAGAAAGCAAGACTGTCATTTGGTGGGGTTGAATTGTACAAGATTTCTACTTCCCCAGTCTAATATTTTTTGGAGATCCACGGTGACAGATCCCTCCATGAGTCTGTGATCCTCATCTAATTGGGTTAAAGAGACAGGCTTAGAATATTGTATATTTGAGTGAAGGGTGCTGTCGTCCGCGTAACTGTGAACTGGGTTGGATGTGCTAGAGAGGAGGTCATTGATGTGGAGAAGAAACAAAGTAGGGGCTAAAGCTGAACCTTGAAGACTCCTGCATTAATTGGATACAGTTTAGAGGAATGGCCATCCACGACAACAGAAATGCTCCGGTTGGAGAGTAAATTTGCCGTCCAGGTACAGAGTTTTGGTGGTAGGCCATAGGCCGGAAGTTTATTAAGCAGTGCTGCGTGCCAGACCTGGTCGAATGCTTTGGATATGTCTAGAGCGACAATCTGGGATTCGCCGTGTAGTTCCATAGACTTGTTCCAAGAATGGGTGACAAAGGAAAGGAGGTCGGCAGTTGATCTGCGCTGACGGAATCCATACTGCCTGTCATGGATTAGACTGTGTTTTTCATGAAATTTTAGTAATTCGGTGGTTATGAAGTAGTAAAATGTTTTAATGTTTTATACAAACATTTAGTGGGATAAAATCAGTTTAAACCAGATAATATTTTTAGTACCTATCCGGTTTTATGTTCGATGCAATTGTTGTAATCCCTCCTTTAATGCAGAACCCAAAATAAACATCATATATCTCATGTGGTTCTATTAATGAATTATATATTAGTCTTCAATCTCTCTGTTAAATAATATCCACACCTTCTATATGCTCCAGTCAGACAGATTTTTTTACCTTGCATTATTTAAGTGATTGCCAAAATTCAACTGCTTGTCTATTGTTAATCCAAGGTATTTATAGTTGTTAAAGAAAATTTATGTTTTTAGATAATAATGGCGAGGAGTAAAATTGGGAAAACTCGAGCATTGGTTTATACAGAGAACCTCAAATTAGCGGTGGAGGATGTGTTGCGCTGCAAGCTAAGTCTGCAAGTAGCTGCAAAAAACAACGATATTTCAAAAACATATTTAATTAGACATTTAAAAAATCATCCATTATCAAATAATGGGTTTAAATATGAGAGCCGTGCTGATGTTGTTAAAGAAGATTTATGTTTTGATTATTTATATTAATACACATATCTTTTATGCATTTACCTTTTTGTGCAAACATGTACATGGTTTTAGCAAGTTTATTTTCAAGTTATTTCTTAATAACTGCCTATAATATGCATCCAAGTTATCATTGACTATTTTTTCCAATAAATCCTGAGAGTTGTGCGAATACAACAGTACTGTGTCATCTGTTAAAGTTATGTAGGTTTAAATTTTGCTGATAGATTTAGTACATACATCAAATACAAAATTGGTCCATGCACATATCCCTGTGGGACACCAGCTTTTCCAATTTTGGATATGCTGCTTTTACTATTAACAACAGTTGCTTGCCTTCAGCCAAATGGGTGACTATATATAAGTTTATGTGCATTGCCATGTATCCCTATATTATACAGTTTCTTTAATATAATGCTATGGTACGTACAATTTGGAGAACTCAATTGATCACAATACAGTTTTTAGACCTTATTATCGTTTCGCTAACAAAGTTAGCGTCATCAGAGGGATGAATAAACTAAAGCGAATAAAAACTAGAACTACTATTTATGTTAGTTGCCAAGCAGTTGTGAACAGCATTCTCTAGGAAGGTATACAGACAGACCCCCACTGTTGATTCTTAATTCCCTGTTATTAAATTGTATACCTGCTTTTATAAAACTGTGTGTCGTTATCAAATATTATTTCTAAGAGAGACACACTGATTATTAAGATAACAGTTCGAACAATGGACTACACAGAACTGTACATACTCTATTCATCGAAACATTTTTGTTCAAGTTTCTAATTATATATATATATATATATATATATATATATATATATATATATATATATATATATATATATATATATATATATATATATATATTTCCGTAAGCATCTAACTGTCGCAACTGCCTAACATTTTTATCAAATTTATACTTTCTCTATCTACATGGTGATTGTTATCCCAAATATGCTGAGCAATACATGATTTATCAATAGTTAGAGATGTCTGGATCAGATCTGAACTGGTTCAAAGATTCGGATCTTGAGAAAGATTGGAATGAACCGACTCTGAAAATTATGAATGACGGATCCTGAATCCGAGTTTGATTTGTCCTGAGTCGTGAGGCAACGAATCGACCGCTATTGACTCTGACTCTGGCACTCTGACGTATGTTATGCCTGATCCTCATTCTCAGCTCTCAGATCAAGGGGCTGTGAGCAACGAAAGGAGAATCAAAAATAAGTATACTTTGAGGAAACCCAAATCACCACAACACTTATTTCAGAGACCTTACGATCGTTTCGTTGACAAAGTCAACATATTCAGAGGAAGATAAATTCTAACTTAAACAACTAGCTACATGTATTTATATCGCGTTAAGGTAAACGAACTAGTCCGAAGTAAAATTGTCGTACAGGAACGATCGTTTGTTTATCGTGTGGTGAAACTACAAGGTCGAAGACCTGCTTTCTAATCTTCTGGTCGACATATTTATGAGCCCTTATCTAATATACGGATAATAGCTTCAAAGGAAGCGAGGTATTTAAAGAATCTGCATGTTCCCTTTCGATCTAGAAATTTACTATGTGGATATTGGAACACGCAGACAAACATCTGGCTAGATAAACAACATCAACTCAGCTCATCTTTTTCAAATAGAAAAACTAATACCGGGTGTTTGGCTTAACATGTTAACACTCTAACAAAAGATAAATAATTCAACTAAAATACTACATACAAACTGTATTTATATTGATGCTAATTCTTCTTGATAGTATTTATATTAAATTCATAGATACAAAACAAAACAAACAGATCTTTAAATCGAGACAAACGTATAGATTAGTAAATGTATAAACAGGCCGAGTTATTGACATAATGTATTATTCTACAGACAAATTCGGGGTGTTTAAGTGGTCAAATGCAAAGTGAAAATAAAGGACTAGAAATTAAAGGTGCCGCATGATTCAATGTAGTTTTGTTCTTAATAGACCTTAATATAAAAATACTTTCTAATGAATCAAGTATAAAAGATGAGCCGAGTTGATGTTGTTTATCTAGCCAGATGTTTGTCGGCGTGTTCGAATATCCACATAGTAAATTTCTAGATCGAAAAGGAACGTGCAGATTCTTTAAATACCTCGGTTCCTTTAAAGCTATTATCCGCATATTAGATAAGGGCTCATAAATATGTCGACCAGAAGATTAAAAAGCAGGTCTTCGACCTTGTAGTTTCACCACACGATAAACAAACGATCGTTCCTGGACGACAATTTTACTTCGGACTAGTTCGTTTACCTTGACGCGATATAAATACATGTGGCTAGTTGTTTAAGTTAGAATTTATCTTCCTATGAAGATGTTGACTTTGTCAACGAAACGATCGTAAGGTCTCTGAAATAAGTGTTGTGGTGATTTGGGTTTTCTCAAAGTGTACTTATTAGTGCTCATCACAGGTTCCAGTTTTCACATAATGGAGAATCAAAAGATTTGGGTTGAATAAGGCACACCTAAATAACACGATCTGAGATCCGAACCCTGAAACATTCAGAATTCAACTTAGAAGCTCAGCCCGCGTGTTGTAATTTAAGTATTTAGATTACTGAAGGTTGCATATTGTTTTATTGGGAATATATTATATCGTTTGTAGAATATATTGTAAAATATATTTTTCTTGTACCTACATATTGTGTAAATTACTTATTTATAATTATACATTCAATTTTGTTTTAAACGTTTATTACATATTAACATGTAAAAAATATAATTTCATTTATTTTTTTATTTCTCAATGGAGTTTTTTTTCCGTTTCATTGGGATTCAAGGATCCGGATCTTCAAAAAGATTCGGGGCCGGTGATCAGACTCTTCGAAAAGATCCGAATTTCTCATCTATATCAATAGTGCCATATCTCAATTGCGCTAAATGTTCTTTAAATCTATTTTCAATAGTTGTTTTAGTTTGCCCAACATATTTAAGTTCACAATCCTTACAACCTGCTTCATAAATTCCCGACATTTCTGTGGTTTTATCTTTATCTTTTGCGTAATTACCTAGCAAATTTTTTATTGTATTTTTTGTGGAAAATGTTAGTTGTAAATTGGCTCTTATTACCTAGTCTAAGGTTTGTACCTTGGATCGATTTGTATCGGGCGCCACCTAGCAGACAAATATGATATCTATGGTGTGCAAAACATGCTTGTCCTACCAACTTATTTAGGTCTGTGATCTGCATCGCGTACCTGTTTATTTACAGTTTTTATGAAACATTTTCTTGTTTTCTGTGTGTTGAAATACTTGTTCAAGCCAGTTTACAACAGTATAGCTGCTCAAATATCAAAAGTTTATAGCTGCCTTCGAATAAGTATGTTATCCAGTGTTTCTGCTTTGTAACAATTGTTTGAATAGCCTAATATCAATTTTCCCACAATAATTTTCATATTTCATGTTTGTTGTACCTTGGACTACCAAGACTGATTGTAATTCGACCGGTCCAAGGTATAGCACATGTTTAATTTTTAATGAACAGATTCCTTATTTGTTTTAAGATCATAATGCCGAGGAGTAAAATTGGGAAAACTCGAGCACCGGTTTACACAGAGAACCTCAAATTAGCGGTGGAGGATGTGTTGCACTACAGGCTAAGTCTACAAGTAGCTGCAAAAAACAACGATATTTCAAAAAGATATTTAATTAGACATTTAAAAAATCATCGATTATCAAATAATGAGTTTAAATATGAGAGCCGTGCTGATGTAAGACTAGATGCATTCTCGCAACAATTAGAACCGTAGACCGGTTTCGCTCTCATTAGAGCTCTTCAGTACGGCATACTAATTGCAGCAAAAATGCACCAAAAATAACACGGCTATCGTATAGCCAGTCTTAAAACGGTATACAACTAACTAACAATTTAAAAAATTGTTAGCCCTGGCCCACTTCTTCTTCATTCTCATGTTAGTTAGTTGTATACCGTTCTCTATTTTTAACACTCTGTGTTATTTGGAGCGGGCGTGACAACATAGTACTTGGTTCCGAACTAGGTGGCGACACGTTCACCACTTACTTAGTGTTTTAAGACTGGCTATACGATAGCCGTGTTATTTTTGGTGCATTTTTGCTGCAATTAGTATGCCGTACTGAAGAGCTCTAATGAGAGCGAAACCGGTCTACGGTTCTAATTGTTGCGAGAATGCATCTAGTCTTACATACTTTGTCCCTATATTGGGGTAGAAATGGGCCAGGGCTAACAATTTTTTAAATTGTTAGTTAGTTGTATACCGTTCTCTATTTTTAACACTCTGTGTTATTTGGAGCGGGCGTGACAACATAGTACTTGGTTCCGAACTAGGTGGCGACACGTTCACCACTTACTTAGAGCCGTGCTGATGTAAAGAAAATTCTAGGTGGCAATGAAGAAGATATTATTGTGGAGTACATCTACACTTCAGCTAGACCGCATTATGGTCTTTCGAAAAATTAAGTAAGAGTGTTAGCTTACCAGTACTGCAAAGGTAGTGGACGAACACGTATTTTAGCAGATTCTGTGGGAAACAATAAAATAGAAGAAAATAAATTAAAAAGAGATACTTTAGAAATAAAACATGCAAAGCGAAAAATAAGTAAAAGCAGCAATGAAGAAAAAAATACAGAAATAATGTGGTTTATCAACTCAAGTGAAGATGAAGATTTTTTAATTGCAATAAGAGAAGAAGGGGAAAATAAAGCAAATGTGGATGAGATGTTGGCACCAGTGAAAACTGAAAGCTTTATTCTTGCATCTGTAAAAGGGAAGAAAACAATTGGAATTATGAAAACAACCGGTGAAGAAAATGAAGTTAAATATTTAAAGAGAATTCCTGGTAATAAATTTGTTGAAACTGATGAAATATTTGTTATCAATGACCCTGAAATTATTTTTAAAAACTACCTGTCCCATTACCTGCAAGATCGTCAAAGAGAGAAAGCTCTCAGCTACAATTTGACATAGATTTTTCCCATATGTTAACTTATAGAATTTAAGTCCACAATACATATGGAAGTCCTAGTAATAACAATCTTGTGTTATTCTGTAAAAGTTACTATCAAATACATATGTATACCTCCACGCCCAAGGTACAACCAGTGATTGTACCTTGGACTGTCAACCACCTATTTCAAGAAAAAAATTATATAGAAAAAGCAAAGCAACTTATCGATGTAATCAGTTTATTCTTTTAAGAGTAAAGATATTACAGTTTATTTGGTTGTAACAGATTTCATCAGCAATTATTTTCAGGTGAGTGAAATAATATTTTCCAAATTTTGGTCCAGGGTACAACACTCCTCTCTTGAAATTTTTTTTATTAGAAATCATGAATCGATGCAATGAATTCTAATACATTTTTTCCTATAAAACGATTGATTTTACAAAAAAAAAAACTGCACGAGGAGTTTTTATTGACCGCAAATTACGGCAAATGAAAAAAAAATTAAATCATTGGCGTACCTTCTTTTGTTACAAAAGGGGAAGTCACACCCTCGTGGTTACGTCACTGCTTGAAGTAGAGAAATGAAGATAATGATTGAACCCGTAACTTATTAAGACAAAAGCTTTCACAAAATATCAATAAAATATTTCATTTAGTTCAAAATATATTGAATTTATAAAAAGAAAAATATGAAACTGTATTTTTGAAACGTTTGAGATTTCAATATAACTATTTTCACATTTTCTATTGATTCTCAAATTATTAAAGGTAAAATTTGGACCAGCCTATATATATATATATATATATATATATATATATATATATATATATATATATATATATATATATATATATATATATAGGTAGGTAGGTAGGTTCACAGTAGAACTTCGAACTTCTTAGAAATCGAACATCGAACTACCCAAAGTTCTTCAGTCTTCATATATCATTTATTTAAATACAAAATTGAGTAATGTTTTAACATACAATATTTGATAGGTAAAAGATTCCTATCCTTTTCACAAAAAGGAAGGGTTCGACAAATTTGCAGGTTGATTGGGTCAAAATGCCTTCCAGTGCTGATAGTTGTGTCAACATTAAATCAAAAATACAAAAACAAAAAATGTTTTAAACTTTTTTATATTTCTATATCTATAGATAAGCTCAATTATAAATATGTAATTTTTTGGCATCGGCTAGACAGTTTTAGCAAACAGATCAAGAGGGTTCAAAGTGAGCATGATATGTATAAAATAACCACTTAAAATTTGAACTGTCTCCTGATTGTGAATATTTAACTGTTTTGGCTCATTGTGAAATAAAGCATGTTGAAATCAGTGTTTTCCTAAGGCAATCTGCAATTAACCTCATAAATTCAGAACATTTACCTTACCGATCACCTTCGAACACCACCATCATGTTGTTACTGAAAAAGGTGTTGGGAGGCTAGGATATATAAGAAAAGTAATCCTGTGATTGGTAAATGACTCCGTCGTGTCTCAACGTGCCCCGCCAACTGTCAAAAATATGCATGAGTGAAATATCCTAAAATTACACTATTGACTCAATGAGACTGATAACGAGTTTAAAGCGCCACTACTGAGTTAACGGGACTGCAACTTCGCTACCTTTGGCAACATTCAATGCCTGTTAAAGTTAAATTTCGAAGTATTTTTGAGCAACGACGTTTGAACTATTTTGGAGAATTACATATTTCGAACTTCCAACTACTTCAACATTGCTAGTGCCAGCATATTTTCGAACCGAAGGTTCGGTTCGAGTTCAGTTTGAAATTTCGAAGCTTTGCACACCTTTAGTTAAAAGACTTTTGCTATAGAGGACTCTATATTCAGTGGATAAACATTTCTGTCTAGGTAGAAAAGGTATTAAATCAGCTACTAAGCTATTTTAAATATATTTCGTTGACTGTATTTATACATGGATTGATTCGTTTGTCATTACTTATTGTTTCTGCAGTGTTCTTTACAGTTAATTATTGTATTAGCGAATTTTTTATTTTTTTTTTAATTCGCTAATGAGATGTGTTTATATATATATATACACACACACACACACACACAAATATAAATATATATATATATATATATATATATATATATATATATATATATATATATATATATATATATATATATATATATATATATTCTTAAAAAATTGTGGGAAAGCCGTCAGTTGCAAAATAAAACTCTTTATTAAAAGCCGAGCTTTCGGAAAAGTTTATTCCATTCTCAAGGCTACAACATGGAAAGCAAAAGTTTTCAATTTTCTTAGGAAAAATATAAAAGTTTTAAAATACTTACATCTAACGTGAGTTTTACTATAACTAATTATGAAAATACAAACATGAAAAAAACCGACTTCAGTCAAATTTTAAAAAACGGTTTTTTTCATGTTTGTATTTTCATAATTAGTTATAGTAAAACTCACGTTAGATGTAAGTATTTTAAAACTTTTATATTTTTCCTAAGAAAATTGAAAACTTTTTCCTTTCCATGTTGTAGCCTTGAGAATGGAATAAACTTTTCCGAAAGCTCGGCTTTTAATAAAGAGTTTTATTTTGCAACTGACGGCTTTCCCACAATTTTTTAAGAAAATAACACTATTACCGTCACGAAAACTTAATACTATATATATATATATATATATATATATATATATATATATATATATATATATATATATATATATATATATATATATATATATATATATATATATATATATATATATATATACACACGACTGATAACTCAAAAAATAATGGACCAATCTTGATCCAATTTGGTGAGTACCTTCCTTTCGCAAGTGGCTTGGATAAGTTCGTTAGCCAGGAAAATCGGACCAGGTTTTCCCGGAAATTTTGTGTTTTCTTTCTAAAAAAATTTATATCTTCGGGAATAACAAAGTAAGGGCAACCAAATTTGGTACGCATGTAAACCCTGTGCCAAAATTTAGGTCTCTATCTTTCAATACAAAGAAGTTATGGGCAGTTAAAGAAGCAAATTTTGGAGTTTTCCTCAAAACGTCAAACTCGCACATTGAAACGTCAAAATTGGCAATGTTTAGGCAAAGAACGTGAAACAATTACGGATTGTGAAAAGAAAATGTTGCAAGAGTGTTCTGCGAACCCTTAAGTTTCAGATTCAACCGTCATTGCCGTTCATTTTACTAAAGTATTTACAGAAAATTCATTTCAAATAGACCCTTACTCTAATGCTTTATTGGCTGTCGGTTTAGTTAAGTTGATGCTTTTGCTGTAGGTTTAGTGAAGTTTATGGTTTAACGATCTATAATTTTTAGGAAATTTTCGTAGAACAAATTCGTTAATGCATTTTCGCATTTTTTATCCAAATATGATGCATGTTTGTAAGAAAAAATCTGGACACAGTAAGTGCGTTTTGGTAGCGAATTTTCATTAAATCCTTCAAATTTCAATATCTCAATTTGCTATTAACGTAAGCTTTGTTGGTTAGGAAACCAACATTAAGGTTTAGTTTCGGAAAATTATGTTTTTGAAAAGTAATTTTGATAAAATATAGTACATTGTTTTTACTACATAGGCTATACCAGTAATCAGATTGATGCCTGCTCACATTTGCTATTAAAAACATTTTTATGGAAATTCACTTCCATGACACACTTGCTGCACCCAGACTTTTGAAAAATGTTTATATATTTTCAAACAGTAAAGTTATTTCGATGATATATGGTACATTGTTTCTACTATATAGGCAACCAAGTCTGATGCCTGCTTTCATCAATTATTAATTAATATTATATATATATATATATATATATATATATATATATATATATATATATATATATATATATATAATAATTATTATTAAAAACATTTTTAAAAAAATTCGCTACCATAACGCACTTCCTGCGTCCAGACTTTTTTATCTATTTTACCATTTGTATTTTGTATATATTTTATGTGTATACATATATTATTAATTGACACACCATGTAGTTTTTTGATGGCAAATAAATATTATTGTCTTATTATGAAATATTATTATGGTGTAGATACAGCATCTCACAGATAACCTTTCAGTATTTTTCATCCAACTTTTCAACCTGGCTTAACTTTTTACCATATCCCTCACAATCTTTGTTAAATTCAAATCCATTGAATTTCTTAATGTTCTATTTAGTTAATGCAATTTTGCCTGTTATTTTAAATAATATCTTGTGAAGTGCTTTCAAGTAATCATTCTCTGAACATGAAATTTAAGAATCCAATCTTCATATTTCTCCTAATGAGGTGCCAGAGTCACCTAGGTAGCTCCAATTTCACCACGTTCTCAACAATCTGCCTCATTGAATCTGTACACTATTCCACTCCCGCTTTCCAGTTTTCTCCAATGGCTGATCAAGTAACAGAACATCCTTAGATTTTTGGTCTTTGCCATCTTTTGTTTATTTTTCAGAAGCTTCATCCTCATTTATCTCTTCTGTTTTTATGCTGTTTAGCTTCCTTTTCTCGGGCGTAGTTGTCCTTCACCTCCTTCTGTTCGTTTTTACTACATCACTTTTTTGCCTTAGTTATCAGACTCGTCGTTACAATCGGCATTCTCTTCATTAGGTTTATCTTTTAACCAAGATTTAACTGTACTATTGTCAATTTCTTGAACCTGAAGGTATCTAATCATCAGTTTCCTCAAAGTTTTTATCTTTATTCTTCATAAGAACACTATCAAAAAATGCTTTTTACTTTCAGCTGTAACACCATTTCTGCTAAAAATACAATACTGAAATAAAAATTATTGCATCATCATTACTGGATGCGTACTGTTTATTTTTATTTATAAAAGATAATATTTAAGCAAAAACTTTATTCTTAATCCTAAAAATATCTATATAATCAACTAATAATAACAATTACATTACATTTTACGAGTATGAGATTATACACATCTGTAGCAGAAAGAAAATGTTTAAAAGTTGAGATAAAACAAGAAAATGGAAACAAAAAATTACATTTATAACAATTTTTAAGAAAAATGTATCGTATTACAAACACAAATCGACACACACACACACACTGTATCTGTAGTCCATAGTGTTCAGATATGAATGGAGATGCCACACTATAAAGTCTAGTCATGTACTGTAGCAACACGTAATGTATCTCTTTTACTCTTCATTGCTGTTAACTTTGTAGTTGATGATTGAATATATAGGATATTGCAAATAATTCTGATGTTGGATGTAGTACACATAAATTATGAATCATTTGCAATGAGAATTTATCAAACCTGACTTGGATATGTTAAAACAGTTGGTCTGACTGGGACAAGTATGCTAAAACCACCGTGAAGCACACATACTTTACTGATTCCACATTTCAGCAAATACTTTGGAAACTGTAACAACAATACTTGGTTTATTATAAAGATATTTATGATAATAATAATTGATAAATGCGTGAATAGTGTAAACACCACAGCCAAAATACCAACATCACACTAACATAATAATAATCTAACAATAGACAGGTTTTACATGCACAGATTTCTAAATGGTTTGAGGAAACTTGGATATCATCGTTTGTAACGCCGACAAAATTTGGGTCTTAAAACCTATTTGGGTCTTAAAATCATTCGACAAAGGTTAATATTTTTAAAGGAAAATTCGCTATTATAAGAGTTAAAGGCGACAAATATGTGCAATGAAACTAAGCACTTAAAGTGGAATATAAACCCAGAGAGATATAATACAGTATTCCACAGAATCCACACAAAGGATGTTGTCATCAAACACCACATAAAGCATCATATTTCAAAAATAGCTCACGATAATCTTTGGCCCTATTTTTATAACAATGGCGTTATTCATTGTACGCGGCAGCAAGTTAAGAAAGATCGACAGGGTACCCATGAAGCGAGTGCTCCAATCCCGAAGCGAGATGCCAGCGATGAACGGCTAATTTCGTTCGGTCTAGTAGCACTTGACAATACTTCATGACATTCCTTCATTTCTAGGAATAACTTTCATCATTTTTATCGTTCGCCCTTTTATACACCACTACTACTGTTCACACCTGAACACGGAAACTTACTTCTCATATAAAAAAACTTCTCGTCTTATAAACAAGCCGTGCGATCACGGACCTCTGCTACCATGTTAAAATATTTAATGAGACACTGGGTACTATTAATATTATAAATATACTGTATTGAAATACAATACTTCAGACATACAAATACATACATTAGTTAACAAACAGTTTTAGTTTTCATTTTCTATATTTCGCGTACACTCTTTTAACGAACAAAATTGTCATCTTCTTTCCCGTACTGCGCTAACTCACAAAACCGTCGACATGAATAGCCCACTTTACACAGCTAAAAGACATCTCTGATAAAACGGTATCACAATACAGACGAAATACATTACCACAGAGCAAACAATAATTATTATTCATACATTCAAAATCATATTTCCAACAGCTTGAATATAAATATATTTGAAAAAAGAAAACTGAAATTAAAAATATATTTACTTGCAATTTGTAATTATTGTATTTTTATGACACATAGCAGAAGTTGATGGGCATTGAAAGTGACAGTCACAAGCATTTTCCATATTTGTTTGTATTATAAGTTGTGTTTTGGCAAGCACAAGCTTAAGTGTCTGCAGGTTACAGCGATGGTGCCGTCAAATTGATTTACTTGGCTGGTACTTGATCGATTTAGTGGACTGTATTGAATATCGAATTAAAGCAATGTGGATTTCTGTAGAATATATATTAACGATTTACTCATTATGTTACTTATAACTAAGAATAGATATGTAAGACGGAGCGGAGTGCACAGTGAGACACTCAAATTGGTGGGTGAAGGCGAATGGAATGATTGACAGTCTTCATTCGCAATCCTTCTCCTTCCTGGTCGTCGGGTTTGCACACAACCAATGTTCAAGACAGTTTGAGATCAGCGCTGTCATCGGTGGCGCACTACGTGATTTAAAAACTTGCGGGAAATCTTAACCAGTGACATTGTATAACACACTGTAAAAAAACTATTAATGTATACATGACAGGTATTGGCAGGCACTCATCTGTACATGGTAGATTGTACATTATATTAATGAGTCGTATAGGCATATCCCCTACACTGCGGACAATATGCATACAGAGCAGGAATCTCAACAGAAACAGCACTGCACCAACTGGTGCTGAAACTTGAGAATACGCTGGAGAACAGGGAGGTTACGCTGGGGGCCTTCCTAGACATAGAGGGGGGTACGAGGTACAGGACTATGTAGATGACATTGTCATCATAGTCCGAGGAAATGTTACACAGTCACTGTGGGAGCGCATGCAGACAGCACTGAATGTGGTTGAAAGGTGGACGGTTGGCCAAGGACTCGGGGTGAGCCCTGAGAAAGCAACGTTATACTGTTTATGAGGAGGAGGAAGTGGGAGAGCCACAGAACACTCACTCTATATGGTAGAAACATCCCAGTGGCCAGGGAGGTAAAATATTTTGGACTCTAAGCTAACCTGGAATGGTCACGTTGAAAAATACTGTGTAAGGCAGTTATGACCCTAGCCGTCACTAGGTGGCTATATGGAAAAACGTGGGGACTAAGACCTAGTATGGCCCACTGGCTGTACACAAGGGTGGTCAGATCATCTTTCATATATGCGGCACTGGTGTGGTGGCCTAAGGTGACACAATCCAGTGCCAAACAAAAACTAGGCAAGATCCAAAGGATGGCTTGCCTCAGCATCACAGGGGCCATAACTTCAACCCCAACAGCGCCCATGGAGGTGTTGCTGGATCTGTCCCACCCCCTACACTTAGTTATCATGGGGGACGCCAGGCTAGGACTATACAGACCAGCCTGCAATGATAGACCGAGGATCAACCCAGGCTGCAGGGGCCACGCCAAATTCAGGAGTTCGTGAAGGAGCCCATGCTTGAAATGAGGTCAGACTTCGCGAGCCCGCGAATCTGCAGGGATAACAAGTTTACAGTGATAATCCCCGACCGCGAGGCATGGCGGGAGGAGACGCAGCGCCTACCACGTGACGCGCTCATCTGTTTCACGGACGGATCCGGCGGAGAGCGTGGGACGGGGGCAGGCGTTTTTTCGGAATGACCTAGGGTGTCACAGTATTTCCCTCGGAGCTCATGCAACAGTCTTTCAGGCCGAAATGTACGCAATCTTGCACTGTGTGCGAGAAAACAAGAGGAGGAGCTACACCAACAAGCGGATCCTCATAGCCACAGACAGCCAGGCACCCTTAAGGCCCTAAGTAGCCTACGGGTAAATTCCAGGCCGGTAAATGAATGCCGAGACGAGACGAGCGACCTGGCTAGGCAGAATGAGGTCACCCTCATCTGGGTGCTGGGTCACTCGGCGGTCAAAGGCAATGAAGAAGCTGACAGTCTCGCGAAGAGAGGATCAGCAGAACCATTTATGAGACCAGAACCAGTCCTGAGCGTGACGAAGAACACTGCCAGGGGATCCATTAAGTCCTGGGTGAGAAACGAACCTAAGGTGTACTGGGCAGACTGTCCAGGGCTCAGACATGGGAAGTCAGTAATTGAGGAACCTAGTTCAAAGAGAGCTGTGGAGCTGCTAAATTTTAGCAGAGGACAACTCAGGACATATGGCTGTCAAGAAACACCTGCATAAAATGGGGCGGTTTGAGGGGGACCTCGCATGCAGACTCTGCGGCGAGGGGGAGGAATCAGCCCAGCACATATTGTGCGAGTGTAAAGCTCTGGACCGCAAAAGACAACTGATCTACGGACAGCCTAGACTGTGGACAGAGAAATATAAAACTTCATCCTACCAATTGTTGTGCAGGCTAGTTCAAGGCACAGTGATTTTGGAATGGGTGGAGTAGAAAAGACAAAGGGCATGCACAATAAGCCAAAGGCTGCGGTGCTATCAGGTCGTAAAAGACGCGGAAGAGCCCTAAGGGTGAAAAAAATGTATACATGACGGGTCTTGGCAGGCACTCATCTGTAGATGGTAGATTGTAGATTATATTAATGAGTCGTGTAGGCCTTCGGCCTCTAAGCACTGCAACCCTGATGGGTCTTTTGTGCATTACTCTTTTTTTCTAATAGTTGCCCAAAAAGTTGAGACTTTTTATTGTTTTGGGAACTATTTTACCTATTTGCTGTGGTGTTGAGCTCACCTCTCCAAGGTATTTGAGCCTTTTGCAGAACTGAACCATGCAATTGCATAGCGAATGTTCTGTTGTTTTTGCTGATTCAGTGCAGTATCTACAATTTCTACTATCTGCCTTACCCATCTTCATAAGGTGATACCTTACTGGGGAGTGTCCTGTGAAAAATCCTGTGATTATTCTCAAGTCGTTCCTTTTCAGTTCATGAAACAGTTCAGACTTCTTTGTTGATGTGGTGATGAACCGTTTTTTGCCTTAAGCCTGGCGTTTTTCTCTAGTATGGCAGCATTTGGTTCCTCTCCCAAGTATCAAGTTTATTTCGTACATGGCTTTTTGTTAATCCACAATAAGGCTCTGGACCATAGAATGGTGATGTTGCTGTCCTTTTTGCAAGGCTATCTGCCTCCTCATTTCCTTCAATGCCTTGACACGCTTGCACCCACATCAAAGTTTCTTTGTTGTTAGTATCCAGTTGCTTCAAGGATTTTTTGCAGTTCCAGGCCAGTTTAGACTTGGTTTGAAAGATTTCAGAGTCTTTAGTACTGACTGACTGTCTGAGAGGATGTAGAGATATGTTTCTGAGTCTTCTTTGTATGCACTCCTGTATACACAGATTTGTAGCAAGCATTTCTGCTTGGAATAGATGGTAAAAGTTTTTCCTATGGTCTAAAGTCTAAAGAGGTTAGGTCCTCTTATTCCCAGTTCTGCTCACTCCATTTGTTTAGACCTGTCTGTATATCATATAGATAAGTTGTTTCAGCCTTTCACTGTCTTTGTCCCATGCCTGGCAGTAACTTATGATCACGTGTAAGGGGACTATGGAGTCCAGTTTAGTTGACATTTGATCTGTTGGTTTGGCGAGTGCCAATAATGGAATAATTTCCAGGATCTTCAAGTGGCCAACCAAGTCTCCTGCTTTAAATTTGTCTGCTTGAAATAATATTGAATGACCTAAAAATAGTTAATAATCCATATCACGGTATTGAGGCAAGGTCGGTGTCTATGCATTTCAGCATTTGTTTAGTAATTAATGTGCTAAACCTGCAGGTTGCAAACCGTTCTATTTGCGTGCATTATTAATAGATGGAGACTGCACTTTTCTAGAGCAATCTTATTTAGAAGCTTGAACAATATTTCAATACCGATTATCTTTTTTTTTTCATATGTGTAATTAGATCTGACCTAAAAAGTTTTGCATATAGTCGATGTTATTTGTTAGATATTACTATTAAATCATTTCATAAAGAAACGGTTGCAGACGTCTTCCTACTTGACAGTAGATAGCCTGACATGTCCGCTTTAACACAATACGTTGAACTGAATGAACAGTTGTGATATGCATTGGAAAGAATGGCAACCGTTAGACAACATGCTGGCTGTCAACGCATGCATTCAACCAACTAAACAGAAATAGTTAGTTAACATTGGCACAGCATTCCCAACTAGCAATTTGATGTTTTATTGTAGTCATAAGAACGTTTATAAAACAGTTTTTATAAAACATGACTGTTCCTATAAATGTTTTGGTAACGTTTATACAACGCTTATAAACGCAAAATGGGCGCAGGTTTATACAACACTTTAGTTCTTTAGTTTATTTTATAAGGGATGTGTAAGGTGTTATAGAATAGTTTTAGAAATGTTTACCGAACTGTAAAAGAATATGATATACGATACTTATAAAACAGTTGTATAAGGAACAATAATAAAACTAAAAATCATTTACCATGGTGCCAGTTATAGAGCCTTAATAGAGTTACTATAAAACATGTTTTATTAGAATATCTTTATAGTTTACTTTGCAACTTTTTGTTGCATACTGCAATACCTATAAGAGTGAAATGTCTTTTAAATGTTTTTGTTAGAACTATTTTATCCTAAAATTGTTCTCTAATATTATGAAAGTAATATAAGTACTGAAATATGATGGCGTAAGAAATAATGATAGTACGGTGTGAAAATTAAACTCAAAAAGTCTCCTTTTGGCTACCAGCAAGATGGATTTCACCTGCGAAGAAAAATTTTCTGTGTAAAATATGCTACATATACGATAAATTTTGAAGGGCCCTCGAAATAATGAATATTTCTTTAATTTGTAAAAATCAACTCGAAATTAAATTTTTCGTTTTTTTCATTTTATTGACCTAAACCCATTCTGTTACACATTTCGCATGTTTTATATTCATAATATATTGTGAAAATTGTCAGGTGACAAATATTACTATATTTATTAATTGATTTTTTCCGTTCAAGATGGCTACCAAACAAATACAGGAATTGCATAAAAACATGGCGTCTGCTTTATGAATCACTTTTATCACGACTGCAACAATTACAGAACTATTTTATCTCTTAAGACACTGCTACAAAACAGACGATATATTAAAACCTGTAATATGAACATAGACGTATTTAAACAAAAATAAAGTAGGCTTGGCATTGACTTTTATTGTCAATTTAAAAGTTTGGCTTTCACAGTAAAAGTAGACTAGCGCAACCAATATTTTCCAAGTCTCTATGTATGCTTTACATTATTACTACATTTTTTCTCCCCATTCCTACAAGGGATCAAAAAGTTTTAGGATTTTGATATTTTCATTTTACTATAATCTCCTGCAGTTAATAATAACAAAGCCACTTTCCTCACTTTAATTAATTTTAAGTTAGAAAATAATTTCGGATCTTAATGTGTGCACGTGCGTGTGTGAGGATGTGTATGTGCGCAGAATGATTTTGGAAACACAATAACGTTCGAAAGGTTTGAGCTAATAAGTTCATTTTTTGGTATAAGTTACATAGTGCTACAAATTGAACCATGACTTCCACATAGCTGTGATAATTTATTCTCTTTAGAAAGACATTTTCGTGGAATGAATTTAGGGCCCATGAGTTGACCACAAAGAAAATATTTGTATTCCTGTACCCATAAACTTTTGAAACGTTGTATTACCCGAGTTTTATTGAAAAAATGACGATTTCCACCAAATCACCTCTAATTTATCCCCTACCTCCTGAAGTGATCTTGCCTAAAAACAATTCGAAGCGTTCTTTGTCGGGTGCTAACTGGGTACCAAATTTGAAGATGATACATCACTTCGTTCGAAAGTTATTGCACCTATTAACAGAGACTGACCGAACGAGAGACCGACAGACAAACAAATTTCGTTCCGGAATCAAGTTTTCCATATGTTTTGAGACATTTTATGCCGTTGCAAAAAAAATACATTACGTGTGTACAAACAAAAATTATTGAAATACATTTCTAAATCTAATAAACAACTGTTTCCTAATCTCGTTAACACGTTAGTCGCATGTTTAGAGGTAGACAAGAGACGATACGTTCAACTGTCAAACTCCATTATAAACTCCATATGACATCATGCATGTGGTTCTGCGAAAACCATATAATTCATAGGCGTAATATCTCTACTTGTTGTATCATCATCATGGGTAACTAACCATTAACAACTATTTATGGCTAAGTATGGTCCTGTGCCCTAATATTTGGGCAAACTGATGATCATATTGACAGTGTGGCTTCAGATGGCGCAGTAAGCAGATTGTTACACAAACAGCGCTTATAGAGCTTTAAAATAATATGTTTCCCATTGCTGCACTGAGAAATACCTGCGTGTAGCTCTATAACACATATGGTGTATTTAATTGTTCTATAAAAGCATTTTCGGTAACACTTACACATCAGTATAGTGCTAAACTCGCGTTAGCTGCGATATTTATGCAACATAAATGTAGTAGCAATATGACTTAACCTCAAACCCAAATTGTTGTTTGTTGTGCTGCTTACTATGTAAAACACTACTAATTACCATTTGTACTATAATTGTTTTCTAAGTGTTCTATTACAGTCGCGTTCCATCCAACAATAAAATAGTTCTTTAACACCTGCGTTCAAGTAGACTATGCTATTTGCAGCTATATTGTATCGTAGAAAATGTTAACAAAACTGTTTTATAATTGCTCACATAATCACTTAAAAAAAAGCTTTATAAATGTTTGCAAGTTGACAGATATGTTTGGAAGATCGTTGTTATCAAGCCATTACAGAACAATTTTGTTCTGTAAGCTAATATATTCTATAACGATTGTTGTATAGACGTTTACAAAACAACGAAAAACTATATCTCTAAAATGTTTTATAATTCTGCTCTAAGAACATTCTAACAATAAATTTAAAGAAGCATTTTGCTGCGAGAAGCTACATACTCACCTTGGCAGTCTTAATAGAGCAAAACTGCTTTCGAAGAGCAGTAATAGAACAGTAACACAACAAATTTGCACTATTATTTAAAAATTATAGAACATTTTTGTTAGTTGGGTTGGGATCTGGTGAAGGTAGCGATAATTGTTACCATGGTAACTAAATCCAATGTTGGTTGGTTTACAGGCTAACTAGATATCAATATAATTTCATAAAACCTGTGAAAAGTAATATCCTACAAAAATAAACTATTACCTGATCCAAGTCAGTTTCTTCAGAACCTATCACAATTACGATCTTATCACCTTTGTTTTTCAATAATGTACCATGATGTCCAATATTTGCAATGTTTGTATCACCAAATGTTACACTTGAGAATGGAATATTAATACTTCCCTGTACAGAACTTCTATTATATCTGAAAATGTTTAAAATTTTTAGTCAACTTGTAAACATGTTTAAAAAAACAATAAACTAATAAACTTGTGGTACCACGAGGGTAATGAGTACACGTTGTTTGAAGACAGGTGACGTTGCTAAGGAAAGTTGGCATTACCGTCGTGTACTGTCATCTGTAAAACGACACCATGCTAAAGGTTTGAAGGTTTGTTCCAACCAGCAGTTTTTGGATCGCCATAAAACTAATTTCAAAACTTTATGATTGATATTGCGAGCAGGCGTTCCTTTGCAGATCTTAGAAACGGTACAAAAATAACACAAGCCAGAACAGTTTCTCTGATAGTTTGATGTAGGGGATTTGAATGACTTTCGGCATAACAGTTGAGTTTGATGGCCTAACCTAGATAGATTCTAAATACTTTATAATTAAAACATCTTGAGACTAAATTATTTCGTATCTACGTAAATAATTATGAATAGTCCCGAAAATAACGCGCATTTCGGTCAGTGTAAAAATTTAAATATTCTTATTTCTAACTGGTAAATCAAAGGAATAATTAAATCCATTTCTTGTTCTTACTATCACACATAAAATTAATTTAAATTTAATAATTTTAGATATGCAAGAGTTAATTATACTTAATGGAAATTTTATAACAATAGTGTCCCAAAGTCTTTGACTACAACTACAGATTTGAATAAAATGGTTCTTTATTCCTGGTTGCCCTAACTCCAACAAACTATCATCTTAACTTAATTCAATACTTGATTGCAAGTCACTCTTCTTCATCACTCACATTGTTTAGGAAAAGTTGAAATAACTTACAAAATTTATAATTGAATTTAAAATCACAAACCCCTTTAAAAGTTTAAAGTTCTTGAATTCAATATCCACAGAAAGGAAACTACCACTCTAAGTTACATTCCAAATGACTCACATCATACGTTTACACAAAAAAATGGCTAGTTGAAATTTCTTAGTAAATAGATTTAAAAAAAATTCCCTTCAGTAAAAGTAGATATAGAAGAGAATTAGAGTACATTAAAAACATGGCTAAATATAACGGATATTCGGATTACTTAGTGGAAAAATTAATAGACACAGAATAAAGAAAATTTTAGCGGAATCCACGACATTCAGGAAAAATAAAATAGAAAAAAAGTTTGTTTGTCTACCATTTGAACCGCGTATGACAAGGGGTCTCGAGAGCTTTTTTAAGAAAACTGATTTGCAGCTAACTTTCTCGACAAAAAAGAATTTAAAAAATTCGTTAGGTAATACAAAAGATCAAGGTAAAGCCACTGAAATGGTGGGTATCTATGAGATAAAGATTGTAATCTTAAATACCTTGGGCACACTAAAAGAACCATTGAAACAAGGAGTATTTGGCACAGCTGAAATATGGTAGTGTAGACAAGTCAGGCATTGTACAATATATTTGGAAAATGCACCACATAAAATGAATGAAAATTGAAACCTGTGATGAGCACTGATAAGTACAATTTGGAGAACCCAATTCATCACAATGCAGTTTTTTTTTAAACCTGACCATCGTTTCGCTAACAAAGTCAACGTCATCAGAGGTATGAATAAACTGGTTTTATTATATTTTAGTTTATGCATCCCTGTGGTGACGCTAACTTTGTTAGCGAAACGATCGTTAGGTCTAAAAAAAACTGTATTGTGATGAATTGGGTTCTTCAAATTGTACTTAATCACCACATAAATAAAGAGAATCTGAAACTTATCAAAAATGTTAGACAACCAGCGGCTTTAGATGCGTACGAAAATATTTATATTTATAAAAAACAAAAGTTCCTTAAACCGAGCTCCGCCATTAGTTTATAGCCCTTTGCTTATATAAGATATTTCGAAAGATAAAGTTATAGCGGAAGTTCGAAAAGCTCGTCTGGCAATTAAAATACATTACACAGAAAATTTGCCTGGGATTTCGTCCCTCTCTTTATCGGTCTTTACCTAAGACGTAGTATAAAAGGTAATGTTTAGTTGTAAGTAGTTTAAAATTTTTCATCCTCTGATAATAAGAATAATAATAATATTTATTAATGGAAATTACTTTTTACATAGATAGTATTAACATTTTCCCCAAACAAATATCCCAGAGAAATTCTGCACAATTATTATAGTAAGGCTAGGCTACACTAAAAAACATTGATAAGAACTGATAAGGTAAGGCTAAGGTACTGTCCAAGGCAGGCGTTCTGCGTTCACTTGATTGGCTGACCGAGCCGTATGTGTGAGGGGACTATTCAATCCATAATTCCTGCTATGAAAATCTACAACAAATGTGTCATTTGACCTTGTGGCAGTCGTTTTAATTTTTAAACCGATCTGGGGAATCAATTTCACCAGAAATTATTTTAAAGAATAAGCAAAGGTCAGTGTGTATTCTTCGATTGGACAGTGTGGTTAAATTCAATCGTGATATAAGATCATTATAGTCATATTTATAATCGTTACAAGGAATTCCTAATCTATAAGCTGAACATCTTAAAAATCTGTGCTGAACCTTTTCCAGCATCACAGAGTGAATTCATAGAAGGGGCTCCAAATGACAGAACCATATTTTAATGAAGTAAGTATAAGAAAGATGTCGGCCAGATGGGTGCCGCGATTGCTCCCGGTGGACAACAAGCGGATACGGCTGTCAATGTCTAAACAGTGTTTGGACCTTTTTAAGCAAAATCCGCAATAGTTTTTTGCGTCGAGTCGTCACTGTTGATGAAACTTGGATACATTATTATACTGCAGAGATTAAGCGACAGTCAAAACAATGGATTTTTCCGGGTGAATCTGCCCCGAAGAAGGCAAATTCATGGCGACGTGTTTTTTTACGATTCGGACGGAATAATCTTCATGGAGTTTATGCAAAAAGAAAAACGATCGCGAGGCAATACTTCAGTGAATTATTAGAGCAATTCGATAGGAAATTGAAGGAGACACGGCTACATTTCGCTAAGAAAAAAGTGCTGTTTTGCCACGATAACGCACCAGCACATTAATCCGGAATTGTCATGGCCAAATTGCATGAACTGCGGTACGAGTTGCTGCTGCATCCGCCATACTCGCACAATCTGACCCTCTGCTACTTCTTTCTGTTCCCCAACATTAAAACATGGCCCGGGTGAAAAAATTCAGCTAAGACGAGGAAGTTATCGCCAAGACAGAAGCGAGTTTTGAAGAGTTTAACAAATCGTATTTTTTACGGGTTAAAAAAAAATGACAGAAAGGTTGGGAGAAGTGTATCGACTTAAAATGTGATAATGTTGAAAATTTTTTTTGAAATTATGAAAAACTTGGGTCTTCACTTCCAACAGGAGTATTTATTGATCGATTCTCGTAATAATTCAAATAAATTAGGCAGTGAGATCAAACTCTAAAATTAATAATAAATTTCATCAGACAATGAATAACTATTCATATATTTGTCAAGTTTCTTTTAAGTAGTTAGAGACAGAGAGTCTCTAAATAAAATGAGTTTGTAATTAAAATTATAATGCAGTCTCACAGCCCTATTATTGTGTAATAATATAGTTCTTCGGCTTACAAGGAGCAGGCCATACATTTGGTCGTAGGTGAATAAAAAATGAAATGTCTGATTATTTAACAGCGTGTCGGGTGTTCCGCAGGAGTCAGTTTTGTTGCCACTTCTTTTTGCAGTTTACCCCTCACCATTTGCTGATTATGTCACTAAATGTAGAGTTCACTGTTTTGCTGATGACACGTAAATCTACCACTCGTTAGATCCTTAGATACCGCCAACGCTTGTCAAACTATAAATCAGATCTCAAAAGCTTAATTGGAATTTCAGAAAAATTTTGTCTTGGTATCAATCCAGGAAAGTCAAAGATAGATAGGTGCTTTATTGTCCAAAGATAAAAATCTTATTGACAAGCAAAGTGTTAACATATAAAAGTAAAAGTTGTCAAAATATAAAAACATAAAAATATAAGTTCACACAAATAGTAATATAAGTGCATAAGTAACTAGTATAACTATATATAAATAACAATATAAAAAACAATATAAACATAAATACATAGCTAACTAACAATATAATAAAAACACACAATATATAGAAAGCAGTCCGAATGAAAACTCCCAAAACAACACCAATCGAATCTGTCAAATTCATCTATTGAATAATAACATTTTGCAATTAAAAATTCCCTAAGCTCTTTCCTAAAAATTTCAATGTCACCAATCCTCCTCAAGTTTAGTGGTATCTGGTTAAATATCTTCTTACTATTATATATTAATGACCTCTTTAACAATGATGTGGACGGTATAGGAAGAGGAATGCAGTTCTTTTGTCTTGTATCATGAGAAGACACTGACCTGATTTCATCTTTATATTTTTCATGCATAAGGCATGCAGTCTCCGAAACAAACAGAGACGGTAGGATCAATATCCGCTCAGAAACAAATAAAGGTCTACAACAGTCACGGACACTAACCCCACACAAATATCTTTTCTGCAGAATAAATACAGAATTGAAAAGATAACCTTTACAAGAGCCCCAGTAACAAATGCCATGTCTTAGATGGGACTCCACAAGTGAGAAGTAAACACTTCTAAATGTACTCTTGTCCAAGCTTTTTGAAACAACTCTTAGTGCGTGACAACCTGATGAAAGGTTCTTACATAGATGATTTATATGTGTTTCAAATTTTAACGATTGATCAAGGTATAGTCCCAGAAACCTAACACAGCTCTCCTTCCCAAGTTCCTCAGCTGCTAGAGTCACAGCAGGCAGACTACATTTGAAATGCATGATATTAGTCTTAGAGACATTCAAAGTTAACAGATTTGAAATGAACCAGTTTTCTATCATCTTCATATCCTCTGCCACAGTGCGCTCCAGTGCTCCAACACTATCACTACTCCACAAGATGGTTATATCATCAGCATAGATAGTCATATGACCCTTAATTTTTAACATAGACAGCAGTGGGCCAAGAACAGGCCCCTGCGGAACACCATGGTGAATATGTTGGTACCCAGAGCTAATATGACCAAGTTGAACACTCTGCTGACGATCAGATAAATAGGACCTCAACCATTCAAACAAAGTCTCCCTAAAGCCGTAAGTAGGAAGTTTACGTAACAGTATCTCATGGTCAACACAATCAAATGTTTTAGTGAGATCACAGAACACTGCCGCAGCTACCTGATTGTTATTCTGTGAAAGGTACAGATTTTCAAGAAAAGAAAATATTGCATCATTTGTACCTTTTTTAGGTTGAAATCCAAACTGGGAAGATGTTAGGATCTTGTGTTTACAAATAAATACCTGCATTCTATTTTTAATTAATTTCTCAACTATTTTAGAGATGGTGGGAAGTAGAGACAGAGCATGAAAACTATTTTGAGAATCTGTTTCACCTCCTTTATATGCAAGAATTACTCTAGCCATTTGCAGAGACGAAGGAAAAGATCCTGTTACAATCAAACTATTAATTGCATCTGCCAAGATTTCAAGAACCCAGTTAGGAAGGTGAAGAAGCAGTTTTGCTATTTGGTCCTAGACTTGTAAAAGAACAATGGAAGAGTCGAGTAAATACAGAAATTAGGAATCAGCAACTGGAATTGATAAAAGTGTGCTGAAATATTGGCTTGGAATTGGATGATGATGACTTTTCACGAAAATAAGATCATTAAACATGTGTTTAGCAGTTTGAAACTCATTTATCCTAACAGGGGCTTCTTGGATTATGAAAACAAGATTGCTTTATATGAGTCGTTAGTACTAAGTCACTTTAACTTTGCATATGTTGTATATGGGCCCTATTTAACTAACAAAAATAAGCTGCAGCTGCAACATGTTCAAAATTCTTGCCTGAGACTTATATTTGGATTACAAAAATATGATCATCCTTCTGTCAAGTTTATTTACTGAAAATTTAAGGCCGTTTAAGTTGCAGAGTTGTAGTTTATTTCACAGTATTATTATTAATAAGGCTCCTCAGTATTTGTACAACAAGATTACGTATTGTACTAATGTCCGCAACATAAATGTAAGACATAAGCTCTTCCTAAATATTGTAGAGCATTATATAGTTCTTATACTTTTCTGATCTGCAAATATTATAACAGGACACCATTGCACCTGCGAAATTTGAGTAGACTTACATTCAAGTGAAATCTTAAGGGATTGCTTCTTGGTGGGGAAGTTGATTTTTCCTGAACTTGAACGCCAATGTGAACTAAACTTGGATGAGTTGTGTGTAGTGCGCTTATAATGAATTTATAAAAGGTCTACATGTCTGTGGATGTATCAGTGTGCTTTTGTGTGGACATGTGTTTTTTGTATTATAGGTGAGGATGCGTGACTGAGATAACTGTGGACCAACTCTCTTGTTGCTGCGTCGTAAGTTGCTCGAAACATTGCTAGTCGATTTAAATGTAAGTTTGTTTATACCACAATTTTTTAGGTGCTTTCTTAAAACGTCAAATTCGGGACACCATATACAACAATGGAAATTTATATAACAGTATAACAACTGATATATGTGACTGGTTTGTTCAAAATCGTTTAATCAAAATTGTTTAAAATAATTTTGAAGCATAAAAAATTGAATGACATTATATACTTACTGGGTTGGATTTCTAATATCTATTATCAGTGTTTTGCGTGGTTCATTTCTAATTAGATCAACAACATCTCTTGCACTGATCCTTGAACACCTTTCCTGATTTAATTCCTTTAATGTTACACCAGTAATGTCCTGAAAGTAATTAAATAAATATTTGATACATAGACTGTTTGTTAAAATGAATATTTAAAGTTGGCCATGACAAGAATCTTGTGCCAACAAACTTATTTCATAGATAATGTATAATATGTCTATTAACAATGAAATACACATACAATAACGTTAAAAAAACAATGAAACAGGCCAATATCACTTAAATGACACGGCCATGTCCATGTACGTCTACTCCAAGCTAACCATAAAAACACAACACAAATAATCAACAAAATAATTAAGAAAACCTTTCTTTAAATAGCACAAAAAGACAAAAACAAACATTTTAAAGCACACAAAAAGGTTTAAAAGGAAGTTGCAGGATCCAGATATGAATACAGGATTAGTAAAAAGTATGGAAAGACACTTAAATTTTCTGACGGTATTTAAAAAAAAATTAACAAAAGTTTTTAGACATATTTTTTGCTACAAACTGCAAGTGCCTTTAAAAAAATTGTGTAACAAAGTTCATTAAAGTTACAAACATTTTTCAAAAAAAAAATTAATTATTTACAAAGGGAATGTACCTGTCAAATTATAAATATGGCAGGTATTTTTCCTTATTAATTATTTGGATGGTTTTCTTTTAGTCAACCCATCCAATTTTTGCAAACAATAAACAACAAAAAAGGTTTTTTTATGTTATGGTAGACAATTTTCGTCAAAATATTTCAAATCCGATAGCTCAATAAATTTCCCATTAAGCCAGCATCTTCAATCTTGAACCATAGTAACACCTATGTAAACGCACGTGGGTAATAAATTAAATAAAAATAACATAATGAGCTTCGCGGATAACTACAAATTTGTTTCAAAAAACCTTTTTTGTTGTTTATTGTTTGCAAAAACTGGATGGGTTGACTAAAACAAAACGATCCAAGCAATTAATAAGAAAAATACCTGCCATATTTATAATTTGACAGGTACATTCCCTTTGTAAATAATTTTTTTTTTCTAAAAAACTTTTATACCTTTAATGAAATTTTTAACACAATTTCTTCAAAGACACTTGCTGCGTCCCAAAAATTGCTATTTATAGTATACATTCGCATGCTAAAATTTATCGCTTTTAGATGCAAACTTTGTCCCGGTATTACGAAAGAACTGGTCCAAGTCTGACAGTTTACAACATTATTGTTAGTTGATTGTACTTTATTGTACACAGCTCTATCTATAAAATTTTGTGTAAACTAGAACTATCGTACTACCTGGTCCTGCACTGAGGAGGCATCCCTGTCGTATCTCTCAGAATGTTCTCCCGGCTGACACCTTCCGACAACTTCCATTGTTTAGATTTTTATCTACGATTTATTTAAATAGTATAGCAGTACAGATACCGTCATTTGTCCAACATTGTAGATATTGCATTACAGAATCTGAAGTGATGTCGAGGAATATTTTATGATTAATTTCGAATAACTTGATTTTCCTTTGATCAAACGACTTGAAAATTGGTACACAACCACGTATGTCTATGTTCTTTTAAGTTGCCAATATTTGTTTCAATCACTTAGACAATTTAAGAGATATTGCGTTTGAAAAAATATTTTTTTATTTTTTATTAAGAAAAATTGGCCGTTAAGATTTGATGAACCAACTCATCCGAGCCATTAGCAAAATAAGGGTAATTCCCAAATTTGGTCCAAATCAGTGAAGTATATATGTATGTATATGTATCCAACCGACAACTCAAAAAATACTTTACTGATTTGGACCAAATTTGGGAATTACCCTTATTTTGCTAATATATATATATATATATATATATATATATATATATATATATATATATATATATATATATATATATATATATATATATATATATATATATATATATATATATATATATATATATATATATATATATATATATATATATATATATATATATACAGGGTGGCGCATTGAAAACGAAACAGACCGATTTGCGTCCAGAGAATTTTTTTTAAGAAACGCTGAAACACGTCAATTTTAATATTGAGGGGAACATGTTTTGACATAAAACTCAACTTTGTCACATCAACCCCTTAAGGGTGGTGATAACAACCCTTATATTTTAAAGTTTTATCAACTCGTTTAAAAAATATTCACAGTTGGAGTTGCAAGAACGTATTTAATTCATTGTGATAAGAAATGCACTAATTTTAGTCAATTTTTCGTTAAATAAAACTAAAAACAAAACCAAACGTTCAAAAATGTTTATTCAGTTAAGTAAGTGTTCAAATTGTTGACCACCAGCTTCTATACAAAAGTACAAATTTTGTTCAAAACGAGCTCTGACATTCTGGAGCATTTGTGGAGTTATTAGACGGAATTCTTCAACAATGCGTCGTCGTAATTCTTCCAGATACTCAGGTTCTGTTGCGTAAATTCTACTCTTTAAATGGACCCATAGAAAGAAGTCTAAAGGAGTTAAATCCGGTGATCTAGGGGGCCACTCAATAGCACCTCTACGCCCAATCCATTGTCCTGGAAACTCTCTGTTCAAAAACTCCCTAACATGTTGTGAAAATTGCGAAGGACCTCCATCTTGTTGAAACACTAATTGATTTTCTTGATAGCGATCATCATTTTCAACAATGTCAATTAGTAGAGGGTAAACGATATCTTCTAGTAACCCCCAATACGTTTCGCCACTCAAATTGCCATCAAGAAAAATTGGTCCGATTAAACGGTCTCCAAAAATGCCAGTCCAGACATTCAATTTCCGTGGAGTTTGAGTGTGGACTTTGTGAAAATTTCTTGGATTATTATCTGCCCAATAATGACAACTATGACGATTGACTGTAGAGTTTAATAAAAACGTACACTCATCTGAAAAACAGATATTGAACAGAAAGTTCCCGTTATCAGCTATTCGTGCAGTCATAACTTCACAAAACTAAACCTGACACCTAACAGTGTTAGACTCAAGGCAACATCCCATCGAGTCCCGCTCCCGAGCATCACCCCAGCAAGGCCGTCTGTCGTTTTCGTAGCACACAGTGGGGGCCTCAAACTCCGGGTGTTTGCCACTCATCAGAGTTGTCAACCCCCTCCGGGTCGTCTAGACACACGACACCCACCAGCACTCAACCCAAGGCGGCACCCATCCGGAACCCCGCTCTCGAATAACAACCAAGCGCGGGCAACCGTCCACTTCTAAGCCCAGAGTGGAGGCCTCAAAATCCGGGTGTACATCACTCCCCAGAGATATCCGCCTCCCTCCAGGCCCACCTGGACAAGGCCCCCGCCAGTGTTTGATTCCAATTAGTCGCCTTTTACGACAGGCAGGAGTTACCTTGGGCCTATTCTTTTAGTTAGTCCCCGGACCCACAGGAGACTCAATGAGTGTAATAAATTCCTTTGAAACGCAAGTTGAATTGTAGATTAGTAATAATGGACAACGTTTTGAACATTTAATTAGTTAATAATTATTATTGCTATTTTAGTTTTGTTTTGTCAGTTTCTTTTAGAATGAAAGGTAATTTTTTTCTCAATTTTTTTCTTATAGAACCTGATTAAAATTTTCTAATGCCGTATTAAAAAAGATACGTTCTTTTCGAGAATGTAAAAAAAATCTTGCCGTTAAAAAAAATTGTTGCCATAGCAACGAAACTGTTTACGCTAGAAAAAATTGAATATCGCCAGTTTGTAGCAAAAAATATGCCGAAAAACTTTTGTTAAAATTTTTTTTTTTAATAACAAATATCTTAGGAAATACAAGTGCCTTTCCATAATTTTTCATAACCGTGTAGGTATAGTACTGTTTTTTTAGAAAACACCAGGTGAACAAAATTATTACTAAGACTGTCTAAATTGTTACACATATAGGGTACCTACTACACAATGTACAATTTTTTTAATAATAAGGCATAAAATATAAATTATACTTACTAGTTCGGTAATGGTGTTGTATTCCTCATTCTCGTGTTGTCTGGCTGTAATGCTCTTAGGTGTCGAATTGAATGTTGTTGTGGAAAGTGATACACATTTTTCAATATCGACTTCAGGCAGGTCAGAAAACAGAAGAATGCATTCATTGAATCCAGCTGTTAACAATCTGTCCCGTAACTGAGTTAAAACAGATAAACCAATATGCAAAGGAAATGATGAATCTCCTAATAGAAGCTTATCCCATAAATGCATGATTTTATACAATGGAAAAACATCTAAAATACAAAGAAAAAGTAAAAAGTAACATAGAAAACAACACAAAAGTAAAACAAAAGAAAACGAATCCAAGTTTAGCTATTTGTGAAGCAACTTATTTACGTAAAAAATAGCATAAACACTTGGTAAACTGTATACATATAGTTTTAGATGTAAAGTCAAAACTGAGAAAAATCTCGAGCATGTCTTGTTTTTGCACAGAAATATCCAGACATACCTAAACTTAATAATAACATTGTCAAAAAATGACAGACTTAATTAGTCCAAGAGCTCATGACAAATTTTAGGCACTTAGATATTCATCACAGTTAAACCTTAATACTATCCCAGTAGGGAATGGAAATCCTTGCTAGCTGTTTGTGGTAGTTAGGCTACCCCATTAACCTCACACCCTTTCTCCTAAAGATCATGGAGAAGGCACTAAGGAAAGGTTAGGTTATATTGTTAGTGGGCCATAATGGTCCCTCCACTGCGACCTTAAGGTCTATTGTAGCTCACGCCTAATAGTCTATATTTCGCCCAACAAAGCCAGCCTCCTGCAGAGGTCGATAATCTTTGTGGGCGGAAGCTGATCCAGATCTTCTGGTGCAAGCTTTATCTTGCTAAAGAGCAGGTGTCTTGTTCTGTCTGCAGCCGGACAGGAACACAGCACGTGCTCTGCTGTTTCGTCACTCTCCATACACAGCCCACACTTAGTTTCCTGACCGACACCAATTCAGTGCATGTGATGCCGCAAGCGGCAGTGTCCTGTATACAGGCCGACTAGAGTACTCAGTTGTTACATGTTCAGCTCTAAAAGTTTTTTAGCCCTTGACTCTGACAGGCCATTTATGAAGGCCATAGAGTGAGCTAATCCTGGCAGATTTTGCCATTGCTAGATTGTCATTGTATCTGTCCAGGTCTTTAAGGTACGTTTTTCTGTGCACGATGATATCCCCAGCACAGGTTCTGGTATGATAAAGTCCTCCTGGGAACCACCCCTGACAAGCGTGTCGGCGGCTAAATTGCCATCATGAACCGAGTGACCCAGTATCCAGACCAGTGACACCTCATTGCAGCTGCCCAGTTCGTTGAGGGCAGGTTTACAGCTCTATACTGTATATTTTTATCGATTTGTGTGTGCACTGGTTTTGTATAATTTCCTTTGTACACATCTCGATAGCATAGGCACTATATCAAAACATTAGAAGCGAAACCCTCACAAGAAAACCGCTCCATATACAACAATGCGCCTATCAGATGGGCAAATCCACATTAGATGCCCTACACCTACCGCAGAAACCAGTCTGTGTTTTGAATTATGGGTAGAATACATCTAGCCTTACATTTGTCCCAGTATTAGGGAAAGAATGGGCCAGGGCTGACAATTTACAAAAATTGTTAGTTGGTTGTACATAGTCTCTATTTATAACACTTTGTGTTATTCGGAGCTGTATTGACAACATACTACCTGGTTCCGCACCGAGATGGCGACTCTGTCGTACATCTCACAATGTTATTGGAATGTGTGATGGTGATCATTCATAAATATGCTTTGGAGAACCCCATTCACCACAAGACCTTTTCTAGACCTAACGATCGTTTCCCAACAAAGTTAGCCTCATCAGAGAGATGAATAAACTAAACTCAGCTCAACTATTAATCCCTCTGATTAAGCTAACTTTGTTAGCTAAACGATCATCAGGTCTGAAAAATGTCTTGTGACTTGGGGTCTCCAAAGCATACTTTTTCGTACCATAAGGCAAATGTGAACATGATATTTATTTACTATCGAACTACGTCACGACCAATAGCAAAACGTTCGCGGTCACATGAAATAATTCGAAATTTTTTAATTTTAAAAGTCTTTTTCTGTCCACGATAAAATGTTTTTTCATGCATGTAATAATGTTCTATGTATAAAAAACTATTAGGTAAATGTTAAATTCATGTAATAGAAGGTCCATGTAAATTGTATATTGTTTTTGTCAAAAAACCTTTATTGCATTGTATCTTTGAAACAAAGCATCATCAAAGGACACAACATTCTATAAATAGCTCGGGAAATCGCTCCTTGGATTTTGGCGGTGTGTTTACTAAATCACATACATACAGTGGGTGACCAGATTATTATAAACACTTTAGTTTATCTGAAGGGATGATCTATTTGAAGGTGGATATAGGCAATTGCTGTTACAAATTGCTGCATAACAGGTTGCCTATTCCTTCTGTATTTATTTAAGGAGGGAAGAGTAGTCGATTCTGCAAAATTTCCACCCAACATCAGTCCACAGGATGAGACACCCTAGGACAAAAGCCCTTATGCCCCTAGTTTTGGTCGAACTTCCAAAGACCAAAAAGCATCTATTCGACATTAAAGAGATCTGGGATCTACAAATAACTGTAGAATCACCCCATAAAAGATCCTCTCCTATGCAATACCATAGGTGCGAAAAGTTTGGACACACCCAATCCAATTGCCACGTGGCCCCACGCTGCGTAAGATGTGGTCAAAACCACATGAAGACAGCATGCCCCAGATCACAAAATGAGCCAATAGCCTGCTCAAATTGTAAGACCGCCGGACATAAGGCCAGTTACCGTGGGTGCCCGGCCTTCCCAAAACCCGCCAAAATAACCCCCAAGGCCAAGCACGCTAACTACACAGCGGCCTTAAAACTAATCGTGCAGAGACGGCCGGCACGGACTCCCCAGCCGACTCCCACTATACCAGTAACAACTACCAATCACCCTCCGAAAGCAGTCAAAAGCACCCCTACCACCCAAGCACAACATTCACCGAGGCCTTCCACACCCACCTCTTTCGACCTCAGCAGCCTTCTGTCGTTGCTTAGTAGTATCGACTTCCACAAACTGAGGCAAGTCATTACCAAATTCATAACAGCCATCCAGGCATCCAATGACATAATATCCCTCAGGTCTTCCCTACTCCCGCTAATCCCAGAACTTCTAGCCATCTTCAAATAATGGCAAAAAAATGTTCTTCTACGTAGGGTTACGGACTACGAAGAGCATCTCCCTTTTTTTTTTCTCCCTCAGGGCTCGTCCGCGGCCTCGCCTCCGCTATAGCACTGCAAGCTTTGCTTTATTCTGCATGCCCTTAGTCTTTTTACTCCACCCACTCGAAAATCACTGTGCGTTGAACTAGTCTGCACAGCGATTGGTAGGGTGAAGTTTTATATTGCTCTGTCTTCGGTCTAGACTGACCATAGATCAGTTGTCTTCTGCGGTCCAGAGCTTTACACTCGCACAAGATGTGCTGGGCTGATTCCTCCCCCGCGCTGCAGAGTCTGCGTGCGAGGTCCCCCTCGAACCGCCCCATTTTATGCAGGTGTTTCTTGACGGCCATGTGTCCCGTCAAGAGACCTGTTATGTTTCTGAGCTGTCCTCTGCTAAGATTTAGCAGCTCCACAGCTCTCTTTGAACTGGATTCGTCAATTATTGACTTCCCAAGTCTGAGCCCTGGACAGTCTGCCCAGTACACCTTGTGTTGGTTTCTGACCCAGGACCTAATGGCCCCCTGGCAGTGCTCTTTGTCACGCCCAGAACCGCGTCTGGTCCCATAAATGGTTCTGCTGACCCTCTCTTCGTGAGACTGTCAGCTTCTTCATTGCCTTTGACCCCCGAGTGACCCGGTACCCAGATGAGGGTGACCTCATTCTGCCCAGCCAGGTCGCTCATCTCGTCTCGGCACTCACTCACCAGCCAGGAATTTACCCGAGTGCCACTTAGGGCCTTAAGGGCTGCCTGGCTGTCGGTGGCTATGAGGATCCACTTGTTGGTGTAGCCCCTCCTCTTGTTCTCCCGCACACAGTGCAGGATGGCGTACATTTCGGCCTGAAAGGCCGTTGCATGGACTCCGAGGGAAATACTATGACTTACCCTCGGTCCTTCCGAATAAACACCTGCCCCCGTCCCACGCTCCCCACCGGATCCGTTCATGAACCAGACGAGCGCGTCCCGTGGTGTGCCGGCGTCTCCTCCCGCCATGCCTCCCGGTCGGGGATTTCCACTGTAAAGTTGTTTTCCCTGCAGATTCGCAGGCTTGCGACCTCATTTCAAACATGGGCTCCTTCACGATCTCCTGAATTTTGCAGTGGCCCCTGAAGCCTGGGTTGATCTTCAGTCTACCATTGCAGGCTATCTGTATAGTCCTGGCCTGGCTTCCCCCATAATAACTAGGAGTAGGGAGGGCAGATCCAGCAACACCTCCATGGAGACTGCTGGGGTTGAAGACATGGCCCCTGTAATGCCTAGGCAAGGCATCCTTTGGATCTTGCCTAGTTTTTGTTTGGCACTGGATTGTGTCACATTAGGCCACCAGACCAGTGCCGCTTATGTTAACGATGGTCTGACCACCCTTGTGTACAGCCAGTGGGCCATACTAGGTCTTAGTCCCCACGTTTTTCCATATAGCCGCCTAGTGACGGCTAAGGTCATGACTGCCTTACGCAGTATTTTTTCCATGTGACCATTCCAGGTTAGCTTAGAGTCCAATACGACCCCAAGATATTTTACCTCCCTGGACATTGGAATGTTCCCACCATATAGAGTACGAGTTATGTGGCTCTCACACTTCCTCCTTCTCGTAAACGGTATGACGGTTGTTTTCTCGGGGTTCACCCCGAGCCCTTGACCAACCGTCCACCCTTCCACTACTTTCAGTGCTGTCTGCATGCGCTCCCACACTGACTGTGTAGCCTTTCCTCGGACTATGATGACAATGTCGTCCACATAGCCCTGTACCTCATACCCCGCTTCCGAGAGCCTCCCCAGCAAGCCGTCCACGACTAGGCACCAGAGCAAGGGAGACAGAACGCTCCCCTGCGGACACCTCGCCGCGATCCCCGCCAGGAGAATCCCTCCTGCGAGTGAGGTGAACACCGCCCTATCCCTGAGCATGGAACCGATCCACCTGCAGCAGGTTTCCTCTATTCCACACTCCCTGACAGCTGCCAGAACCGATCCGAATGAGGTGTTGCTGATGGCCCCCTCTATGTCTAAGAAGGCCCCCAGCGCCACCTCCCTGTTCTCCAACGTATTCTCCAGTTTCAGCACCAATTGGTGCAGTGCTGTTTCTGTTGAGAATCCTGCTCTGTATGCATATTGTCCGCAGTGTAGGGGATATGCTTCCATTACACTGTCCCTAATGTGCCGGTCTGAAATCAACTTATCTGAATGAACGGTTCCAAGATGCTTGGTAGAGCCAGGGTTCAAGTGCTGAAGCCCAGATTAAGAGAAGCCATGACGAAAAAGTTACTGGAATGGGCTAGGAATCATCGTCATTTGACATCATATGACTGTAAAAATGTAATGCCTGTTAATATTCAATATTACTAATAAAAACACATCACAGTCTTAATTTTTCAAGTTTACTTCTTAGATAAGTCGACTTCCCAAACACTAGCATAAAAGTCACCTTTGTTCGGAGACGACCTGGTGAAACTTCATTAGGACTGCATAGTTGAAAAAGTGAAATCTCCATTAAAAGCTATGGTTTGGTCCATTATTTCTGGAAATGGCACTGGTCCGCCTGTACATTGTAGAGGGAACCATGGGCCAAGACCAATATATGGATGTTATCAGAACCAAAATGTTACCTCAAGTAAGGGAATGGTTCCCGAATGCGCAACACTTCTGATTTATGCATAACATCGTTCCTTGTCAAAAGGGTAACAGCTTACCTGGAGGCTCAAAAAATCAACGTTTTTCCGTGGCCTAGCAACTCTCCATATCCCAACCCTATAAAAAATCTTTGGAAGCTATAAAAACGGGAAGTCTCCAAAGGGATTGTAATAAATAAGCAGCAGCTCATTGAGGGACTCATCAGTGTGTGGCACCATGATGAAAAAATAAAATAAAATGCTCTTAGGTGCAGAGAAAGCATGGCACATAGGATCCAGGCAGTCATTGCTGCAAAAGGCCATGTGACAAAATATTGAAAATGTTTATATTTTTTTAATAAGTTTTGCAATTGTTATCAATAAGTAATAACGGGCTAAGTGAAGATTGGAGACTGTGATGAGCACTGATAAGCACACTTGGAGTGGTCCTAGATAGCATTTTTTAAAAAGCCAACTTGCAATTAACATTTTCGACAAAGAATACTTTAAAAAACTTGCTAGGTAACCCAAAAGACAAGGATAGTACGGCCAAAATGTCGGGAATTTATGAAATAAGTTGTAAAGATTGTGATCTTAAATACGTCGGACAAACAAAAAGATCTATTGCAATTCGATTCAAAGAACATTTAGCACAATTAGATACAGTACTATAGATAGATCTTCCGTTGCCCAGATGTATGAACCTCGCTCCGCCGGCTATGAGCAGTCACCTGATAGGTTGCTTTATAAAATAAATACCGGTAGAATCACGTCCGAGAGATAATAAAATAATACAGATATTTCCGCCAAACGAAAATATGTTAATTTAGGTGTCGTTCCCTCCCCAGGTCGCTAGTGACCAACTACTTGCAGAATTACATAAGAATATAAACAGAGTTGCGGATATAAGATATTTAGAATTATTCATTCTCTGATGACGCTAACTTGGTTAGTGAAATGATGGTCAGGTCTTTTAAAATGTGTTGTGGCGATTTGGGTTCTCCAAGTGTGCCTACACAACTCTCTTTACTTTGTACTTATTTACATAAATAAATAGTCTAATAATAATTACTACACTGTTTTTCTTACAGAACTAAAAAAATTACTGAATATATCGAGTGTTTCTAATAATTTGGCCACCCACTGTGTTTTACTAAAATATAATAATGGATTGTCAGTAAATATAAATCATTTTATATATAACTTGGCCAGAAAGTTTCTGTTTTATTTATACTTACGTGAAAAAACAGTCAAGAACCATGGTATTGCAAACAGTTCGGGATAGAAATTAATATCATGTAGGTGGTTGGCTAACTCGGGGTCATGGAATGCTATTAGCTGTGAAAATTTCGCCAAGTATTCTTGTATCACAGCCGAATTATCTTTCAGAAAGAATTTATGCAAATACTTTGGTACAAAAGCTGACAGGCAGGCGAATGCTTTAGCTGAAATTTTAAATATTTAAACATTGCTATATAACATAAAACCAGCGTTGTACCTTCATTGTTAAAATTCAAATATAGAAATGGTGCTGTCAATGAATCAAGACCTTGCCAATACACATACTGTGAATTCTTATATACCCATGCTTTTAAAATACGTTTCAATTTTTTATGTCCTTCAGTAGATGAAAGAAGTTCATTATATTGATGACACCTTGGGATATCAACTTCTATCTACAAGCAAATGCAAATATATATATATATATATATATATATATATATATATATATATATATATATATATATATATATATATATATATATATATATATATATGTATCGTTATCACAGTCTAAAGACAACATCGCTTTGTTGTCGGAAGTATGTCTCCAGCAGCCCTTTTCATTTCATTGTAGCTTCTGCACTTCATCATCATCACATCAATTTGGCCACATTTTTAAGAAGTTTTCCTTTTGGTCTACCTCTTCGCCATTTTGAAAGTATGTATCCTTAAAATAATGTTGTCAGAAGTTCTATATGTAATGTATCCAACAAATTTTGCTTTCCTCTTCTCAAGTTCTTTCAGCAAGCATCTTTCTTCTCTCAGTGTTATAATTAAGAAGTAGTATCAATGAACATCACATTTTCCGTGATGTGACGTCATTTGCAATACACCCAGTTTATCTGTCCTCTATATTCAAAGTTTACCCTTATTTCTTCTGAATAACTTTTTGATTAAAACACCATAACATAACAACTTATTGTTATTTATAGTTGTCAGGAATGTGTATAAATAAATTTAAATTTCACCTATCTGATGATGCTGACAAACAGCGCAATTGCTTACAGAGAAGAAAACCAACAGTCATGTAGCCAGAGAAAAAGCCTCTACATCAGTATTTAGTTTAGCTTTATATCCATTTGTAGAGTCCTATCCCCACTGATCTACATTACTTTTGTCTAATACTCTGATTATTTGTAAATATATTGTCACTATATCACTTCTTTCTCAAACAGTGAAGTTCACAAAAGCCATTTTTAATAAACAAGTTTTAAAAGAAATACACTTTCTTCAGAGCACTATCCAGTTATCAAATTATAATAAGTTGAACAATACAAGCATTCTGTTACTGTTTCGACACCAGCTAATTACAAAACTGACAGTTGTCAAAAGAGCATTGTTGTATTTTCACAGCCTACTTTGCAATTCAATAAAATACTTTCAGGTCCTGCATAAATTCGCCAATAAACAACGCCTGATTTTAAGTATCAGGTGTGCTACATCGTTAAACTCAGAATGAAATGCTGCAATCAAATATCTAAAAATATACAGGTGTTCATATACATTTAAGAATATGCAAGTTATAAGTATTGATAAGTTCGACAGGTGATTCGCTTTTTTTATATGTGACAAAAAAACTTGGAAAAGAACCCTGGACGTCAGTTTTTGTCCCATCTCTTTTCCTTCAGAACTTCCATATTCATGTTGATTTGAAATATGACCAAGTCCCTTGGGATGCACTGTACCTTATTACAGATAATGGTAAATATGGCAAAGAACTGACGGTTACAATATCAAGCAGGCATTTGATAGAGAAATACTCTTGAAAGGACGAATAATAATTTCTTACTAATAAACATTTTAACTTGTGATGGATTAGAAATCTGGACTTCGAAGAGGCAGAACATGAAGGCAAAATGCTTGTGAAATGGGAACGTGAAGAAAATGACAAATAACATGGTGCACCAATATAAATGTGCTAGATGAGGTGCGAGAAGAAAGATACTTACTGAAAGATATTGAGAGGAATAAGAGTCAATTTGTTGGGCAAATGCTAAGGCATAATAACTCTCTGACAACAATATTTGAGGGATACATATCTGTAAAAAACGACCAAAGTACAAAAGCTACAATGACATGAAAAGAACTACTAGAGACAAATAATCATGTTTGCGATGACAAGACGACAGCGCCTTTAGACTGAGATTATAATGATAGTGAGTTTTAAACTCCCTGTGTGTCAGTATATCATTGATTATAACTATAAGTTTGCCAATGA
The DNA here is from genome assembly GCA_964006375.1 of Tillus elongatus. Lineage (NCBI taxonomy): Eukaryota > Metazoa > Arthropoda > Insecta > Coleoptera > Cleridae > Tillus > Tillus elongatus. The sequence goes on from OZ023262.1 coordinate 272,281,604, forward strand.
AGAATATAGGTAAGGTAACACCAGGTAACATTGAAAGGGTGGTAACATGGACACATCTTCAAATATCTAGTCATGTGCTCGTGTTATAAATTTCGTTATAGTCCTGCCATCTAGCGAGAGTATACAAAAGTTGTGCTATGGTGAAGTTATAGGTTTCTGATTCTTATAATAGCATACAGCCCGAGAATATGTTCCATAAGAAAATTGTGGTAAGTCCTTGGGTTCTTGTGAAATTCACAATTGATAAGCATCGTGCCTCTAAAGATGAAGTCAATATTGAAAAAGTGATAGAAATTATAGATTGGTGAACAATAACATTTTTAAGACGTAAGGATGAGGAAACGTCCTACCACTACCTGTGCGAATGCGAGGCTTTTGGGAGTCTTCGAGCAAAATTGTTCGTATCGAGAACTCTGCCGAGGAATCAGGTAAGTACCCTCCAATTGAAGACCGCCACAGCCTTCATCTCGAGGTCGAGGCGGTTTGGCGACGGAACTGAGGAGGAGTAGAGCATGGTTGCTGGGTTGCTGGGATTGGCAAAAAGGGCCCATGGTGGCCTACTTGCTTGGCGTTGGCCTCCCCACCACTGCTACTACTGCTACTACTACTAGCTACCGTGTGGATAACATTAACACTTTGCAGTCTTTTAAAAAGAACATTATAACACAAGAAATTGTAATTTCATCTTGCCAATGCTACAGGGTGACTCATGGTCGATGATATGGTAGACGTTTACATAGGACTAGTTTGAAAATTTGGTTTCTTGGGTAATTAGTTCTGCTGTATCGATCTAAAATATTTTTAGCATGACGACGTTGTAGCTTATACTGAAAAGTAGCAACAACTGTGATATTTTAAACGAGACACCTGTATATTATTGCACTTTTCGCTTCGCTATTACTTTCCGATTATTTTTGTATAATACTTCCCTATACCAATCTTTAGCAGTTTTCGAGGAATTAATTTATTTTACTTTTTTTTGTGCAAAACATAGCTTTAATTAAATGTTTATTACTGCATTATTTGGATTCCTAGGAAGCTGACATTTTGGGTGTAGTTTATCAATGTCCTGTATTATAGTTAGTTGTGTCTAAGGGAATTCGTTTTCAATTATACAAGATCGTTCAAAATTTGTGATTTACGGATTGGTACAAAAATGGTGAAAACTGTTTTTTTTTTAATGGAACACCTGTATATTATTAAATATTCTGAAAGGCAATTTAAGTTCCTTTCAAAGAATGTAGCATGTGCCTTCACCTAAATAGTCACATTTCCGTAATAAAAGCATGTTTCTATAAATATCGGATTATTCTGTCATATTTTGTATAAGTGTGAAATGTCATGGAACATGTCATTATGAAAATTTGACAATTAGTGCATCAATAATAAACTGTTGGCGCGTTCATGAGCAAAAATTGTTTTTGAAAAGAATCAAAATGGAAGGCAATAACTATTCAAATGAAGTTTTGATGAAATTGTTTATTCTTCATGGTAAATGTGATAAAATTATAGCAAGAGCATGCAGAAGTTTTAATGAAATGTATCTCGATTTACCACCAATGAACGAGAGGAAATTTGTAAGATAACAAATTAGTTTCATCAGTTATGGGTCAAAACTGAAAGCGAAACAAAATTTAACAAAGGCTGTAACTTCAAAAGAAGGCAACGTTATAAATGTGTTAGCTTATTTTCACGCATATCCCCAAGCTTCCATCAAAAGTGCAGAAAAAGTTTTAGGCTTAACTAATGCTTCTGCTCTAAGGATATTTCATTATCATGATATGCACCCATACGAGTTTACAAAAATTCAAGTCCTGAAACCAGAAAATCATCAAAATAAGATACACTTTTGTGAAACCATTCTGATCCGCCCCCAAGAAGGTCCTAACTTTTTTTTTATAATTTGGAAAGACGAATCTAAATTTTCCAGGAAGGCATTTTTAATAGAAGAAACCCACATTTCTGGGCTGACGAGACTCCACATATTGTCAAGGAAATGAGATATCAGAAAAGTGGAGTGAAAGAACAGAAATATTTCTGAACTCTGCCGTTTGACATGTAACTTAATTGTCAATAAAAGCATGTTATTATTATTATTATTATTAAAAGGTTTAATTTTAATGTATTTTGCCTTCTGAAAAGTGACCCAATAAGTTTTCTTATTTACAACGAACCGTTAAATTCTGATACATATCACCAAATCCTACGGTCAGTGGTGAACGATTTTTTGGACAATCTATCAATAGAGGAGTATCGTACCTGTTGGGTTCAAGTGGATGGGGCACCGGCTCATTGCACTGGGAAATTAACAACAGAGTTGTACCAAATGTTCAAAAATCGCTGGTTTAAACTTTTAGGACCGCGGAACTGGCCTGCGAGATAACTCAACCTAACGCCAATAGATTTTGACTTGTGGGGTAATTTGAAAAGAAAAGTTTACATGACACCGTTAACCAGTAAACAAGACTTGCACCCAGTTATCAATTGCATCGACGAGCTAGATTTCATTGAGATAAGAAGATAAGAACGACCACAAATCTTTCTACGAGTGTCCGGAGTTCAAAATGTTTGGGAACCAACGGTGGTTAATTCGAACAATTATTGTAAACGTTTTCTAAATTTGTATACATATGTTATTGTTATAACATTGTTAATTGCATTGTAATTAACCGTTTTGTTATTTGTTATTTTAAGTAATGAAAATTGTTTTTCTTAGTTAGTAAATTTTGGTTCGCTTTCAGTTTTGACCCATAACTAATAAAATAATTTTGTAATCTTACAAATTTTCTTTCGTTAGTGGGTTGTAATCGGGTTTAATGAATTGTATTAAACCTTCTGCTTGTTCTTGCTATAATTTGATCACATTCACCACGAAGATAAACAAAAAGAATAATCTCATATTTATAGAAACTTACTTTTATTTCAGGAACCTAACTATTTAGGTAAACGAACATGATACATCATTTGAAAAGAACTTTAATTGGCTTTCAGGATATTTGATAATATACAAGGTGCGCCTTTTAAAGACAATCCCATAGACATAACTAATATACAGGATATTTGTAAACTACACCGAAATCTTTAGCTTCCTACGAATCCAAATGTTGCAATAATAAACATTTAATTGAAGCTATTTTTTGCACAAAAAAAAAGAAAATCAAGTAATTTCTCGGAAAACCGCTGGAGATAGGTATAAAGAAAGTATTATACAAAAATAATCGGAAAGCAATAACGAAAGGAAAAATGTAATAATATACAGGCTGTCTCATTTAAAATATCACAGTTGTTGCTACTTTTTAATAAAAGCGGCAACGCCGCAGCGCTGAAAATATTTTTGATCGGTAGAGCAGAACTAATTACCCAAGAAACCAATTTATAAAAATAATGCTACGTCCTGTTTTCCGTAAACGTCTTACCTACCATCGACCGTGAGTCACCCTGTGTATAGTACCAATAATACTAATTTGTATGAAAATGAGGTTAGCAATTGCCATGACAGATCATAAGTAAACAAAACAAAAATTTTTGAAAATGTGTCAGTTCTACCCGATAATTCACTAAGTGAAGATTGAAACCTGTGATAAGCACTGATAATCACATACACTTTGAGAACGCAAATCACCAAAATCACCACATCATGATTTGTTGTGGTAATTTGAATTGTCCAAGTGTACTTATCGGTATTACTTTACTGAATTTTCACTAAATTATTATTTACCTGCCGATCTGTTGTAGTGGTTGTATCTTTGTCGATTCTGGTATATTCTCTTTCATAATCACCTTTCACATCTAAAAGTGCAGCCCAGATATCACCTCTTAAATGTGGTGGTATATCAGTTTGTGCCTCCTTGACTATTAAGTCTCTTGTAAATGGATAACCCTAAAAACATATATATTAACTCTGATAAAAAGCAGAGACCACTATCTTTGCCATCTCTAAGTTTAAACATGACATAATAATGGGGTCATACATTAGTTTTTGTATTGTATAATGTTATTGTACTATATAATAATAGCCGTATTAATTTATTTACAAAACTATGTAGCTGTTCAGAATTATATTTACCATATACGCAAAAATGTGAAAACGGCATCACCCCATTCACCCGACAATATCGCTGGCTCTAAAAGGAATTAATTCCTAGCAGGCATTCTAAAAGAAGTCACCACGCAAGCTGGTGCATTTACTTGTGCTTAATTTATTTCTTAGTTTAGTTTGTGTTATTAAAGGTTAATCTAACAACAGTCGTCTTTTTTATTGAAGCATAATTATGCAACAGGAGCTGTTTGTGAATAAAAATCATCTAAAGATGTTTCCCCAAACTTTGCCAACTTTGGCGTGACGCTGTTTGTGACGGTTATACAGGAAATGCATCGGCTGGCAGTTATCGCTTAAGATCATTAGGTACTACTGCCATTCGTCTACTAGAAAGTTTTCTTTGGGTGCACACAAGAATAATTATAATTTCCAAAGGGCAGATTTTCTATCTCTATATGAGTCACTAGCGGCATTGGACTGGTCTTTCTTAAATTATATCTCTGGTGTTGATGAAGCATGCAGACAGTTTTATTGCCAAATCTACCGCCTCCGTGACAAGTATGTGCTCCTCTTCATAGAAAATATTTTCTTACATATCAAGTCTGGTTCACTCAAAGTATAATGAATAATAATAATAAAATTTCGGGCCGCAGCAAGTGTGTTATAGTAGTGAATTTTATTTTTTATTTTTTATTATATTACTTTATTATATTACTAAAACTAATACTTTAAATTTTTACACACCTTGAAGATCGGTTCTGGAGGTCATAATACGCACTCATTTGAAGAATTCTCACCATCAGTATATCTCTATTATCAAAAAAATATTTGAATCTTGTGTTCTAAACATGTATTACAAATTTCATTAAAGTTACAAAAGCTTACCAGAAGAAATCTTGATTAATATTTAGAAAAGGAAAGTTCTGCCAAATTATAAAAGTGGCAGGTATTTTTTTGTATTAGTCCCCTGGATGATTTCCTTTTAATCAACCTAATTGAATCGGGTTTGCCAAAAACCAATTCTCCATTAGTGAATTTTCTTAATAAAAATTCACCAATATCAACAATAGAAAAATGTCTGAAATTTATAATTTTAGAGTCAAAACTGATAAAGTTATCCAGGGGTTTCAAAGATAAATGAGATCTTGGTCCAAATGTATGAAATCTGGACACTATTGTTTCTAGCAAATATTAAAGTAAAACAAAACAAAATGTTACAGGCATCACACGGGAATCGAACCTGGGCTGCCCGCGTGCCGTCTAACACTCACCATTAAACCACAGAAGCCAGTTAATAATTGTTTGTTTACATGTGCTTATACAGACGGCACCTTGCTGCCCCAGGAAATTTTATATTATATCCTAAAAGTAAATTAAGTAAACAATTAATTACAGAATTAATGGTATGGTGACTTGAAACACTTTTGACTGTTTCAATCCTAGATTATTTTTAAGTTTAAAGATAAAACAACAAACTGTTTTAAAATCATTTTTATAGACTTGAACTGATTTTGTTTACAATATTTATTTCACTATTTCGTATCTTCTGATTTTCTTATAAGTAACTTACAAAATCACGGTTTGGAAAAAACGTCATATTTTCCTTATAAAAGCGACAGTTTCTTTAAAATTTCTTTATTGCCTTCCTTATACCTTGATCTTTCCACTATATGCTACATTTTCAGTCTAAAACTTTAATTAGGGCCGTTCATCAAGCTAAAAATATAGTGTATTTTAAACATTTATTGAATCCCCGAACATAAAAAACAATCACTTGGCAACTGTCATCTGTCATTCTAACGTCGTAATTGTTGACAAACGATTTAAACGGTTTTCGGTAGGTTTGTGGGCGAGGATTCTCGATCGCTAGTTCGGGTAGTGTGTTTTACGCCTGTCATTTGTATTCTTTGGTTATCGTTGAAGTATGATTTATGCCTGTATTATGTAGCAATCTACGCATGGCAGCTAACTACTGTGTCTTTGTCAGGCATTGGACTTTAACCACTGAAGTCTTTCAGATATTATTTTTAAGTTGGAAAAAACTCCTAATTTTGTGAAACAAATAACTTAAAATTCACAACAGATGTTTATTTACATCATTTACAGCTATACATAAAGTCTCATTCCAGTTACTATTATTGTCACAATAAACTATAACCAACTAACTATAACTCTAATCCCACTAAGCATGGTAACTTACAAATGCTTACTGCAACGTTAAATAATTTACCATTAAGCAAGTTAAGTTTGCAACATTTCTAAATGTTTGCAGGCAAAAAACCAATGCAAACTTACAAATGAAACTTTAATGTAACTTTCAAATATAATATCTCCTTTGCCGGCTTGTTGGTTTTCTCCATTTGTAAGCTCACGTAAAGTTACAATTGTAATGTTTCTGAAAGTTTGTTTTAATTTGTAAACAACATTTATTTGAATTCCCTCCGTTTTGGTGATCGTGTATGTTCGATCGTATGTCATCGTCGTCCAATAGCAACATAGCAACACCAATGCCAACAGCGAACTGACTCTGACAAAGCGCCCGGCGTTAATTACTGGCGGTTTGTTGTTTACATTTTTTACAATTGCGTCATCATAAGTTGTTATTTGATCTATGTCTATTTATTTTCCTGGAAGTTTTAAAGATTGAACAATCTTATTGTAGCCTGAATTGTTTGAATTTTGGGTAATTAAGTAATTCGTTGTCTGGAGTGTAGATAATGAAACATGGAGCATATCGACAAACATTTCAGGTAAGAATCCCTAAAACAGCAATAAAATTAGTCACTTTTCTGTTGCATAATTATTTTGGTATGTGGTGAATTATTATAAAATGGCTGCATTTATATTTTTATATTTTTGTTTCTTTTTATGAAATATACTTACGAAAAAGAAAACCTAATTGCTAAATACGAATTTTGTTATGTCCTTAGAAGCAGTCTGGATATGTCTTACCTGGTCAGACCAATTCATTTTAAAACGTTAAATATGATTGACCTATGGAAGCATGTGGCTTATCCATAGCAATCGACATCATAAGAACAGTGGAACAGTACAGTACCCATCAAGCTGCCAGTATTGCTTATTTTGCACTTGTCACAGTATCCTATGCTATGGAACATTCATATGGGTTAACTCATCAGCAGCGGAACATGTGTTTATCATGCAAAAAAGAGCAATAAGGACTGCAACAAGAAAGCTGCCCTAATGTGTTCCAGGCCAATGGGATACTTAGGTACCCTTCCAGCTATATCCTTCTTCAGTATATGTATTCAAAATATCTAGTGAATCATGAAGCTCGCAACATCAATACCACGTGCAGGCATGAATTAAAAATACAGTTGCACAAAAATGAAAAAACAAAGCAGATGTTTGATTACTTGGGAATCAAATTCCTCAATTTTCTACCTAATGTTATTAAGATGCTCCCACTAACAAGATTACAGTAGGCACTAGTGGATGTTATAAAACAAAAACCAAGGTGAAGGAATTTATTGGTGCTCTAAACTAATGTGTATAGTGTTACAGGGTACTTGTATTCATTCTTTGTAGTGTGTGTGTCTAAGTGCGTTAGGCAAAAGCTTTGGAAGGCAAGTTCCACTAGCCACAGACTTTTTATATGTATACGTAATTCATTGTAGTCATAATTTTGCTTTATTTTAACTCAATGTTTCTGAATGTACACAGACATTGACGGTACTATACTTAGTCAATAGGGATAGTTAAGACATGCGTGAACACTTTCAGAGACTGTTGCCATATTCAAGCTATTTTCACAGTGAAGTTGTATTCATTTCCCTGCGCTTGATTTATCCATTGCATATCTTACGTTTGCTTAATTAAACTTTCTCTAAAATCGAAATGAACGCACCATTTTATATATTTCTTTTTCACAATAGTATTTGATATGTTGACTTTATTTTATGTAACATATGTTACCACATATTTTAGAAGCTAAAAAAATTCTCGGCTCTCAAAACAAATAATGCTGCAGAAGACTTTATTTTTGTTGTTGGTGTTTCACACGTTTTTCTAGACGACTAAGAGTAATATCAAAAATAATTAATTGGTATTCATTTAGAAAAAAGAATTTTTGAAATCGGTCAATTAATAACGATATCACGAGTTCAAGTTATCTATTTTGTCGCTGAGTTTTGACTAGAACTGCATTTTAGGCTAAACATGGACACGCTCGCTATATGTCTTAACTATTTCTATCTAGTAACTATAGTCGGTACTTATAAAGACAGTGACTTACCATGTACATTTGATGGTCAATAAAGTGTATATCTATCTATCAGCAGAAATGAAATGTGTTGTAAGTCTTTAAATTTTTTATGTAATAAATATTTTATTCTAATTAAAATTGTCTTAAGTCGTTTTTTACAGTTTTACAAGAAATATATATTATGTATAAATACACCTATATACCTATATTCAGTATCAGTTTGTAACTTGAAATAAATTCAGTTAATCAAATACAGTTTTTTCAAAAATGCTTGAACACATTGGTTAGTATTTCAAGTTGCAGTCTTTTAGAAAATCTATACAGTATGTACCATATTTGAAAAATGACTTCATCGATAATTTCTTTAAATCAACACTACGTTTTTGTTGACTATTTTTAAAGTTCTTACATGTGAAGTTGTAGAAAACCAGCAGATTAAAAATTTTTATTCATTGATAACTACACAATTTTTTTTCGTGCTTTCAACTCAAGATTTATAATAAAAATTTGAAATTTGGTGGTTTTGTATCGTTTGATGTGTATTTTAAAAATAGTCAACAAAAAGCTAAGGTTGTCATTTACAAAAATTATCAATGACATTTGACACAAATTGTATAATACATTTTTGAAAAGATTGTAACTGAGAATATTATCTGACTCCAAGCATTTTTGAAAAAAAGCTGAAGTAGATTAATTTAAATTATCACAAGTTACAAACTTACACTGTATATATAATATATACAATTGCAGACAAGTTGCAAATGTAAGTTTAACTTTTACAACTTTGCTAGGTCCTTTTAAAATTGAAGCGTGCTGTAAGGTAACATTTGTAAGTAAATAAAGTTTGTAACAGCTCACTACAGTAAACTTGCTGTAACGTTACAAAAGAAACACTTACATATGTAAAGTCACTGGGGAGAAGATTTGCCATTTGCAACAAACTTGCAGGAGGCTTTCTGCAAGTAATCTATCAAACTTACACTTGCTTTGGAAAAGATTCTGCAATGTTAATGCAATATTACCTTGCTCAGTGGGAATATATTCAAAAATATTTTTGTATATTTTTAGGAGGAAAATGTCCATTATAGCTGACTTACGAATTCGTCTGTGGTCTTAACAAAATGAAAATATGTGCCAAGTTTCATTTAAACCAGTTTAGGTATTTTTTGAGTTATAAAGTTAATTCTGCTAATGGTGGTGGAGTATTCCGTAACAGATGTTTTTGCAAAAAAAAAATGTTGATAGTCAGAGAATTGAAGACTTGGAAGAAGACATGGATAGCAGTGATGAAGTCACCAAAGATATCCTTATATAATCACTTAAGTTTGAAAATAAGCTTCTAATGGATTAAACAGAGAATTAAAAAAATATATATCTTAAGAGGAAAAATCCAGGTATATAAGACTAAAACTGCATTAAACAATATGACTGAAAAGGAATAATTATGGGATATTGTTAAGAAATATGGTAAGAACAGGAGTTGATAAAGTTTTCAATTTAAAACTAAATAAATTTCCCAATATATTTAGGCCGATGATAACTGACTGATAAAAACATTCAGATAGTGGCAATGATAGGGAACATAAAAACAATCAACAAATACAAAATGTAAATAAAGAAAATGTAAATAAAAAATTTATGGCTGGAAGAAACTACCTAAAGACCAATAAACAAAGACCAAAAAATGAGGAAAATAATTGAATTAGGTGGTTCATCACATAACACTGGAAAGACTTTCAAGCCTAATTCTATAATTAATGTCCTGTGTCAGAGAAATCAAGAGTGTAATATAGTTCAGGATATAAATAGTGTGAATCATAAGGACTCATCTGAGTTGGTTGAGTGCTCTGAGCGAGAAGGAAATAGTGAGGGAAAAGAAGACTACATTGAAGTTAAAAGAAAGAGAAGAAGACACATACGAGTGGGTGTAGCGAAGATAACAGTGTCTGTAAATAGTGAACAGTTTATTGGTAGAGAGATAAACCAAAAAATAGTCTGGTTATTTATATCAAGAATACGAGACAATGTAACAGAGAATGCCATTACAAATTATATTAAAGCAACAACAGGCGATAAAGAAGGAAAAATACATGTAAAAGAAATTGTTACCACTATTAAAAGAAAAGATCCTAAGAGCTTTAAGGTAGGAGTTGATTATGAGCATCAGGAGGACGTATATAATGATGATTTTTGGCCAAAAGATGTCGCCTATAGACAGTACAACTTTCAGCTTGAGAGAAAAATAGAGAGTCATTTTTTAGAAGTAAGCACAGAACAAAGAAGTTAAATAAGAATAATGTCAATCTTACACTGATGAATTAAAATGTACGACTGGACAAAAAGGAAGAATTGTTACAAATGGCCACGAGGGACTACAAGAAATGGCTGTAATAACAGCACTGGTTGAACTTAGAAGAAGTCAAACTTTTCCATCATGAATATGAAATCAAGAGTTCTTTCTGTAGGTCAGTGGCGTTTAGAGGTAGTGTCAGTATTGTAGCGAAGAAGAATATTGTTATGAACCCCATTGGAATATTTGAAGCTTTCTGTAGTGAGAAAAATTTTGAATGTGTAGGAGTGGACATTGTTGATTGTGAGCTAGTGGTACTTGGTATCTATCGTTCACCACTGGAAGTTTGGAATACTTCTCTAGGGTTTGGAACGGGTGTTTGATTTTCTGTAGGTAGAATACCCTAATAAGATGGTTTGTTTGGCATGGGATTTTAGCATGAACATAAGAACCTCGGTGGTTCAGAGGTAAGAACGTGTGCCTTTGAACCGAAGGGTACTGGGTTCGATCCCGGCGTACTCCTTTCACTTTTTCAGTACAAACTGTAAAATTAACATCAACCGAGGTTCTGGCATTGTATTTGAGCAAGTTGAATGTCTGCACGTTCCGCCCTTCGGAGGGGGCGTAAAGCCGTCGGTCCCGTGTCCATGTGATGTTGGGCACGTTAAAGATCCCTACCCTCCTTACAGAAAGACAGGGGTTCGGCAAAATTTCCAGGATAGTGAGGTGAAACTGCTCCCTGGCGTCGGTGATTGGCCATAGTCGCGGAAATAGGCCGACGTTAAAGAAACAAAACACACACAACATAAACATATTAACAGAAAACAAACCAAAGAGTAGTTTTATTAATTTAATAAACAGCTCTGGTTTCCATTTGGCGACGACAATACCATCTCGTGTATGTAGAAGTAGTGAAAGCTGTATTGACAATATATGCGTAAACAGGTTGTTGGAGGCTTCACATGCACAAACGTTGAAGTTATGTGTTCAACCACAAGGGGCAAATAGTGGAGCTTTTAGCTGTTACACATTCACCCCCTGTAACAAATTACATAAAAATTAGACCAATGAATGATATCAACACACAACTCTATGCTGAAAGGTTAACGAAAATTAACTGGATGCCAGTACTAAAGATAAATAATGCTGAAGAGTCATTTAATCGCTTCCATCACATATTGCAGCAAAAATATGATAGGTGTTTCCCGGAAAATATCATAGGAATTAAAACAAAACAAAAAGAAAGCATAGATCAAAATACTGATGAATTTAGAAGATTAAAAGTATCTCTTGATGCGTTACAAACAGGGTCAAAGGAGATTAATCTAAAATGCTTACAAATATATACAGAAATAAGTCAAATGAAACAAAGAAGAAATCCATCGAAGATTACATTAACAGTTCAACCAACATATCAAGGGGGGGGTTAAGGAGTCGCGGGCCAAAGGACTCCAGGGGGCAAGCTGAGGAAGTGGAAATAACAACATAAACTCCCGATGAAGCTTTCCCCAAGACCGTCATGCGCGGTAAAAATCCGCATCCTGCACGAGGTGACCCTGCTAATAACTAAACATGACGGATCTAGACAAGGAGGTCGAACTAAACTCCCCCAATCTACGGTGTCACGTGACCCGTGCCTATGGATGGATGGCACCAGGGCGATGGTGTCGTGAACGGAACCTCTGGAGTACCAGGCAACCCTCCAGAGTAACCCGCCTTGCACCACACAGGGGGTTCTGATGGTGTGGACAGTATTTCCCCCATTCTCGTGGTAACAACATGAAGATAATAAATACATATAAAACCAAAACCAATGAGGATCGAGGAGTGGCTCCGGCTACAGACTTGTGCCTTGAGTCTATCCCGGAAACGGAGACGAGCCAGGGGGCGGCAGCGGACTCTGGAGGTCCCACGACCGGCGTAGATACGGGGGATCAGGGGGTAGCTTCGGCCAGAGACCTGTCCCCGACACCCAAGCTGGAGGCTGAGTCCCACCGGAGGGCGGCGAGCTCCGCGGACTCCGGGGGCCCCTCCACCAGTGAGGACTCTACTGTTAGAGTAGAGGGACTGCCCCGGCAGTCCAAGCGTCTTTCCGGGGCGCAAAGAAAGAAGCTCCGGAGGGCGCAAAAAATGGCGGCCGGGACCTGGACGGTCGAGAAACCTGTAAAGGCGCAAGAGGGGAGTGCGGGTCAGAAGAGGACGCGCTCGAACTCTAGCACGCCCATTACAGATAGACGTTCCAAAAGGGCCAGGGTGCCTGTAAAGGCGCAAGAGGAGAGTGCGAGTCGGAAGACGCCGCGCTCTGGCTCTAGCACGCCTACTACAGACAGACCTCCCAAAGGAACCAAGGCCGGAACACCGGCGCAGACTGGCTCTTACAGGGAGGCTGCGGAGGGCCTCGGGATGGCGGTGATTGACAGACGCCATCCTGAGGTCACGCTAGACCAGGGGAAGGCGGACCTGATCCAGGCTGCGGTGGTAGCTGCAGTGGACTCTCTTCAGGAAGGGGAGAGCCCGCCTCAGTTCCACCGGACGCGCCTGACGGGGGGCATCCTCTGGTCGCGGGACTGGCTGCGGAAAACGATCGGGGGCCTCGGTCAGATTTGGGAGGGGGCGGACCTGACAGCCGTCGAGCCCAAGGAACTCCCAAAGAGACGCAAGGTCCTCGTACGGATCCCTGACACCGTCCCGCAGGAGACGGTGATCAGCAGACTTAAGATCCAGAACCCTGAACTGGGGACGCAACACTGGTCGGTTCTAAGCAGGAAGGCAGAGGAGAAAGGACAGACGCTCGCCTTCTCGATCGACCCGACATCTTACAGAGCCCTTGAAGGAACCTCCTTCAAGGCATTCTGGGGCATGGGAAGGGTTAGCTTCCGCCCACTGGGGAAGCAACTAAGGGTTAATGGGACTTAGGTTCCTTCAGGTCAACCTCCAACACAGTAGGGCAGCCACGGCCGGACTACTAATGGCTCTGAGGAACACGGATGTGGCCCTCATCCAGGAACCGTACTCCTATAAAGGAGAGATCAAGGGACTCGGCGGAGCTACTGGAAAGCTCATCTACAGCAGATCCAGCGAGAACCCGAGGGCTGCATTTTTGTCAGGGAAGGGATAGAGTTTCTCGCTCTAATGAATTTCTGTTCCAGGGACCTGGCAACGATCAAAATCCGATGTGGAGGAGCGGATGGGCTGAGGGACATTACTGTCGCGTCAGCCTATCTGCCAGGGGACAGCACGGACCCTCCACCACCCAACGAATTGGAGCAGCTGATGGTGGGTAGCAGAGCAGGTGGATGGCAGACCATCATCGGCATGGATGCGAATGCGCACCATGAGTTGTGGGGTAGCTCGGACACAAACTCTAGGGGTGAGGCACTTTTACAATTCTTTATGAAATTTAATTTAGACATATTGAATAGAGGTAATAAACCGACCTTCGTCACAACACGGCGTGAGGAAGTTTTAGATCTAACAGTTTCCACCAAGTTTCTGGGTGACTTTGTTAAAAGCTGGGCTGTGTCTGGGGAAGTGAGTAGCTCCGACCACAGATACATCCGGTTTGAAATCGCCAAAGTCGAAAGAGAAACGGTATGGTACCGGGACCCCCGCAAGGCAGACTGGGAAGCCTACAGGGCAGACCTGGCTGTGGAACTGCGGGGGGTTAAGAGTACCATAAAAAATTCAATAGACCTCGAGATTGCAGCAGTCCAATTGCGAGACGCAATTACCTCGGCCTATAACGCCAACTGCCCCCTGAAAATGAGGGTGTCCACCGTGGTGGAACGAGGACCTCAGGCAAAGGAGGACGCAGGTTCGTAAGCTGTTTAACGTGGCCAAAAGGTCGGGAGCATGGGATGAATATAGACAGGCCCTATCGACCTATAACAAAAGACTGAGGGACGCCAAGAAGGAGTCGTGGAGGAGGCACTGCGAAGAAGTGGAAAACACGTCCGAGAGTGCTCGACTACACAAGATCCTGTCTAAGGGCCCTCAGATTAACATAGGCTCCCTTAGAACACCCACGGGAGGCTTTACAAGCTCGGGGGAGGAAACTATGGAAATTTTACTCCAGATGCACTTCCCCGGCTGTAACATAATAAACCAATCACCTCCGGACTGGGAACACTCAGAAATAGAGGCGCCTTATAGGCGGGCATCTAGAGTAGACTGGACAGTCGCTAAAGAGGTGGTTACCTGGAGCAAAATCAGATGGGCCATTAACAGCTTTAAGCCATACAAATCGCCGGGATTTGATGGAATAATGCCCATCATGCTCCAACAGGGGATAGATATACTGGCGCCGGTGCTTACCCTCATTATGAGGGCCAGCCTGGCTCTGGGGTACATTCCGAGGGCATGGAGACTGGCCAGGGTTGTATTTATTCCTAAACCTGGGCGTCCAACAGACCAGGCAAAGTCCCTGAGGCCAATAAGTCTCATGTCCTTTTTGCTGAAAACAGTGGAAAAACTGCTCGACCGGCACATTAGGGGCGGTGTACTGGAAGCATATCCTCTACACTGCGGACAATACGCATACAGAGCAGGATTCTCAACAGAAACAGCACTGCACCAACTGGTGCTGAAACTGGAGAATACGCTGGAGAACAAGGAGGTGGCGCTGTGGGCCTTCCTAGACATAGAGGGGGCCTTTAGCAACACCTCGTTCGGATCGGTTCTGGCAGCTGCCCGAGAGCGTGGAATAGAGGAGACCTGCTGCAGGTGGATCGGTTCCATGCTCAGGGACAGGGCGGTGTTCACCTCACTCGCGGGAGGGACTCTGCTGGCGGGGGTCGCGGCGGGGTGTCCGCAGGGGAGCGTTCTGTCTCCCTTGCTCTGGTGTCTAGTCGTGGACGGCCTGCTGGGGAGGCTCTCGGGAGGGGGGTATGAGGTACAGCGCTATGCGGACGACATTGTCATTATAGTCCGAGGAAAGGTCACACAGGCAGTGTGGGAGCGTATGCAGACTGCACTGAAAGTGGTGGAAGGGTGGACGGTTGATCAAGGGCTCGGGGTGAGCCCCGAGAAAGCAACCGTCGTGCCGTTTACGAGGAGGAGGAAGTGTGAAAGCCACAGAACGCTCACTCTATACGGTAGGAGCGTTCCAATCGCCAGGGAGGTAAAATATCTTGGGGTCGTATTGGACTCTAAGCTAACCTGGAATGGTCACATTGGAAAAATACTGCGTAAGGCAGTCATGACCTTAGCCGTCACTAGGCGGCTATATGGAAAAACGTGGGGACTAAGACCTAGTATGGCCCACTGGCTGTACACAAGGGTGGTCAGACCATCGTTAACATATGCGGCACTGGTCTGGTGGCCTAAGGTGACACAATCCAGTGCCAAACAAAAACTAGGCAAGATCCAAAGGATGGCTTGCCTAGGCATCACAGGGGCCATGTCTTCAACCCCAACAGCCGCCATGGAGGTTTTGCTGGATCTACCCCCCCTACACTTACTTATTATGGGAGAGGCCAGGCTAGGACTATACAGACTAGCGTGCAATGGTAGACTGAAGATCAACCCAGGATTCAGGGGCCACTGCAAAATTCAGGAGATCGTGAAGGAGCTCATGCTTGAAATGAGGTCAGACTTCGCGAGCCCGCGAATGTGCAGGGAAAACAACTTTACAGTGGAAATCCCTGATCGCGAGGCATGGCGGGAGGAGACGCCGGGCATGCCACGGGACGCGCTGTCTGGTTCACGGACGGATCTGGCGGGGAGCATGGGACGGGGGCAGGTGTTTACTCGGAAGGACCGAGGGTAAGTCATAGTATTTCCTTCGGAGCCCATGCAACGGTGTTTCAGGCCGAGATGTACGCCATCCTGCACTGTGTGCGGGAGAACAAGAGGAGGGGCTACACCAACAAGCGGATCCTCATAGCCACAGACAGCCAGGCAGCCCTTAAGGCACTAAGTAGCCCACGGGTAAATTCCTGGCTGGTGAGTGAGTGCCGAGACGAGACGAGCGACCTGGCTGGGCAGAATGAGGTGACCCTCATCTGGGTGCCGGGTCACTCGGGGGTTAAAGGCAATGAAGAAGCTGACAGTCTCGCGAAGAGAGGGTCAGCAGAACCATTTATGGGACCAGAACCGGCTCTGGGCGTGTCAAAGAGCACTGCCAGGGGAGCCATTAAGTTCTGGGTCAGAAACCAACACAAGGTGTACTGGGCGGACTGTCCAGGGCTCAGACATGGGAAGTCAATAATTGACGGACCCAGTTCAAAGAGAGCTGTGGAGCTGCTAAACCTTAGCAGAGGACAGCTCAGAAACACAACAGGTCTCTTGACGGGACACATGGCCGTCAAGAAACACCTGCATAAAATGGGGCGGTTCGAAGGGGACCTCGCATGCAGACTCTGCGGCGAGGGGGAGGAATCAGCCCAGCACATCTTGTGTGAGTGTATAGCTCTGGACCGGAAAAGACAACTGATCTACGGTCACTCTAGACCGGAGACAGAGCAATATAAAACTTCACCCTACCAATCGCTGTGCAGACTAGTTCAAGGCAAAGTGATCTTGGAATGGGTGGAGTAAGACTAAGGGTATGCACAATCAACCAAGGGTTGCGGTGCTATCGGGGCGGCAAGGCCGCGGACGAGCCCTGAGGGAACAAAAAAAAACATATCAAGGGCAATGTGGAAAGTGAGCAATCAAGAGACAAACGAAAAACATAAACACTGCTAATCAAACTCGTTTCACATCTGAGCAGTTCGGTAGGTATTTTGCAGGTGTAAACAGTTCAAGTGTTGTATCATCCGGATCGTTGAACTCCAGCTATATCAGACAAGTAAGATGCAGTGCTCATTCCATTTCATAGTCCAGTGGTAGAGGACGAAGTGTTTCAGGCCGTCATTGGGCTGAAACCGGGGATTCCAAAGATATTGTCACATCCGTCTATGAGAATTAGGTTTATGGACATTGTTACTTCTATGGTCAGAGGTCAGTTGTAAAGTGTGTTGGTAACAGCAAATACTCTAGAAGGGACCAGAAGTGACAGGTGTAGAACAGTGTAGAAGGTCTAGAATCACTATGGACAATATAAATAGGCGAGCGGCACACAGAGTAAGTTAGTTCAGTATTGAGTTAGTGTTGGTGCAGAATAAGCGATCGTAGAGTATTAAGCGAATCAGGGTAGTGAATTAATGGAGGCGAGAATAAACTATAGACATTTAGTAATATAGATTTAGTTGATGGTGGTGTTGGAAAATAGTTGGTTATAATCAATTAGCAGTTTGAAAAGCTGTGTTTTGTTAGTCAACAAATCCAAAACCCCGAAGAACGGAACAATGTATATGGCTTTACAACAAGATTATTTAAAAACATCATCCAGATAATTATAAAACCACTGACAGTGATCATAAATAAATGTTTCCGAACAGGCATATTCCCGACTTAAATAAAGTAGCTAAAGTGATTCCTGTACTCAAAAAAGGCAATAATGATCTGTGCAGCAGTTATAAGCCAATTTCCATCGTGCCTGTGTTTTCAAAGATCTTTGAAAGCCTTCTAAAACAGAGGCTGGAGAACTTCTTCGAAAAAAAAAAAGAAAGTGTTAAACGAAAATCAGTTTGGGTATAGAATATCTAAGACAACCATCTCTGCGCTTTCGCGGGTAGGGACACACATACTAGATGGCTTTGGAAAAAAAGAAAAAGTAGAAATAATGTTTATTGACTTTAAAGCCTCTGATTTTGTCGATCACAGTATCCTTCTTGGTAAGCTTTGCTATTATGGTGTGAGGGTTTGGTATATGATCTGTTCAAGTCGTACCTCTATAACAGAGTGCAGATGGTCAAGTGGAACCAAAAATTGTCCAGTAGTGTGTGTTTGAAAGCTGGGGTACCGCAAGGATCCACGTTGGGTCCCATCCTCTTTATAATTTATGTCAATGACCTATGTCCAAGTATTGAAACATATGGAAGCTACAAGTTTGCAGATGACACAAGCTTCATCAACAGAGCTAGAAGTGACCGAGAAGTCCACGAACAGACTTTAAATATTATCTGTCAAGCGAAAAATTGGTTTTCTGGCGATACACTGCAGCTGAATGATGATAAGACTAGAATAATGACATTTAGCATAAGAAATGATGATCAGCTGGAGTTTGTGAGGTTCCTGGGAGTCATGATGGACAACTCTCTCAAGTGGCTTCAGCATGTAGAAAACTTATGTTCTAAACTGTCGAGGTTGGTATATGCAATTCGAAAGCTTATGAGGTGTTCAACTTACCTAGAGTAGCATACTTTGCAAATTCCCCCTCTATTGCAATCTATGGGATTCTGGTCTGGGGTTCATCTAATGAGCTTCACAAAGTCATTCTCTAGCAGAAAAAGGCTATTAGAGCTTTAAGTGACGTTGGTCCATTAAATAGCTGCTGAATGCTTTTCAAGGAACACAAAATAATTCA
Organism: Tillus elongatus; assembly: GCA_964006375.1. Taxonomy (NCBI): domain Eukaryota; kingdom Metazoa; phylum Arthropoda; class Insecta; order Coleoptera; family Cleridae; genus Tillus; species Tillus elongatus. The sequence goes on from OZ023262.1 coordinate 272,300,568, forward strand.
TTTCTGAACGTCACACAGTCTGGGATAGACATCACTAAAATCTGAATGAAAAGGCTTCTTACCAGACAACAAATTTATTCAATCAATCACTTCCCAACGCGTTTCGACCTCCAAGAGGTCATTCTCAGGGGATAAATTTGAAACAATTCTCAAAAATTATAATTGAAAACTATACAAAAGATTTAATAGGCCAAGACTTCATCCTTCGTACCAGGGGACCTGCCACACTACATCTGAATTAGCCAGAAAATTTTTGTCTCTAAACAAAAATCAATAAGAAAGATCGGCGATTTAAACGACAGCATTGTTGTTCTACCTTGGTAGGCAGAACAATGGCTACCTTGGTAGGTAGAACAATGGCTGCCCCTCAACAATACTGTTGTTTAAATCGCCGATCTTTCTTATTGATTTTTGTTTAGACAAAAATTTTCTGGCGAATTCAGATGTAGTGTGGCAGGCCCCCTGGTACAAAGGATGAAGTCTTGGCCTATTGAACCTTTTGTATAGTTTTCAATTACAATTTTTGAGAATAGTTTCAAATTTATCCCCTGAGGATGACCTCTTGGAGGTCGGAACGCATTGGGAAGTGATTGATTGAATAAATTTGTTGTCTGGTAAGAAGCCTTTTCATTTAGATTTTAGTGACACAAAATACTGACTGTAGTAAGTGAATACATTTTTACCTGTATTCTGCATATATGGGATACCAAGGAGGGCAGAATGAAGAACTACGAATACCATAGCTATAACATGCGTCATGGAAACAAACTTGCAACACCACTGTACCGGATAGGAGCATCCAGGCATGGAATCAATTACACAGGAATCAGGTTATACAACAAGTTGCCACTGCATATGACAAAGATAAACAGCAGGAAAAAATTCAAAATAAGTGTCAAAATGTACCTGATGAGCGAAACTTTTTATATGATTGAGGGATATATAAACTATTGTCAAACACTGTATCCAGTAATTTTATTTGATGATTTTTTATGTGTTTTAATGTATGATGTACCATGTATATTTTGATGGTGAAATAAAGAACTATGAACTATATATATATATATATATATATATATATATATATATATATATATATATATATATATATATATATATATATATATATATATATATATATGTATATGTTCAGAAAGATTTCCGCGGTGTTTAACGTGAGACATACTTGGTTCTCGGGTTGAACAGCGTCCAGAATTTATGAAAACTCGACGTTTCGGCTCTTGTTTTGGAGCCATTTTCAAGAGGTAAAGGAAATATGTAAGGACACTCTAAGGCCTCAATCTGCCTACTCCTTAGAGTGGTGTGCAAAGGTGGGTAAAGGAAATATGTAAGGACACTCTAAGGCCTCAATCTGCCTACTCCTTAGAGTGATGGACAAAGGTGGGTAAAGGAAATATGTAAGGACACTCTAAGGCCTCAATCTGCCTACTCCTTAGAGCGGTTGACAAAGGTGGGTAAAGGAAATATGTAAGGACACTCTAAGGCCTTAATCTGACTACTCCTAATTGACGGTGACCCCACTACTTTGACTGATAATGAAGCAGGTAGACGGAACGACATATATAAGACAAGACTTATATATATAATAATAATAATAATAATAATAATAATAGATTTATTTTTTCAAAATACAGTTCAATAACAATAACATACATAGATCTACTGAACATAATAAATCTTGGAGAGATCCACAAAAGTCAGAGACTTGTGCGTGGATACATCTAGACCAAGCAAAGTATACAAAACTAAGTAATGAAGACAAGAACACACACACACACCCACAGGCGCAAAAACCAAAAACACCCACCAGCACCACTCACACAAACACATTCTCTCACACATTTTCACATGTACAATGTACACTCTCACAAATGTATATAATAATAAAAAAAAGTGTGCATATTTAAAATGATTACTGTGCGGTACAACATCGCAAAAGCTATCATACGACCTGCTCAACACCTATCTGTGTACTAAACCATGAATGATGTGTCTAGATTTCGAAACCCATGCTTTCACCATCCTCACGTAAGAACGTAAAGTTGGTGCAGCTCTGATATTGACTGGAAGAGTATTATAAATTCTTGGTGCAATATAAGTATAACTACGCTGGCCCACAGTCTTAATTGCTCTGTTCGTTTGAGCGGCCGCTGCTGCGTTTAGCCTAGTTATGTACGAATGCTCTATTCTAGAGACGCGATCATACTTTCTTACGTACGTCAACACAGCCAATGAAAAAAGTTGCCTAATATCATTAGCTCCTGCTTCAGCGTACAACGATTCAGACGGGTAAGTGTAGCACTTATTATAAATTAGTTTCAGGAACCAACGTTGAATTATATCCAACCTTTTCAGGTGACAACTCAACGCAGCACCCCAAACAACAATCCCGTATGTAAGAAGGGGTTCAACCAATGCCGAATAGACCATTCTAAGACACACCGTTTTAAGAAAGGTTTTTAGGTATTTAAACTTATACAAAATGGTCCTCAACTTTTTAACAACCACACCAACATGCTCATCCCAACGCAGATGTTGATCTATGATGATCCCCAAATACCTAACTTTTTGTGCCGCCTCAATTTGGATACATTGGTCATTACAAACTATTTGCAGTGTATTAAATGACGGCAGGTGTGACTTATAGGAGGCAAATGCAACATACTTCGTCTTCTTTGTGTTAATAGTCAACCCATTGGCATCAAACCACCCCTTAACATTCACAAAATCATCTTCAATTTTGGTCTTTAGCCGCTGCCAAGAACAATCTTCATATAGAATTGCAGTATCATCTGCAAAACCAATGACTTTACCAGCTGTCTGCACATCAAATATATCATTGATATACAAACTAAATAACAACGGACCCAGGACTGTACCCTGAGGAACGCCAAATTCAACCACCTCAAAATCGCTGCAGCTGTCGTCAATCCTTGTGCACTGCCTTCTAGACCACAAATAATCCCCAATCAAAAGCAGCGGAACACCCCTAAAACCGATACCCTCCAATTTTTTGAGAAGAATCCTGTGATCAACAGCGTCGAAGGCCTTTTCGACGTCTAGAAAGATGCAAATACTTTGTCTTTGCTTATCCAGGGCAGAATAAATTCTTGTAGTTAGGGTATTTAACGCATTCTGTGTTGACAGACCCTCTCTGAAGCCAAACTGCGATTCTGATAAAATGTTATGCTTCTTTAAATAGCTTGTTATTTTCTGACCAATAATTTTTTCGAAGACCTTGGCCACATTCGATAATAAGGATATCGGCCTATAATTTGGCATTTCGTCCCTGTTTCCTCCTTTAAACAATGGTTTTATTACTGTCTTCTTTAGAATGTCTGGGAAGATACCAAGTTCTATGCATCTGTTGATTAGGATAGTCAGCGGGACTGCAATAACATGTACGAGTTCCTTCAAGTTCTCCACAGTGATCGAGTCCAACCCAGGAGCTTTTTTTACCTTCATACCCATTATGCAATCAATAACTTCGGAGTCACATGTAGGTGTTAGAAAAATGCTGTATGGCTTCATATCTACCTTAAGACTGGCCCCCGAACACGGTATTTTTTGTGCCAGTGGTCTCCCAACGGATGAAAAATATTTATTGAATGCGTTGGCTATTTCCCCCGGGTTGGAGTTATTTAATGAGTTATCACCCCCTAGTTGAATGCTTCCTGCAGGATCCTTTTTCTCTTCCTTAGTTAGCCGATTTACCGTCTCCCAAAGCTTTTTAGGTGAATTGGGGTGGAGGCATATTTGTTTTTTGACAAAGTTTGCTTTTGCGCACTTGATTATTTCATTTAGCCTATTTCTATATCGCGCAAACTGCAGTCTCTTATCCTCATCACCCGGGCTCTGTATCATTGTTCGGTATAATCGATTTTTTGTGTTTATCGACTTAATTATACCCTCCGTTATCCATGATTTCCTGGGTCTATTCTTGTTCTTTATTTTAACCCTAACTGTACACCTTCCCAGCACTGATTTAAGATACTCCACAAAGTTTTCCGCAGCAATGTTCAAACTTTCAGAGCCACAAATATTATTCCAATCTGTACGCTCTAGTTCCCTGCGTGCCCTATCATAATTTATGTAACATTTTACCCCTAATTTATTGATTTTAATTTCTTTCTCAGAGTTCACTGGGAGATCCAATAGTACAGAAAAATGGTCAGTGATAGAAGTGTGGTAAACCGCGCCCATAAAATTGCACTGCAACTTGGAACTCACAAAGAGGTGGTCAATGCAAGAGGCAGTGTTGTTCTGTACCCTCGTGTGTGTGTCCACGGCATTAACAAACCCGTGCTCAGCAAGTATATTAAGGTATTCCTGACTGCTGGACTCGTTTTCAGAGAGGATATCAATATTTAAGTCTCCAACCATGATGTGATGGTCTTTACTAACCCTTCGACTTTCAGCTAGATAAATCTCTAAACATTGATTAAAGGAAGCTAAACACATGGCTGGCGATCTATAGATAGCAGTAATAGTAACGTATTCACTACCCATTTGAAGTGATATTTCAACAGCTCGACACTCTGCTAAAGAAATTATATTATGCGAATATTTAATTGTACTTTTTATGTATACCAAGACACCATCACACCTATTGTATACCCCTCTGCTATATAGAATGTCATATCCCTCCATCTTGAAGATGCTTGCACAATCGACCTGCCAAGTCTCAGTCAGAACGATCACATCAAAACTACAAGACATTTGAGACAACACTACCTGCAATTCCTCAACATTTTTACAAATGCTTCTTATGTTATTATGGAACAATTTTAAGCTCTAAAAAATTTTTTGCATTGAACATGGTCGTACAACAGCCTAGTATTGCAAACCGGAAGCTGAAAATCGCGAATATACTGGTCCATTGCTAAATAAATATACACACGTACATATGAAAACTGTAAATCCTAAAAACAAGCGAATTAAACGTAGATTAAAAACTCTGCTAAGATAAAATATAAACGAAAAACTCAAAGGTGTATATATATAATATATATATAATCCTATAAATAACGAACATACAATTTTTTTTTCAATAATGAGAGACTTATACAAAAAACAAAGCTTGCCTCCTGTTGACACATATATTCTGGGAGTTTCTCTACTTAACCCTTGGCACTTGTTTGCTGCCGGATGCTACACTTGGTCCACTCCGCTTATTGGCCCCAGTATCAGTCGAATTACTCCTTAAAATCTTCTTGACAACATTACGTGTGACTGTTTTTCTTGGTGTGTTGATTGTTACATCCCCTCGTTCAATGGCTTCGCCCCCACTTTCCTGGTTTACAGTTGGTGTAGTCGGAGCACTGCTTGATCTGGGGGTTTCCTCTGCGTTCTCAAACACCTCAATGTCGTCCAAATCACCTGCCTTATAGCGATTTTCGTTAATATACAGTATACCTCCTCTCATATAAGCCTTCTGATTCCTTTCCCTAGCTACCTTCAGGTGCTTTCTAAGAATGTTTTGCTCACTAAGTTGCTGACGTGTCAGATCGTTTTTCACATATATGTTCGTTCCCCTTAACTTACTAGTCTGTGACACAACTGAGCGTTTGTCTACAAATGAGGCAAACTCAACTACAATGGGTTTGCTCCCGTTTTTGCCGTTTCCAACCGTGTAAGTATCATTAATTGAATTTCGATTCAACTCAGTATTAAGACTTCGCTTGAACTTTGCCAACATAAAATCTCTCAAATCCGTGTCTCTATGCTCGACCTCATCAATCCCAAAAATAATAATGTTATTTTTCTTAAGCTTCCTTTCTATTATTTCTAATCGTTTTTTAACAATGTGTTCTCTGATTCCAGTGTCTTAATTCTATTATTTGTTTCCCCAACTTGTTGTAACAATTTGTTTTCCAACTCATTTAAGCGCCCGTTCAAGGCTTCCAATAACTGATTATTGCTAATTTCATTTTCACCATGCATTCTTTAACTTGTAATATTAATTATTCGAGCACAGGAAAACCATATATTAACTTATATTTCAATGAAAAATTATCTGAGATATCTACACCTTATCTTCACCTATTTCATGAAGGTTAAATTCCAACATCAATTAAACGGAACAATTTTTACACTTCAAATCTGCTATCTATTACTCTATGATGATTTCCCCGACACTAGAGTACAATTATCATATACAGGTGTACTTACAGAAACTTTTTGTGTAGGTCACTCGAATTAACACCAACTCAATCGCACACCTTTTGCATTTTATACCAGAGGACATGCACAGCAACACACTCGCGGCTCAACTCATATATATCAATATATATATATATATATATATATATATATATATATATATATATATATATATATATATATATATATATATATATATATATATATAACATATAGGCCTTGGATCTCTAGTGGTCCTAATTCGCGGGCATTTAAAAAAAATTCGAAAAGTCTTACCATCGTTATCTATCTATTAATGAATTTTCTTAATGAAAATTCACTAATATTATTAATTTATTATTATTATCTGATGCTGCCTTATGTTCCAAGCATATGTAGGTTTCCAAAATACAGGTACATGGCTCTTTCCAGAGTGAGGCTATTACACAGAACAAGTTTCACTGTTATGCCATCCTCTAGGCGCAGGTGGCACATAGAGTTTTCCTCTAGACCAGTTCTGTGCAAGTGATGATACAGTTGGCCATGTTCTGTATAAACACATATCTGCTAATAAATACTATTATATACATATTATTATTATACATACTAATATTTTACATACATGTAGTAATCTTCTGAGTAATATAACTCGATGAAATTGATACTCTGGATCTCTTTCCTTAATAATCAATGGCAAGCCATTAGCATTATAAGGTGGTGGCTCTGATTTTGCTATAATATTTGATTCTGTGTGAATCAGTGGATAATAACTTGTAAGTGGAATGTGTTGCAGTCTTTGGTATAATGTGTCAAGTGACATCTGCACTATTTTTGGATCAAACAAAGTAGCAGGATTCCTCTCCTGACCAAGTATGTTTCCTTCTATCAGAACCAGGCTAAAATTTACAAATATTACGTTATAATAAATTGTTAATTTACTTATTTTATTTAATCAACAAACCATATGTGAGCTCCCGATGTAACAGCAATTGCCTTTGAAACATAATTACCATATTTAATATACTGTGACCTACCTTCAAAGTAACTACTTTTTAAGAACAATTTAAAAAACCCAACTCATCACAATACAGTTTTCAGACGTGACAATCGTTTCGCTAACAAAGTTAGCGCCATCAGAGGGAAGAATATAACTAAATATAACTTTGTTAGCAAAACGATCGTCAGGTCTAAAAACTATTGTGATGAATTGGTTCTCCCAATTGTATTTATCAGTGCTCATCACAGGTTCCAATCTTTACTCATTTAACTACTTTTTTATAAAATAATTCATGAAAGACGAAGCCTATGTGCCTCTAAGACATCATGAGCTTGATTGTTGTGCCACAAGATGGGACACCTTACTTGCCTCTTGGACAGTTGGAGATTATGTGTCTTTGGAAATATGCCCTCCGGGAGGGTACCCTAAGCTTAGACACTCTAGGAAACGAGGATTCGTAACAAACTATTCAACAAGTGAGTAATTTGACATAAAAGCGTGCGTTTTTTGACCAAAAGCGGGTTTTGCGATTGAAGGTAGCAAGCAGAAGTACTAACAAAGCAATTTCTGATGAGCAATATCGATGATAGTATTGATATAATAGGCAGATATTTCCTGTGGTCTAAATACGTAAGGTTGACTGTGATAGATTATTCTCCTATAAGGCGAATATTCTGATTCAACTTCTGAAGAATCTAGAAGAGACCAGATTGTTTTACGGCAGGACCCCATACACGAGAAGAATATCCCAACTGTGCTTGTAAGAAGCTGCTTAAGACAAACTTCTAACCCATAGCAATAACCCAAGCTTCTTCTGATAGGGAAGGCAACACGGCAGAAGCATCAAGAATATTTAAACTTTAGAAAAGATGTATCCAAGCAGTTTTCAACTTGAAGAAAAGAGATAGCTGTGTTGAAATCTTTAAAAATTATCGCATACTCACCCTTCCTTGTCTTATATATATATATATATATATATATATATATATATATATATATATATATATATATATATATATATATATATATATATATATATATATATATATATATATATATATATATATATATATATATATATATATGTATGAGTGTGTATGCTTTGCTCACAACCATTATAGGAAATTCAGGCATGAACTCTCACATGGTCACCAAACACGTGGGTTGCTAAATCACCATGTTATTCCACCCAGGACACATCGGTCTAAAGTGCAGAAGAACATGCGGGAGCAGATCATAAAGATGTATAATCATCTGCCAAGTACTGTCAGAGAGCTGCTATCTTCCGAATTTAAATACACTGTGCAGAAATATCTTATAGAAGAGGCCTACTATGAAGTGCAGATCTTCCTTAAGTGAAAATTTTGACATGATTTGTGTTATTTGTCAAACTTATCTTGTTGTTTTGGGCAGCTTGTGTGTTTTTACATTTTATTCCATCATCATGTCTTTTATTTTATTTATATTATGAGGTGACATAAGCATAATATAAAATTATATATTATTATTATTATTATTGTGATATCCTTGCAATATAGGAAACATGTAAGTGCCAGCATAGATCCCCTGCAACAGTTATATAAAATGTAGAGAATGCGTGTTTTGAGCAGTATCGGAACATCTAACGCTTGTTACTTTCCCTAGATTACCCTGGATAAGTTGCAATTCTGTGTTTTTGAGGCATTAAACATAACCAGATTTGCAAAGCCCGGCTAAGAATTTTAGATGAGTCATCGTTTAGGTAGTTGCTTACTTCGACTAGAATGTACAGTTGGAGAATGTCATCCGCAGGGCCAATCAGTCCCTGTGGACATCCCGAAGGATATGTGGGAACAACTGGGAAACCAACCGATAGCAAATTTATTGGTTCTATGTAGTGATTATCAGACCAATGATAGCCTATAGAGCTATAGTTTAGTGGCCTAAGGCACTTCGTGGTATCACGAGTGCCAAACTGGCTCAGCTACACAGACAAGAAGGTTTGATGATAGCGGGTGCATTGAAAGCCGCTCCATCAGCCGCTCTCAAAGTCCTCCTAAACATTTCACCTCTTCACATAGCGCGGAGAGGGAGACTAGATGTACAATGTAGACTTAATTAAACACCTGACAGCATGCAAAAGGCAATCAGTATGGGAAGGAATAGACTCCTCGATGACACTAAAAGTCAGGATGTTCTGGGAATGATCTCAGATCTGAATCCCTCACCATCGATATTAGCTAATTTTTTTTAAATAAAAATTTGCTGAAAGTAAAAAAATTCCAAACAAAGATGTATATAAAGCAATTTATTTACACTAACATGTCATTATCCATTATAACAACATTTCAACATAAAGGAAAACCAATGTAAACATATAAATAAAATTAATAACGGATTAAGTCAGCAATCGAATAGTAGATGCCGATAAAAAACTGAGTTCTTAAACATATTAACATTTATATTCGGCACATGCTCAGGTATCCAGCTGTGTAAATGAAGTCTTAATTGATTGACCTGGCATATGTACACTCTAGAGACTTAGCAGATGACTTGAACACCTGGTATCATGTTAATGTAACTCACTGTGTCCTATGTAACCATGCACGTTAGAATGTATTTCTAGAAGGGTATAGTATATAAACAGGCATGGCAAAGTGTGTACTCTATGTTCCTAGAAACTTTCTCCGCAGCTGTCAGTAGATTTTAGCTTAAACATTATGCGAATAGCTGCCTTTATATCAGAAATATCCTCTGAGACTGAGCAGAATCTCCCCAAATTAAAACTTCATAAACAAAATGTTAGAATGGAAGTACACATTTAAAATATGTTGATCAGACAGCAAAGCTCTCAGATGTCAGGACAAACAGATTAGACGATAAGACAGAAGAAAGATAATCGATGTGCACGTGTGATCTGAACGATCCGTCAAAAGTGACCCCAAGAAGCTTAACCCTTTCCTCAACAACCGCTGAAGAGAAGCATATGGTCTGAATCTTATTACGATTTAGTTTGTTTATTAGCACTAAACCAACTATCTGCCAGATCGATGCCCCCCTCGTATTCCCTATTTAACCCAAACTAAGTTTTTGCCCTAAACAGAGGCGGGGCATCATGAGCGTACAATACATTATGTAAAGGTGACATGTGAGATGGAAATCATAAAAGAATACCAAAAACAGTAATGGTACTAGGCACAGATCCCTGTGGTACGCCACAGTCAACACTGCCAGTCCTAGACCTTCCCAAGGAGAACTGTACATATTCCGTGGGGTCTCCTATAAATGAAGCCACAAATTACGAAGGCAAACCTTTTATTCCATATTGGCTTGAGTAACAGCAGTTGTTGGTGTGGGAGCGAATCGAAAACCTTTTGAATATCAAGCAAAACAGCCTCAGTAATCATCCTCTTATCAAAACTATCAGCGACAAAGGCCACAACCTCCGATAAGGCTTTAACCATCGATCTACCTTGTCAAAAACCAAACTGAGTAACTAACAATATATAGTTGCCTACTCTCTAAATAATCGGTTAATAGGTTATTTAATATCATTTGGAAGATCTTACTAAATAAGAAATATATAGTAATAATAATAATAACCACAGTAGACAAATTTCAAACCCTGAAGTCTTAGACATGTAAGGGGGAAGGTTACACACACACATATGGACAATAGACAAAGGACACCACTCATAACTAATTGGAAACTGGCACCTCTACATTCAAGTCAAAAAAGCCAAGGTGCTGAATATCACATCACAGACCTAATTCTCCAGGTTAATCCCGTACCAAACTCGCCTATTTACCCTAACTTAGGATTAATTTTATTACTTTTGTAATGAACTACTTACTTTGGTAACGATAAGATTGGAGGACTGGATCTTATAAGACCTTGTTTCTTTAATTCTTGGAACACGTCACCGCCAGCCAATTGCCACCAATGGTACAACTCTTTTATTGTAAATATTTTAAAAGGTTCACATATTTTACTTCTGTTGTCTGATGTGGATTCTTTAAATGGATCAAAAATCACTTTTTCCAGTAAATCTTCAGTTAATGGCCTATTACTTGGGTATATACTAAGACAAGCTTCAATTATTTCCTTTATTTCATCTGGTGTATTCTATAAAGTAAAAAACAAACATAATTTAAGTATATTACACTGCAAGACCAATGTGTGGGTCTAAAAACAATAAATGTGTGTGTGTGTATGACTAAGATTTTTCACAATAATGGTGATAAAGCCCTAAAATATAAGTGGACCTCTCTTTAAACTATTAGATTAAGGTAAACTTCTGACTCCCGAATCTGAAACTAAAATCTAAAAACACAGATAAACTATGGAAAGGGAACTATGGAACGAATGAAAGAGTATGAACAGCAAACTTATAAATTGAAAAGATGCAAACATGAAACAAATTAATTAAAGCATTCCAAACACTGAACTAGTTGACTACTGTCAATCAAGACAATTTCATCCAACATCTACCACACATCAAATCAAAGTAGGTATGCATTTTCTATGACCTGCGAGTTGGATGAAACATCACTTTTGAATAATTTACGTGTATCAGTTTAACGATGGTTATTAATTTAATGAGATATTTTAGTGATAAATAATAGTAGATACGTCACATCTTATGATCATATCATGATTTTTGAATTTTACTGTTTAGTTTAGTAATAAGATCGTCTATTCTGCATATATTTGTGTTGAACACTATGAAACTATCATCCACATAATGCCACCATACTCCAGGATAATACTCACTTTCACTTTCTAGATCTGTTTCAAATCCACTCATAAAAAGGTCTGCAATTAATAGAGATAGGGTTTTTTTCCCTCAGGGCTCGTCCGCGGCCTTGCCGCCCCGATAGCACTGCAACCTTTGGTTGATTGTGCATACCCTTAGTCTTACTCCACCCATTCCAAAATCACTGTGCCTTGAACTAAAATAGGGGGTTACCCATTGCCATGCTTTGGGTTTATTTTAAAAAACTCATTGTTGAATTAAAAAATATTTTGTTTAATACAAAAAATTAGTTTCCGCTTCCTCCTTTCTAAACGTTGTTGATTCCTCTACCATTTTCTTTGTTTTCTGTTTGTTAATCAATTTCTTCCTGGGCATTCAGTGTATCTGTTATAGTCAGCCACGTTCTTACTATACCCTAATTCTTTGCTATATAAGTAAAAATAGATATAGCAAAAATTTGGGTATATTAAGACTGTAGCTAAATATAACGGATATTCTGCTTGCCTAGTAGAAAAATTAATCAGCAAACAAAAAAACAAGGAAAATGTGTACAATTTGTACCGCCAATCATGAGGGCCTAGATCGCATTTTTAAGAAAACCAATTTTCAATTAATGTTTTCCACAAAAAAACACTTTGCCACGTGAACCCCCGTTAAAATGTCTGTGATCTATAAAATAAGTTGTAAAGATTGTGATCTTAAATACGTTGGGCAAACTAAAAGATCTATTGAAATTGGATTTATACAACCACGACAGCTAGGCGCTTTGGAAAGTACACACACACACACACACACACACACACACACACACACACACACACATATATATATATATATATATATATATATATATATATATATATATATATATATATATATATATATATATATATATATATATATATATATATATATATATATATATATAACTAAATATATGAATAATAAAAGTATGAATTCGGGTCCTCTACCTATCTACGGTTCTTTGATTGACCATTTTACGGGAAATGCCGACTAAAAGCGTGGGAATTAAGATAACGGAATTCGGATAGTGGGAATTTCCGGTAAATAACCGGTTAGAGTTTGTACCTTCACAGCATATAAATGCAGTTGTAGTCGTCAAACGTTTATAATTTTTCATCCTCTGATTACCCTAACTTGGTTAGTGAAACGATTGTCAAGTCTTTTTAAAAATGTATTGTGGTGGTTTGGGTTCTCAGTGTACTTATCAGTGCTCATCACAGGGTCAAATCTTCACTTATTCCTAAAATATAAGTTTATGAAGTTAAATCTGCATTGCGTGATGCATAAGATATGAGCATCATTATTTATGATAAAAATAAGAATCAAGATGCCGCAAGACAAATCTGAAAAAATATATTGTGTCCTAGAATCATATATTTTTTGCATAAGTCAGCAATTCAGCCTGGTGCCACAAGAAATCGAGATGTGATGACTCTAATGTTGGCTTGATTCTGTCGCAGTTTTCCTCTAGGCATTCATACTCTACAAGTTACATATACGAACTCTTATTTTCGCTCTGGCATTAAATGAATCAAAAATTGCTAGTCCAGCGCTGGAATATAGATACCAACATTCAAAATCAGAAATGTGATAAGTACACTTGGAGAACCCAAATCATCACAACACATTTTTAAAAACCCTACGATCGTTTCACTAACCAAGTTAGCGTCATCTCTTTGAGAATTATTCATCCTCTGATGACGCTAATTTGGTTACTGAAACGATCGACAGGTTTTTTTTAATGGGTTGTGATGATTTGGGTTCTCCAAGAGTACTTATCAGTGCTCATCACAGGTTCCAATCTTCATTTAGTAATCAGTGTAGTGTTCCATCAAGTCACCACACCTGTATAACTTGAATCAGGTAAATTGAATAACAGCCTGTGATACGTCGTGAAAATTCCGTAAAAAACACAAATCACTCTGTATATTGATTATGAGGGGCCAAATGACATTTTTATGTGAACTTCCAGAATCAGCTCGATGTCGGCTAACACACATAGGATTATGTGCGGTACAAGCTGAAATACACTGCATTTGCAGTTTCGACTGTAAATCCACATGACGTCATCGACGAAAAACATCAAATGATTATCAGATCTTGTGCAGTTATTTTGTCATGATTATGACCAAAAAAATCATAATAAAAAAGTAAAATATAGGCTCTTGCTCGGGTACGTCTAGCAGTGTGTTCGTGTCCTCTTCCCCTTGTTACAGTAGTACGATTGATTTGAATGCCAGGCGAGTGTCAGAGGGGCAGGTCTTAAGAACTTTGCTTATAATCAAACTGAAACATACATCGGAAATTGACAAAATTTCAGCTTTTCTGGTCAGGAGTTGTGCTCACATACTTGCCCATCCCTTGACTATCCTGTGTAACATCTCGCTGAACTATTCTATGTTTCCTAGTACTTGGAAGAAGGCGAAATCGATACTTGTTCCAAAGCGTGGTGATTTTACTCTGGTTGACAACCATAGGCAAATTGTTATGGTGTTCGAGATTGTCTTGGATAAGATCATTTCGTTTGCTGTAAAAAATGCTATTAGCAGCGCTCAGCATGGCTTCATTGGGGCTGTTCAATGACCACCAATTTAATCTGCGTTTTGGAATATATATATATATATATATATATATATATATATATATATATATATATATATATATATATATATATATATATATATATATATATATATATATATATATATATATATATATTATATATATATATATATATATATATATATATATATATATATATATATATATATATATATTCTTTTGAGGAAACTCGATAACATTGGTTTCTCATCGAACCTCCTAAACTTTGTGGGATCCTATCTTCACGATAGTTAGTTTTGTCAATTATCGTGGGTGCTGGTCTGTTAGGGTCTTGCCTGGGTCAGGTGTTCCTCAGCGATCTCTTTTGAGACCTCTGCTTTTCAATCTGTTACTTAATGATTTATCGGACGTCATTGACTTACTCCATCTCCTGTATGCGGATGATCTTAAACTTTTCTCAGCCACTGGTAGTCTTAGCGACTGTTTAAGACTAGAAGACAGCAAACCAGCATCAACTACCTCAGCATACAAGTAGGACATAACATGAACATGGATGTGCATATAGAAAGAGTAGTGGCAAAAGCAGACATGATGGTTGCAAAGCTAGGGCATCTGATGCCAAATGTCGGTGGACCAAAACCAGGGAGAAGGAGAGTGCTGAGTAGTGTATACTGTATGGTGCACCAGCATGGAAGGCCCTGTTGTCAAGTACAAGGTGTAGAAAAAAGGTTGAAGGAGAAAGGTAGCCATCAGAATAGCAAGTTAATATAGAATAAAATGAAAGCAATACAGGTGGTTGGCAGGAACAATCCGTATACACTTATTGGCAAGAGAGGTGACTTATGAAAAAATGTTTTTCATAGCCAGTGCGAGCACGCATCAATTTGATTACCGGTATAGCCTATGTAGTAGAAACAATGTACTATATTTTATCAAAATTACTTATTGTTTAAAAATGTACAAAAAATTTCCGAAAATAAACTTAAATGTTACCAACAAACCTTACGTTAATAGCAAAATTGGGTTATTGAAATTTTAAGGATTTAATTAAACTTCGCTACCAAAACGCACTTACTGCGTCCAGATTTTTTTTCTTACAAACATGTATCAATTTCGATGAAAAATGCAAAAATGCATTAACGAATTTGTTATATGAAAATTAGCTTAAAATTATAAACCATTAAACCATTAAATTAAATAAACCTACAGCGAAAGCATCAACTTAACTAAACCGACAGTCAAAGCATCAGAGAAAGGGTCTATTTGAAATGAATTTTCGGTAAATATTTTAGAAAAATAAAAGGCAATGACGGTTGAGACTGAAACTTCAGGGTTTCAGAACATTCTTCTTGCAAAATTTTTGTTTTACAATCCGTCTTTCTTTCACGTTCTTTGTCTAAACATTGCCAATTTTGACGTTTCAAATTGCGATTTTGACGTTTTGAGGAAAACTCCAAAAAATTTTTCTTTAACTGCACATAACTTTTTTGCCTTTAAACTTGGAGACCTAAATTTTGGTACATGATTCACTCCTTATAATGCAAACACGCGTACCAAATTTGGTGGCCCTTACTTTCTTATTTCCGAAAATATAATTTCTTTTAGAAAGAAAACACAAAATTTTCCGGGAAAACCTGAGCCGATTTTCCTGGCTAACGAACTTATCCAAGCCACTTGCAAAAGGAAGGTACTCACCAAATTTCATCAAGATCGGCCCATTATTTGTTGAGTTATCGGTGTGATACATATATATATATATATATATATATATATATATATATATATATATATATATATATATATATATATATAAACATTCAAACTGACCCCGGACATGTGTTCTAGGGGGGTTAATTAGCGCTCATTTGAAGAATTTTTTTTTTTAATTCAAAAGTCGGGATCTCCTCATTAGTGAATATTAAAAAAAAAATCACTAAAAAGAAGGCAAGAACCGAAGCAATGCTGAAGTGGCAGCGAGAGTGTGAAAAGGAAATGTCAACATCCCAGTGGACAAAGAGGCTCATTCCACACATATAGACATAGATATCGAGACAGCATGGGGAGGTGGTTTAATATTTTACCCAATTTCTGTCGGGTCAGGGGTGTTTCAGGTCTTACCTGAGTAAAATGAAAATAGTCGACAAAGAGGAATGTGGTGATAGAGGTACGTCAGAACACATGGTCTTTGAGTGTGCAAGATGGTCGCAAATAAGAGAACAAATGTATAAAGAGATTGGCAGAGATTTAACAGCAGATGATGTGGTGGAGCTTATGCTGGGAAGTGAAAGAGTGTGGAATACTGTGGAGAGAGAGTTCGTAGAAATAATGAAGTCAAAGGAGGATGTAGACAGGATTTAGAAGTTTTGAGAACAACACGAGTTAGGGACGTGGTGAAGCAATGCTAGCGAGTGGTTTCCGCCATGTCTCTAGGTGTCAAGGGGGTGTTTAGTGGGTAGTCCCGACCTGGAGAGAAGGGGAGTCAGCACAGTGCCGGTTGGTGTCAGATCGCGGAAGCGCCAGCCACAGGCCTGCGTAAAATGCATTCACTACCGCTATGAGAAGAACAAAAAAAGAGTACAGGACAACTTGCGTACGCTTTAGCACTAGTGCTCGCTTAACAACCTCCTGCTGAATATCAATGAAAGTGTGGTAATGTCTTATACGCTCAACCGTCATGTTATCAACTTTTCATACCGCATTGATGGACAACCTCTTCAGTGACCTACAACCCTTAAAGATTTGGGTGTTGTCCTCGACATGAAACTTTCTTTCGTGGATACTATGAGTGTGCTATTTCTAGACGAAACTCCAGTTCCTTCCCCAAAGTAAATACTTTGAAGCTGTTATCCGTGCCTACGTACAACCGCATATGGAGTATACGTGTGCTGGTCTCTTCTATATTACATCCACAAAAGTGCACTTGAGAGTATCCAGCGACGATTTGTTAAATTCATCACATACAAAGCTGATAAGGTGTGTCCCGCCGCTGACACACCACAGGCCAGCTTACTGTCGAGATCTTCATTGGGATCTTTGCAAACTAGGCGAATTTATTCTGCTCTCATATTCCTATTAATTTGGTACACACTAAGATCATATGTCCTGCATTATTGCACATTCTGTCTTTTCACACGCCAAGAATCAGCTTTAGAAGGCATGGCTTTTCTATCTACTGCCACTTAGGACCAATGTTAAGCTCAACTCACTAGTTTATAGATTGTCCTCTATTTATAACAGCGTACATCTGTCGACGGATATATTGTGTTGTAGTGAGTCTGAACTGAGACATGTGGCATCGCTGCTTGGTTATGAGCTGCTTTTATGTTTTTAGTAGAGGTGTGCACACCCATGTTTTATTCGAACCGAACTATGAACGAACCCACGCAAATATGTTGCCTCGAACTTCGAACCTCTGAAATAGTATGTCTAAGGTTCACAGTCGAACTTCAAACTTCTTAGAAATTCAAAATTGAACATCGAACTACCCAAAATTCTTCAGTGTTCATATATCATTTCCTTAAATACAAAATTTAGGAATATTGTAACATACAATATTTGATATGTAAAAGATTCCCATTCTTTTTACAAAAAGGAAGGGTTTGACAAATTTGCAGGTTGATTGGGTGAAAATGTCTTCTGCTCCTGATCATTGTGGAGATGGGTCAACTTTAAATCAAATACAAAAATAAAAAATATTTGAAACTTTTTTAGATTTCTAGATCTATAAATAAGCTCAATTATAAATAGGTTGTTGTTGTTTGGCATTGGCTAGGCAGATTTAGCGAACAAGAGAAGGTTCAAAGTGAGCATGATAGGCATAAAATAACCACTTAAAATTTGAACTTAATATATTATATAGTCTTATGAAAATTCACTACCATAACGCACTTGCTGCATCCTGAACTTGTCTCCTGATTGTGAATATGTAACTATTTTGGCTGATTGTGAAATAAAACATATTGAAACCAGTGTTTTCCAAAGGCAATCTGCAATTATCCTCATAAATTCTGAAAATTTACGTTACCAATGGCCTTCGAACGTCGCCTCATAATGTTTTTACTGAAAAAGGTGTTGGGAGGCTAGGATATATAAGAAAAATTATTCTATAGCTGCTAAATGGCTCCGTCATGTCTCAATGTGTCCCACCAACTGTCAAAAACATGCATAAGTGAAATTTCCTAAAATGACACCATCGACTCAATGAGACCGATAACGAGTTTAAAGCGCCGCTACCGAGTTAACAGGGCCGCAACTTCGCTACCTTTGGCAGCATTCAATGCCTGTAAAGTTAAATTTCGAAGTATTTCTGAGCAACGAACTTCGAACTATTTTGGAGAATTATATATTTCGAACTTCGAACAACTTCAACATCGCTAGTGCGAACATATTTTCGAACCGAAGGTTCGGTTCGAGTTCGGGTTCGGTTCGAAATTTCGAAGCTTCGCACACCTCTAGTTTTTAGTTTATGCTTATATGACATGTGTTTGTCATACTCTTTATTTGGGAGGATTCCCGTTCAGTATATGTACTAAATAAATAAATAAATAAATAAAAAATATCACAGTCAATGTTTGAACTAAAATAAAATCACCTGATAAGTTTCATAGCAGTTATGTTCCCTTGCAATTCTTTCAAAAACGGATGTGTTACATTGCAACAGACTCAATACTTTGCGTATACGTTGACCTAATTTCAAGTTGTTCCACAACTTTTTATTGAGCACCAACTCAGCTAGCACTATACCAAATGACCAAATATCAACCTTCGGATTTACCAAAACATCTGAAGGCTTTATTAGGAACACCTCTGGAGCAGTATACAGAAGTTGCCTAAAACACACAGAAAAATCATCAGTTAGAAAAGTGTGAGTGCAGCAAGTGCGTTATGGTAGCGGTTATCATAGAATGGATAAAATATTTTTATGAAAACTATATATAAAAATATGCACCAAGAAAAAATATTATTTGTCTGTAATATTTAATATATTACGCTTAAGACACAAATATTTTGTAGCAAAAATTGTTTTTATTAAATGCTTATGGCCTTTTAATGAATTTTCTTAAAAAGCATTCACTAATGACGAGATCCCGACTTTTGAATTCTGAAAAAATTTCTTTAAATGAACGCGAACTCGGCCCCCTAGAACCCATATCCGGGGTCAGTTTTTTTATGTCAAATTTAGGTCAAATTTATATATATATATATATATATATATATATATATATATATATATATATATATATATATATATATATATATATATATATATATATATATATATATATACAACTATCTGTGAGCGTGTGTATCACACCGATAACTCAAAAAATAATGGCCAATTTTTTAACCAAATTTTCTTTTTCTGAGGGCCTTCCTTTTGCAAGTGGCTTGGATAAGTTTGTTAGGCAGGAAAATTAGGTTACTTAGGTTTCCCGGAAAATTTTGTGTTTTCCTTCTGAAAAAATTATGTCTCCGGGAATAACAAAGTAAGGGCAACCAAATTTGATAGGCGTGTTTATAAAGAGTGAACCATGTACCAAAATTTAAGTCTGTAAGTTTATAGACAAAAAAGTTATGGACATTTAAAAGAAAAAAAGGGGCTTTCTTCAAAACGTCAGTGGCGATTTGAAACGTCAAAATTGGCAACATTTAGGCAAAGAACCTGAAACAAATACGGATTATGTAAAGAAAATGTCGCAAGAAGTGTTCTGCAAACCCTCAAGTTTCAGCTTGAGCTGTCATTGTCCTTCATTTTACTAAAATATTTCCAGAAATTTCATTTCAAATAGACCCTTTCTCTGAAGCTTTGGCGGTAGTTTTAGATAAGTTTATGGTTTAACGGTCTATAATTTTTAGCTAATTTTCGTAGAAAAATATCGTTAAGAGGAGACTGCGACTTTTGAATTTTAAAAGGATTTCTTCAAATAAGCGCAAACTAGGCCCTATAGAATCCATATCCGGGTTTAGTTTCAGTTTTTATCTATTTACATATATACAGGGTGACACATTTCTACGGTAAAGCTCAATATAATTGTTATTATACAAGATACAAGAAAAGGTTGTATACGTTAATTATAGGGTGATTTGAGCTGCATCTTATAAAATTATTTTGACAATCACAGGCTGGCTCATAAGTCGCTGGTGATACCTACATATTTTTTTCGAACACCCTTATATTATTACATTATTTTTTCGAAATTTAAAACGTCAAAATTGGCAATGTTTAGGCAAAGAACGTGAAACAAATACGGGTTGTGAAAAGAAAATGTTGCAAGAAGAGTGTTCTGCGAACCCTTAAGTTTCAGATTCAACCGTCATTGACCTTCATTTTACTAAAATGTTTACAGAAAATTCATTTCAAATAGACCCTTTCTCTGGTGCTTTGGCTGTCGGTTTAGTTAAGTTGATGCTTTCGCTGTAGGTTTAGTGAAGTTTATGGTTTAACGGTCTATAATTTTTAGCTAATTTTTGGAAAACAAATGCGTTACTGCATTTTAGCATTTTTTATCGAAATATGATGCATGTTTGTAAGAAATAAATCTGGACGCAGTAAGTGCGTTTTGGTAGCGAATTTTCATTAAATCCTTCAAATTTCAATAACTCAATGTGCTATTAACGTAAGTTTTGTTGGTTAGGAAACCAACATTTAACTTTATTTCCGGAAAATTTTTGTATAAACACGGCAAGGGCGTTTTGGTAGCGAATTTTCATTAAATGTTTCAAAATTCAATAACTCAATTTGCTATTAACCTAAGGTTCATTGTTTAGGAGACCAGTTTTCTCAGAAACATTTCAAGTTGATTTTCGGAACATTTTTGTACATTTTCAAATAATTATTTTGATAAAATATGATACATTGTTCCTACTATAGAGGTTATACCGGTAACCAAATTGATTTTTATGAAAATTCACTTCCATAACGCACTTGCTGCGTCTATTAGTGAATTTTTATATTCGTCTTGTCAAAGTTATGTTGTTTCTGAACTTATGCAAAGATGAAATATTTAATAAGATGTAAATTAAAAATAAGATTTTTTTCACATAGTAACAGAATTATTGAA
Source organism: Tillus elongatus (assembly GCA_964006375.1). Taxonomy (NCBI): domain Eukaryota; kingdom Metazoa; phylum Arthropoda; class Insecta; order Coleoptera; family Cleridae; genus Tillus; species Tillus elongatus. Next base: position 272,322,110 of record OZ023262.1, read on the forward strand.
GTTTTAGGATATTCATGGATGTCAAACTATACATAGAAAAGATACAATTAATTAGTTAACCTTGAAAAGGATTTTAAAAAATTCATTATTATTTATAAAAAATATACACCCCTACTCACTCCTGGTCCCTTAACTTCCTTGGGGGGTGTGAACAAGAAATTTTTCTTGGGGTTTGTGGATTCGGGGTGGGGGCTCTAGGCAGGTTTCTGAAAACAGTTTTTTGAAAAGCGTTCGGGAGCTAAACTGCAAATTTACCGAAAATTCACTACCAAAACGCACTTACTGCGTCCAGTTTTTTTCTTACAAACGCATCATATTTCGATAAAAAATGCAAAAATGCATTAACGAATTTCTTCTACAAAAATTAGCTAAAAAAAAATTATACACCCCTACTCACTCCTGGTCCCGTAACTTCCTTGGGGAGTGTGAACAAGAAATTTTTCTTGGGGTTTGTGGATCCAGGGGGGCTCTAGGCAGGTTTGTGAAAACATTTTTTTGAACAGCGTTCGGGAGCTAAACTGTGTGTTTGTGTGTGTGTGTTTTGTTTCTTTAACCTCGGCCTATTTCCGCGACTATGGCCAATCACCGACGCCAGGGAGCAGTTTCACCTCACTATCCTGGAAATTTTGCCGAACCCCTGCCTTTCTGTAAGGAGGGTAGGGATCTTTAACGTGCTCAACATCGCATGGACACGGGACCGACGGCTTTACGCCCCCTCCGAAGGGCGGAACGTGCAGACATTCAACTTGCTCAAATACAATGCCAGAACCTCGGTTGATATTAATATTACAGTTTGTACTAAAAAAGTGAAAGGAGTGCCATGGGATCGAACCCAGTACCCTTCGGTTCAGAGGCACACGTACTTACCTCTGAACCACCGAGGGAGCTAAACTGCAAATTTACCGAAAATTCGCTACCAAAACACACTTACTGCGTCCAGATTTTTTCTTACAGACGCATCATATTTCTATAAAAATACAAAAATGCATTAACGAATTTGTTCTACGAAAATTAGCTAAAAAAATTATAGTCCGTTAAATCATAAACTTCACTAAACCTACAGCGAGGGGTTAAGGAGTCGCGGGCCAAAGGACTCCAGGGGGCAAGCTGAGGAAGTGGAAATAACAACATAAACTCCCGATGAAGCTTTCCCCAAGACCGTCATGCGCGGTAAAAATCCGCATCCTGCACGAGGTGACCCTGCCAATAACTAAACATGACGGATCTAGACAAGGAGGTCGAACTAAACTCCCCCAATCTACGGTGTCACGTGACCCGTGCCTATGGATGGATGGCACCAGGGCGATGGTGTCGTGAACGGAACCTCTGGAGTACCAGGCAACCCTCCAGAGTAACCCGCCTTGCACCACACAGGGGGTTCTGATGGTGTGGACAGTATTTCCCCCATTCTCGTGGGAACAACATGAAGATTATAAATACATATAAAACCAAAACCAATGAGGCTCGAGGAGTGGCTCCGGCTACAGACTTGAGCCTTGAGTCTATCCCGGAAACGGAGACGAGCCAGGGTGCGGCAGCGGACTCTGGAGGTCCCACGACCGGCGTAGATACGGGGGATCAGGGGGTAGCTTCGGCCAGAGACCTGTCCCCGACACCCAAGCTGGAGGCTGGGTCCCACCGGAGGGCGGCGAGCTCCGCGGACTCCGGGGGCCCCTCCACCAGTGAGGACTCTACTGTTAGAGTAGAGGGACTGCCCCGGCAGTCCAAGCGTCTTTCCGGGGCGCAAAGAAAGAAGCTCCGGAGGGCGCAAAAAATGGCGGCCGGGACCTGGACGGTCGAGAAACCTGTAAAGGCGCAAGAGGGGAGTGCGGGTCAGAAGAGGACGCGCTCGAACTCTAGCACGCCCACTACAGACAGACGTTCCAAAAGGGCCAGGGTGCCTGTAAAGGCGCAAGAGGAGAGTGCGAGTCGGAAGACGCCGCGCTCTGGCTCTAGCACGCCTACTACAGACAGACCTCCCAAAGGAACTAAGGCCGGAACACCGGCGCAGACTGGCTCTTACAGGGAGGCTGCGGAGGGCCTCGGGATGGCGGTGATTGACAGACGCCATCCTGAGGTCACGCTAGACCAGGGGAAGGCGGACCTGATCCAGGCTGTGGTGGTAGCTGCAGTGGACTCTCTTCAGGAAGGGGAGAGCCCGCCTCAGTTCCACCGGACGCGCCTGACGGGGGGCATCCTCTGGATAACCTGTGCCGGCCCGCAGTCGCGGGACTGGCTGCGGAAAACGATCGGGGGCCTCGGTCAGATTTGGGAGGGGGCGGACTTGACAGCCGTCGAGCCCAAGGAACTCCCAAAGAGACGCAAGGTCCTCGTACGGATCCCTGACACCGTCCCGCAGGAGACGGTGATCAGCAGACTTAAGATCCAGAACCCTGAACTGGGGACGCAACACTGGTCGGTTCTAAGCAGGAAGGCAGAGGAGAAAGGACAGACGCTCGCCTTCTCGATCGACCCGACATCTTACAGAGCCCTTGAAGGAACCTCCTTCAAGGCATTCTGGGGCATGGGAAGGGTTAGCTTCCGCCCACTGGGGAAGCAATTAAGGGTTAATGGGACTTAGGTTCCTTCAGGTCAACCTCCAACACAGTAGGGCAGCCACGGCCGGACTACTAATGGCTCTGAGGAACACGGATGTGGCCCTCATCCAGGAACCGTACTCCTACAAAGGAGAGATCAAGGGACTCGGCGGAGCTAATGGAAAGCTCATCTACAGCAGGTCCAGCGAGAATCCGAGGGCCTGCATTTTTGTCAGGGAAGGGATAGAGTTTCTCCCTCTAATGAATTTCTGTTCCAGGGACCTGGCAACGATCAAAATCCGATGTGGAGGAGCGGATGGGCTGAGGGACATTACTGTCGCGTCAGCCTATCTGCCAGGGGACAGCACGGACCCTCCTCCACCCAACGAATTGGAGCAGCTGATGGTGGGTAGCAGAGCAGGTGGATGGCAGACCATCATCGGCATGGATGCGAATGCGCACCATGAGTTGTGGGGTAGCTCGGACACAAACTCTAGGGGTGAGGCACTTTTACAATTCTTTATGAAATTTAATTTAGACATATTGAATAGAGGTAATAAACCGACATTCGTCACAACACGGCGTGAGGAAGTTTTAGACCTAACAGTTTCCACCCAGTTTCTGGGTGACTTTGTTAAAAGCTGGGCTGTGTCTGGGGAAGTGAGTAGCTCAGACCACAGATACATCCGGTTTGAAATCGCCAAAGTCGAAAGAGAAACGGTATGGTACCGGGACCCCCGCAAGGCGGACTGGGAAGCCTACAGGGCAGACCTAGCTGTGGAACTGCGGGGGGTTGAGAGGGCCATAAGGGATTCAATAGACCTCGAGATTGCAGCAGTCCAATTGCGAGACGCAATTACCTCGGCCTATAACGCCAACTGCCCCCTGAAAATGAGGGTGTCCACCAGGAACGTCCCATGGTGGAACGAGGACCTCAGGCAAAGGAGGACGCAGGTTCGTAAGCTGTTTAACGCGGCCAAAAGGTCGGGAGCATGGGATGAATATAGACAGGCCCTATCGACCTATAACAAAAGACTGAGGGACGCCAAGAAGGAGTCGTGGAGGAGGCACTGCGAAGAAGTGGAAAACACGTCCGAGAGTGCTCGACTACACAAGATCCTGTCTAAGGGCCCTCAGACTAACATAGGCTCCCTTAGAACACCCACGGGAGGCTTTACAAGCTCGGGGGAGGAAACTATGGAAATTTTACTCCAGACGCACTTCCCCGGCTGTAACATAATAAACCAATCACCTCCGGACTGGGAACACTCAGAAATAGAGGCGCCTTATAGGCGGGCATCTAGAGTAGACTGGACAGTCGCTAAAGAGGTGGTTACCTGGAGCAAAATCAGATGGGCCATTAACAGCTTTAAGCCATACAAATCGCCGGGATTTGATGGAATAATGCCCATCATGCTCCAACAGGGGATAGATATACTGGCGCCGGTGCTTACCCTCATTATGAGGGCCAGCCTGGCTCTGGGGTACATTCCGAGGGCATGGAGACTGGCCAGGGTTGTATTTATTCCTAAACCTGGGCGTCCAACAGACCAGGCAAAGTCCCTGAGGCCAATAAGTCTCATGTCCTTCTTGCTGAAAACAGTGGAAAAACTGCTCGACCGGCACATTAGGGGCGGTGTACTGGAAGCATATCCTCTACACTGCGGAAAATATGCATACAGAGCAGGATTCTCAACAGAAACAGCACTGCACCAACTGGTGCTGAAACTGGAGAATACGCTGGAGAACAAGGAGGTGGCGCTGGGGGCCTTCCTAGACATAGAGGGGGCCTTTAGCAACACCTCGTTCGGATCGGTTCTGGCAGCTGCCCGGGAGCGTGGAATAGAGGAGACCTGCTGCAGGTGGATCGGTTCCATGCTCAGGGACAGGGCGGTGTTCACCTCACTCGCGGGAGGGACTCTGCTGGCGGGGGTCGCGGCGGGGTGTCCGCAGGGGAGCGTTCTGTCTCCCTTGCTCTGGTGTCTAGTCGTGGACGGCCTGCTGGGGAGGCTCTCGGGAGGGGGGTATGAGGTACAGGGCTATGCGGACGACATTGTCATCATAGTCCGAGGAAAGGTCACACAGGCAGTGTGGGAGCGTATGCAGACTGCACTGAAAGTGGTGGAAGGGTGGACGGTTGATCAAGGGCTCGGGGTGAGCCCCGAGAAAGCAACCGTCGTGCCGTTTACGAGGAGGAGGAAGTGTGAAAGCCACAGAACTCTCACTCTATACGGTAGGAGCGTTCCAATGGCCAGGGAGGTAAAATATCTTGGGGTCGTATTGGACTCTAAGCTAACCTGGAATGGTCACATTGGAAAAATACTGCGTAAGGCAGTCATGACCTTAGCCGTCACTAGGCGGCTATATGGAAAAACGTGGGGACTAAGACCTAGTATGGCCCACTGGCTGTACACAAGGGTGGTCAGACCATCGTTAACATATGCGGCACTGGTCTGGTGGCCTAAGGTGACACAATCCAGTGCCAAACAAAAACTAGGCAAGATCCAAAGGATGGCTTGCCTAGGCATCACAGGGGCCATGTCTTCAACCCCAACAGCCGCCATGGAGGTGTTGCTGGATCTACCCCCCCTACACTTCGTTATTATGGGAGAGGCCAGGCTAGGACTATACAGACTAGCCTGCAATGGTAGACTGAAGATCAACCCAGGCTTCAGGGGCCACTGCAAAATTCAGGAGATCGTGAAGGAACCCATGCTTGAAATGAGGTCAGACTTCGTGAGCCCGCGAATGTGCAGGGAAAACAACTTCACAGTGGAAATCCCTGATCGCGGGGCATGGCGGGAGGAGACACCGGGCATACCACGGGACGCGCTCGTCTGGTTCACGGACGGATCTGGCGGGGAGCGTGGGACGGGGGCAGGTGTTTACTCGGAAGGACCGAGGGTAAGTCACAGTATTTCCCTCGGAGCCCATGCAACGGTGTTTCAGGCCGAGATGTACGCCATCCTGCACTGTGTGCGGGAGAACAAGAGGAGGGGCTACACCAACAAGCGGATCCTCATAGCCACAGACAGCCAGGCAGCCCTTAAGGCACTAAGTAGCCCACGGGTAAATTCCTGGCTGGTGAGTGAGTGCCGAGACGAGACGAGCGACCTGGCTGGGCAGAATGAGGTGACCCTCATCTGGGTGCCGGGTCACTCGGGGGTCAAAGGCAATGAAGAAGCTGACAGTCTCGCAAAGAGGGGGTCAGCAGAACCATTTATGGGACCAGAACCGGCTCTGGGCGTGTCAAAGAGCACTGCCAGGGGAGCCATTAAGTCCTGGGTCAGAAACCAACACAAGGTGTACTGGGCGGACTGTCCAGGGCTCAGACATGGGAAGTCAATAATTGACGGACCCAGTTCAAAGAGAGCTGTGGAGCTGCTAAACCTTAGCAGAGGACAGCTCAGAAACACAACAGGTCTCTTGACGGGACACATGGCCGTCAAGAAACACCTACATAAAATGGGGCGGTTCGAAGGGGACCTCGCATGCAGACTCTGCGGCGAGGGGGAGGAATCAGCCCAGCACATCTTGTGCGAGTGTATAGCTCTGGACCGGAAAAGACAACTGATCTACGGTCACTCTAGACCGGAGACAGAGCAATATAAAACTTCACCCTACCAATCGCTGTGCAGACTAGTTCAAGGCACAGTGATTTTGGAATGGGTGGAGTAAGACTAGGGGTATGCACAATCAACCAAGGGTTGCGGTGCTATCGGGGCGGCAAGGCCGCGGACGAGCCCTGAGGGAAAAAAAAAAAAAAAAAACCTACAGCGAAAGCATCAACTTAACTAAACCGACAGCCAAAGCATCAGAGAAAAGGTATATTTGAAATGAATTTTCTGTAAATATTTTAGTAAAATGAAGGGCAATGATGGTTGAATCTGAAACTTAAGGGTTTGCAGAACACTCTTCTTGCAACATTTTCTTTCCAAAATCCGTATTTATTTCACGTTATTTGCCTAAAAATTGCCAATTTTGAAGTTTCAAATTGCGAGTTTGACGTTTTGAGGAAAACTTCAAAATTTGTTTCTTTAACTGCCCATAACTTCTTTGTCTTTAAAGCTGGAGACCTAAATTTTGGTATAGAGTTGACTCTTTATAACAGAAGCAGGCGTATCAATTTGGTTGCCCTTACTTTATTATTTCCGGAGATATGAATTTTTTGAGAAGGAAAACACTAAATTTTCCGGGAAAACCTGGTCCGATTTTCCTGGCTAACGAACTTATCCAAGCCACTTGCAAAAGGAAGGTACTCACTAAATCTGGTCAAGTTTGGTCCATTATTTTTTGAGTTATCGGTCGGATATATATATATATATATATATATATATATATATATATATATATATATATATATATATATATAAACAGGTCTCCTCATTCGCGAATTTTAAAAAAAATCGCTAATAACCGAATAATTGGACCCTTTTTTCGACGGAAATCTAAATGCACAATTTTTTTAAGTTTTTTTAAGAAATGAACTAGCTGATTAAATTGTTCAACTTCCACTTGCCACGAGACAAGATCTGCATCTTCGATTAGACAGGTGCGCAGTCGGCAACGCAATAATTATCAAACAATGATATATATATATATATATATATATATATATATATATATATATATATATATATATATATATATATATATATATATATATATATATATATATATATATTGGAACTGATCCCGGATATGTGTTCTAGGGGGCCTAGTTTGCACTCATTTGAAGAATTTTTTTTAAATTCCAAAGTCGCAATCTCCTCATTAGTGATTTTTTTAAAGAAAATCCACTAAAAAAAGACATATTTGCCACTTTGTTTTAGCGAATTTTCATAGAACAAATTCGCTAATGACGAAATAACCACTTTGAGACTTCCAAAATATTTTTTTCATTTGAGCGTGGACTAAGACCCATATCCTGGGTCAGTTGCAATTTATATATATATATATATATATATATATATATATATATATATATATATATATATATATATATATATATATAACATAATAATTTTCGTAAGAAACGCGTAGATAAATTTATGAAAATATTTCAAGAAACTTTTTTTTGTATTTGGAGTGACTTACGATTAAATGAAAAATTGTAGAATGTTAATTTTTAAAATTCAGCTTGTATAAAAACTTAATTATTTAAAAATAAATAAATGTAAATGCTAAATGTTTGTAACTTTCTTAAGTATATTGATGAACTATGGCAGTACTCAGAGGCGGCTCCTCAATAAGTGCGCCCTTGCGCGCCACTGCCGCCTGCCGTGGGAAAAATAATATTTTTGCTATGCTATATTTTAATAAATTTTTATTCACTTTTTTACCTCCTGCATTCAACAAACAAAATTAGTATATCGAGGATCGCAGAGAGTCGGCAGCCATTAATACAGAATACATAATCAGAATAAGTATAGTGTATTTTTCGGCGCTCTCAGCCAATGCGATACTTCAGTGCGAAATAATTGTCGTCGAAAACGACCGAATAAGCAATATGTTGTGCGCTATAAAATTACACACTTCCAGTTTGTAGTGGACTTTTGGCAGAGCGTGTGTACCTACTACCTAGTAACTTTCGACTACGCGTCGGATTGATTTTTTATTAGATGATTTCGTTGTTGTTTACATGTTCTAACAAGACAATTATTATTATTATTATGGCCACTACTTCTGGTTGCTTAATAAGTGGACAAAATAATTGTGATACTGTGATTAATTCAGTAGATAATATTTTAAATTTAAAGGTTAACTTTTTAAGGGACTTTTTAACTACTATAACGTATAACTAACTAGAGGAAAACTTGGTAAGTAGTTAATAATTATTAAATTTAGTAAGTAGGTTTTTTTATAATACATTTTCGGGGAAAAAATAGGCGAGCCCTTCATTTTTGATGAAATTTTATTTTTAAAAAATTCACTAATAAAGAGGTATCGATGGAGAGACTTTGCAAAAAAATTTTCAAATGAGCGCGAACTAGGACCCCTAGAACCCATATCCGGCGTCAGTTTCTATTTTTATATGTATATATATATATATATATATATATATATATATATATATATATATATATATATATATATATATATATATATATATATATATATATATATATATATATATATATATATATATATATATATATCCAACCGATAACTCAAAAAACAAGCAACTGATTTCGATGAAACTCGGCAAGAGCCTTTCTTTTATTAATGGCTTGGATGAGTTCGTTAGTCAGGAAAATCGGATAACATTTTCCGGGAAAATTTTGAGTTTTGTTCAAAAAAAAAATTTTTCTCCGAAAATTACAAACGTATTTTAATGAAATTTGGTGGATATATTGCCTTGTAAAAGACCTTACTACACACTAAAATTGAACTTTCTACATTTTTAGAAAATTGAATTATTCAAATTTTGAGTTTTCTTTTGAAAAAAAAAATTTCTCCGAAATGAATGAAATTTGGTGGATATGTTGCCCTGAGTAAGACCCTACTATACACCAAAATTCAACTTTCTAAGTTAGTAGAAACTTGAGTTATTCGAATTTGAAGCATTTAATAAAAATTCACTACCATACCGCACTTGCTGCGTCCCGAAGTTTTTTTCTTGCGCACCCCTAATGCATATTAAGGCACGAGCCGCTACTGGCAGCACCAGACAGTTCTATACCATTGAATTTTAAAACAAGTCTAGAACTTTTAGTAAAAAGATATTAGTATATATTTTTATGCATTGTACAAAGCAACTAACTCGAGATCCCTTATAGCATTCATATTTAAATTTAAAACTGAAAACAAATACCATATTGTTTAAAATTTTTCTTTAGTGTTTATGATATTAGTGAAATATGGCAACGTTGCAAAATAAGGCTTGTCTAGGGCTACTACTACTGACTGCTCAATCTATTATTTATTTGTTTTCACTATAAAATCATTGTAATTCAAAGACTTTTTAACGAAAATCACACAAAAGACACTTGATAAATATGAAAAATTATCAAAAACATTAAAAAAAAACAAAAATGTAATTTGACCCCGACGTGATTTGAACACGCAACCTTCTGATCTGGAGTCAGACGCGCTACCGTTGCGCCACGGAGTCATATGTATAGACGGCGTCCCCACCAGCATACAACGCATTTAATTGTATGATTTAAATTAATAACTTAATAAAAAAAATTATAGGAATATAAATCTTTTACTTACATTATTGGAAAAGACACTAACTGTCCACAGCCTGTCATATGATACAATCCATAATTGAACAATTTAATGTCATTAGTTTCTTGCAACAAAATATTTTCAGTACTTAGGTTTCTATGCACAATATTCCTCTTGTGTAGCTCACTTAATGCAACAAGAAGCTGGTATGCAATTTTTTTAACTTCATCTGGCGTAAATTGTTTTTTCTCTATAAGTTCTGTTAATGGCACGCCGCAATACTGAGACACAACTATAGTTCGCTCTGAAACAGGGTGATAAAGCATCATAAGATTGACTTAAAAGAGTATATTCCCATTTTAGTAACTTACCATGTTTGCCACGAATTATGTCCAAATATTGACACAAAAAAGGATGTTCGATCGTTTTTAATTTTTGTGCTTTACCATAAATTATTATGGAGTTTGGTGTTAATGGCAGACCATTGCTACCGCAAGTATCACCTTTATGCTGTTTAGCGAAAAAAGTAATTGCACCCAGTTGCATTTCATGTTTAAGAGCTGGATTTAAAATCTCCATTTTCAATTGAAACATTCACACTTCCGGGGTGGGTATGTACATATAAAAGATCATATAACATAAAATATTTGTTTATTTGATTAGCCTGTCTACTGTATAAAAAGTAAACAATAAGACATACAATAACTTAAGGAGTAACAGCTGATTTTACGTGTACTGTCGCTTGTTATCGAATTGTCATTAAATGATATTTTCCAACTCTTTTACTGTATTTTATTTATCTTTATATACAAAAAGATAGTTAATTAATGATTCCTCAAACTAACCTTCAAGTTGTAGCACAATGACAATTGACAGCTGGCGCATACAACTTTTAGTTCATATGTTACATTCTAGTAGTAAAATTAAAGTAGTCACACTCAACTACCGTCTACTACTGGTACTGCTGCCTCTCTATATGTCATTGGCTGCTACTCTACGCAACAAATAATAGTGCGAGTAGCAAGGAAACAATAAAAATTGAATAAACCGGTAGGCTAATTTACATATCCCATCTCATTAGAGTTATTGACTAATTTTACTAATTCATCTCGATAGTTGGATGCCTCTGTTAGATATGTTTGATAATCTGAACAAAAAGCATAATCAATTCTTTTAGGTAAGTTTGCAGATTACCTCCCAAACGCTTTTTAATTATTTTTTTCAGAAACATGATTAGAACCCCCGCGGATTTACAAACCACAAGAAAAATTTCTTGTTCACACCCCCATGGAAGTTACGGGACCAGGAATGAATAGATGTGCTGTGCAGGGTAGGTAATAAAAAGGAAGTATCAGCGGAAAACGCGAAGAAATGGCTTGAAAGCTTTTTCACATCTTGAAGCCCCATCCCCCTTAAACCCAGGCTACCCCGCACAGCACCCCCATTCTCCCCAGGTCCTGTAACGAAGCACCACCCGTTTGTCGCAAGGGGGTGGGGGGTCGAGGCATTTTCCTTCCCCTCTCGCGTGTATACAACCACCCTCGTTGCATAAACCACACGAAAAATGTCTTTTCATACCCCCCCTCCCCTGGAAGTTACGGGACCTGGGGGAATAGGGGTGCTGTGCAGAGTAGGCAGGGTTTAAGGGGGATATGGCTCAAAATGTGAAAAAGGCAGCTTTCAAGCCGTTTTCTTCGCATTTTCTGCTCACATTTCCTTTTTACTACCTACCCCGCCCAGCATCCCTATTCACTCCTGGTCCCGTAACTTCCTTAGGGGGGGGGCAATATTTTTTTCTTGTGGTTTCTCCATCCAGGGGGAGGGGGGTTCCTAGGCATCTTTCTGAAAAAAACTTTCGAAAAGCGTTCGAGAGGTAATCTGCAATTTTACTTTTTACATTTATTAATATTATTATTAATAAAAACACAAAAATGCAAGTAAAGTCATGATGCCAAGCTTTATTAAGTAATAATATTCAATGTAATATTTAGCTCAGGAGCTAAACACAGGGTGTTGCTTGTCGGTATGCGGTATGGTCTCACTTTGGTTAAGTGTAAGGCTAGATGTATTCTCGTCACAATTAGAACCGTAGACCGGGTTCGCCCTAATTAGAGCTCTTCAGTACGGCATACTAATTGTAGCGAAAATACACCTATAAAGTAAAACGGCTATGGTAGCCAGCCTTCCAACACTAAGTGTGTGGTGAGACACGAAGCAACGTGCCGCCACCTAGTTGCGGAACCAAGTAGTATGTTGTCACGCCAGCTCCAAATAACACAAAATGTTAAAAAATAAGAGACTGTATACAACCAACTAACAATTTAGTAAATTGTCAGCCCTGGCCCATTTCTACCCTAGTATAGGGTCAAAGTATATGAGGCTAGATGTATTCTCGCCACAATTAGAACCGTAGACCGGTTTCGCTCTAATTAGAGCTCTTCAGTACGGCATATTAATTGCAGCGAAAATACACCTATAAAGTAAAACGGCTATGGTAGCCTACTTCCTACAAGATCGTGCATGTAATGTTAACTTGGAAGATGTCCTGTCTTCATTATTTAAATTGGAAAACGGAACTCCACAAGGTTCACACTATACATAATAGCAATAGATGACATTACTAAGCTTGTTAAATCACCAATTTCAGTTTCTCTTTATGCAGATGACATAGTAATTTTTTGCAGAGGTTAAAATAATAAGACCACAGCTAAAATTCTGCAAACAGCAATCAACGAAATTGATGCTTGGTGTAAAGATCTTGGTTTCTTACTCTCTTCCCAGAAAACACAAGCAATGTTTTTTTCTAAAATTTTAAATATGCCAATTAATTGTACACTCAAGCTACGTGGAGGACAGATAGAAGTTAGGTTTAACATTTGGTACTAAGCTAACCTGGAAAGCTCATATAGAAAATCTCAAAATTAAATGTATTTCCAGAATTAATCTTTTAAAAGCGATATCACATCTAACTTGGGGAGCTGATTAACAATCATTGTTAGCAGTGTATTTAGCAATCACACGATCGAAACTAGACTATGGAAGCATAGCTTATGGTATTGCAAGTAAAAACTACTAAATTCTCTCAACACCGTTCAAAATGATAGGCTGCGTTTGATACTTGGAGCTTTCAAAACGACCCCAACATTACCAAGCGCACAGTTATTATTTTAACCTCTGCAAAAAAAAATCCAGAGTGTTCGCTGTGACAATATATATATATATATATATATATATATATATATATATATATATATATATATATATATATATATATATATATATATATATATATATATATATGTGTGTGTGTGTATGTATGTATGTATGTATGTATGTATCCAACCGATAACTCAAAAAAGAATCAACCGATTTGGATGAAACTCGACAAGCACCTTTTTTTTATTAATGGCTTGAATGAGTTTGTTAGCCAGGAAAATCGGACAAGGTTTTCCGAAAACATTTTTAGTTTTCTTTTGAAAAAAAAATTTTCTAGGACAACTACAAAGCTATGTTAATGAAATTTGGTGGATATATTTCACTGAGAAATACCTTACTACACACCAAAATTCAATTTTCTAAGTTTATAGAAAATTGAGTTATTGAAATTTGAAGCATTTAATGAAAATGCACTACGATAACGCACCTGCTGCGTCCCAAACATATTTGTTCTCGTGAACGATCTGTTGCTGTTTATGTCAACTGTCAACTGTAACGATGAACAAAAGTTATGTTGTTATTCGGTGTTTTAGATTGTAGGTAGACCTTTAAGAAAAAGAAAACGCGTTTCCCGCTTTTAGTTTCGGATTGCGTACTATGTTGTGTAGTGTACTGATAAATTATTATTAAGAATAGTACAAGAGGAATACTACTTCCACGTGGGATTTTCCTTCCCCACCTGCATGCCTACAACCACCCTCAATGCATAAACAACATGAAATATCAACCCCAAGAAAGCTACGGGACCTGCGGCGAATGCGGGATAGACATTTAAAGGAGGTATGGCTGCAAAATGTGAAAAAGTCAGCTTTTACAGGTCTGACTAAGCTGTTTTGTTGCATTTTCCGCTCATATTTTCTTTTCACCTTCCCCGCACAGTGCCTATATTCACTTCTGGTCTCATACCTTTCTTGGGGGTTGTTTGCACGAAATTTTTCTTGTGGTTTGTGCATCCAGGGTGGATTCTAAGCATGTTTCTGAAAACAATTCTAAAAACCATCCGGGAGGTAAACTAACATTTTACCGGAATATAAACAATACTCTGAAACAATAATTGTTCCCTTCTATACCAACAACCACTTGATTTTAGCATATCGAAGGAAACATATGAAGTGTTGTTTGAAGTTATGAGAACTTATTTTGCTTAATTTAATTGTAGCTTGTAAATTTGTGAAGCATTGTAAATTGTTTTTAGCTGCTATTAAATCTTATTGGAGGAAGTTATATTAATCCTGGTGATCACATTACACGTAACAAAAAGCTTCTGTCGACCATATGCTTATTTTTTACTTTTCTAGTTAAATTATAAGATAAAAAAGTCTGGACGCAGCAAATGCGTTATGGTAGTGAATTTTCATAAAAATGTTTTTAATAGCGAATATATGTTTTTTTTAAAGAAAGCAGTCATCAAATTTGGTTACCACTATAACCAATATAGTAAAAATAATGTGCCATGTTTCATAAAAATAACTTTATTGTTTGAATATTTTTAAAAAATTTTCGAAAGTAAACTTAAACTGTTCCAGAAAAAACTGGTTTCTTGGTCAACCTTATAGGTTAATATCAAATTGAGATATTTAAAATTTAAGCATTTAATGAAAATTCGCTACCATAACGCACTTTCTGCGTCCCGAATTTCTTTTCTCACAAACATGCATTATATTTCGATGGAAAATACAAAAATGCAATAAGATAAGGCATGTTCGATTAAAAAAAAATTGTATCACCAACGACTTATGGGCCAGCCTGTGATTGTAGAATTTCTTTTTAAGATGTAACTCAAGACACCATATAACTAATGTATAAAAAATTTCCGTATCTCGTATAATAACGGATATATTGAGTTTTATTGATTTTTTACGAATATTCGACAAAAATTATATACCATTAAACAATATACTCTATAGCTAAGAATGCTGCCAAAGCATCAGAGAAAGGGTCTATTTGAAATTAATTTTCTGGAAATATTTTGGTAAAATGAAGGACAATGTCGGTTGAAGCTAAGGCTTCAGGCTTTGTAAAGGATTCTTCTTGAAACATTTTCTTTCCATAGCTCATACTAGTTTCAGGTTCTTTGCCTAAATGTTGTCAATTTTGACGTTTTAAATCGCGACTTTGACGTTTTGAGGAAAACCCCAATTTATTTTTCTTTAAATACCTATAACTTTTTTGTCTTTTGACTTAGAGAGCTAAATTTTGGTACGTAATTATATAAATCCGCGTACCATATTTGGTTGCCCTTACTTTGTTATTTCCGGAGATATGTTTTTTTTTTTCGAAGGAAAACACAACATTTTTCGGGAAAACCTGGACCGATTTTCCTGGATAACGAACATATCCAAGCCATGCAAAAGGAAGGTATTCACCAAATTTAATCAAAATCGGCCCATTATTTTTTGAGTTATCGTATATATATATATATATATATATATATATATATATATATATATATATATATATATATATATATATATATATATATATATATATATATATATATAACATATAAAAATCGAAACTGCCCCCGGATATGTGTTCTGGGGAGCCTAATTAGCGCTCATTTGAAGAAATTTTTTCAAAATTCAAAAGTCGGGATCTCCAAATTAGTGAATTTTTAAAATAAAATTGACTAAAAATGGAAAATGTCAAACAGCTAGGTTACAATTGGGTGATATCAACGATATCTATAAGTCATTGGGTTATATACTGTGCTTAGAGTGACATAATGAGCGATAAATATATTGTCAAAATTCGAAAACATCATCAGTGATGAACATTTCCGTCGGAAAAATAACGAGATCTTATTGTGATATAAAGATATAGTGTTGTATCTTGAAAAAAGTTCATGACCAGACCTGACCCCTGACCCTGATTTTTGAGAAAAAATTTTGAGAAAAAAATTGCATATTATGAATTTTTTTCAAGTAGTTTGTTCTCTGTGTACTCCAAGAGAATTTCATATCAGAAAATGATTGTCTACTTACTTAATTTATTTTTGAGCACTAGTAAACTAACGAACCTAAACATAATTATCATAAATATAATAATATAGTATTGCGGTTTACGCAGTCTTCTAGAGACCGAATTTTTTTATCGTTTGATGTAGGATAATTTTACCTCAAATGCGGTAATTTGAAATGCGCGGCACGGTAATTTCGACTCCAGCTGTTGGCAACCCTGGTATGCGCTTACCTGCTCTCAATCAATGACATCCGAAATATTTCAAAATTTAACTGTCAATATCAATATAATTTGTCACACTATGCAATAATATATTAACTATGCTTTCAAGTTTTTTTTTTAAATAATTTACAATGGCATTATACTTATCCCCAATCTTTCAACATGCAAATAGTATAGTTCCGAAAATATTAAAAAGTACTAATATTATAGAGCGACTCTGTTTACTGCCTAATATGCCAGTGTTGCGAAATTTTAAATGTAGGTACATATATACAATTTTGGTAAGTACCCGATTTTGTATTTATGTGGTCACCTTGACTTTGATATATTGTAGATTATGAGAATTTTAGCAGAAATATGTACAAATGTTCTGAGTTATTTCTAATCATATTGGTAATTTTTTCACTTGAATACTTGATTTTTGAAACTAAAATTATACTGAAAGCTTAACAAATATAGCGGACATTTTGTTACAATATTAAAACATTTATGCTAATTATAGATTTTGTAACTACTTTTACTATAAATATTTATTATTTCAGTGACTTTAATAACAGTGCATTGAAACTGTACACTTTAAAATAGATGTAAATAGCAAAACAATAAAAACAATATTCCTATATACCTATAAGTTGTATTAGCATAGTAAGAAGCTATAGGGGTCAATAAGGAATTTGCACATTTTTTTATTCTCCTCTTATTCAATTCCCCACATTATATAAAATCAATTGCCATATAAAATTTAAATTTTTAACTAATAGTTTTACTGTAAAAAAATATAGAAAATCGAAATAATTGTCTCCGCGCCAAAACGCAGCCGTAAACAAAGACGGCCTACTGTGACGTCACGATCCGGTATCGGCCAAGTGAGCCTCGCTTACTCACACAGAGATCCTCATATCATTAGTGTTTATGCGACTTACGTGTGACGGATAGTTACTGTTATCAACTTATATTATTGTTAATAATATCTATATACTCGTATTAATTATTTTAAAAACTGTACAGTCTTATAGTATAGCTACAGAAGTTGGATTTGTCCAAGGACAATCTTATAATTCACCAAAAATTTATGTACTAGCAATGTGCGTTTTTAGGAATTTCATGGGTGCTGAGCTAAAAGGAGTGAAAGCTGGGAGGTATGTGTCTGATATGAACCTTATTTTATCCTGTAAATATCTTTGTTGAATTTTATGTAGTAATTTTTTATAAAATATAATGTAAATAAAAGCATAACCTCAAAATGTTCTCCATTCAAATAATCTACAAGAAAAATATACACCATTTCTTCCTGATTTTCTCATCCTTAGGTATAATAAAGAATAATTTGTTGGGGGTAGTTATTGTTGTGGAAGTACATTTGTGCACTTATAATATTTATGTCCAGGCACTGTTATGTCTTTCGCATTCTCGTATTGTAATTCTGAATCTTCTGAAGTCATCACACAGTTACGCACTAAACTAGATTAAACACAACTTACTACCTTTGAACCTATATTATAGACTTAACACCAAAACTACTTAAAATTATGATAAAACTGCTCAGAATTCGATGCAAACACAACGGTATCACGCAGATGTACCGGATCGTGACGTCACAAACCTCTTCACCAATCAGATCGCGTTTTCGCCCACCATGTCTTTTTGAATTATATTCAATATTTCAATAATTAATTACTAATTAGTATGGTTCACTTTAAGGGGGGTTTACTTGTAGACATATATTTTTAGAGTATTTTGCTGTACTTTAAATACGTTTTTTATCAAAAGTAAATTATATGCAACTTCCTCATTAGGCTGGTTAGATCTTTATTACACTTTAGCTGTCGGTATACAACAAATGTGTTCCTCAAAAGCTACATACAAAAACACTGCAATAAGGCTTGAAAATACACAAATTATATACTGAAGTGCTGTTTACACACAATCCTGCCAACTGAGCTTCCTGGCCTGCTAGAATATTTTTATTAACCTACCAAGAAAATGCACCAATTCAAATTATGAAAGCAACATAAACGTTCCGTGTTTTTGCTTCTTATTAACTTTAAAATAAATAAGGTACCTACCGCGAAATTAATGTTTTCAATACTTTGTGAGTATTATGTACCACGAATGATATGGTAAATGTAGCAAAGAACTGAGAACTGAGAAGGATCATCGCGATCGCGATCACATCATTCGTATTGGACCTCGAGGAATAGATTCAACAAGTTATGCAGGTCGGTACCTATATAGGTAATGCATGGAGTGTTGTAATGTGTGACATCTGGAATTTTTTTAATCATTCTTTTAAGCAGTCACATTGAATTAAAGGAAAACGAGCCTCCTCGAAAATGTATTCGTCGCTACGAGCTTCCGGTTGTTAATTTAAATTAATACAGCAAATTAGATGATAATAATCGAAAGTTATGTAAGTAGATGTACGCATGCTTAAACAACTGTTTTCGGAATATGTTACATAAAATGGGAATTAAATTATAACTTCAGTCTATAATTTATGTACAAAGTGACTTGCAGTTCATTTAACCTTGAATTGAACTCTATTCTCTATTTAATTCCATTCTTGTTATCCAGCTTTATACTCACAGCCACAGAGAAACCAAACCAGAGCAATTTCTCTTTCAATCAGCGTTGCGAACCATGTCAAATTTTCACTAGATGTGGTAAATTTCTGTCCTATTTAGTGATTTAGTGATAACTTGAAGTAAATGTCTAAAATCTAGTAATTTTTATGATATTAAATTAGAATAACAAATCCTTTAAAAAACTGAAAAATCCTGGACACAGCAAGTGCGTGAACAGTAACGATTTACCATAAAAATCTTTCAGACACGAAGTGTTCTTGAAAATTAAAAGAATTGTAGCTCGGAAAATTATTTGATTTGATGACATTCCGTACACATTAAGTGAACATTGGAACATATAATGAGCACTGATAAGTACACTTGGAGAACCCCAATCACCAAAACACTTTTTAAAAAAGACCTGACCATCGTTGCCACTAACAAAGTCAGCGTCATCAGAGGATGCAAATTTTTAACTACTTTAAAAACTAACATCACTTTATATACCAGATCTTAGGTAAAGAGACCGAACTGAGATGGGAAACTAGTCGCAGGCAAATTCTGTAGTGTATTGTATTTTTATCGCCGGACGAGGTCTTTGCACTATCCCTACTAACTTATCTAAAAGGTGTCCATCTTTAATAATTTTGGGGAGGTTCAACGACAACTAAATTAACATGGTTTCCTGTGGCGGAAATATCTGTTTACTTATGTTATCTTTAGGACGTGTTGAAACGTGGGAATTTATTTAACAAAGCAATCGATCAGGTGACTCGTAATCGGCGGTGGTGAAACGTTCATACATTTTTTGTTGTAACTATATTTCGCAATATGTATATATATATATATATATATATATATATATATATATATATATATATATATATATATATATATATATATATATATATATATATATACTCTCGAACGCGCTTAGCTGTCCTGGGTTTCTATCATTTTTTATTAATTTCAGATTATTTTCATTAACGTGATGATTATTATCCGAAATATATCGGACGACGGAAGATCTATCTATAGTACCGTAACGTTATTGGGTTAAATGTTCTTTGAATCTATTTCCAATCGATCTTTTTGTTCGCCCGAAGTACGTCGGGCAAATCTGAAATTAATAAAAAAAAGTTAGACAACCAGGACAGCTAAACGCGTTCGAAAGTATATATATTGCGAAATATAGTTTTAAAAAAATTATGAACGTTTTACCACCGCCGATTACGAGTCACCTGATCGATTGCTTTGTTAAATAAATTCCCACGTTTCAACACGTCGTAAAGATAACATAAGAATACAGATTTTTCCTCCAAAGGAAACTATGTTAATTTAGTTGTCATTGAACCTTCCCAAAATTATTAGAGATGGACACTTTTTAGATAAGTCAGTAGGGACAGGGCAAAGACCTCGTCCGGCGATAAAAATACAATGCACTACAGAATTTGCCTGCGACCAGTTTCCCATCTCACTTCGGTCTCTTTACCTAAGATCCGGTATATAAGATGATGTTAGTTTTTAAAGTAGTTAGAATTTTTCATCCTTTGATGACGCTAACTTTGTTAGTGAAACGATCGTCAGGTCTTTTTTTTTAATGTGTTGTGGTGATTTGGGTTCTCCAAGTGTAATTATCATTCCGTACATATGCTGCCTTTATAAAGTTTTTGTTACATACCAAAGTTGGATTCTATTGATTGATAAAAAATTAAATTTTGCAATTTTTTTTTTTAATCCGCTACGTCATAACTCACTTTCTGTATCCGAACTATTACTACCAGTTGTACGTAGTTTGTACGTTTATCGATTTATTGACTAAAGAGATGAGTTGTTTTAAATTTTTTCGTATGTTGAATAAAAAATTATAACTCATTTAAATCACCAACTCTATAATTTAAACTCCTACTATAAAATCGCAGGAAGGGTCTATTTCAATTATTTTTTTTTGAAAATATGTTAGTCAAATGAAGAACAACAGCTATTGAAAATTGAAACAGAAATGTAAGACCCGGTTAAGCACACTTCTTGCAATATTTATTGTCCAAAACCCGCCTTTGTTTTAGAATGTCTGTTTAAAAATCACAAATTTTGACGTTTCAAACCGCGAGTTTCAGAAAAAAATCATAAAATGTTGAAGGAATTTATTTTGCAAATTTTGACCTTTCTGCTCAAAAAAACTTAATCTTCGCCTGTAACATGCGATACATTTTGTGACTCACATATTTTATTTTCGTATTTTGACATCCAGTGCAAACGAATTTTTTGGTAATGTTTAAAACTTTTTTTCTCTAGAGCTAGAAATCTAAATTTTGGTAATGGTATAACCTATATATGAGCAAATAGCGTACCAAATTCGGTTAAAATATCTTTGCTATTTTCGGAGATATGGCTAACGATCTTGTCTAAGCAATTTACCAAAGGAATAATACGCGTGCCAAGTTTCATTAAGATTGATAACTAAAAAAAAAAATGATGAACCGATTTTAATATATAAATTTAAATGGGCCCCGGATATGGGTTCTAGGGGCCCTAGTTCGTGCTCACTTGAAGATATTTTTTCATAATTTCAGAGTCGGGATCTCTAATATTGCGAACTTTTTCTACGAAAATTTGCTAAAGGAAAAATATTATCCTTAGGCGTGTTCCTTAGTAGTTAACATTTTGGAACGAGAATTAAGCACTGGGAGATAATAAATAATAGATGTAAATTTAAATGGAAGTAAATAAATAATATCTGAATATTATTCAGTAAATGGCAATTTTCCGACTTGTGACAATAAAATACATATTTTGCCATATGAATACTACACATCTAAAATATATCATTCCGCTTGCGTAATATGTTTGGTGAATTCTGGTGATTTAGAACAAAATTTAGTGAAATCTGGTGATTCTTTTAAGCTACAATCTGTTGAAATTTTGAAATTTAGGTTGGCAACGCTGCTCTCATTTCTCCGGTGTCCCAAGTCTGCCGGTCTGGCGCAATTTGTCCATAACCTATCCGAGGTTTTACTTGTGAACCCCTCTAGTGTTAAAATCATTTTGATCGATTTTTTAATCTTCTTTTTAAGTACAAATCACAATGTCAGAACCACACCAGAAGAAGGCAAGAATGTCGAACGCTTTGGAGCAGCTAAAGGCCGTCACCACAGTGGTGGCAGATACCGGCGATTTTGAATGTAAGCATTTATTTAAGGTCTTTCTGAATATTTATCTATTTATTATACATACCCTACCACATTAAAAATGTTTTATATTGTTTAAAGAAACATGGGAAAGTGTTGCAAAACGTTGGTTACTTACAAGTTTTTGAAGGTGACCCAGAATGATAACATTGTATCATTTTTAATAGAGGTAATGAACTTGGAACGGATTTAAATAAGGGCACAGATTGCGATGAAGGTTATTGAGAGTAACTATTTAATTATTTTTTTGCATTCCTTTTGGATTTGGAAAATGATTCAAAACATCCAAAATGATTTCTATTTGGTTAGTACTACTTTCTTTTTTCCACTAACCTGCCTACTTGATATATAAGGATGAGAATCAAAATCAAATTGTAAGGAAAGAAATATTACCCAATTATTTTTTATTCATTCGCACTACACTCATAATAAAAAATTATTACCATCTAACATAGGTTAGTTCAGCAACACTTTGGCAATGTTTTCTATGCATTTTAGCCAGATTAACAAAATTTTGTCTTTAGAAGATTCAGTATTTCTACTGTTATTTAAGTGCAATTACCTGTTGATTCTTCTCAAGTGCCTATCCTCTGCCGAAGTTGACAATTACATTATGACCCATATAATTTTGTTGATGGCCTCTGACTATTTCTGTGCTAGCAGTTGGATACACTATGGTTTTTAAGCCATGATGGTCGGCATCCCTGAACTTCTTTTCTCTTAATCTTCCCTTCCAAGTTGCAAAATTAAAATTAAGTGTGCAAATATGATGAACCATATTTTTAACCAATTTAGGAAACTGTTTATACCTCATATAATGTGATATTAGAAAATTACATGCTGCATACAATGTATTTAGAAAACTACTGATATGATGACCGTCTGAATTGTTGGTTATATATATATATATATATATATATATATATATATATATATATATATATATATATATATATATATATATATATATATATATATATATATATATATATATATATATTGCCGGCACGTGTTTTTCCTTCTCCTCTGAACCTCCAAACGTTCAAGTCTAGAATTAACAAGTTGCCTTTTTCCTCCTTGTCGAAACCCACGGTACGATAGTATTTAGGCTGTAAGCTCTCGTGGTGTGTTGTTGAAATATTTAAAAAAAAAAAAAGTAAACTTAGGTGCTATCTTAGAAAGCCAAAGATCATATGCTGGCTCTATATATATATATATATATATATATATATATATATATATATATATATATATATATATATATATATATATATATATCTCCACAACTTCGAAGTCCTCGGCACAAAAGAGCGGGCATAACAAGATGTTCTATGTCTGCTGACCTGGACAGTAAAAGGGTGCATTCGCTCTGTTCCCCTGGTAGATCTGTTGGGGGCAGCAGGTGGAGGAACTATGGAAGAAAGCTCCTCTGAGCAGTGCCCTTGCAGATATCTGTAAAAGAGAGAGAGGTCACCAATGGCACGTCGGTGGGCAAGGGATGGCAGCCTTTGGGTGAGGGTAGGGTCACTAATGAGACGTATAGCTCTATTCTGAATGGAGTCCAGGATAGTGAGTGTAGAAGCGGCAGTGGCACCCCAGATGTGGGAGCAGTATTCGAGGTTTGACCTTATTTGTGAAGTATATAAGGTATAGATATTAGCTGGTGAAAAGTATTGGCGAGCCCGGAAGAGGAAACCTAATTTCTTAGCAGCTGTTTCCGCAATTGATGTGACATGTTGGTGCCAATTGAGATTTCGATCCACAGAAAAGCTAACGAGTCAAAAGGACTCATTACTTTGAATAACTTGGTTGTTCATTGTGATGGGTCTAGGGCTGGTAGATCTCTTATGAGATAGAAGAGACTGAGATTTGGTGAGGTTGAATTGTACAAGATTTCTACTTCCCCAGTCTAATATTTTTTGGAGATCCACTGAAAGGAGATAAATAGGCCTGTAGTTGCTATGAAGCGCTTTGGATCCTTTCTTGGGGACTGGTTGTACTCGAGCAGTTTTCCAGTTACTAGAGAATATGCCTCTATTGTAAGATGTCTGAAACAGACGAGTCAGGGCAGGAGCAAGTTCTGGTGCGCATTTTTTGAGAACAATTTCTGGGATCTCGTCAAGGCCAGAGAAGAGAGCATCTTTCGTACCTTTTTAGTTTTGAAAACGATATCCGTCATTTTATACGTGACATTGGGAACTGTTTGTGGTTGGAACATTTGGAGGTGGGTTAAGAGTATAATTGCCGACGAACAACGAGGCAAAAAGTTCAGCCTTGCCCAGGGCGGTAGAAACAATTTCATCCCCTGAAACAAGAGGTGGGAACGTACTCTTGCAGAAATTATTCCCAATAGATTTAGCAAGAGTCCAGAAGGGTTTGCTGCCATTGGAGCTTGAGAGGACTTTGTTTTTGATGTGGTTATTAAACGAGTTTTTTGCCTCAGAAAGAATGCGGACATAGCGGTTTCTTGCGTCGTTAAATGCTTGACGGTTTTCTTGACTGGGATTATGTAGAAGCGTTTTGTGAGCGTTGACCTTTTCAAGTCTGGCCTGGTCACAGGATTTAGAGAACCAGGGCTTTTGAGTGGCTGAAAAGGTTTTCTGTGTATGTGGAATAACTAATTCCATGCCAGCTTGGATAGTTTCGGTGACATTTTGTGAGATATCAGAGGGGCCAGGATGAGAGAAGTAGACAGGCACCCATGGAAATAAGGAAAAGTAATCCCGCATTTCGTTGCAGTTCGCGGAGTTGTAGTGCTAAACGATATGTGGGTGTGATGACTGTGTAACCTCGGGTTGCATTGCGCAGGAAGCAGCGACCATGCCGTAGTCTGAGCGACCAAGGGGGGTGGTGACTGATATCTTATAGCATTCAGGTTTTGTAGTAAAAAGGAGATCCAACGGATTTGAGCTGTGTTGGGATGAGAGGAAAGTAAGTAGGTGCTGGACCATATTGGCTAAAGAATTGCTGAGTGCAAAGGCCTCCGCTGCTCTCCCTTGTGTATCGGTTTTTGAAGATCCTAGCCATTCCTTATTATGGACATTGAAGTCACGAAGAATAGTGACCTCGGTGGAAGGATATTCAGAATGCAGGTGGTCGTTTTTTTCAGAAAGGTAGTCGAAGAGCTGGACAAAGTTGTTGCCAGAAGGTGACCGGTAAATGCGACGGATGAATTTAGTTGCAGCCCTGAGAGCGAGTTTCATCCAAAGTATGTCTTTTCGTCCAGATTCTAAATTACGGTGATTAGTGGCTGTTTTGGCACTGATTTGGGTTTCGGTGAGGAAGAGGAGTTAGCCTGGAGGAAATGGTGGACGAAGTTAGGGTTAGAATTTAGGCCACATATATTCGAGAAGGATATGTTCAATCTTGATGCCGGCGCTCCCTGTACACCCCTCTCCCGGAGATCCGAATGGAGGGGTATTTTATCTCCGGAATTTTTTGTACATGGAGGAGCCATCATCATTTTTATTTATAAGGGAAACCGACTTACACCAGAACCGAAAACGTCCGTTGAGTCTTCACCGGTCCTTGATGTAAGGGGTGGTACCTCCTCAGGCGTGAAAAAATCCTTTAATATCACGTAAAGGAAAAGTCCACTACCACGTGCTTGACTCCGATTAGTTGCCTTGTACGACAGGCAGGAGTTACCTTGGGCCTATTATTTTAGTTAGTCCCCGGACCCACAGGTTGCTTCTATATTATTTTATTTGTGTTCAAATGTCACTAAACGGATCTATCTCTTAGTATCTTAAGAGAAAAGTAGCATTTTCTAAAAATTTTGAGGGATGAAGGGAGTTTTATAAATATTTATCTTTTCACCACTACACAAGTTACCTTGCTGTTCAAAGCTTTTATGTTTTAGTTCAGTTATCGGTAAGATATCTGTTGTTCTTGTAACTGAATTGTTTTATCTATGTTGTTGTTTCTTTGTACGCTTCGGTTGAAGTGTCAAATTGTACACAAAATATATGAAGCATGTTATAACCAAAAACTTTCTTGCTTTCACTGCGCACATTATGTCGACATCGATTCCCTTAAATTAGATTGTGAGTGTATTATTCATGTTTTGAGTTTTCGAAAAAAATTATAGGAACTTGTGCTGTCAAATGCTCGAGTAGGATCATTCCTGGGTTTTATGCTCATTATTTACGGACCCATGTATAGTGGTCTGTTTTTATATAGACAAGATTTTATGATGTTAAGGAAATAATAAAGGATATGTTGGGTTGTTGTAGTTCGATTATAGAGCCTCAATCTGCCTACTCTCCAAATCTCGCTGGAGATCGTCTCTAAAGGCCGGTATCCACTTGTATCAAATGACTCGTAACGTAACCGCGAACATGTTCTTGATACGGCTAGTGGAGACGAAAAACTGTTGCATATTACCCGTAACCAACTAGACACGCGTAACCGTTACAACCCGAACCACCATTTGTCGGTTTTCTACCGTCGCATCAAAGAAAGGACACGGTCACGCCCAGCGACAAGTTGGGACGGGTGCTCTAGTTGTGTGTCATGTACTGTTGCATTCGAAACTTATTTTTCAGTCGTCATTCGCCTGTGTTGTTGTATAGTCTAGTCTTGAATTGTGGTCTGGCTTTTGTGTGAATCTTTCTTTGTGTGTATGTGACCATGGAGTGGACTAAGGAAGCTACAATTAATTTAATAGAACGTTATCATGAAAAAAACTATAATTTGGGATCCTCAACATCCCGACCATTTCAATAAAATTAAGAAGCAGGATACTTGGATGGAGATTGCTGCTGACGGAGGAGGAACACTTTGATATAATTTCAAGATCCAGCAACGCGGAGATTTTTGTTTTTTCGTGCTCAAAATCGGGTGGTGAATAAAAATATATGAAGCTGCTGCTAGCTGTAACTGCAGAGCGACATTCATATGGCTGAAGTTAGAGAAAGACTGAGGGCTTTTCTGATAAGCGTCGAGAACAAGTCCACGTATGTGGCGTAACCCGATTCGGTTACGTTACGAGGTCATTGACACAGCCAAAAATCAAAAAAGCCAGAATTCGTGTCGTGTCATCTTGCAACACTCTGTAACATGTTCGGTGTTACGTTACGGGGCATTGGCTCATATGGATACCCACCTTAAGGTCTCAGTGTATTCAACCCTAGACCTGAGAGAGATCTGTCAGTCATAAGTCTTATATTATTTGTAATATTTTGTCCACCTGCCACGTTAACATTGTAATTAGTCAGTTCAACATCTATTAGGTCAGGTGCTTTTGTAACGGTACTTATAGCGAATTAGAGGTATTTGTGGAGTCAGGTAATGGAGCAATTAGCTTGAGTATTGAATTGATGGTCGTTTTGTGTTTGTAATGAGGATATAACAGGTTTCCAAGTATTTGGAAGTCGCAGACCATCATCTCTCTTATTTAAACAATTGGGACATTTTGCAATCTCTATTGTTAAGAGGGCTTTGTCTTGTTGTGAGGACTCTGTCTGTTCTTTTTGGTATGTAGCAGTTGGTTGTTGTGTGTTTCTGATGTTTTGTAGTATGTGCTTTTTGTTGTATACATTTTCAAGGAATATATCACTTAAAAAGTTTAATTCTGTGTTTATTGTTGTCGTCCGTTAGTTTGAGAGATCGTGTTACTAGTGTTTGAACCATGAATTTAGTTGCGATGGGTGATTGTGAGATTGAGCTTTAAGGTGACAATGAGTGTGGGTTGGTTTTTGTCCTAAGTGTAAGAAAATCTTTTGACTGGATTTTTAGTGATGTGTAAGTCTAGGAAGGGCAAAGAAAAATTATTTTCCATGGTAAACTGGATTTGAGGGTTGATGTTATTTAGATAAGAAAATAATTCGTTCAGTAGTTGTTTACTGTGTGGCCAGACAGCGAAAATATCGTCAGCATATGTTAACCAGTTGGTTGGTTTTAGTTGGGATGAATTGAGGGGTTGTGTCTCAAAATTTTCCGTACAATCGTCAGCCAGTGGGGGAGAAAGTGGTGTATATTAGCAAATACTATATAATGACAATACGGGACACTCTTATGCTTTAGCATTGGTGATATTTGTGACAAGTACATTAGCGCCACGTCGCGTGAAGCACTGACAACTGACCGGGTAATTTGAATTGTATATTTACCTGCATATTCTTAATTTAGACAATTGGTTTATTATAGATGAATATAAGAACTGGTACATGACAAAACAGGGAAAATTTTCTGATTATATAGTTATGAATAGAATTTGTATGAACAATCAGCTTGAAACCTAAATGAATTCAGCATGAATAATTCTGCAAATTTCTCTTACCCATAATCTTATTTCATCATAATTTAAAGTACTACCTTGAAACAGTCGTTAAACTATTATTGCAAGGGTATGTATAGGAATATACTGAAAGCTGTTTCTGAGAATATTAAGTTACAATCTGTACTTACCTATAAATAATTGTTCTATATATAAATGCTAGCACAGTACTCAATTTGCTATATATCTACATGAAAACTGTCTTATTCATCTAATATTTTAAAATATGTAACTGATATACTTAGTACATAATTTAGAAATTGTGCAGATGAAAGGTGAGACTAACTCTTACTTCCGTGAATAAATCTATTATAGGGCTGAATCTGCTATTTCTACTTGTCTCTTTAAAAACTTGTCTTGGGAAGATAATTAAAAGCCTTTACCGAGTAAAATAATTTTAAATGTGAAAAAATGTGACAATTTATGCCATACTGAAATAAGAAAGGACAGAGAAGAATATAGAAAAACAGTTTTCTTATACCATTTATTATTAATGCAAAAGGTTTTTTTTTATGCACTGGAAGACAAGTTATGATTGAAGCCTTTCAACCATCTGTTTACGAAGTTTATCTATAAATAGGTACATGATTG
Organism: Tillus elongatus; assembly: GCA_964006375.1. Classification (NCBI taxonomy): domain Eukaryota; kingdom Metazoa; phylum Arthropoda; class Insecta; order Coleoptera; family Cleridae; genus Tillus; species Tillus elongatus. The sequence continues at coordinate 272,350,842 of OZ023262.1, forward strand.
TAAATATTACACAATAAATTATCTTCTGCGAACTGTACATATTGGCATAAAAGTGATTCTGAATTTGTCTTCTGCTTCAAATCATAATCACGTTTCGCCTTCCTTTGGAAACCTATGAAATGTCTTTGATAGATTTACCACGTTATAATTCGAACAATTATAGATTGCACACACCCAACCACTAACATTCATTGTAAAAAACACAGCTCAAACTTAATTATGCACAGTTAAACACCAGCAATTGCTAGTGTTACACGTTCTCGAACGACGTAACATCAGTACTATCCGCTAGGGACGCTGATATTCTGGAAACACGAAATCAGCCGGAGTGTCCTGTATTGTCATTATATAGTATTTGATATTAGTGAATAAGGAAATAATATCAAAGCTAACTAGGAAGTTTCCAGTTTCACCTTTCTTATATAAGAGAATCAAGTACTGGTGTCTTATGGGAGATTGAGAAGTACTCTAAGTAAAATATACATCCAAGAGGCCTTTTTTATCTTATTATGATAGTTTTTCAAATTCCCATTATATTATTTGTGCTTCGAGCACGATTGGTCTTATATAGATATTAATTAAGAACTCTTAAGTTCTTTATTGCAATCTTTAGAAAGTCATTGCCTTGGTCATTGCTTTGAAAAACACTATACTTCTGTATTATTTTCTCCAAGTTTCAAGTTAGGATTTTTAATGTACAATTTGGTTATGCATTTCTTCCACATTAGCCATGTAGGCAGGCAGTTGCCTGGATGATTCTAAATAATTAAATAAACTTTGTTTCTTCATTCAAGCTAAATAAATCAGTCACATTTTATTTTTCAGCTATGAAAAAGTATAAACCTACAGATGCGACAACAAATCCATCACTAATTCTGGCGGCTTCCAATTTGCCACAGTACAAGGTACTGATAGAGAAAGCTGTAAAATATGGCGACAAAGTTGGAAGCACACTTGAGGAAAAAGTTGAGTCTGCCATGGACATGTTATGTGTGCTTTTTGGCATTGAAATCTTGAAAATTGTTCCTGGTCGTGTATCGACAGAAGTTGATGCAAGGTATGTAATACCAACAGTAATACCCAATAAACTTTTACTTTCTAAATATTACCTAAAATTTATTTGGTTATAAATTTTATGAGCCTACAATCAATTATTATAAGTCTAAATTTCATGTTCAAAATGTATCAGTAATAGGTCTCCTGTTTGGTGCAAGGGGGACATTATTCAAAAATTACATAAATATAAGGAAAAAATTTGGATTATGTAAGTCATTAGATTAACAAATTGTTTCAAAAATTTTAAAATTGTCTGTACATTTTCCGAAATCATTTGTACAATCATCTATCAGAAATCATCTAGACAATCTATCAGATAAGTTGATCTGTTTATTAGTGAATTTTCTTTTAAAAAATTCACTAATGAAATCCCGACTTTTGAATTTTGAAAAAATTTCTTCAAATGAGCGCTATTTAGGACCCCTGGAACCCAAATCCTAGGTCGGTTTTAGAATTTATATGTTTATATATATATATATATATATATATATATATATATATATATATATATATATATATATATATATATATATATATATATATATATATATATATACCGATTTTGATAAAACTTGGTGAGTACCTTCCTTTCGCAAGTGGCTTGGATAAGTTCGTTAGCCAGGAAAATCCGCTGAGGTTTTTCCGGAAAATTTTGTGTTTTCTTTCGAAAAAAATGTATATCTCCGGAATTAACAAAGTAAGGGCAACCAAATTCAGTACGGTTCATATCATTATAGGTAAGTTATCTACTAAAATTTAGTTCTGTAGGTTAAAGGACAAAAAAGTTACAGGCATTTAAAGAAAAATAAATTTGGGTTTTCCTCAAAACGTCAAAGTCGCGATTTAAAACGTCAAAATTGGTAATATTTAGGCAATGAACCTGAAACTAATATGAGCTATGGAAGGAAAATGTCTCAAGAAGAATGTTTTACAAAGCCTGAAGTCTTAGTTTCAATCGTCATTGTCCTTCATTTAACTAAAATATTCCCAGAAAATTCATTTCAAATAGACCCTTTCTCTGATACTGTGGCAGTAGTGTTGGCTATAGAGTTTATTGGTCAATGGTATATCATTTTTGTCGAATTTTCGTAAAAAATCTTTAAAGCTCAATATATCCGTTATTATGCAAGATACGAAAAAAAATTGTCTACATTAATTATAGGGTGTCTTGAGCTACATCTTAAAAAAATATTTCTACAATTACAGGCTGGCCCATAAGTCGTTGTGTTATTTTGTAGGGAATTTTCTTTAAAAAATTCACTAATGGGGAGATCCGTGTTTGTTTATATATATATATATATATATATATATATATATATATATATATATATATATATATATATATATATATCTCGCACCGATAACTCAAAAAATAATACACCGATCTTGATCAAATTTGGTGAGTACATTCCTTTTGCAAGTGGCTTGGATAAGTTCGTTAGCCAGGAAAATCGGACCAGGTTTTCCCAGAAAATTTTGTGTTTTCTTTCTAAAAAAAATTCATATATCCGGAAATAACAAAGTGAAGGCAACCAAATTTGGTACGCTTATTTGTATTATAAAGAGTGAACCATGCACCAAAATTTAGGTCTCTAAGTTTATGGACAACAAAGTTACGGGCAGCTAAATAAACAAATTTTGGAGTTTTCCTGAAAAAGTCAAACTCGCAATTTAAAACGTCAAAATTGGCAATGTTTAGGCAAAGAACGTGAAACAAATACGGATTGTGAAAAGAAAATGTTGCAAGAAGAGTGTTCTGCGAACCCTTAAGTTTCAGATTCAACCGTCATTGCCCTTCATTTTACTAAAATATTTACAGAAAATTCATTTCAAATAGACCCTTTCTCTGATGCTTTGGCTGTCGGTTTAGTTAAGTTGATGCTTTCATTGTATGTTTGGTGAAGTTTATGGTTTAACGGTCTATAATTTTTAGGAAGTTTCTCCAAAGCACACTTACATATACAATGAGTCAAATATTAACAACGAGATAGTAGAGCAAACCATATCATATGATACATCATTGTAATCAGAAAAAAAGCTGTTTCCGAAAATGTAAAAATTTAACAGGGCACCCATAAGAAAAAAAAGTTCTGTGGTGTGTGCCACACTGAAACAATTCACATTTTTAGGTTCCTTGTTCTAAAGTGTCCTAATAATGTGTTTGTTGCAAATATCTAGCTTCAATAGTCTCCGAGAAAATTAGAACATACGAAAATCTAAAATTTGGTTTTTTTAAATTTTTTTTTAAATTTATTTCGAAACCCATAAAAGATATCTCAGTTTTCTTTTTTAAAAAATGATCACTTCCCCATGTGAGCCTCGAAAATCAAGCACCTGTATATATATAAACACAGATCTCCTTATTAGTGAAAACTAAACAGAAAACTCATTTTTCACGAACAACCATATAATATAAGTGGTCAAAAATGGCCGAAAAAAAAAACAATTCATAAAACACGATTGACATTGCAGGCTTTCATTTGACAAAGAAGCAAGCGTTGCCAAAGCAAAAAAGCTGATACAACTTTATGCAGATGAAGGCATTGACAAGGAACGTGTTCTGATTAAGCTAGCCTCCACTTGGGAAGGAATTCAAGCTGCAAAGTGAGTAACTACTTAAGTCTTACACAAGTTTGTTAATTTAGTCTTTAATGTTCTTTTTTTTAATTTCTTAACATCCGATTTTCAACTTAACATTTATAATCAATTTTTTATGTGAATTTTATATTGTAGAGAGCTGGAACAAAAACACGGCATACACTGCAATCTCACTCTCCTATTCAGTTTCTGCCAGGCAGTAGCTTGCGCTGATGCTGGCGTGACCTTAATATCTCCGTTTGTTGGTCGTATTCTGGACTGGTATGTCGCCAATACTGATACGAAATCATTCAAAGGTGATGAAGATCCTGGAGTGTTGTCAGTCACCAAAATATATAATTATTACAAGAAGTTTGGTTACAAAACTGTTGTCATGGGAGCATCATTCCGAAATATTGGTAAGAGGCAACTATGAAAACATTAAATACAGTACCATGCAAATTAATTGGAACAACCAGTATTTTGCTTCTAAACGTGCTTTATTGAACATACACATACGAAAAATCAGTCCTGGTAGCATACAGTATTAATAATAATAATTTTTATTGGCCACCTTAGGTACAAGCAGTACATGTAACAGATCATATATATATATATATATATATATATATATATATATATATATATATATATATATATATGTTGTATTGATATTTAGCAATATCAAACTAAATTTATCAGCTACTTACAAAATACTTACTTAAGGTGCAGGTGTTTCCATATATCCAAGGAAGCCAAACTGTAGTACAGTTTTGCATCATTTGTCAAATAGGCATGTCCGAATAAGGATCTGCATTATTAACAGCATGTCAATCTAAAATTACAAAATTCTAAAATTAATAAATGAACTAAGATATAAATTCAAAAAGGTAATCCTCAAGTAATAAACAGAGCAAATAACTCGTAGATTAACCATAAGCACAGTGAAAATGTACTGAAACAGATAAACACTCCAATCTAATCAAATTTAAAAGACTGGATTAAGCTACAATGAGACAGGTTAAGTAGGTTAAGATGTTTTTGTTGATGTTTGCGAAGTAAGATTAAGAGATGTCAGTTAAAGGAAAGTGGGAATCAGCGAATTTGACATTGACATTGAATGCAAATCTATTCTGAAGTTCGACGTGTACATAGACAAAACCAACATGTCTATGATCAGGACAAATGACAGACAACAAATATAAATAGTTTGCTTTGGTTTCAATAATCTGAAATGACAGAAATAATAATTGAATCGCTCTCTTCAAATTGGGTCGTCGTAAGAAGAGGATGCTAGAGCAGTTCAGCAAAGAAATTAAATGAAAATAAGTATTTTCATCGACAAAGTATAGTTTTAAATGTGTGGAAAGTATAAAGTAATACATAGTGTACCTTTTGAGGAGAAAGGTAGTTTAAAAATCAGTGCTATACGAATATAAAATATGCAAATAATTGTCGACGCAAAGGACGCCGAATTTTCAAATCAGAAGCTTACAAGATGGCTGCATAGCAACCAGCCATTTTAACCAGAGAATCAGCGGTTGTCAAGCAAAGCATTTAGAAGTTTTAAGGTACAGAATTCTACATTTCCTAGACAGGCCTGTAATGTCATTTCATTTCAAATTCTTGAAAGAGTAAATCTAAATAATAAATTCAAACACAATATGTGAATGATAATTGGTACCAATAAATGTACATTAACCTTTAATTTTGATAATAATATAAATAAGAAATTCATTCATATTTTTAAATTCATCAGTTTTGAAAAAGCGCTTTTGTAATTTACTGAATAAGTAGGGGTGTTATATTTTTGTCATATGATTTGTTAAAATTTTATCCATACAAATTTTTAAGAATTAAATCAACATACATAGAATTGAAAGCAGTGTTATTATTTGAGGAAGTTTAAAACATATATTTGGTTAAATTATCTACAAGAAAATGAATTCACTACATACCCTAGAAGTATGGAGTCAGTAGCTGGGCAGATTTAAAAACAATAATATAAAAGAATTAAAAGATTATCAATATAATTAGCACCCAATATAAATAAGCATATATATATATATATATATATATATATATATATATATATATATATATATATATATATATATATATATATATATATATATATATATATGAACAAGATATATGTACTTAAAAATTCACAAATATGCCAGCAAAGAAAATATGAAACCCACAAACAATTCCCAGAGTAAACAAAGCAAAAAAGAAACAAACAAAACGAACAAAATGGACAGTCAACGCCAAATGATGAACCCCACAAATAATGAACCTCGAATCACTGACTAGCAAAATCTAGGAAATCTTCGTGGCTGTAAAATGCTTTCTCAACTAAAAATCGTTTAACTTCCCTCTTAAATGTATCAAAATTTCTTATTTTCCTATACTCAGCTGGTAAAGCATGGAAATACACAATACAGTTATAATAGGGGCTATGTTTATATTTTGTTGTTCTGTGAAGCGGTATTCTTAATGAATCCTGGTGACGTGTCTCATAAACATGATAAGAGGAGTTACAGGTAAACAGTTCCAAATTATTCCTTGCAAAATAGACACGTTTTAATATGTAAATACATGGAACCGTAAGCAGGCTGTGATCTCGAAATACATTTCTACATGTTTCTGTTGGCCTTAGATTAAACATTAATCTCAGTAATCGCTTTTGAGATACCAAAACTCTGTCCACAGTCACCGCCCTACCCCAGAATAGAATACTGTAACTTAGGTGAGGGTATGCCAAGGAGTAATACATGTTTGCTATGCTTTTTAAGTTAACAGTGTTTTTCATCTGTAGTATTGCAAAATATGCTTTATTCAGGTTCTTGCAAACTGTATCAATTTGATTCTGCCATGACAGACTGGCATCTAAATGTACACCTAAATATTTGGTTTTAATATTGAATGTGTCCTCCTTTTGCATTGATAAAACCTTCCACTTTTGTAGTAGGCATAGAATTTAGCAGGTTTTGACAGCTTCCTTTTAATTCATCATCGTGAAACCAGACTCGAATAACTGCAGAGATTATTCTTGTTTTCGTTGCACAATCCATCTTGGTGAGCCGTTTTTTGTGCCGGTATTTCTTCGCCCAAGCTAGGTGCTTTTTCATCATGACATTGGTTGCAAGCTGCTTCTTAATTGTCTCTCATGCCCTGCTACCAGACTCAAGAAGCTGTTGTCGCACTGTAGTCACGTCAATATTGATTCCAGATTAATGAAGTTTCCTTTTTAAGTCAACTGCACTCGTGTGTGGATATACTTTGACCTTGCGACTTAAAATTTGATCATCCTTGATGGTGGTTTTCCTCTTCCGACCACATTTTCCCTTCCATTTGATGTCCACCGCTGGCGTTGTTTATTTCTGGTTGACAGTCCTGCTGACATATGCTAGGCCAACTCCCAACGGTCTCGATATCTGCCGGTACGTCATGGTATAGTGTTCAGCAAATGTGATTATCTGCGCTTTCTTGGGGTGATATCCATGATTAAAAAGTCACTTAATTTGCGCAGTCCAAACAAAATAAAATGGTCTTGTCGAAATAGGTTAGGTTAGGTTAGGTTAGTTTGTGAGTGGTCCATATCGGTCCCTCCACCGCGACCATAAGGTCTATTGTGGCTCACGCCTAATGTCTATATTTCGCCCAACAAATCCAGCCTCCTACAAAGGTCGATAACCTTTGCGGGCGAAAGTTGATCCAGATCCTCTGGAGCAAGCTTTACCTTGCCAAAGAGCAGGTGTCTAGTCCTATCCGCTGCCGGACAGGAACACAGCACGTGCTCTGCTGTTTCGTCATCCTCCATACACAGCCGGCACTCGGTCTCCTGACCGATCCCAATACGGTGCATGTGATGCCGCAAGCGACAGTGTCCTGTATACAGGCCGACTAGAGTACTCAGTTGTTGTCTGTTCAACTCTAGAAGTTTCTTAGCCCTTGACTCAGACAGGCCATTTATGAAGGCCTTAGAGTGAGCTAATCCTGGAAGATTTTGCCAATATTGAATTGTCCTTCTATCTGTCCAGGTCTTTAAGGTGCGTTTTGCTGTGCAAGATGTTATTCCCAGCACCGGTTCTGGTCAGACAAAGTCACACTGGGCACCACTCCTGGCAAGCGCGTCTGCCGCAACGTTGCCATCATGGTCCGAGTGACTCGGTATCCAGACCAGCGACACCTCATTACAGCTGCCCAATTCGTTAAGGGCAGATTTACAACTCCATACCGTCTTTGAATTGCAACGGTAGGAACCAAGAGCCTTTATTGCAGCTTGGCTATCTGCAAATATCTTTATCGATTTGTTTGTGCATAGGTCTTTTAAGCTTTCCTTTGCACACATCTCGATGGCATAAACTTCTGCCTGGTGTATGGTTGCGTACTTGCCGAGGCTAGCTGATAGTCTAGCATCGGTGCTGCCCCCATATGCGCCGGCTCCTACTCCCATATTGGTTTTGGAGCCGTCAGAGTACCAGCAGAGGTCCGCTCTCAACAGGGTCGATTGGTTCCGGTCCCTGTCCTCCCTTTCCGGGAGGACGGTCTTGAAAGACAGATCTCTGCTGATTTTTGTAGGCATCAAGTCCGAGACCATTCCCAGAATCCTGTGACAATCACTGTCATCAAGGAGTCCGGACCCCCTCAGACTGACTTCCCTCGGCATGTTATCTGCCGTTTGTTTTAGTCTGTACGTTGTCCACCTCGCCACCCTCTCCAACCATATGTGAAGTGGGGGAATATTGAGGAGGACCTCCAGAGCGACTGATGGTGCGGTGCTTATCGCTCCCGTTATCATCAGACATGCTTGTCTCTGTAGATGAGCCAGTTTGGCCCTCGCGGTACCACGTAGCACCTTAGGCCACCAAACTATGGCTCCATATGTTATCATAGGTCTGATAACCACTACATAGAGCCAGTACATCTGTTGGGGTTTGTTCCCCAGTTGTTCCCACAGATTCTCCGGCAGGTCCACAGGGACATCTTAGCCCTGCGGATAACATTTTCTAACTGTCTGTCCCAGTTGAGCTTCTTATCTAGGATAACTCCCAGATATTTTGCTTGGTCCGAAAATGGAATGTTTTCCCCCATAAGATTAGGTGGTTTTAATTTGTCCAACCTTCTTCTTCTGGTGAACGGGACAATGATCGTTTTGCGAGGGTTCACAGACATCTGTTCCCTACGGCACCAATCATTGACTACATTTAGTGCTTCTTGAAGAGTACTAGACAGTTCCTCCTCAGATTTGCCTCTAACCATTATGACAAGATCATCCGCATACGCCTGGACCTCAACCTCCCAGAGTCCGAGGATAGCCAGCAGGTCGTCCACAAAGAGGGACCACAACAGAGGGGATAGAACGCCCCCCTGAGGACACCCTCTCGCAGCCCTAACGCTGACCACCTCTCCCCGTAATGAGGTAACAATGGTCCGATTGTGCAGCATGTTTCCGATCCAGCCACAGATGGTAGGTTCCACCCCCCTAGCGATAGTGGCCTCGTAGAGGGAGATCGGTAATGCATTATTAAATGCTCCTTCTATGTCGAGAAATGCCGCCACCACAACCTCTCCATTTTCCAGAGAGTGTGTGATCTTCTCGACGAGGTTATTGAGCGCTAACTCAGTTGATTTGCCAGTTTGATAGGCATACTGGTGGGTATTTAGGGGGTTCTTGGGTAAGATGTTCCCCCTAATGTGTCCGTCCAGTATTTTTTCCAATCCCTTCAGGAGGAATGATGTAATACTGAGAGGTCTCAGTGAAGTAGGTAGGAGGTCATTACGTCCCAATTTGGGAATGTAAACCCCCCTAACCACCGTCCAGCTGGAAGGAATATAGTTCCAGGCCAGACTGGCTCTGAACAGCCTGATAAGGAAGGGTAGGAGAATCTCCAGTCCCTTTTGTAGTAGGACCGGTACCACCCCATCCTCCCCTGGCGACTTGAATGGCTGGAAATGATTCACAGCACACTCCACTGCCGAGGCTGTAACTATTCTCCGAGCAACTAGCCAGTCCTCCCTTTGGGGGCGTTTAGATCGTCCCTCAGCTGGTAGGACCTCACCGTTGCTCAGGATCAGACAATCTGGGAAGTGTGTGTGTGCTAAGAGCTCTAACGTTTCTTTCCGAGATTCAGTAAAGGAACCATCTGGTCGTTTTATCGATCCCAGTTCCTGTACACGGTCGCGTGAGAGAATCCTGTGGATTCTGGCGCTGCTGGGCACACTATTAATGTCCCCGCAGAACCTCCTCCAGGACTCCCTCTTAGCGTTCCTGATCTCTTTATTATAATGCGTTAGAGCAGTTTTATATTGCTCCCAGTTGCCTGTAATCTTAGCACGATTGAAGAGACGTCTAACTTCTCTTCGTAGTTTATCGAGGTTATTATTCCACCAAGTAGACCCCCGACTGTCTCTCTTTGACCTCAGTGGACAGTTTTCGTGATAGGCAGAGACCACAGCTTCCCTAACCTGTTCGGCCGCAATCTCGATCTCATCACGATCCCTCACTGTGGGGATTGCGGACCCAAGTCTGCCGGCGAGGGACTGTTTGTATCCCTCCCAATCCGTCCTCCTCGGGTCCCGATACTCTAACACAGGTCTAGGGCCTGTTTCAATTTCAAATAGGATATGGGCATGGTCTGAACATGAGGGTTCAGACGACACCCTCCATTTGAGGATTTTTGAGCTCAAAAGCCTTGAGCTGATCGTAAGATCTAAAACCTCTCTCCGGTTAGCTGTAAGAAAGGTGGGTTCCGAGCCTATGTTGTTGACAACCAGCTCCTCCCCTAAAATGTATTCAAATAATGATTCACCTCGTCTGTTAGTGTCCGTGCTCCCCCAAGCCAAGTGATGGGAGTTCGCATCACACCCCATTACGAGGTGATAATTGTTCCTCTTGCAGTAGGCGATCAATTTCCGCACTTCTGCTGGAGGTGGTTGTTCTGCATCTCTGTCTCCAGGGAAATAGGCCGAACAGGCCACTACTTCCAGCCTGGTCCCCCCGGATGTGATCACGAGATGGATGGATGCCATGTCCTTGGTGCAGTACTCTGAAAGTGTAAAATACTGCAAGTTGTTTCTGATCCAGATACAGGCTCTGGGTTTAGTACCAGAGCCCACCTCTACTATCTTACCAGAAGTGTTGCCCAGCCCTTTAGTTCGTTCCGAATTAGCGGTCCAGGGCTCTTGGAGAAGAGCAATATCTATTTGCTCTTCCTTTAATTTCATGCTAAGGAGGTATGTCGCAGCCTTAGCATGGTGCAGATTAGCTTGAATGCACCTTAAGTTGGTGGGCATTGGGGTAGGAATATAGGAGTGTATAGAGGATAAAGGAGTAGGTTAAGGAGCTTAAAGGAAAAGGGAATTATGGTGCAGGTTCCTCCTCCTTTTTAGGAGCTCGATAACCAAGCTTCCTATAGGAGGGTCTACCTTTGGTAGTCGTCCTAGGGGTGGACTTTCCTTTCCCCTGTTTTTTCCCTCTGGAGGTTCCAGTGGAAGGTTGAATCCTGCCACCTCCTCTATTGGGTCTGTGTAAGTCGTGTCCATGTTTGGTCCCACGAGCAGCAAGGGAAAATAGACCTCCATGGAAGAGCCCCGCATCCCATGAATAGGCATTTACACAGGGAGGTCGCCCGGTTTCCCTGGGGAGGGTTAACGTTAGCGACAGAATTACCAACCTGCCAATGCTCGGCCATATCGGCCAGAAGCATCATCGCCTCGGCACCAACCCGCCAACGACCTTGCGATGTGGGTTTTTTATAGAGGACTCTCCTCGCAATGCCGGCCAATTAAGGCAAGCATTCCCGGCCCTCCTAAGACATGACTAGGAAGGTTACGGTTTGGTTAGTTCATTTAGTTCACGTCTAATAGTAGACGCTATCCAGGGTGCACCACGTGGAGGCGAACTAACTTTACACCCCTTGTCGAAATAACAATAGATTTACAACTGAAGCACCAACATAACCTAGAATGCTTCCATTTGACACTTGACATGTGTTCAAATAACTGACAGGTGCAAAAAACAATGCCATAATAAAAAGTACCCAGGTAATTGTCAAGAACACAAAAAAATGTTAAAATGTGTTGCTTGTTTCAATTAATTCGCCATAGAGAAACTATTTATTTATTTATTTATTTATTTATATATTTACAGGAACGCTTCATTTTATAGTACACCATAAATTCAAATACAATATAACACTATATTACAATCATTATCGCAAACAGTGGTTGCGTTCACCAGATCCCAAAGTTGTTAGCTAACTATTTCTGTTTCGTCCATTGAATGCATGCATTGACAGCTAACCTGTTGGCTAACGGTCGCCTTTTTTTCCAACGCAGATCACAGGTGTTCATTTGGTTTAGTGTTGTGTTAAGGAGGAAATGTGTGGCTATCTACTGCCAAGCAGAAAGACATCTGCAACCGTTTCTGGGTGGAAATTTAAATTGTCACACTCCCATGGCACACTGTACCCCACTTTCTCCCACATTATAATAATTTATCTGCAATTAAACTATGTACAGGACCTGTTCCTTTTAGTTAGTGCAGCTTCTGCTACTTTTGTTTTTTGGAGATAGAAATAAACTTTCCAGATAGAAGTTGTAAAACTTTTCACAAGCTGTGAGAATTTGCGTTTGGAAAAACCAAATTAACATCGCAAAATCTGAAAAATTACCTAACCTCACTTTTTTAAAATAGAACACTGTCTATGTGATTGCTTAGAATTGAAGTCCATTTTCTTTGAATTTCAAAAATATAATCATAAATAAGATGTTTTAGAAATATTCTGTGTCAAACATATTGCTTTTACAATAATAATTAATCATTACTGAAAAGTAACCTCAGATTGCCATGAGTTGAATAAAATGATTGAGTAATCATACTCTTAGAGGAAACAAATAACAACAGTTGTATAAGTCAAATTTATATACCTACTTCTTTGTATAAATTATTTTATAAAATAATGATGTTTATAGTGAAGAAGAAACGTTTGCAATTTCATATTCACACACTTTATTTAATTACTAGAACAATATTAACAATGCATTCAAAAAACAAACTATGGGTCGGACATTAAACGGCTATGTTTTTCATAATTTTTCAATATATACTCCATTATTACTGATACATTTGTTTAAGTCGTCATCTATTTTATTTATTGCATTAACTAATAAATACGTTTTCTCTTGATTTAAACTATGTATAAAATTAGTAATTTTTAATTTTAGATCATCTATCTTCTTTCTGCATAAACTGTATCAAACATATCTAAAATTGTCAAATCAGGGCTATTGGCAGGCCATTCAATATTCCCATACTTCCCAATCTATAAGTCATCGCGGTATCGAGGAAATTTCGAACCGAATGATACCCCACAAAATTTGAAGTGATTTCCTTTCTTGAAATAATTTCAGTAGTCGCGTGAGGATTCAGAGCCTCATATATGGACGTTTATTGGGTTATATATATATTCCTGCTGTTGTGAATGTCGTTTCGTCATTTCATAAAAAAAATAATTTAAGAAATGGTCATACTGTGCTTTTCGTAGCAGCATTTCATGACAAAATGCTAATCTGCGCATTTTATGATCTTCGGTCAACTTCTGAACAGCTAATATCTTATATGGATGATATCCATACTTGTGCAATGTTCAACTGATTTTCTTTATTGAATTATTAAAAAATCTATTGGCATCGATAATGGAACGCTTAGCATTTTCTGAAGGAAGAAATATAAATTATATTTATATATTTTGTAAATAATAAATAAAATAAATTTCTGACTCTCAGAATATAACAGAATGTTGAGTTCTTCAATCTCATTTCTTGTAATGCTGCATTTTTCCGTTGAACAGTTTTGTGTTCTCTAAAATTATTTTCTGTATAACAGAATGTGCTCGGTGATGGCAAGATCTATTGTGATGCAAGTTGCGGTATAGAATTTGTGCATCAATGGCATTTTTATTATTTTTGTCTGTATTAACCATAATTTAGCACAAAAAATGATTCAGCACAATATTTCGTTTAGTAAATTCGAGGTTGATACCTATTGTTGTTTATTTTCACTAGGTTCCCAGGTTCCCATGATTACTAAGCTGTCTCATTTTAGGCATAGCAATCTTTGGATACTTTGCCATAATGATTTTAGCGATATTTTTTTTTAATTCGCTAATGAGCAGATCTGTGTTTATATATATATATATATATATATATATATATATATATATATATATATATATATATATATATATATATATATATATATATATATATCCGACCGATAACTCAAAAAATAATGGACCAATCTTGATCAAATTTGGTGAGTACCTTCCTTTTGCAAGTGGCTTGGATAAGTTCGTTACCCAGGAAAACCGGACCAGGTTTTCCCGGACAATTTTGTGTTTTCTTTCTAAAAAAATTAATATCTCCGTAAATAACAAAGTAAGGTACGCGTGTTTGTATTATAAAGAGTGAACTCTGTACCAAAATCTAGGTCTCTAGCTTTAAAGACAACGAAGTTATGGGCAGTTAAACAACCAAATTTTGGAGTTTTCCTCAAAACGTCAAACTCGCAATTTTAATCGTCAAAATTGGCAATGTTTAGGCAAAGAATGTGGAACAAATACCGATTGTGAAAAGAACATGTTGCAAGAAGAGTGTTCTGCAAACTCTTAAGTTTCAGATTCAACCGTCATTGCCCTTCATTTTACTAAAATATTTACAAAATATCCATTTCAAATAGACCCTTTCTTTGATGCTTTGGCTGCCAGTTTAGTTAAGTTGGTGCCTTTTTGGATATTTATTTGTAGGTTTAGTGAAGTTTATGGTTTAACGGTCTATAATTTTTTTTAGCTAATTTTCGTAGACCAAATTTCTTAATGCATTTTTTATCGAAATATGATGCGTTTATAAGAAAAAAATCTGGACGCAGTGCGTTTTGGTAGCGAATTTTCGGTAAATTTGCAGATTAGCTCCCGTACGCTGTTCAAAACACTGTTTTCAGAAACCTGCCTAGGGCCCCCCTGGATCCACAAACCCCAAAAATTTCTTGTTCACACTCCCAAAGGAAGTACGGGACCAGGAGTGAGTAGGGGTGTATAATTATTTTTTTTAGCTAATTTTTGTAGGTCAAATTCGTTAATGCATTTTTGTATTTTTTATCGAAATATGATGCGTTTGTAAGAAAAAAACTGGACGCAGAATGTGCGTTTTTCAAAAAACTGTTTTCAGACACCTGCCTAGGGCCCCCCTGAATCCACAAACCTGAAGAAAAATTTCTTGTTTACACCCCCCAAGGAAGTTACGGGACCAGGAGTGAGTAGGGGTGCATAATTTTTTTAAGCTAAATTTCGTAGAACAAATTCGTTAATGCATTTTTGCATTTTTTGTCGAAATATGATGCGTTTGTAAGAAAAAAATTTGGATGCAGTAAGTGCGTTTTGGTAGCGAATTTTCTGTAAATTTGCAGTTTATCTCCCGAACCCTTTTCAAAAAACTGTTTTCAGAAACCTGCCTAGAATTCCCCCCCTCCTGGATCCACAAACCCCAAGAAAAATTTCTTGTTCACACTCTCCAAGGAAGTTACGGGACCAGGAGTGAGTAGGGGTGTATATTTTTTTTTTAGCTAATTTTCGTAGAACAAATTCGTTAATGCATTTTTATCGAAATATGAGGCGTTTGTAAGAAAAAATCTGGACGCAGTAAGTGTGTTTTGGTAGAGAATTTTCGGTAAATTTGCAGTTTAGCTCCCGAACGTTTTTAAAAAACTGTTTTCAGAAACGTGCCCCCCCCCCCCCCCCCCCCCGCTGGATCCACAAACCCCCACAAAAAAAAATCTTGTTCACACTCCCCAAGGAAGTTACGGGACCAGGAGTGAATAGGGGTGCTGGGCGGGGTAGGTAGTAAAAAGGAAATATGAGCAGAAAATTCGAATAAAGCAGGCTTGAAAGCTGTCTTTTTCACATCTTGAAGCCATATCCCCCTTAAAACCTGCCTACCCCGCACAGCACCCTTATTCCCTCCCAGTCCCATAACTTCCTTGGGGGGTGTGAACAAGAAATTTTTCTTGCGGTTTGTGCATCCAGGTGGGGTCCTAGTAATGTATCTGAAAACAATTTGTTGAAAAGCGTTCGAGAGCTAATCTGCAAATTTACCGAATTTTCATTAAACGCTTCAAAATTCAATAACTCAATTTGCTATTAACGTAAGCTTTGTTGGTTAGAAAACCAACATTTAAGTTTATTTTCGGGAAATGCTTGTATATTTTCAAACCATAAGTAATTTTGATAAAATATAGTACATTGTTTCTACCACATAGGCTATACCGATAATAAGATTGATGCCTGCTCGCATTTTCTATTAAAAACATGTTTATGGAAATTCACTTCCATAACACATTTGCTGCATCTAGACTTTTGAAAAATGTTTATATATTTTCAAACAATAAATTTATTTTGATGAAATATGGTACATTGTTTCTACTATACAGGCAACCAAGTTTGATGCCTGCTTTCATCAAAGAAAGATATTTGCTATTAAAAATATTTTAAAGAAAATTCTCTACCATAACACACTTGCTGCGTCCAGAGATTTTTCCCATACTCAGCTGGTAAAGCATTGAATGACGCAATACAATTATAATAGGGGCTATGTTTATATATTTTTTGTTCTGTGAAGCGGTATTCTCAATGAATCCTGGTGATGCGCCTCATAATCATGATAGGAGGAGTTGCAGGTAAACTTTGGATACTTTGCCATAATGATTAATTATTACTGTAGAATCAATATGTTTGACACAGAATATTTCTAAAACGGCTCATTTAAATATCACTATCATTATATGTTTGAAATCGTAAGAAAATGGACTTCAATTCTAAGCAATTGCATATAGAGTGTTCCAGTTGAAAAAAGTGATAGTAGATAATTTTTACTGTTTTGCGATATTAATTTGGTTTTTCCAAAAAAAAAATAAATTATTACGGCATGTGAAAAGTTCTACAACTTTCATTTGGAAAGTTCATAAGTAAAACACAACAATAGTCTTTATTTGGTGGATTAAATATAACAGGATGAAAATATCAGATTGTCATTAATTGCTATGACACATATATTATCAAAAGCTTGATTCAATTATGCATTGGTATCGACAATAAATCCGCGGCTATGATTGTCAATCGAGCTTTAAAATAACTTGTATATTGAAAATTGTTACTTTTGTGATCTGGGACCTCTAAAACCGATCTCCAAGATGCATTTAAATTTAAAGAATTAGTTTTAATAATATATGTTACTAATAGTGTACAATTCTTATGAAAATTCACTACTATAATGAACTTTCTGCGTGCCGATTTTTTTATTTATTGTATTCACTGTTAACAACCAACTTATTCTCTTCAAAACTCCAATCTTTTTGGCTACTTGGTTGCATACGTACTAAACTTTCTTATTAAATTTAAGTTTATCATCTACAATAACTCACAGGTATTTGCATAGCCCATCAAGCTTGTTGACATTATCACAAACTAGGTGCATAATAATGTGGCTAATATCTGCAAAATAAAGATATTATTATTTTATAAATCGTCGGTCCATTACTGTTTAATATTTTTATTGACCCAGTTAAACATGTTTTACATGTTCCTTTTTAATGTATGCAGACGATATTAAGATTTCCGCAAATATTTCGAGTGTTGATGACTGTTTGCGGCTCCAGAACTGTCTTCAGATCCTTGATGAATGGTGTTGTCGGAGTGGTCTTTCTATGAATGTTTCCAAGTGTTGTGTGATGTCCTTTACTCGAAATAAGCACGCAATCACTTTCCGGTACAATATAAGAGGGCTTCCACTTGACCGCCCTGGGACAGTTAAGGACCTTGGAATTGTTTTTGATGGTACTCTATCTTTTAAACCACACTATGAGCAGACTGTCAGTTCTGCTTACAAAACTCTCTGATAAGAAACAGCAAAAATTTCTCACAGACTGACACCCTCCTCCTGCTCTTTAGCTGTTTGGTTAGGTCCCGACTTGAATATGACTCAGTTGTGTGGGCTCCTACTTATGAGATACATGTGGCAAGCCTGGAATCAGTGCAAAAGAAATTTCTAAAATTTCTTAGCTTTCGTGAGGATGGTCGATATCCGTCTATTGGTTTTCCTCAGGAAAGTTTACTTCTTCGCTTTAGTCTGCAGAGTCTGTCAATGCGCAGGCAGTGCAGTTTCATTATATTTTTATATAAACTGGTTAATTCTGTGTTCGACTGCCCTAGTCTGCTTCAGCAACTTAATTTCAATGTGCCTCGTATTGCAGCACGTTTTCCAGGCACATTCTATCTCCCGACTGCTTGTGCACGATTGCTGTGATCGTCTCCAATTTACCAGATGTGCAATGATTACTCTGTACTGCAAGACCGCCTAGATATCTTCTCATGTAACATATCAGAGTTAAAAATGTTTTTCAAAGCGATCTAATTTGTGACTCTTTTTTTTTGTATTGTTAGCTTGATTATTGTTAGTTATTATGTTTTGTGTACTGGCCCATCCTTAATTTGGCTTTTAAGCTGTTGGATGGTGTATGAATAAATAAATAAATAAAATAAATGCGATGTGTGTTTTTAAAGTAGGTAAGTACCGTTTTGCAATTCCGGCACCGCGACCAGTGTTATGGCTTTCCACACATGCACGCTGTGTACCTACATCTGTTGACAAGCCACAGAAGCTATTACCGAAAGATTCGACTGTGTTTATGTTTGTTTGTCACTATTTAAAATGCCTCCGCTGATCGACGACTGTGTAATACGCGCTGTGATTCATTTTCTTAATATTAAAGCCATTAAACTGGCCAACATTCATCTTCAGATCAGTGAAATGTATGGAGAAAACATTGAGTGATGAAATGGTATGGAAATGGGCTAGGTCTTTTAAAGATTGCCGAACGAATGGGAACGAAGCGGGCGACCATATGTGATTTCTGAAGATTTGGTTCAGAAAGTTGACAAAGAGTGAAAGAGAACAGACGCTTTATTATTTCGTCGTTATCTGATAAGTTTCCTCAAGTTTCCAGAAGTGTTATGTATGAAGTTGTGACCAAATGCTTAAATTATCACAAGTTATGCTCACACGGGGTACCGAAAAGTGTAACTGAGGTGCATAAAACCAAATGTGTAGCCAGTGCATTGACTTTCCTTGAGCAGTACATTGAGGAGGGTCGTGATTTTTTAAGCAAAATTGTCACAGGCGACGAAACCTGGGTGGCTTACTTTACACCGGAATCGAAGCAGCAATCCTTGGAATGGCCACATTCAATATCACCCAAGAAAGTGAAGTTCAAGCAAACAATTTCAGGCTGGAAAATCTTTTGTGCTGTGTTTTGGGACAGAAAGGGGATGTTGCCTGTGGGTTTTTTGCTTCGTGGTGACACAATAACTTCTAACGTATTGTAAGACCTTAAAAAAACTAGTCCGTTCAATGCAAAACAAAAGGCGAGGCATTTATTTATTGAATACATGCCCAACAGGATAATCCCATTAATAGGGCACCATACACAAAGAACAATATGTAATAATATGAACAAAAAATACTTCTAAAAAAAAAACTAAACTAAATTAAACTAAACTACAAAACTAAAATGCTGTGAAAAACATCACAAGGCAGAAATTCCACAAAACAGTACATATAATGGTTCTAATAACCGACAAAGTAAGACATAGCCACCCTACGAATAACCGCAGCCTTATCCGAATAGAAGTCGCACAAGTTTGCAATGTTATTAAAGTCAGAGCTCATTGTGTAAACATGTGATTTCATATACAAGTTAGTCCTTGGTATTGGAGGCTTAAACACTCTCACCACTCTAGATGTAGCCCCTGGAACTGAGAAATTTAATTGCATCAATAAGTCTGGACAATCAACTTTACCATGAAACAAGTTATGCAGGAACATCACAGATGCAACTTTTCTACGGGAATACAAACTGGGTATGCCAGCTTGCATCAGCAATTGGCCATGGTCACATCCTCTCTGTGGGTAGGTACCAGATGCCCTATATACAAGGTGTTTTAAAAACTTACGCTGAACATCTTCCAGAGCACCAATCTGAACACTATAAAAGGGATCAAAAACCAAGCTACAATATTCAAGCCTCGATCGAATGTAGGCAAAATAGAGCATTTTCAAGCTATCCAAATTGGAAAATGATCTGCTATTACGCACAATGAAACTCATCAACTTACAGGATGCTGTAATTGTTTGAATATGTCCACTGAAACTTAAATGTTCATCATATACAATGTCAAGATCCCTGTGCGTTTCAGTCCTGGCCAATGGTATACCACCAACTTTGTAGGGAAAAGCTATACGGCTGGTTTTTCTAGTGTATGTCATCACTTTGCACTTCGAGACATTTAATTCAAGTCTGTTCTCAACACACCACAGCTGGAAGTTGTCAAGGTCCACCTGGAGTCTTGAACAGTCACCAATATCGTGAACACTGGAGTATAACTTGAGATCATCAGCAAATAATAGATGATTACCAGAAATTACAGAGCTTATGTCGTTGATAAATAACAAAAAGAGGAGTGTGCCAAGATTGGAACGCCGGAGCTAGCAGTGAAGGGTTCAGACTTAAATCCATTATAAAAAACATATTGCACACGGTTAGTCAAGTAGGATCTAAAGAATGCCATCAGCCGTCCATCAAGCCCCGCCAAATGCAGCTTGTGCAGAAGTGTTGAGTGGTCAACACGATCGAACGCTTTGGAAAAGTCTGTATAAAGGAAATCCACCTGACCCCGTCCATCCAAAGCTTCACTTACATACTGTGTGAACAGGGATAAATTCGTCAGTGTTGAGCGCCCCTCCATAAACCCATGCTGGTATTGTGACAAGCGACACTTCACGGCAGGATAAATACGAGCATACACAACTGTCTCAAAAATGTTAGCAAAATTACATAGGATAGCTATAGGCCTGTAGTTGCTGACCCTCGAACGGTCCCCAGACTTAAAAACAGGACAGATCCGAGCAACCTTCCAAACCACAGGGAAGCAATGTGTGTGCAGCGACAAGTAAAATAGGGTTCTAAGGGGTTTGAGAACAGCATGCGCACAGTCCTTAATCAAGAAGGATGGCACCAAATCTGGTCCAGCAGTAAACTTGTTCTTGAGCTTCCTGATGGCTTTAAGAATTTCCTAATCACCAATCACTGTCACACTGACTGCCATATGCGATAGTCCAGAGGTATCCACCGGTTCAGTGATGTATTGAGGACGGTACACACGTTTAAAATAGTTTCCAAAACAGTTAACAATTGTTTGGGGCTTATTATAAACCATGCCATTTTCGTCAGACACAGTACTTGGAATGTTACTTGCTCGCCTCCTTTCCTGTATGTGAGACCAAAATCTAGAGGGACTCTTCAGTTCCATGGACATACTCACAGCATATGCCTCACGTAGCTTGTTTTTAACTATAGATCTAAGAAGACTATACTTTGCATGATCACTATAATGTTTATGCCTCCTATATCTTGCATAGCACCTCTCCTTATTTTTTATATCATTTTAGTGAATTTTCGTAGAAAAAATTCACTAATGGGGAGATCCCGACTTTGGAATTTTGAAAAAATTTTTGCAAATGAGCGCGAACTAGGACCCCTAGAACCCATATCCGGGGTCAGTTTCAATTTTTATATGTTATATATATATATATATATATATTATATATATATATATATATATATATATATATATATATATATATATATATATATATATATATATATATATATATATATATATATATATATATATATATTTATATATATATATATGTATCACACCGATAACTCAAAAAATAATCGGCCGATTTTGATAAAATTTGGCATGTACCTTTCTTTTGTTAATAGCTTGGATAAGTTCGTTAGTCAGGAAAATCGGACGAGGTTTTCCGGGAAAATTTTGAGTTTTCATTCGAAAAAAATTCATATCTCAAAAAGTAATAAGCCGATTTTAATAAAATTTGGCACATACCTTCCTTTTGTAAGTGGCTTTGACATGTTTGTTAGTCAGGAAAATCGGACAAGGTTTTCCGGAAAAATTTTAAGTTTTCATTAGAAAAAAATTCATATCTCAAAAAGTAATAAGCCGATTTTAATAAAATTTGGCACATACCTTACTTTTGCAAATGGCTTTGACATGTTTGTTAGTCAAGAAAATCGGACGAGGTTTTCTGGGAAAATTTTGAGTTTTCATTTGAAAAAAATTCATATCTCAAAAAGTAATAAGCCGATTTTAATAAAATTTGGCATGTACCTTCCTTTTGTAAATGGCTTTGACAAGTTCGTTTTTTAGAAAAATTGGACGAGGTTTTCCAGAAAAATTTTGAGTTTTCATTTGAAAAAATTTTTTATCTTAAAAAATATAAAATCTATGATAACCAAATTTGGTAGGTAGGTTTACGATATAAAAAGTAAACTATACACCAAAATTTAGATTTCTATGTTACAAGAAAAAAAAGTTATAATAAATTAAAATATTTTGTGCCAGATCATTTCTATGAAAATTCACTACCATAACGCACTTGCTGCGTCCCGAGCTTTTTTATTTCATTAGTAAACCAGGGAGGAAATTTTCTAGATGACCTCTTGCACTGAGGAACATGTTGTTCAAAGATACTGTAAAGTCTGCCATAAAAGTAACTACAAGCCTCATCAGCGGTAGTAAAGGACTCCAGTTGAGACCAATCTTCATCAAGTATTGCAGCATACAGTTCAGGGTAATTGGCCTTTCGAAAGTTGTAAGAGGCATGTTGAGTAAGAGGATCGTTTTGCTTCCTGACAATGCCAGTCCACATGCATCTTTTCACTGGGAACAACTTGATTACCCTCCATACAGTGCCGATATTGTGCCCAGTGACTACCGCTTGTTCCTGCATTTGAAGAAGCATCTGTGTGGTAAGTGACATGACAACGATGATGAGGTCAATACGGCTGTGTTACAGTGGTTGTCAAATCAGGCGGCAGACTTCTATGAGGATAAGATTTAAAAGCTGATTTTACTATATGATAAATGCCTCAATATTTGTGGAAATTATGTGGAAAAGTAAATTAAGGTGGAGCCTTTCATGTAAAAATAAAATTGTTAACAAAAGTTTTTTTTTTTTTTTTAAGTTCCAACCGATACTTACTTTAAAAACACACGTCGTATATGTTATTTCAAATTACAGATGTTTTTGATAACTTATGCATGATTATTCACTTTCAGAGGAGATTAAGGCACTCACAGGATGTGATCTTCTGACAATCAGCCCTAAGTTGCTGGCAGAACTGGAAGCTTGCTCAGAAAATCTGCAGAGGAAATTGAGTAAAGAAGCCGCTACCAAGCAGAGTACAGAAAAAATCGACATCAATGAATCTAACTTTCGTTGGATGCTAAATGAAGACCAAATGGCCACAGATAAATTATCTGATGGAATTCGTAAATTTGCTGCCGATTGTATAAAACTAGAGAACACAATCAGAGTTTTATTGAAAAAGTAATATGATGTATGTTATCAAGATTTTTAATAACATTCCCAAATAAATTTTATCGTTTGTTTTTCTGTTTCATTGTTTTCTATACCACATAAAAAAGTCAGATCCTCTTTTAAATTTTGGTTATTTTCCTAATAATTTTGTCTTTCTTTTTCTTAAAATACAGCCCTGCCTAGTTAGAGACCTAACAATCGCAATGGTAGGTGAAACGGGGTAAAAATAATTGGGAATGAATATAATGTACATACATATGTACACATGACTGCAAAAGGATTAAGAAAAAAACTCTGGACGCAGCAAGTGCGTTATGGTAGTGAATTTTTATTAAATGCTTCAAATTTGAATAACTCAGTTTTCTATAAACTTAGAAAGTTTAATTTTGGTATGTAGTGAGGTCTTTCCTAGGGAAAGATATCCACCAAATTTCATTAAAATTACTTTGTAATTTTTTGAGAAAAAATTTTTTCGAAAGAAAATTTAAAATTTGAATAACTCAATTTTCTAGAAAGTTGAATTTTGGTACTTAGTAAGGTCTCTCTCAAGGCAACATATATAACAAATTTTTTTTGAAAGAAAACTCAAAATTTTCCTGAAAAAAAACATCCAAGCCATTAATAAAAGAAAGGCACTTGCCGAGTTTCATTGAAATCGGTTAATAATTTTTTGAGTTATCAGACGGATACATACATATATATATATATATATATATATATATATATATATATATATATATATATATATATAAATTGAAACTGACCCCAGATATGGGTTCAAGGGGTCCTATTTCGCGCTCATTTGAAAAAAATGTTTGCAGTCTCACCATCGATACCTCTCTATTAGTGAATTTTTTAAAATAAAAATTCACTAAAAAAACCGTATTCATTTACGTATGTATTATGTACATGTCTACATTATGTTATGTACTCCTTTTAGTGAATTTTATTTAAAAAATTCACTAACGAGAACCTGACTTTTGAGTTTTGAAAAAATTTATTCAAATGAGTGCTAATTAGGCCCCTTAAAACACATATCCGGAGTCAGTTTCAATATATATATATATATATATATATATATATATATATATATATATATATATATATATATATATATATATATATATATATATATATATATATATATATATATATATATATATATATATATATATGTGTGTGTGTGTGTGTGTGTATCACACCAATAACTCAAAAAATAATAGACCGATCTTGATCAAATTTGGTGACTACCTTCCTTTTGCAAGTGGCTTGGATAAGTTCGTTAGTCAGGAAAATCGGTCCAGGTTTTCCCGGAAGGTTTTGTGTTTTCTTTCGAAAAAAATTCATATCCGGAAATAACAAAGAAAGGGCAACCAAATTTGGTACGCGAGTTTATATCATTATAAGTAAATTACCTACCAAAAGTTAGCTCTTTAAGTTAAAAGATAAAAAAGTTATAGGCATTTAAAGAAAAATTAATTGGGGTTTTCCTCAAAACGTCAAAGTCGCGATTTAAAACGTCAAAATTGGCAACATTTAGGCAAAGAACCTAAAACTAATAGGAGCTATGGAAAGAAAATGTGTGAAGAAGAACGTTTTACAAAGCCTGAAGTCTTAGATTCAACCGTCACTCCTATATTTTACTAAAATATTTTCAGAACATCCATTTCAAATAGACCCTCTTTCTGATGCTTCGGCACTAGTTTCAGCTATAGAGTTTATGGTTTAATAGTCTATATTTTAGCAAATTTTCGTCGAAAAAAATCGTTATTGAGAAGACCGTGACTTATGAATTTTAAAAAGATTTCTTCAAGTGAGCGCGAACTAGAACCCCAAAAACCCATATACAGGGTCAGTTTCAGTTTTTGTCTGTTTACACTATACAGGGTGACGCTTTTATACAGCAACGCTCCATATATCCGTTATTATACAAGATATGAAAAAAAAGTATATACGTTAATTATAGGGTATCTCAAGCTGCATCTTGCAAACCTATTTTGACAATCACAGGGTGGCCCATAACTCGTTGGTGATACACACTTTCTTTTTTTAATAGAACATCCCCTTATTTTATTGCATTTTTGTGTTTTTCAGTGAACTATATAATGCATGTTTGTAAGAAAAAAAATTGGTATCGTTAATCGTTTTTGAGTTATTTCAATTGTTTTGCAAGCTTTTACGTTTTTTGAACATATTTCAAACACATATCACAAATTGTGAAACGACGTTTTTATCAATAGATAGCGGAGGCCCATGGAAATGACGCATTCAGAGAGCTTTATGTTTGTATTACTCGTCGAAAAAATCGAGCTGCCGTATATGGGCACGCTCAAATAGTGGCTGAATTTTAAAAGTTTTCGCAGAAATGTTTTTACTGTTTCTGTGGAATTTATTTTTGTAAGATTTTTGTGATATGTCGGTAATTAATAATAAATGTTTAGTAAGTTATTGTAAAAGAAGAGTTATCAAATTTTTGTGAAAAATGTAATTTAGTGTAACATTACTGAAGGCAATTTTTGTGAAGAAAAAAAAATGTGATTTTCTGTAAAATAATTTTTTGCAAATTTTCATAATTTTTTTTCAGTTTTGGTCCTAAAGCTGTTTGTGAATAATTATATCCTGGCAGGTGTGTAAACAGCTTAAAGAGGTTTGTTGGCCAGGCAAATCGGACCAGTTTTTTTCTGGAACTGTTAAGGTTTCTTTTCGGAAAATGTTTGTACTTTTTGAAACAACAAAGCTATTTTAAACAAATACCGTCGATTGTTACTAATATATAGGTTATACTGCCAACCAAATGTCCTTCTTTTAAAAACAAAACTTATTTGCCATTAAAAGCATCTTTATGAAAATTTGCTACCATAACGCACTTGCTGCGTTCACTTTTTTTCCTTATTTTTCCCCAGGGCTCGTCCGCGGCTTTTCCGTCCCGATATCACTGCAGCCCTTGGCCTATTGTGCATATAAGAATGTCTTTCTGAGAGAGTAAATTATCACAGCTATGTGGAAGTTATGATTCAATTTTCAGCACTTTTTTAAAAAGATACAAGACATTAATGGTGACTGCCCTCATTATGTGAAATAATACACATTTAAAAGCTTTTTCTCTGCAGGAAAATTTTGTGTTTTCGTTAGGGAAATTTTTAGATCTCCGGAAATAAGAAAGCTACAGCAACCAAATTTGGTGCACTGGTTTACGTCATAAAAAGTCAACCATGTACCAAAATTTAGATCTGTAAGTTAGAATAAAAAAGTTATACATATTTAACGAAAACAATTTTGCTGGCCACTGACGACCAGAGAAATGCACAAAAACAAAATATTTTCTACGGATAACTAAATCTGTTGTATATTACAGACAAAGATTAAGTTTTGTTGGCGCAAAAAGGTCAAGAAATTACAGAAAAAAATTACTTTGAAAACTTTATAGTTTTTCCTCTTAAACGTCAAATGCGATTTGAAACCTCAAAATTGACAACTTTTAGGCAAAGAACCTGGCACGAATACGGGTTATGTAAAGAAAATGTCGCAGGAAGTGTGTTTCACAAACCCTTAAGTTTCAGCTTCAACCATCATTGTTCTTCATTTTACTAAAAAAAAAATCCTTCAAATGTGCGCGAACTAGGGCCCTAGAACCGCATATCCAGGGTCAGATAAAAATTTTATTTGTGTATATATATATATATATATATATATATATATATATATATATATATATATATATATATATATATATACACAAATATATATATATATATATATATATATATATATATATATATATTCCAGAAAATTCATTTAAAATAGAACCTTTCTCTGATGCTTTGGCAGTAATTTTAGTTATAGACCGAAGAAAAAACTTTTTACCCCTTTTTAAGCGCATTGTGCGCATGGAGGAGTGTGAGATTTGGCATAGTTAAAGTTCATATGGAGGAGTGCAGAAAAATAAAACGTATGTATAGGTGTTACAAATAGATTAAACAATACTGTGTTTTAATTAGACCATCGGATTTTCCAGTTCTGAGCCGATCGTTAATTACTATGTCAAATGTCAAACTCCTAAATCTCTGTGGTCAACAGGTCACACTTAGATTATAGAGATGGAGGTATACTATCTATGACAAAAGAACATCAATAAGATTCAAACCTAAAAATTTTCGTAGAAAAAAAATCGCTAATGAAGAGACCGCGATTTTTGGATTTTGAAAAGATTTCTTCAAATAGGCGCAAACTAGGACCACTAGAACCCATATGGAGTGTTAGTTTCAGTTTTTATCTGTTTACATATATACAGTGTGACGCATTTCTATGGTAAAGCTGAAAATTGCCGTTACTAGAAAAATTGTATACTAATAAATTGAGCTGCATCCTGTAAAATTATTTCGACAATTACAGGACAGGGGGGCCATAAGTCGTTGGCGATACATTTTTTTTTAATCGAACAGCTCATGTATTATTTCATTTTTGCATTTTCCA
Source organism: Tillus elongatus (assembly GCA_964006375.1). Classification (NCBI taxonomy): domain Eukaryota; kingdom Metazoa; phylum Arthropoda; class Insecta; order Coleoptera; family Cleridae; genus Tillus; species Tillus elongatus. Next base: position 272,378,472 of record OZ023262.1, read on the forward strand.
TCGAATTATAATGCATGTTTGTAAAAAAAAATTCATAGCATTCATCGTTTTCGAGTTAATTTCAATTGTTTCACATTTTTGGCACATATTAAAAATTATGATACGACGTTTTACCAATATATATAGCAGAGTCCCATAAAAATAACGCATTCAGGGAGGTTTTTGCTAATATTATTCTTGAAAAAAAAATTGAGGTCCCGTATACAATTTTTTTGTGCTTCCGTAGAAATCATTGTTTTTAAAATTTCTGTGAAATTTTGGTAATTAATAATAAATATTTAATAAGTTATTGTAAAAAAATGTTTTCGGGTTTTCGTGAAAAATTTTTTTTGCAAATTTTCATGAAAAAAATTTTTTGTAAGTGGTATTGAAAAGCTTTTTGTGAATAACTATATCTTGCGAGGTAGGTAAATAGCTTGAAAAAGTCCGTTTGTCTGGATTTTTGTACTTTTTCAAAGAATAAAATTATTTTGACGTAATATGGTACATTGTTTCCACTATATAGGTTATACTGTGGTTATCAAATTGGATGCCTGTTTTCGTTAAAAAAAAGACATTTGCTATTAAAAACATTTTAATGAAAAATCACTACCATAACGTACTTACTACGCCCCGACCTTTTAATTATATCAATGTGTGACAACCAGTTTTGGCTGAAGTGTTCTTGCTACTGTAATATAAAGCTTTTTTTTAATATTTCAACAACACACCACGAGTGCTTACAACCTAAATACTATCGTACCGTGGGTGTCGACAAGGAGAAAAGAGGCAAGTTGTTAATTCTGGACTTGTAGGTTCGGAGGAGAAGGAAAAACATGTGCCGGCAAGGAATTCCACAACTTGGAAGTCCTCAGGGCAAAAGAGCGGACATAACAAGATGTTATATGTCTGGTGACCTGGACAGTAAAAGGGTGCATTCGCTCTGTTCCTCTGGTAGATCTGTTGTGGGCTGCAGGTGGAGGAACTATGGAAGAAGGCTCTTCTGAGCAGTGCCCGTGCAGATATCTATAAAAGAGAGATAAGTCACCAACGGCACGTCGGTGGGCAAGGGCTGGCAGCCTTTGGGTGAGGGTATAGCTCTCTTCTGAATGGAGTCCAGGATAGCGAGTGTAGAAGCGGCAGCGGCACCCAAGATGTGGGAGCAGTATTCGAGGTTTGGCTTTATTTGTGAAGTATATAAGGTATATAGATTAGCTGGTGAAAAATATTTGCGAGCCCGGAAGAGGAAACCTAATTTCTTAGCAGCCGCTTCTGCTATTGATGTGACAATGTTGGTGCCAATTGAGATTTCGATCCACAGAAATGCTAACAAGTGAAAAGGACTAATTACTTTGAATAACTGGGTTGTTCATTGTGATGGGTCTAGGGCTGGTGTAACTCTTATGAGAAAGAAAGCAAGACTAAGATTTGGTGGGGTTGAATTGTACAAGATTTCTGCTTCCCCAGTCTTTTTTGGAGATCCACAAAGACAAAACCCTCCATGAGTCTGCGATCCTCATCTAATTGGGCTAAAGAGACAGGCTTAGAATATTGTATATTTGAGTGGAGGGTGATGTCGTCCGCGTAACTGTGAACTGGGTTGGATGTGCTAGAGAGAAGGTCATTGATGTGGAGAAGGACCAAAGTAGGGGCTAAAGCTGAACTTGAGGAATTCCTGCATTCATTGGATACAGTTTAAAGGAATGGCCATCCACCACAACAGAAATATTCCGGATGGAGAGGAAATTTGCTGTCCAGGTACAGAGTTTTGGTGGTAGGCCATAGGCCGAAAGTTTATTAAGCAGCGCTGAGTGCCAGACCTGGTCGAATGCTTTGGATATGTCTAGAGCTTGGGTCGTACACTTGCGAATTGTTTATACGAATTGCGAAATTAATTTCTATTGGTGTATTTGAAATAATATTACGATATTGTTTAAAATAAACCAATAGGGACACGTTTCGCGGCGATTTCGCTTTTCGTAATTCCGAGAGTATGAACCTAGCTCTAAGCCTTAAGCAATTTCTGGTTTATGGTTTTTATGACAAAGCATAAAAGTTTCACGATTGAATACCCTATTTTTGAACTGTGTGCTACTTAAATCCATAATTTTAGGAACACATTACATCGCGTTTAGATAATTACAAGAACTAGACAAAGTCTGACAGTTATTACAAGCGGATGATATTTAAAAACTAAGTCATATGTTCCAATTAATTATTATGACCACGTTTGATCAAGTTTTGGTTTGATAATTGTGTAATAATTTATTAGTTCTATAGAGAAATCATTGGTTTAAATAAAGACCGATCTTAACTTTATCACTTGTATTACGACTTTTTTTGTCAGTTTGCTGTTTTTAGGGCCTCTATTTTTCGTAGGCGATTTAGCCCAACTTGAAATTAATTATATTCATCACTCTTAAATAGTTTTAACATTTAGCATTTCATATTTTAACTGCATAACTACACAACATTAGTAAAGTCAGTATTTACAAGCACTTGAACGATTTGACTATTTTTAAGTTTAAATAATAAATACCTATTAGATTTATTCCCAAGAGATGCATTGCCCAGCTATATATAACCAACGTACTTTATTTAACAAAAAATATTGTAGTCAATGGTTAGTTGTCAAGAATAACGTCAACTGTCAATGTCAGATATTTTTTATTTCTGACATTTTCGTTTTTAGAGTTGTGGATTCTGGGTCGAATAAACAAAATCAATTATTATTATAGCACATTATTCTTTATAAAAATACTAATTGGCGTTAACAAATTATACATGAACATGCTTCAATGTGTTTCTAATGCGTATGCAGTTGGTCTCTTTTATACAATGTGGTAGTCGTCGATTTAACTTGTAACAATGCTGTCTTTGGATCTCATGAAATTTTCGTTATAAGCCTCAAAATTTGCAGCATCTATTTTCCAGGATGGTCCATTCTGAAAGAGTAACAGAAACTGTTGAAAAATTAATCATTCATTATATGCTCAGTTTTAAAAACTTGTGCTTAGTAACAGTCTCTTGCCCATTGTGTTCTCTGTTGATATGTCTTGTAACTGCCTTTATTTTCCAACCTGATGACATACATGAAACACATTGTAAAGTAAGCCTTAAATTGTATCATCTTATTTTTTATTTATGAATGTGTGTAACTCACTTGCAGGTATATAACGTGGTACCATCTATAAGTGCGATTACAGGCATAAGTCCTCAAAGATATTTGTGGAGAATCAGTGTAGCTCTTCATATTGGACCAAGATGCATAATTGCTGCTGTCTACAGAGCATATCATCTGAATTTGATTGATACAAATGCACCACTAGAGGTACACTTCCTGAACCTTCTTGTTTATTAATAGGTATAAATGGTAAAAGTTTACTTTCCACACATGTGTTCAATTCTTACGACATTTTGTATACAGACGTGTTTTAGGATGTAGAAAAATGAAGGCACAAGCAAACTTTTGGATTTATCTGGATTTTTTTTTATAGAAAAGTACTCACTTTTGCAACATGTTTTAAAGCATATCTCGCTTCAACTGACTGATATAAATATACTCATGTAATGCTTTAGTACCTTATAACTCCAAAAGTTTGCGTCTGCCCTCATTTTTGTTGTGATTTTCATCATCTACATCCAATAATCCTGTGTTGTAGACACCTCAGTAGTAAACAAACAATTCGGGTGGAATGGTGGAATCGGAACGCAGAACTGGACGCTGGACGATGTGCACTGTTGCCAGATGAGTATTACCAAGGGTCATTTTAAATATAGAAGGAAATCAAGGGGTGAACAAATGTTTTTATAATGTAAATAAATTATAATATGGCGTCATCTACATAAATCAATATTTGACATATTTTGCGGAAAGCAGTAGGAAAACGGAGATGGAGAAATTTAATTTTTAGCCATGGTGGTCCAGGGGAAACAACGTGGGCCTCTGGACCAAAAGGTACTGGGTTCGATCCCAGATTTCCCCTCTCCCTTGTTAAGTACATCAGTAACATCAACAGAGGTTGAGCCATTGTGATTGAGCAAGGTAATCTTAACGTTCCGCCCTTCCCAGGGGGCGTAAAGCCGTCAGTCCCGTGCCCATGCGATGTTGGGCACGTTAGGCCCCAAATTTACCAGACAGTGAGGTGAATGAATCACTTTAGTTAAGTCAATGAAGCAATTTCTGTTGCGAATTGCCGATGATAAATCCAACTGTATATGCTAATAGCAGACGGTATCCAACATATTATTTTGAAAAGTCGAAATGTTTCATGGTAATGAAGCAATTTCTACTGACAACTGTCGATGATAAACATAACCGAGAAATTGGCTCAAAATGGGCTTCCCTTCGAAGTCTTTGTTTATATTTTAGTTTCCAACCTTAAATGAGTATGAAAAGTGAATGAAGCAATTTCCGTTGCGAATTGCCGATGATAAATACAACTGTATATGCTAATAACAGACGGTATCCAACATATTATTTTGAAAAGTCGAAATGTTTCATGGTAATGAAGCAATTTCTACTGACAACTGTCGATGATAAACATAACCGAGAAAATGGCTCAAAATGGGCTTCCCTTCGAAGTGTTTGTTTTTGTTTAAGATGGACGGACGCATTTTGCATTTTCGCCTGGCTAAATATGAAATATATCTTAAGTTTCAAAGCAGTATGCATGCAGGCATATATACACATTCTGAGAAATTAACTTGCCTTAATAATTTAAAAACCACTTTTTAACCTTGAATGGCATATAACAACAGTCAATGAAGCAATGTTTGTTGCAAATTGCTTATGAGAAATAAAAATGTAATGTATTGTATTGACCCGTTTCCACACCACCTAGACCCAATAATTGTCATATAGACTGGGGAGTTAGGGTCGCTGGCGCATTTTTTAGCGTGGTATCCCCAGGAGGCCTAATCCACGAATTAATGATAGAAATACTTTTTGTGATGTCTTGCCAACCACGCTAAAAAAAAAACGCTCCGGCGACCCTAACTCCCCAGTCTATATGACAATTATTGAGTCTAGGTGGTGTGGGAACGGGTCAATACACTACATTACATTTTCATTTCTCATAAGCAATTTGCAACAAACATTGCTTCATTGACTGTTGTTATATGCCATTTAAGGTTTAAATGTGGTTTTTAAATTATTAAGGCAAGTTAATGTCTCAGAATGTGTATATATACCTGCATGCATACTGCTTTGAAACTCTTTAAGATATATTTCATATTTAGCCAGGCGAAAATGCAAAATGCGTCCGTCCATCTTAAACAAAAACAAACACTTCGAAGGGAAGCCCATTTTGAGCCATTTTGTCTGCAATGTTTATCTTCGACAGTTGTAAGTAGAAATTGCTTCATTGCCATGAAACATTTCGACTTTTCAAAATAATATGTTGGATACTGTCTGCTATTAGCATATACAGTTGTATTTATCATTAGCAATTCACAACGGAAATTACTTCATTCACTTTTCATACTCATTTAAGGTTGGAAACTAAAATGTAAACAAACACTTCGAAGGGAAGCCCATTTTGAGCGATTTTCTCGGTTATGTTTATCATCGACAGTTGTCAGTAGAAATTGCTTCATTACCATGAAACATTGCGACTTTTCAAAATAATATATTGGATACCGTTTGCTATTAGCATATACAGTTAGATTTAACATCTGCAATTTGCAACGGAAATTGCTTCATTGACTTTACTAAAGTGATTAATTCACCTCACTGTCTGGGAAATTTGTGTCTTTAACGTGCCCAACATCGCATGGGCATGGGACCGACGGCTTTACGCCCCCTGGGAAGGGCGGAACGTGCAGATTACCTTGCTCAATCACAATGACACAACCTCTGTTGATGTTACTGAGGTACTTAAAAAGGGAGGAGAGGGGAAATCTGGGATTGAACCCAGTACCTTTGGGTCCAGAGGCCCACGTTTTTTCCCCTGGCCCACCATGCGGCTGAAAATTAACTTTTTACATTTTCGTTTTCCTACTGTTTTCTGCAAAATATGTCAAATATCGATTTATGTAGACGACGCCATATTATAATTTATTTACATTATAAAAACATTTGTTCACCCCTTGATTTCCTTCTATATTTAAAATGACCGTTGGTAATACTCATCTGGCAACAGTGCACATCGTCCAGCGTCCACTTCTACGTTCCGATTCCACCCAAATTGTTTGTTTACTACTGAGGTGTCTACAACACAGGATTACCTCACGCATATCCAAAATTTGATAAGAATTGAACACGTGTGGAAAGTAAACTTTTACCGGTCTATATTATTGTGGTTATCCTGTTGATTGAACTCATACAATGCCCATTTCTGAAGTTAATATTCAGTAGCAGTGTTTGCCTGTATACATTTCACAGAGGATTTTCCTTGCTATTTGAGAACTGCTATTAGCGATAGTGACTAATTGAATGAAAGCAGCAGTAAATTTGCGCATTAACTCCCGAACGCTTTTAAATTTATTTTTTCAGAAACATTCCTAGGGACCCCCCCCCTGGATGCACAAGCCACGTGAAAAAATTCTTGTTTACAACCCCCAAGGAAGTTACGGGACCAGGAGTGAATAGGGGTGCTGGGCGGGGTAGGTAGTGAAAAGGAAATATGAGCAGAAAATGCAAAGAAAACGGCTTGAAAGCTGCCTTTTTCACATTCTGAAGCCATATTCCCCCCTAAACCTTGCCTACCCCGCACAGCATCCCTATTTGTGCCAGGTCCTATAACTTCCTTAGGGGTATGAACAAAAAAAAATTCTTGTCGTTTATGCAACGAGGGTGGTTGTACGCATGCGAGAGGGGAAGGAAAATCCCTACGAAGAAGACCCCCCCCCCAACAAAAGTAGAACGCCAGAGGAAGGAAAACCCATATTACAATATAAGTGGCAAAGTATGTGCATAAAAAGAGAACATCCCATAGCAAATACCGTGAAACGATCGAAATTTACACAAAATATCAACAAATTTACACAACACTTACCTTTTGCATCTCAAGCAAAAATGATGTAGGTCCGGCCCTTGTGTAAACCACCTGTGAGCTTGTAATTTAACAGCCTCCGACATGGCAATTTCCTCATCGCAAAAACAACATAGAAAACAAATAACATGTCACTGACTAAGAAAAAGGTCACACATGCACCTTATAAGCCACTAACACAGTAATGGTCATTAACAGAACAAGGTAAACAACGCACAATTTCATAAATAACGTTCACTACACACGAATATATAAGAAAACGTGTACCGGTACTAGCGCCGTACTGAAAGCGAGTGATAAACTGTCAATTATAATGGCGATTGCCCATGAGTCTAGAATATTCCCAAACTTAATGTGAACTTTATGTTAAATCTAATGTTTAGGAGGGAAAGGGATGTCACGGGACAGGACCGTACTGGGAAATTGTTAAAAAACTGTGTAATGTGTAAGGAACTTTAAATGCCAATAACTCTGGAAATAAGAGAGAACAAAAGGTAACAATAGTGTCAGCATTCATGTAAGACACCAAACTTTATTTAACAGCAGTCGATGTTTTTAAAATTGTTCGGGAGTTAATCTGTTAATTCACCAAAGCAGCCTATGATTTAGTTTTTAGGATTAATGTAATAAATTATGTGTTTTTACACTGACTCACCATTGACTAATTAAATAAGAATAGAACCAAGAATGTATTGCTTAATTATATCCTTAGAATGCTATAGCAGGTTTGTAGGTTAATTCATCATTTTACTTCCACATCGTCACGTGTGGAAGTATCGCATCGGTAAATTTTGGTCAATAAAAAATGTTACATAATTATTCAGAAATCTCCAGTACACTGTAGAACCCGCTTTTATTTTTTACTTTTGGTTTTCGAGGACTTCATCTCTATTATACCAAAGAATGTCAACCCTTTGTGGCCATATCTAATTGAGCCCATTTTTCTCCATGTGTGATTTCGTACTCGAACTCTTCATTTTCTTTGTAACTTATGCTGATAATTCTTCCTGGTTGTGATTGCTCATTAAAATTCACTATAACATAGTCGTCAACGTTTAAATCTTCTGAGTTCATGCCATTTAATGTTCTTTTTTAATTCTTCACTATGTTCATTGATGTTTTGCCTTGAGAAAGACATCTCTACATTATCATTTATTTTCTCTAATTTATTATTACCTTTGTTTGAGACTTATATATTAAAATTGATGTACAGTTATCGACAGTACAGAATGTTAAATTTATGCAGATTTTATGCCAAATTATTGTCAAGAACCGTATATTTAAGACACTGCATATATATACACAATTATCTCCATAAAATTACCTTAATATTTTAAACTGAAGTTACTATCATCAACTTGCGTGTTTCTTAGCACAACCGGCACTCAGTCTCTTGACCGAGACCAATTCGGTGCATGTGATGATGCAAGAGGCAGTGTTCTGTATACAGGCCAACTAGAGTTCTCAGTTCTCTGTTTAGTTCTAGAAGTTTTTTAGCCCTTGATGAAGGCCTTAGAGTGTGCTAATCCTGGCAGATTTTGCCATTGCTAGATTGTCATTCTATCTGTCCAGGTCTTTAAGGTGCATTTTGCTGTGCATGCTGATATCGCAGCACAGGTACTGGTCCGATAAAGTTCTCTTGGGCACCACCCCTGGCAAGCGCGTCAGCCGGTACATTGCCATCATGGTCCGAGTGACCCGGTACTCAGACCAGCGACACCTCATTGCAGCTGCCTAGTTCGCTGAGGGTACATTTACAGCTCCATACCATTTTTGAATTGTAACGGTAGGAACCAAGTGCCTTATTGCAGCTTGGCTATCTGAATATATTGTATCCATTTGTGTGTGCACTGGTTTTGTATAATTTTCCTTGCACACATTTCTATGGTATACACTTTTGCCTGGTGTATGGTTGCATACTTTCCGAGGCTCTTTGATAATCTTTCCACAGTGTTGTTCCCATATGCACCGGCTCCTACCCCCTTATCGGTTTTGGAGCCGTCAGTGTACCAGTAGAGATCGTCCTTCAATAGGGTCGTTTGGTTTCGTTCCCAGTCCTCCCTTTTCGGAAGGACGGTCTTGAAAGACAGATCTCTACTGATCTTTGTAGGCATCAAGTCTGAGACCATTCCCATAACCTCATGACTCTCAGTGTCATTGAGGAGTCTGGACCCTCCCAAACTCATTGCCTTCGGCATGCTGTCAGCCGTTTTTGGAATCTGTATGTTGTCCACCTAGCCCCCTCTCCAGCCAAATGTGAAGAGGTGGGATGTTTTGGAGGACTTCCAGAGCGGTGCTTACCGCGGCCGTTATCATCAGACAACCTTGTCTCTGTAGTTGAGCCAGTTTGGCCCTCGCAATACCAGGAAGTTCTTTAGGCCACCAAACTATAGCTCCATAGGTTATCATCGATCTGATAACCACTAGATAGAGCCAGTACATCTGTGGTGAACTTGTTCCCCAGTTATTTCCACAGATTCTTTGGCATGTCCACAGGAACAGTTTGGCTCTGCTACATTCTCTAACTGTTCGCTCCAGTTGAGCTTCTTATCTAGGGTAACCCCCAGATATTTAGCTTGTACCATAAATGGAATTGTTTCCCCCATAACAACAGGTGGTTTTAACCACCAACCTTCTTCTTCTGCTAAATGGAACAATGATGGTTTTGCGGGGGTTCACAGACCTCTGTTCCCTCCGGCACCAATCATTCACTACATTTAGTACATCTTGAAGCCTATTTGAAAGTTCCTCTTCAGATTTACCTCTAACCATTATGACAAGATCATCTGCATATGTCTGGACCTCAACCTCCCACAGCCAGCAAATCGTCCACAAAGTGGGACCAAAGCAGGGGAGATAATACTCCCCCCTGGGGCACCCTCTCGAGTCCTGAAGCTGACCACCTCCTCCTGCAACGAGATAATAACGGTCCGATTGTGAAGCATACTATCAATCCAGCCACAAATTGTAGGTTCTACACTTCTAGCGATAGCAGCTTCGTAGAGGGAGTTAGGTAGTGCATTGTTAAATGCTCCTTCAATGTCGAGAACCGCAGGCACCGCCACCTCCCTGTTATCCAGGGAGTGTGTGATTTTCTAAACAAAGTTATTGGTGGTATTGATGGGGTTATTGTTTAAGATATTCCCCCTAATGTGTCCGTCCAGTATTTTTTCCAATCTCTTCAGGAGGAATTAAGTATACTTTACCTTAGTTACTTAATGTTTAACTGAAAAACAAATCATTTAAAATGAGAAGTGCACATGGCACATGTTAGAATGGAAAAAATATTTCAGCTGATTGCAACTTTTTGAGTAAGTGCAACAACCATACTGTTTATTGTCTTTTTTAGCAAAGTTTCATTAAAAATCCACTTATGAGATGGTGACATGTGTACTAAAACTTACAGGGTCAACTCCAATATGGTACTATTGATTTACACAAGAGTAGTATTGATTGAAGTGTGGTGGACAAAAATGCAGCAGTGTTGGTGATCAGGCTGGTAAATGAGGTACAGAGATTAGCTTGCCCCTGTGTGATGAGGACCACTCCCACAGTAGCACTGGAAGTCCTTTTGAGCCTGCCTTCACTATACATATTTAGAGGAAAAGCTCGCCCAGTGGTACATAGGCTAACACAAGGTCAAACACCAATCAACCAGCAGCACATAGCAGGGTATCAGAAGTTATACAAGGAATTGAAGGCAGAACAAATGCTGGGAATACCCGTTGAAAACATGGTTCCTACTATAGCTTCAAGAAAAAAATCAATATAGGCATATCAAAGAGACAAAAATAAATAGTCTAGTACACCAATGGATCAAAGACAAAAGCTGGTATTGAATCAGGGTTTTATAGAATAAGGGCAATGCCCAATTGTTAAATAAGCCTAGGAAAGCACACAACAATATTTCAGGCCGAGATGATTGCAATATACTGTTGCGCAAACAAGTGTATTGAATATGGGGTGATAAACTGGTCAGTTGTCATATTCTCAAAAAACTAAGGTAGCTTAAGGCACTAGGTTGTTCGGCTTCGCTCCCAGGGTTCTCCTTTCACTTTTTCAGTATATACCGTAACATTAACATCAACCGAGGTTCTTGCATTGAGCAAGTTGAATGTCTGCACGTTCCGCCCTTCGGAGGGGGCGTAAAGCCGTCTGTCCCGTGTCCATGCGATGTTGGGCACATTGAAGATTATTATCCTCCTTACAGAAAGCAGAGGTTCGACAAAATTTCCAGGATAGTGAGGTGAAACTGCTCCCTGGCGTCGATGATTGGCCATAGTCGCGGAAATAGAGCGATGTTAAAAAAAACTTTATTGTTTGAAAATGCACACAAATTTTCCGAAAATATACTAAAAATGTTCCCAAAAAAACTGATTTCCCGGCCAACGAACCTTATAGGTTAATAGCAAATTGTCCTATTCAAATTTGAAGCATTTTGTGAAAATTTGCCACTATAACGCACTTGCTGCGTCCCGAATTTCTTTTCCTACAAACATGCAAAAATGCAATAATATAAGCGTGTTCTATTAAAAAGAAAAAGAAATTTATATTACCAACGACTTATGGGCCAGCCTGTCATCGTAGAAATATTTTTAAAAATGAAGCTCAAGAGACCCTATAACTAACGTACACAATTTTCTTTGTTTCTTGTTTAATAACGAATATATTGAACTTTACTGATTTTTTACGAAAATTCCCATTAAACAATAAACTCTATAGCTAAAACTACTGCCAAAGCACCAGAGAAATGGTCTATTTGATATACATTTTCTGGAAATATTTTAGAAATATGAAGGATAATCACGGTTAAAGCTGAGACTTCAGGGTTTGTAAAACATTCTTCTTACGACATTTTCTTTACATAACCCGTATTACTTTAAGGTTATTTGCCTATATGTTGCTAATATTGACGTTTAAAACCGCAACTTTGACGTTTTGAGGAAAAAAGATTTTTTTCTTTAAATGCCTATAACTTTTTTGGCTTTAAACTTGCAGACCTAAACTTTGGTACAGGGTTGGCTCTTTATCTTATAAACACGCATACTAAATTTGTTTGTCCATACTTTATTATTTTTCCGAAAGAAGACACCTTTTCAGGGAAAACCCCTGCCGATTTTTCTGGCTAACGAACGGAAGGTACTCCCCAAATTTGACTAAAATCGGTCCGTTATTTTTTGAGTTATCGATGTCATATATATATATATATATGTATATATATATATATATATATATATATATATATATATATATATATATATATATATATATATATATAATAAACATATAAAAATTGAAACCCACCCTGGATATGGATTCTATGGGGCCTAGTTCGCGCTTATTTGAAGAATTTTTTTAAAAAGTTGGGATCTCTTCGTTAGTGAATTTTTTAAAAAGAAAATTCACTAAAAACAAGCACTTCTTATGCCTGCCACTACGACTGTTTTAAATATGGAACGGTTTCACTAATCACTAACTTGGGACAAGAGCAAACAACCAGATTTGCTATTCAAATTGAATTAAGTCTTAAAAGTTTTCATCTCTTTATTATATTATTTTTTATACAAAAACTCGCTAAAAAAATCATCGAAATAACAGCAATCTAATCAGATAACTGTAAAATGAAATTAAAGACTAAAAAAATTAATAGAAAGTGAAGTCACTAACTAGGATTAGAACTCGTCTTATTATAGTACTCGATTATCTGATGCGGCGGCTTAAACCATTCGTCCACCATCGGCATGACAGATGTATGTACTAGCAGGTATATACACTAGTGTCTTAATTTTGTAACGTCTATTATTTATACCAAACAATTTTTACTTACAATGGATTTTTTGCTCATATTTTAACGAAATAAAGGAAAATAACGACTCAGACACAGATCGACGAGTTGGCTAGTCATTTCGTGTCGTATTTTTCATTCCCATTAGTACCTCTACCATAATTATCAATTTTGACGTTTTAACATTTTTAAATCAGAGTCTTACCTATAACTATTTTGGCTTTTACCCTAGAAATCTGAATTTTGGTACGTAGGATACTCTTTATGACAGAAACCAGCGTATCAAATTTGGTTGCACTTACTTTGTTATTTCCGTAGGTATAAATTTTTTCTGAAAGAAAATACAACATTTTCCGGGAAAACCTGGGCCGATTTTCCTGGCTAACGAACTGATCCAAGCCACTTGCAAAAGGAAGGTACTTACCAAATTTGATCAAAATCGGCCCGTTATTTTTTGAGTTCTCGCGCATATTTGAAGAAATTTTATCAAAATCCCAAAGTCGGAATCTCCTCATTAGTGAATTTTTTTTAAAGAAAATTCATTAAAACTTTTTTTTAAGAAAATTTGCTAAAACAGCAATAAACTATCTGAAAAAAGCCAGATAGATATAGAGAATGCTACTGGAAAACGAAAAGGAAATATAATATAATAGTGCGTTAAAAATATACAGGGTGTTGCATTTGGAAAAACTGGCCTGACCACATCCCACCCTCATAGTGAAGAATAAGGAGTAGGAGAATTAGATGTCATCTTGTCAGGTGAGGTCAGGTCTTTTTATAATGATGTAATAAAATGACACACAACAAAACTTACTGCAGTGAGACACTCGTGATGATGAGGCAGATGAATCAGCCAAGAAGGTACGTCCAGGCTTCTGGTAGGTCCCGAACCTTTTTGAGGTCTAACCAGGCAAAGCACTGGATTGGTGGAAAAATTCCCCACAACAGAGACATCCCAAAAGGTTTATTAATGGACCTTCACTTAAATTCACAGATGATCGCCCTAGGAAGGAGTAGAAATGTTCAGGTAACAGTAGATCTATAATGGGACACTGCTGATTCAATAAGCAGATAAGCCAAATAGGAGTAGATAGTCGGGCACCTGGGTCCATCCCCTCCACTTTTTACTGCGCATGCGCGATGACGTCATGCGCATGCGCTGACCTGCGCAGACCTGTGACAGTTGACAGCTGACCTGTCAGATTTGACAGGTGTCAAATGTCACTGACCTGTCAGCTGTCAGCTGTCGGCTAACCTGACAGCTGTCAACGTCAGCTGTCACCTGACCTGACATGTGTCAACGTCAAATGTCACCTGACCTGTCAGATGACGTCACAAGCATTCCAAGATGGCTGACCTGTCATAGACAGTCGCAAGCCGGGTTCTCTCTATGGAACTAACCTGAGATGACGTCACAAGCATTCCAAGATGGCTGACCTGTCATAGACAGTTGCAACTCCGGGGTTCTCTCTATGGAACTAACCTGAGATGACGTCACAAGCGTTCCAAGATGTCTGACCTGTGTGTTCATAGATATCTACAAGTCAGGTTAGCTCTCCATGTGTGTGTTTGTCTGATTGTTTATTAAGGTTATGTATTTGTTTATTAAGGTTATGTTCGCTCACGTGTCATCTGTTTGTTTATTAAGGTTATGTTTGTATTTGTTGATTAAGGTTATGTTCGTACACACACACTACTGTCTGTATTTGTTTATTAAGGTTATGTTCACACACGTGTTGATTACCAGTCATATGATTGTTTGTTAAGGTTATGTATTTGTTATTTGAATGCAAACAGAGATAATACAAGATTGTACTTACATACAACAAGAGACGTCAGCCTTCTTTCACAGCTTAATACACACACTACTGAACAGGTGTCTTCTGTGTTGAGGATACAGACAGACAGACAACTGATTGCCATTGTTGAAGCTTGTACATGCTGTTTAACAAACACGTCATGACAGTTCAAAGTCTTTGCTTAAACTGACAGATGCATGTGTATTTGAAAGAAAAGCATTCGCCTGAACTTAGATTTGAACCCACGAACCTCGAATCAGCCGTTGTTTGCTTTACATATATACACTGTCCCTAAACCAATAGCTCCACAGACACACACGTTAAAAGTTTGTTCGCTGTTGTATATATAAAACAAAGCCAGTTGTTGTTTACATATGAGGTTAGGTGTTCGTATACATGTTGATTACCAATCATCTGATTGTTTAGTAAGGTTATGTTTGTATTTGTTATTTGAATGCAAACAGACATAATAATAAGAGTGTACTTACATACAGCAAGAGACGTCATCCTTGTTTCACGACTTAACACATACTGAACAAGTGTCTCTGTCTCTTGTATTGAGGAAACAAACTGATGTAAGAGAGAGAGGCCTTACAAAGGATAAACAACGTTTTACAGTTGTTAACCTTGATCCTGTTTGAGCTTGTCTGTGTATCTGTTTAATATACACAAGAGAGAGGCCCTCTTAAAGGTAAACAACCTGTCAGTTGATGACCTTGGCGAATGTTATCTTGTGTTATATCTGTTCAATAACCCCACATTATTCGTGTTTGAGCTTGTCTAGAATACAGACATAGCAGATGTACCACAAGATAAGTTTGTTCAGGATATTATTGCTTTAAGACATACTTTTTAATTGTATTACAAAATAAAAACACAGTAATTTTAACAAAGACTTTTATTTGATTCTAAGTACAAGTATGTAAACTCTTTGTTGGAATACATTTATAGAATTATTAACATTAGATGGTTCAGTGTTGCGTTGGTGCTGTTGTTGTTGTTGTCGTTGGTGCCTCTTCATGGCTGTGGGTTTACTAGGTGATAACACTAGCTTCTTTTAGTTCTTCCAAGATTGACTGAATTTCGTTGTTATGAGCATTATTACCTGCAACTTGGGAAGCCACTAAAAGTCTAAGTCTGTCAACCAACTCGTTTATGTCATTCCAATACACATAGGCTATTTGTTTGTTATTTTGTATCATATAGTTGTTGGTGCTGATGTTGTTGTTAGGGCTCATGCCGTTGCTATCGCTGCTCTTATCACTCTGAGTTTTAAGTTCAGTCTTTTGTTTTTTGTTAAGATGTCTGTCGGTGCTGTCGTCATCGTCTTCCTCGTAGGTGTAACCAAAACCTTGAGGTGTTGAGGATCTACGACCTCGTGGATTTATCACTGGTTTTATTAGAGTCAGATACTTTTCAGAGGAACAACCCTTGGTTCGTGCGTTAGGATCATAGTTCATTTTATGAACACTAGTTGCTTCTAGAATATCTCTATAGTGTTGAAGATCATCATAGGTATACCCTCTAGGTGTTTTCATAAATATCAATTCTAGCAAACCTTGTGTTTGCGGGTATCTCCTTTGGCCCAGTTGAATCTCAGCATCAGTAAAGTCCAAGTGTTTGTTGCCAAGACTCCAGCTACCAGTATCTTTAGCGTAGCGAGCACCATACGTTTGATCAATAGTAGCAAGCCTCTGTGGTTCAGTAAAATACTTGTCTACATAATATCGAACTCGTTCAGGATATTGCTCCAAAAATTCTTGATATGCAGGGTTGGTTGTGACAGTTTGTAGGTCTGCCTCAAGCTCTTCAAATGTTGGGATGTCCTCATCGGAACTTGTCGCCTCAGCCTCTTCCCTTGGTTCAGCTTCAAAAACTTCATGGTCTTTAAGGAACTGTACTTGGGGTTTCGTTTCTGGTATATCGACTTCGTCTTTGATTTGTTCAACCTTTGGTGGTTGCGATGGCTGTTGCTGCTGCAGTGCTGCTGTGTTTTTAGATATTTCACTTAGGGGCTCAACAAGTGGTTTATATAAACGTTGCAGAGCATCATCATTCTCAGCTCTGTTAAGTTTAAGCATTAAATGTTTTTTTCGAATATTGTCAGCAAGTTGTAAAATCCTTCTCTTAACTTTTCGCTCTTCCTTACCCAACACTTCCATTGTGCTACAACTGTTTTTGGTGTTACCAGTCGGTCTAATCATTTGTTTGAGCGATACAGGTTGTGTGGTGGTTTAACATATACTGACTCTGTCACGGTACATGCCTTCTTATTTATCACGATGTCCGGCTGTCTTGTTAGACAGCTGTGTTAGACAGCTGTGTTAGACAGCTGTGTTAGACAGCTGTCTTACACAGCTGTGTTAGACAGCTGTGTTAGACAGCTGTCTTAGACAGCTGTCTTACACAGCTGTGTTAGACAGCTGTCTTAGACAGCTGTCTTAGACAGCTGTGTTAGACAGCTGTGTTAGACAGCTGTGTTAGACACCTGTGTTAGACACCTGTATGACATCTGTGTTAGACACCTGTGTTAGACAGCTGACTGTCCTGTCTATCATTGTTAGAATAATATATATCTATCGAATCCTTTTCTATATCGACCTTTGTGTACATCGTTTTCCTTCACAATCACCAACACACCATACTTATTATCTTTCCAGCATTGGTAGCAGATAGTTTTAAATTGTTTAAAGTCCATATCGGTGGTTACATGATCGTCGTACACATGTTTTAAATTGGTTTCATCTTGCTTGAATAACACAATAACATTGGTGTTGTCACGTACCAGATGCTTGGGTATTCGTGTATATGTTTGACAGAGATAGAATGAATCAATATTCTTATGTCTGCCCATACTGAAGTATGCTCTTATTTTATCTTGTTTGTCACAAGCTACATCATCAAATATAAACACAGAGTTGTCCTTGGCATCTGCCGGATCTAATATTTCATCGTTTTCTCTATAAGGATAGTAACCAACACCTTTTGTTGCATTCATCACCTCCTTTAACATCTTGTATTTCGGTTGATACAGAGACTTTGAATACACATACACGTTATCAAATTTTAAACCGTTTGCTTCAAACAATAAACTCAGCATGACATTAGTTTTACCACAACCACTCGGACCACATATGATACAGCGAACGGTGTTTGGAAAGAGAGGACCATGCCTCAGTTGTTGTTGAGCTGTGTCCGTAACAACATCGTCTATATTTGTAATGGGTAAGGCAGAAGCGTGTTTGCTGGTACGCATCTTAACTTAAACTAAACTATATTTTTTGGGTGTGTATATATATATGAATGC
Source organism: Tillus elongatus (assembly GCA_964006375.1). Lineage (NCBI taxonomy): Eukaryota > Metazoa > Arthropoda > Insecta > Coleoptera > Cleridae > Tillus > Tillus elongatus. The sequence goes on from OZ023262.1 coordinate 272,396,337, forward strand.
AAGTGAGACACCCAGTCAGTATGCATGTTGGTGTCACAGAGTGAGGGTTGTTATTAACAAAGACAGATACAGGTTTTGCTGAAACGTTGCTAGCGTTACAAACACCATGAAAGTTAACAGAAAACTTGATGAGGGGTTTTATGTAATCAACTCGAAGCCAAAGAAGAAGGTTCCCTTTAAAAACATACTAAGTCTGATTGAGGAAGTTATAAAAGATAGAAACCTTATTCCAACAGCGAACGCCGTGTTTGATATAGCTCATACAATCGTTAGAAACATTGGTGGACGTAAGAATGTGCAGAAACCTCGAGTTATTCCAATACCTAAAAGTGGAGGCTTCCTTCCGTTGTTGCCTCTTATATTTGGTGGGCTGTCAGCACTAGGAGCTCTGGGTGGCGGTGCTGCAGGTATTGCCAAAGCCGTGAACGATGCCAAGTCTGCGAAACAGAAACTAGAGGAGGAAGAACGACACAACAAAACAATGGAAGCCATCGCGATGGGTAGGAGAGGGAGTGGCTTGAAATTTAAGCCAAAATGCAAGAGACTGGGCAAAGGCATGTATCTCAAGAAACAGCGCTACGGTTATGGGTTGTATCTGCAAAAACCAATGCAATAAAAGACTGAAACAGTAGCCTGTGTGTATCAGTCATGGCGCACACCTTTGTGTTGAAAGACCGCAGCTCCCATCTGTCGTCAGACTACCATCCACCAATTGTTTTGGATGGTAATTATGCTGTTGCCTTGATAGGCTTTCACACCTACAACAACATACCCAACATCTATGAAGGTAAAAACAAATTTCATGTAAAAGAAGGAACCGGTTGGCGAACCATCACGATACCCACCGGTGCTTATGAAATAACACACTTGGAAGAGTTACTTCAAAATGAACTTGTTGGTGCTACAGCAACACACGAACAAAAGCAACAGGCTCTGATTCTGAGACCTAATCCGAACACCATCAAATGCAGACTAAAGTGTTATACAAATGTCAGTTTTGAATTTGATGGTTCGATTGGGCGAATGTTGGGCTTTTCAAAACAAGTTCTTCAGCCGGACACCTTTTATGAATCTGATTTACCTGTTGATATAGTGGATGTTAGACAGATTCGCATCGAAACCAATATCGTGTCTGGTTCCTATTATAACGGACAACCCTCACATACGCTGTATGAGTTTGCTCCGATGGTTGATCCTGGCTACGCAATCGACATAGAACCTAAAAATTTAATTTACTTGCCGGTGAACAAGCAAGAGATTTCCAATATAAGCATCGACATCGTCGACCAAGATTCAGTTCCTGTCAACTTTCAAGGTGAAGAGGTGTCTGTTCGCTTGAAACTTATAAAAGTTGCTTAGTATGTTGGTCTTCAAGGATATAAAAGCAAGTGCATCTACCACATCAAATTCAGTTGAGTCAGACACGTCAAAGGGTACGCTTCGTCCCGATAATATTGAGTTCCTGCAAAGCCTGGGTTATCATGTCGTCAAAACTAGAAATATTCAAAGAACCCGTGTTTGATGATGGCATCGATCGAGAAGAGCTGCGCTCTTACTATTCACCAACTAAATCGTTTGGTAACAGCGATGAAATTGAAATAGCCATCAACCAACAAGATGCGTTCGTATGTCTGGCCGAGTCAGCTCTAATAATCGAAGGTGCTCTGGAACCTGTAGCAGTCCAAAATGCCACTGGTGCTTGTTATCTGTCAAATAATGGAGGAGCAGCTCTGTTTGAATCAATGACCTATGAGTTAAATAACAAGGAAGTGGAACGAGTGCGAGACCCATACACCACAACCATCATCAAAAGTCTGCTATCGTTCAGTAAGAATGAAGCCCAATCTCTTAGCAACGCCGGTCTGAATGTGTCGTCGGAGCACATCACCTTAAATGATAACAAGTTTCACATGCTCATACCTGTCTGGTTCCTCTTCAGTTTCTTTCATCATTTCAAAGGAGTTCTCTGTGGCAAACATACTTTCCGCTTTACAAGAAGTCGAAACGATTCCAATGGCTATTACAGCACTGGTACGGCACGAGCAAAAATTACCGTAACCAATATGTTTTTAAAGGTAAAACATGTATTTCCCAATGATAAAATGAAATTGAAACTGATGGATAAAATAGCCAAAGACACCTCTATATTTCTCGCATACCGTAAATGGGACATATACGAGTTACCAGCACTCAGAGATATCAACAGAGATGTGTGGGCTGTTAAAACTGCAACCAACTTGGAAAGACCTCGATATGTGATTATAGCATTTCAAACAGATCGTAAGGATAACGTGAAGAAGAGGTCAGACTATTTCGATAACATTGGTATGTTGGACCTCCGAGTGTTTCTAAATTCAGAATGCTACCCTTATGAATCTATGAATATGGATTTTGAGAAATCGAAATATGCAGAAGCCTATAACATGTATACAGATTTTCAAAAAAGCTTCTGTTATAAAAACATGTCGGAGCCTATCTTGAATTATGACGAGTTTAAAGACAGAGCTCTATTTGTGATTGACTGTCAGCACCAGAACGAGTCAATCAAGTCTTCAACGGTGGACATTAAGGTGGAGTTTATGAGTCACGCCAACTTCCCAAAAAATACTCGTGTTTATTGTCTGGTTATTCATGACAGTGTAATGGAATATAAACCTCTAACGGGCATCGTTAGAGCCATTATGTAATAATTGTATGTCATTTATGTATCAATATGTACAACTTAATTAATCCTAATAAATTTTTATTGTATGTAAAACAGTTGTTTTATTTTTATTTTGTTGCATTTTTATTAACCCCTTTCTGTCTGTCAGTCTAAGCAAAGACTTCGAGCTGTCATGACGTGTGTGTGTTAAACAGCTGTACAAGCTCAAACAAGATTATCTAAGATACTTGTTGGGCAATCAATTGTCTGTCTTTTATTACACAGCTCTGTCAGTCTAAGTAAAGACTTCGAGCTGTCATGACGTGTGTGTGTGTGTGTGTTAACAATCAACAACAGCGTCTATATGTTTTGTTTGGTTCAAGTGGATGTCATTAAACAACTGTGTTATTTCTATAACGGGCCCCATTCAAGACCTCAACATACGTTAGTGTGTGCTAAGTCGTGAAACATGTATGACGTCTCTTGCTGTATGTAAGTATACTATTATATTATTTATGTTTACATACAAACAATACTTATCAAACAATCCTCGTATATCAAAGTTTAGTTTAGTTGTTTTAAATTGAGTTTTGTTACTTGTGTGTTTTTGATCACTCCCTATATAAATTTAGATTCATTCATTCAAAATACAAACACACTAACATAAACAAACACGCCAGCAATAAAACCAAGTCCCCGAGTTTTATTAGGCTATTAAAATAAACTCATTAACATATCTAGATGTAAATACGTTTTTCTTATTGATATAGTTTACTTCAAACGTTTTTGTTATTAAATGATATTAGATAGGTAAATTGGTACGTGTTTTAAATAGCTTTTACTATAAATATACAATTGTTTTTTAAATTACAGTTCCTATTATTCAATTGGAATGTAATAGAGATACAACCCCTGCCTACACACACAAACTCAGCAGCCTCATAAACTCGTTTTATGTAACAGGTTTTTGTTTTATATATACCCACTGATAACAAACTTTCATCGTATGTCTGAATAGCATAATCGGTTTAGCGACAGGTATCTCTCTGAGTAAGTTGTGTGGTTGGGGGTTCAAATCTAATTTCTGGCGAATGCTTTTCTTTCAAAAATCATATTTCAAATTAAAATCAAAATTTCAAATTACCCGCTCAATATATCTTCCTCATATATGTATGTGTGTGTGACTAAACCGAATGACTGTGTCCAACAGATGTCTCCCATCGAGCTAGAGAATATTCTCTACACTCTACAACTTTACAAATAGAATATTCTCTAGCTCGATGAGTCATATCTCTGGACACAACAGACAGAAATTTTCAAACAAATTCAAATTTCCCGCCAAAAACGAAATACCCTAACAAACTTCAATACACCTTAACAACAACAACAACACAATAAACAAACCAAACAGCTGTGTTTACGAACATAACCTTAATAAACAAAATACATAACCTTAATAAACAAACAGATGCATGGTAATCAACACACATGACATAACCTTAATAAACAAATACAAACATAACCTTAATAAACAAACAGATGACACGTGAGCGAACATAACCTTAATAAACAAATACATAACCTTAATAAACAATCAGACAAACACACACATGGAGAGCTAACCTGACTTGTAGATATCTATGAACACACAGGTCAGACATCTTGGAACGCTTGTGACGACATCTCAGGTTAGTTCCATAGAGAGAACCCCGGAGTTGCAGATGTCTCTTACAGGTCAGCCATCTTGGAATGCTTGTGACGTCATCTCAGGTTAGTTCCATAGAGAGAGCCCGGCTTGCGACTGTCTATGACAGGTCAGCCATCTTGGAATGCTTGTGACGTCATCTGACAGGTCAGGTGACATTTGACGTTGACACATGTCAGGTCAGGTGACAGCTGACGTTGACAGCTGTCAGGTTAGCTGACAGCTGACAGCTGTCAGGTCAGTGACATTTGACACCTGTCAAATCTGACAGGTCAGCTGTCAACTGTCACAGGTCTGCGCAGGTCAGCGCATGCGCATGACGTCACGCGCATGCGCAGTAAAAAGTGGAGGGGATGGACCCAGGTGCCCGACTATCTACTAATAGGCCTGAACATTCTGCCAAGATAATAATAATAATAAGTTTATTTCAATATAGGAAATCCTAATACATACAAACAAACTAACATTTAATCATACCTGTGCTCTCAACATCAATAACTGAAAAAGTTTTCTCCTAAATAAACCCAATGTACCACAATTTCTCAAATCATCAGGTAAGCTTTTAAACTCGCTGATACCTGTAAAAAACACTGACTTAATTGCTCCGCTTGTATAGGTTCTATATATGTGTAGACCATCAGCACCCCTTGTATTATATTCGTGAATGTCTCTGTTAAAAACCAGAAATGAATCAAAATAGGCTGGCAACAGATTCTTTGCAAGTTTAAAAACAAATATCATCGTTAAATAGTACAGTCTATCTGCAACGCATTGCCAGTTCAAAGTCGCTAGCATCAATTTTATAGGTGTATATCTGCTCACTTTTAAGACAATTCGCATTCCACGATTCTGCAGTTTCTGTAACACATTCAGAGAGTTCAGATCCATCACGTGAAGCAAGGTAGCACAGTAATCAAAATGAGGTTGTAACAGTGTGCGATACACCGTGATACTAGCATACACTGACAAATTGTGACTGAGTCTGCTGAACAAAAATAATTTTTTCCTTATTTTATTGCTTATGTACTCAGAGTGACTCTTAAAGCTAAGTGCCTCATCCAAAACAAAACCCAAATATTTCATTTCTTTTACAAATTCTATCTTGTTTTCAATCATCAAAGTTGCATTATTACAATCTATCATCTTCAGCCTCTACTTACTACCCAATAACATAGCTTTTGTTTTGTTCACATTCAACCCCAGTCTGTTCACATGCAGGTATGCAGCAAACCTATCAAGAACTTCATTCATCCTTGTAACCATATGTGCAACATTGTCTCCAGTACAGGCAATCAATACGAAACTACATTCCATGTATTGTGTTAATGTGACGCCTAAGGCCAGCTTTATATAGTCGCAAAATGTGGAATGAGAAACCTATCCTATTGGCTCATTTAAAATAATGTGACACCAGAAAATATTACGTTTGGAATGTTTCAATTTCTTGTGAATTCACAATGTGAATAAGTTTTTGCAAAGTATCATTGCAAATTCAAAGTTTTTTGACAAGCGGCAGATGTCCGATGACAAATAACATGTTTAAAAGTTTTGTATTATAGGTTTACTTTTTGTTCAAATTATTTATTATCAAACTTATCGTTATGCGTTCTTAGTGAATTTTGCTGGAGAATTTTCACAAATTGGAGCCCACAATTTTCAAGCTGTTTTAAATTTTGCTGACTCTAAAAGAAGACTGAATTATTTAAATTTCCTCGACCTATACAATGAGTGCATAGAATGGAACAAGTTCCATAAAATGTTTAAGGGGCAAATGAAAAAAAAAATCGTTGAGACATGTCAAACATAAGATTTGAATTTGCACATTTTGACATACATTTTTTTGTGACGTCATCGGTTTCGGACATTGACGTCATCGTCAATTTTTAATTTCCACATCGCCATTACGTGTGGAACTATGGAGTCGGCGACAAAAATATTTTTTTCCGCTTAAACGTAAAAAGTGTCAAAACATAGAAAACATGATTTGGGAACGAAATTTTTTTGTGTTTGTCAGTCTGTATGTCTGTCTGTTTGTAGCCACGATAACTTTAGAACGATTTGAGATATCGTCTTCAAATTTGGTATGCAGTTAGCACGTACGTTTCGGGTTGTTTAGGGTAAAGTGGCTCTAGAGGATAGGGGATGAATGGGGGGTGATTTGGTGAAAATTGACATTTTTTTTTTGTTAAAACTCGAGTAAAATAACGTTTTAGGGTTTGTTTATTAGAAAATTTTCAATTCCATTAAACATGTGGTATATTCTCTGCATTCCTGGAAAATGGGATCCCTCTCGACACCTATCAATGTGAGATGTCTTCTAAGGGCGAAGTAATCTGTCAGCACCCTAAGGATGCGGCGAAGTGCTGGTCGAGTCCTACCGAGTAGCCAGACAGTCTTATCTCTGTCGGGTCCCTCCAGGAAGTCCCTCGCCTGCCTACAGCCACCGGCCGACCCCCAGTGCCTCTTCATAGCCTCCTCAGTCCACCTGTCTAAGGCGACAGAGACCGTCTTCCTACTTATGCCTATCGCAGGCTCCGGGCCACAGAACGGTCGCCGGGAACCAAGTCTTGCGAGATCATTCGCCACCTCATTCCCCGCTACGCCACAGTGTCCCGGAACCCACACCAGTTGCACCTCCTTTGTCCTGGCTAGTCCTTTAAAGCGTCAGCGCACTCCTGAACCAGTGTTGACCCAATTCTGGCTGCGCAGACTGCCCAGAGGACCGCCTGGCTATCCGAGCAAATGTATACACATTTCTCGGGGCTCATCCTCACATCATGTCGATTGGCTACAGACAGGGTAGCGTACACCCCCGTTTCGAATGCCGTGGTATATGCGCCTAGAGCATAACTCTCGCGCACCCCCAGGTTGTCGATGTATATTACTGCCCCGGAGGATTGTTGATCCTCCAGCCGCGATCCGTCGGTAAAACAGACCAGGCTTGCGGGCTGGAATGCAACCTGATTTTCCCTCCACTGATCCCTACTGGGGATTCTGAGGGTATATGGCCTAGTCAACCTAATATCGTCCTCTGCATTCCGTACCTTGATGGTGAAAATCGGAATTTCCTTTTCCACCTCATTGGCTACTCTTGCATGTCCTATTATTCTCTCTCTCTCTCCGCACCAGTTTCCAGAGTCTCTAAGATACGACGCCATAGCCTCCCTTCTGATACAGATGGGAAGCTGTGGCAGCACCAGCAAGACCTCTAGCGCGGCTGAGAGTTGTTTTTGAGTAAGATCGCTTCAGGGGGAAGGGGATTAATGAAAGGTGATTTGGTGAAAATTGACATTTTTTCGTTTAAACTCTAGTAATATAACGTTTCAGAAGTTTATGGGTACAGGAATATGAATATTTTCTTTGTGGTCCAGTCATGGACCCTAAATTCATTTGATAATGTATTTTCTGAGGAGACTAGATTTTCACAGCTATGTGTAAGTTATGATTCAATTTGCAGCACTATTTTAAATGGTAACCCCTACTTTTGACAGTGCTATTGGAAAGAGCGGCTTTTTTCTGAACAAAGATCACCAAATTTCAGGATATGTTACATAAGGATATTTTTGAGAAAATGGAGGTATAAGTTTTGAACACTAATCAAACAATGTAAAAAAAAAACCAATAACACAGGCATGAGACAACATTAAATTAAATGTTCAAATTGTTGGCCATTAACTTCTGGACAGTAAGCAAGACGAATTTCAAATTCCTGGATTACTTTTTTATCTTTTGTGGTGGAATTTGCCTTATTTCCATGGTTATCATGATTTCTAGTTCTCTGTTGATCAAAATAAACTTTAGATTTTATGTAACCCCACAAAATAAATCTATGATGAGTTAATTCTGGAGATCTAGCTGGCCATTCAATAAATCCTCTTCTACTGATCCACCTATTCGGGAAAAGTTTGTTTAGGTAATCACGTACTTTTCGCGAGTAGTGTGGAGGAGCCTCATCCTGTTAAAACCAAATTGAATCAGGGGGAATATTAAGGTTTGCCCCATTTGGGAAACATGGTTACAGCCACCCCTGTATGCAAAAACCCTGAGAGAAATGTTGTGGTTTCAACCCCCAAGAAAGCTATGTGACCCGAAGTAAATAGGGGTGATATGTGGGGTAAACAAGATTAAAAGGAGGTATAATTGCAAAATGTAAAGAAAGCAGCTTCTAGAAGTTCAACTAAGCTGTTTTTTCTCGTATTTTGCATTTATATTTCCTTTTAGGCTTTTTTCCCGTCCCTATTGATGTTGAAAACACAACATGCATCTTGCGATTTATGTATACAGAGCTGCTTCTAAGCATGTTATTGAGAAAATTTGTCTGAGCGCTGACCGTGCGATAATCTGCAAATTTACCAAATTGATATCCTATTCATTACCATGATACACTTGCTGCGTCAGTAGTTTTAAATTTAGTTTTTTAATTAAGTCCACACCGTATTCGCTACCACAACGCACTTGCTGCATTAGTATTTCTTTCATGATACATATAAATGCCATATTCGTTACCATAATAATATTTTTTATGAAGGTGACTAACAAAATAACCATAAAATAACACTTTAATCACAACACATAATTTATGACACCTTATTCGTTATCCTGTCCTGCGTCATTATTTCTTACATAGGCGGTAGTGAACCTTTCCTTTACGTGATAGTAAAGGATTTTTTTCACGCCCGAGGAGGTACCACCCCTTACGTCAAGCGGCCGGTGAAGTCCCAACGGACGTTTCCGGTTCTGGTGTATGAGTCGGTTTCCCTTATAAACAAAAATGACGATGGCTCCGGAGGGGGATTCCGGAGATAAAATACCCCTCCATTCGGATCTCCGGGAGATGGGTGTGCAGGGAGCGCAGGTATCAAGATTTAACATATCCTTCTCGAATATATGTGGCCTAAATGCCAACCTGAACTCCGTCCACCATTTCCTCCAGGCTAATAGGCCACAACTCTTCTTCCTCACCGAAACCTAAATCAGTGCCAAAACAGCCACTAATCATCTTAATTTCCCTGGGTATGAGCTCCTTACTTCCTTTAGATTGCATGGAGCTGTGTGCGCATACGTCCGTAGCAATCTACCCTGCACCAGACTCCCCAATTTGGAAGCTGGAAAAAAAGACATACTTTGGATGAAACTCTTTCTCAGGGCTGCAACTAAATTAATCTGTTGCATTTACCGGTCACCTTCTGACAACAACTTTGTCGAGCTTTTCGACTACCTTTCTGAAAAAACGGACCATCTGATTTCTGAATATCCTTCCTCCGAGGTCACTATTCTTGGTGACTTCAATGTCCATAATAAGGAATTGCTAGGATCTTCAAAAACCGATCCACAAGGGAGAGCAGCGGAGGCCTTCGCAGTCAGCAATTCTTTAGCCAATATGGTTCAGCAACCTACTTACTTTCCTCGCATCCCAACACACAGCTCAAACCACTTGGATCTTCTTACTACAAAACCTGAATGCTATAAGACATCAGTCACCGCCCCCCTTGGTCGCTCAGACCACGGCATGGTCACTGCTTCCTGCGCAATGCAATCATCACACCCACGTGTCGTTTGGCACTACAACTCCGCGAACTGGGACGAAATGCGGGATTTCTTTGTCTCATTTCCATGGGCGTCTGTCTGCTTCTCTCATCCTGACCCCTCTGATATCTCACAAAACGTCACCGAAATCATCCAAGCTGGCATGGAAGTATTTATTCCACGTACACAGAAAACCTCTTCAGCCACTCAAAAGCCCTGGTTCTCTAAATCCTGTAACAAGGCCAGACTTGAAAAGGTCAAGTCTCACAAAATGCTTCTACACAATCCCAGTCAAGAAAAACGCCAAGCATTTAACGAAGCAAGTAACCGCTATGTCCGCATTATTTCTGAGGCAAAAAACTCGTTTAATAACCACATCAAAAATAAAGTCCTCTCAAGCTCCAATTGCAGCAAACCCTTCTGGACTGTTGCTAAATCTATTGGGAATAATTTCTACAAGAGCACGTTCCCACCTCTTGTTTCAGGTGATGAAATTGTTTCTACTGCCCTGGGCAAGGCTGAACTTTTTCCCTCGTTGTTCGCCGGCAATTTTACTCTCAACCCACCTCCAAATGTTCAACCACCAACAGTCCCCAATGTCGCGCATAAAATGACGGATATAATTTCCAAAACTAAAAAGGTACGAAAGATGCTCTCTTCTCTTAATACCAGGAAAGCCTCTGGCCTTGACGAGATCCCAGCAATTGTTCTCAAAAAATGCGCACCAGAACTTGCTCCTGTCCCGACTCTTCTGTTTCAGACATCTTACAATAGAGGCATATTCCCTAGTAACTGGAAAACTGCTCGAGTACAACCCGTCCCCAATAAATGATCCAAAGCGCTTCCTAGCAACTACGGGCCTATTTCTCTCCTTTCAGTCGTCTCTAAAGTAATGGAAAAGTATATAAACACCGAATTACTAAAATTTAGTGAAAAACACAGTCTAATCGATGACAGGCAGTATGGATTCCGTCAGCGCAGATCAACTGCCGACCTCCTTTCCTTTGTCACCCATTCTTGGAGCAAGTCTATGGAACTACACGGTGAATCCCAGATTGTCGTTCTAGACATATCCAAAGCATTCGACCAGGTCTGGCACGCAGCGCTACTTAATAAACTACCGGCCTATGGCCTACCACCAAAACTCTGTACCTGGACAGCAAATTTCCTCTCCAACCGGAGCATTTCTGTTGTCGTGGATGGCCATTCCTCTAAACTGTATCCAATTAATGCAGGAGTCCCTCAAGGTTCAGCTTTACCCCTACTTTATTTCTTCTCCACATCAATGACCTCCTCTCTAGCACATCCAACCCAGTTCACAGTTACGCAGATGACAGCACCCTCCACTCAAATATACAATATTCTAAGCCTGTCTATTTAGCCTAATTAGATGAGGATCGCAGACTAATGGAGGGTTCTGTCTCTGTGGTTCTCCAAAAAATATTAGACCGGGAAAGTATAAATCTTGTACAATTCAGCTCCACAAAATCTGAGTCTTGCTTTCTATCTCATAAGAGATACACCAGCCCTAGACCCATCACAATCCACAACCAAGTTATTCAAAGTAATGAGTCATTTTCACTTGTTGGCATTTCTGTGGATCGAAATCTCAATTGGCACCAACATGTCACATCAATTGCAGAAGCGGCTGCTAAGAAATTAGGTTTCCGCTTCCGGGCTCGCAAGTACTTTTCACCAGCTAATCTCTATTCCTTATATACTTGGAAAATAAGGCCAAACCTCAAATACTGCTCCCACATCTGGGTTGCCGCTGGCGCTTTTACACTCGCTATCCTGGACTCTATTCAGAAGAGAGCTATACGTCTCATCGGTGACCCTACCCTCATCCAAAGGCTGTCATGCCTCTCTCTCTCTCTCTCTCTTTTATAGATATCTGCACGGGCACTGCTCAGAGGAGCTTTCTTCCATAGTTCCTCCACCTGCTGCCCCCAACAGATCTACCAGGGGAACAGAGCGAATGCACCCTTTTACTGTCCAGGTCACCAGACATAGAACATCTTGTTATGCCCGCTCTTTTGTCTGGAGGACTTCCAAGTTGTGGAATTTCATGCCGGCACATGTTTTTCCTTCTCCTGCGAACCTCCAAGCCTTCAAGTCCAGAATTAACAAGTTGCCTCTTTCCTCCTTGTCGACACCCACGGTACGATAGTATTTAGGCTGTGAGTCCTCGTGGTGTGTTGTTGAAATAATTAAATAATTACATACTTGATATTTTATTCGTTAATACAATACACTTGCTGCTTCCGAATTTATTTCATAATCTGTATTGATATCTTATTTGTTACCATAACACTCTGGCTACATCAGTATTTCTTTCATAATACATACTGATACCTTATTTGGTACCATAGCACACTTACTGTGTCAGTATTTCAAAAAAAAATTAAGTCCTTATCTTATTCGTTAACACATCGCACTTGCTGTGTCAGTATTTCTTTCATAATTTATATTAGTATCTTATTTTTAAATTTAGTAGATGTAAAGAGAAGGAAGTGGCAACAGCGCATAAGCTCTAATTCAGAAATTTGTGTATAGGGAAAACTTTTCAGATTGGGAGATCTAAAATGTAAGATTACCAGGATGTCTTGATAAAAGTAATATCTGGAAATCCTGGATGATTTTAGTTAACCTTTAATTTATTAAGTACATACTATTATAGATATTTATTGACTGAGTTATTTTCTCAATATGATAGAGGCAGCAGAAAGCTCGTATGTGGTTGAATGCAGCATTTTGGTTGAATATTATAGAAATTGGCTCCCTTTGTGGTGTAACTTACATTTCCAACAGAGAAAATTATCGTAAGTTTGTATTTTATGTCACATTGTTATCATATGTAATTTATTAATGTTTTCAGCAATTCATGAAAAGTTATTTATAACTTTCATGGTAAGTAGTCTTACCCACATGTTAGCTTGCATAAAGGGAATAACCAGAGTTGCTGAAACCCGAAATGATTTGGAATCAGTTAAACAAGGTCTGAAAATAAAGCGAGCTCTATGGATTATTTCATTAATTAGCACAGTGGGACTGGTGGGATTCTTCCTGGAACATCGTTTGCTCTGCCATAGGATGGGTAAATAAAATACATAATTATTTTTATTAAATGTTACATTTACAATATTTAATCCGTGTTGCTGGGGAATCAAAGCCTAAAAGGGGTCAATGTCACAAAGTTTATCTTATGATGTTAGATCATTTATTAGGCCAGAAGCTGCTTTTTCTCAAGTTGTGAATCGGAGTCATCTGCAAATAATAGTAATTTACGTTACAAGTCCGGAAAATACTGTTTTTTTGGACGAGTCGACAAAATTCTAGGACGAGCCGTAGGCGAGTCCTGGAAGTCTGCGAGTCCAAAAAACTGTTTTCGGACGTGTTGCGTACACTATTTTTTCGGCAACCGTGTAGAATAACAAATCAATGAGACACATTTCTTTATTATATTTCTTTGTAGAACAAAATTTCGAACATTTTAATTCTTATTTGTATTAAATATTGAAATTCGAACAGAAGATAGGTACTAACAGAAACATTCTAATTCTTATTTATATTAATATTCATATTAAAATTCGAGCAATTGCTAATATTGAAAGGATTTAATTTGTTTGAAATGCTTGGTATATTTAAATGCCTTTTGTAGTCAGAACAAGAAGGTAAAGTTTCCGTTTCATATTGATTGTTTTCATCTGATAATTTTTAAATGGTATTGGCAATTTTAATTTTGTTTGTTAGTGAATTGTCTATATATCCTTCAGCGACATTGGTAGACTTCCAGCCACCGTGGTAATGTTCAACTGTATTTATCAAAATCATACCTACCAAGATTTTAATATTCACAATGACAACAACGATGTGATTCTTCCCGGCCTAGTCCGGGAAGTATGTACTTCCCGGACTAGGCCGGAGAAATGCTACTTTCTCAAAGAAAAAGCGTTCGGGAAGTGGGTGCTTCCCGGACGGTTGCGGAAAAAAGATTTTGCAGGCGGAGACTATTTAGTGATAGCGGCGGATACAAATAATGTTGATGATGGAAAAATGCCAGCATTATCTGATCTGAAATATGTTTTAAATTCGTGTGCAGACACAAATATTATTATATGCTCCATTGTTGTACGTAGTTGCAGCAAATATAGCAAGTTGGTACATGATTATAATAACAATGTTGAAGAAATGTTAGCAAACTTAAATAGGTTTAGTGAAAGGCACATTTATTTTTGCGATCTAAATTCAAAGGAGAATGTACACTGGAAACAGGACATGTGCCACAAACTCTGCGATATTATAAAAACTAGCCACCTCCATCAAAATAACTTGACAGTTTTGATTCATCCAGAATAAATTCTAGACCAGCATCAAAGAGTAAAGAAAGACGTGTGGATTGTAGTTGTTCACAGAAGAAATAGTAAGGCAGGAAAGCCTAAATCAAATAATGTGTCACATAAATTATCTTATTTGACGTTTAATGTCAGTTTTGACCTTATATAAAATTAATAATTTTGAAAAAAATATAGTATGTGGAGATAGAGTGATAGTTAAGATGGTATATTGAAGTGGTTTAGATCTATCATAAATGAAGGCAATGGATGAAGCATTAGATTGAAGAAATAAAAGTGAAGAATTTTTTTTACCTGGTTTGTCAAAATTTGAAGTTTGCTGAATTTGATATATAATTGTCACATTGCTTTAGATATAACTTTTAAAATTATGCAAATGTACACCACAAGTCTCAGACTTATTGTATAGGCATACTGTATAATTTTTATCAATGAATAAATAATAATAATAATAATAATAATAATAATAATAATAATAATAATAATAATAATAATAATAATATAGAAAGAAAAGGTAATGTAGCCAAAAAAATTGTAGTCACCGGATTTTTTCCCAGGAGACTACAAAATCGGCCACGATTATAGGGGTAGAGCCCACTAATGTAACTGGGATTTTTAATATAAATATACAGTCTCTTTTTAGTGAATTTTGGCAGAAGAGGAGAACCCAAATCACCACAACACATTTTAGAAAACCTGACGATCGTTTCACTAACCAAGTTAGCGTCATCAGAGGATTAATAATTCTGAATTAGTTAACTCGGTTAGTGAAACGTTCGTAAGCTTTTTTAAATGTGTTGTGGTGATTTGGGTTCTCCAAATGTGTATCAGTGCTCATCACAAGGTGCAATATTCACCTAGTTCCAGGAAGGCAATAAATAAATATTTAAGAAAATATTATGTTTTTGCTAAACCATGAATTTACAATTTTTGTCACAGAATTTGCTCAAAATCACTCGTCTAGAATAGGCATCCAATAATATGTTTCTTAAGTTTCAGATCTTTTGGATTCCAAATAAAAGCATAAATCAAACTAAAATGTTATATATTTGTTAATTATTTAGTCCATATGTCTGGTGAAATTAGGGAGTGTCGCCACCATCCGTAGATTAGCTATTTTATAAAAGAAGGCGCACTAAAAATGTAATTTTGCGAATACGGTGACCAAACGTATTTAATTTTCATTCATAAATAAAGTGTCATATCATGAAAATGTGAGATCAACAGAATGAAATAAATATTGTAAACAAAATCAGCTCGCGTTTCTATGGAAATGATTTCAAAGCAGTTTTTTTTTATCTTTAAACTTGAAACTAAGAAGCACTTATTATTCAATTGAATATGTGCATTATCACGACTAGGCCATTAAAATTATTATTTTGTTTTGCTATAGAAATAATGAACAGAAACTACATGCCATTAGTGAAATTTTAATGTCACCTAAAATCGAAATAGTGTACCGTCAAATATGTTTCATTTACCGAAATAAGTCACTCAATTCTGCAATTAGTCATTTACCTACTTACATTTCCGATATCTAGGCTCTTGTATAAAATTTCCTGACACAGCAAGGTACCGTCTGTTTAAGCTCCTGTAAACAAACAGCTTATCATATAGCATGTTCATCATCGCTGGTTCAGTGGTAGTCTGTCCGCCTACCGTTCGGGTTCGATTCTGGCGTTATTCGTTTAACATTTTGTTTTAACTAACTTTATTATGTGATAAAAACAACAAAGTGTCCAGGTTATATATATATATATATATATATATATATATATATATATATATATATATATATATATATATATATATATATATATGTATATATATATATATATATATATATATATATATATATATATATATATATATATATATATATATATATATATATATATATTCAACAACACACCACGCGGGCTTACAGCTTAAATACTATCGTACCGTGGGTGTCGACAAGGAGGAAAGCGCCAACTTGTTAATTCTGAACTTGAAGGTTTGGAGGTTCGGAGGAGAAGGAAAAACATATGCCGGCAAGGAATTCCACAACTTGGAAGTTCTCGAGACAAAATAGTGGGCATAACAAGATTTCTATGTCTGGTGATCTGAACAGTAAAAGGGTGCATTCGCTCTGTTCCTCTGGTAGATCTGTTGGGAGCAGCAGGTGGAGGAACTGTGGAAGAAAGCTCCTCTGAGCAGTGCCCGTGCAGATATCTATAAAATAGAGAGAGGTCACCAAGGGCACGTCGGTGGGCAAGGGATGGCAGCCTTTGGGTGGTAGGGTCACCGATGAGTCGTATAGCTCTCTGCTGAATGGAGTCCAGGATAGCGAGTGAAGTAAATAAGGTATAGAGATTAGCTGGTAAAAAGTATTTGCGAGCCCGGAAGAGGAAACCTAATTTCTTAGCAGTCGCTTCTGCAATTGATGTGACATGTTGGTACCAATTGAGATTTCCATACAGAAATGCCAACAATTGAAAAGGACTTATTACTTTGACTAGCTTGGTTGTTCAGTGTGATGGGTCTAGGGCTGGTGTATCTCTTATGAGATAGAAAGCAAGACTGAGTTTTGGTGAAGTTGAATTGTACAAGATTTTTACTTCCCCAGTCTAATATTTTTTGGAGATCCACAAAGACAGAACCCTCCATGAGTCTGCGATCCTCATCTAATTGGGATAAAGACACAGGCTTAGAATAATTGAGTGGAGGGTGCTGTCATCTGTGTAACTGTGAAATGGGTTGGATGTGCTAGAGAGGAGGTCATTGATGTGAAGAAGAAACAAATCAGGGGCTAAAGCTGAACCTTGAGTGACTCCTGCCACTGGAATGGCCATCCACGACAACAGAAATGCTCCGGTTGTGGTGGAAATTTGCTGTCCAGGTACAGAGTTTTGGTGGTAGGCCATAGGCCGGAAGTTTATTAAGCAGCGCTGCGTGCCAGAGCTGGTCGAATGCTTTGGATATGTCTAGAGCGACAATCTGGGATTCACTGTGTAGTTCCATAGACTTGTTCCAAGAATGGGTGACAAAGGAAAGTAGGTCGGCAGTTGATCTGCGATGATGGAATCCATACTGCCTCTCGTGGATTAGACTGTGTTTTTCAAGAAATGTTCGTAATTCGGTGTTTATATACTTTTCCATCACTTTAGGACGACTGAAGGGAGAGAAATAGGCCTGTAGTTGCTAGGAAACGCTGTGGATCTTTTCTTGGGGACGGGTTGAACTCGAGCAGTTTTCCAGTTACTAGGGAATATGCCTCTATTGTAAGATGTCTGAAACAGACAAGTCAGGACAGGAGCAAGTCCTGGTGCGCATTTTTTGAGAACAATTGCTGTGATCTCGTCAAGGCTAGAGGCTTTCCTGGTATTAAGAGAAGAGAGCATCTTTCGTACCTTTTTAGTTTTGAAAATGATATCCGTAATTTTATGCGCGACATTGGGGACTGTTGGTGGTTGAACATTTGAAGGTGGGTTGAGGGTAGAATTGCCGGCGAACAACGAGGCAAAAAGTTCAGCCTTGCCCAGGGCGGTAGAAACAATTTCATCCCCTGAAACAAGAGGTGGGAACGTGCTCTTGCAGAAATTATTCCCAATAGATCTAGCAAGAATCCAGAAGGGTTTGCTGCTATTGGAGCTTGAGATGACTTTGTTTTTGATGTGGTTATTAAACGAGTTTTTTTACCTCAGAAAGAATGCGGACATAGCGGTTTCTTGCGTCGTTAAATGCTTGACGGTTTTCTTGACTGGGATTGTGTAGAATCGTTCTGTGAGCTTTGACCTTTTCAAGTCTGGCCTTGTCACAGGATTCAGAGAACCTGGGCTTTTGAGTGGCTGAAGAGGTTTTCTGTGTACGTGGAATAAATAATTCCATGCTAGCTTGGATAGTTTCGTTGACGTTTTGTGAGATATCAGAGGGGTCAGGATGAGAGAAACAGACAGACACCCATGGAAATGAGGAAAAGTAATCCCGCATTTCGTCCCAGTTCGTGGAGTTGTAGTGCCAAACAATACGTGGGTGTGATGACTGTGTGACCTCGGGTTGCATTGCGCAGGAAGTAGTGACCATGCCGTGGTCTAAGCGATCAAGGGGGGCGGTGACTGATATCTTATAGCATTCAGGTTTTGTAGTAAGAAGGAGATCCAAGCGATTGAGCTGTGTGTTGGGATGCGAGGAAAGTAAGTAGGTTGCTGAACCATATTGGCTAAAGAATTGCTGACTGCAAAGGCCTCCGCTGCTCTCCCTTGTGGATCGGTTTTTGAAGATCCTAGCCATTCCTTATTATGGACATTGAGGTCACCATAAATAGTGACCTCAGAGGAAGGATATTCAGAAATCAGATAGTCGGTTTTTTCAGAAAGGTAGTCGAAGAGCTGGACAAAGTTGTTGTCAGAAGGTGACCGGTAAATGCAACAGATGAATTTAGTTGCAGCCCTGAGAGAGTTTCATGTTTCATCCAAAGTATGTCTTTTCTTCCAGCTTCTAAATTGAGGAGTCTGGTGCAGAGTAGATTGCTAGGGACGTATGCGCACACACCTCCACGCAATCTAAAGGAAGTAAGGAGCTCATACGCCGAGAAATTAAGGTGATTAATGGCTGTTTTGGCACTGATTTGTGTTTCAGTAACTCAATTTGCTATTAACCTAAGGTTTGTCGACTAGAAAACTAGTTTTCTCGGAGACATTTAAAGTTTATTTTCGGAAAATTGTCGTACATTTTCAAACAATAAGTTATTTTGATAAAATGTGGTACATTCTTTGTACTATATAGTCTATACCGGTAATCAGATTGATGCCTACATTGCATTAGAGAGACATATTTGCTATTAAAAATATTTTAAAGAAAAGTCACTTCCATAACACACTTGCTGCGTCCAGACTTTTTAAAACTTGCCAGGAAGAGGAATATTAAGGCGGTATGTTACTTTTTGTACAGACTGTATAGTATTTTAGTATGTAAGTTAGTTTGCATTGTATTTATTAAGTTTTCTGTATACTGGACCTACACACAGGTAACATATTTTACCTCTGTAGGGTTTACCTCTTGATTTCTGATTTGATAAATAAAAATAAATAAATATTATTTCTATTTCAGCATTCAGCGGATTTGCATTTTGTGAATACATTATAGCTTCAGCAAACATGGCCTTCCATATTACTGCTATACTAGATTTCCCAACGGAACATTTGGTAGTGGCAAAAGGTATAAGTAATCTGAATCTTCCTGTTAAAAATCCAACCAAAAAAGTCGAATAAATTATTGTAGTTAGTTTTTAAGGTTTAAGCTAGTCAATTATTTCCATTTATAAAGGAATTTTAGTAGTCAATGTACACATTAAAGTATAGAACAGAAGCTTCCTTTTTAACATTATTTATTTATTTATTTATTTATTTTTGAGAGATTTTATAGAACTCGTGTAAAATTATATCCACGATTATCTGTTGTAAGATAAATAAGTGATTTTATTATTTATTTGCAAAACGGTACTTAATTTTGTAAAGTACCAAATTAGATTTACCCTTTTAATAATAATAGCAATAGGAAATTTCACTATTTGTATATTATATACTATGACAAATGATACAAAAATATTGTTTTCAATATTTTTTGTGATTTTTTCGCTGCTCAATATTTGTTAGTTTTGTTATATAAAAGCATATTTTTTACATCATTCTAAGATCTAAAAACTATCTGTAATTATTGTATTTTATTCTATTCCTTTGTTCTTTTTCTCTTCTGCAAAGCCAGTCTATTACTGTTAATATAGCCAATCAGAGATGCCAGAAAGCAGCTTTACCTCACAAACTTGCAAATTTTGGCAGACCTCTTTTTTTTTAACGTGTCTAGCATTATATAATACCCAGGACCGGTGGTTTTACCCCCACCCCTTTATTGTGGACGAAGTGTCCAGATATCCAATTTGCTAGTCACATTCCTACACTGGTAGACATGACACATACAATTTAAACTTTTTAAATAAGATTTGTTAATTGGTTAAAATGGTAGTAATATTTTAGTAAACAAATACATCTAAATTAGAGTCTTTAGCACCCATTACAGAAGTTCATTTCAGTTTTTATATGTTATATAATATTGGAGACAACTGCAGTTAAAAGTAAAAGAAAATAGCAAAATTAGCTGCTGTCAGGAAATTAAATTTTTGACTGTTAATACTTTTGTAAACACATTTTAGATTGCGTTTTATTCGCAAGCACAAGCTCTGGCTTTTTGTGTAATAAGCTGAACAATTTATTTTTCATAATAATGATAATAATAATAATAATAATTTGATTCAGTTTCACATGAAACGCTTATAAGTATGCTGAGGATCTATTAAGGTGGTGGATTAAACAGAAGACACTTTTTATAATAATAATATGTGGCTTTATTATATATAGCCTATAAAAAATACATAACTACAAAACGTACAAATATTTATGGCGCGTATAACCACCTCGGCGTATTCTACTCTACTACTCACTGACCAGACGAGTCATGCGCATATACATCAGAGCACAGAATAAATGTACCATGCATTTCTCAACACGCCTCCTTACATTTATATCGTACTTACATTAATTCAAATTTAACATACTTCGAAATGTTTCAAATTTTTCTCGACTTAAGGCTTTAGTAAAAATATCAGCAACATTTTCATCTGTATCAACTTTAACAATATTAATCATTCCATCTTTCACATATTCATGCACATAATGATAATGGACTTCTATATGTTTCGAATTTTTGGTAAAATTACCATTCTTTGCAATATCAATTGCACCAGAATTGTCTTCGTATATTTCAATCGGCTTTATTAAATTTACATTAAAAATATTCAAAAGTTCTTTCACAAATTTCAGTTCACTTACTGCTTCTGACAACGCTACATATTCTGCAAAAGTAGAAGCTTTAGTTACAGATTTTTGTTTTCTCGATTTCCAATAAATCACATTTCCAAACAACCTTATTACATAACCAGTAGTTGATTTTCTGTCTAAATTATCACCTGCCCAATCGGCATCAACATGGCAATCAATAATATTAACATTTTAATTTCTTTTAAACAGTAATTTCAAATCTTTAGTTAAATACAGATATTTTAAAATTCTTAGAGCATATTTAAAATGTGTTTCGTTGTAACAGTTTTGGAATCTACTCAGATAATTTACGCTAAAACTAATGTCAGGCCTCGTAGCCGAGCTAATGTACAACAAAGCACCAATTAAATTTCTATATCTAATATCTTTTTCACAATTATCAGACTTTTCAATTTTTAGGTTAACTTCCATGGGTGTATTATACAATTTACTATTTTCTAAACAATACTTTTTACTTAATACTTCAATGTATTTAGTCTGATTCAAATTCATTTCATTACGATCAACACTATAGTCAACAGTAATCCCAAGATAATCTCTAATTTTTCCAAGATTTTTCATTTTAAATTTATCTGATAACAAAACTTTAATTCTATCAATTTGATTTTTATCCTTACCACAAATTAGTAAATCATCAACATAGATTAGTACATAAATACTATCACTATCGGTACCACAGATGTACAAGCACGAATCACTGTTGCTTCTCCTAAAACTTAAACTCACTAAAAATTCATCGAGACACTCGTACCAAACTCTTGGGCTTTCCTTCAAACCATACAAAGCTTTCACTAACTTACAAACTATTTGAATCATCTTCATACCCCTTTGGTTGCTTAATATAGACTTCAGAATTAACTTTACCATTAAGGAATGCAGTCTCTACATCCATTTGTTCAATTTCTAGGCCCATTTCACAACAATAGGACAGTAAAAATTTTAAAGTTTGCATTTTTGCTACTGGTGAATAAATATCATCGACTTCATCATTTTGTTGAAAACCTCTTACAACTAGTCTAGCTTTATATGTATCATCAGATTTTCTTGAATATACCCATTTGACATCCAATACTTTATTCTTTTTTACATTTTCAACTAATTTCCATGTTTTATTTTTATTCAGACAATCAATTTCTTTATTCATAGCTTTTTTCCAGCATTTACTTTCATTTGATTCTAACGCCTCCTCAAAAGTACTAGGTATATTTGTACTACAAAAATTTGCAAAAATACTACTATTATATACAACATAATCATTAAATTTTTGTGGAGGTTTTTTAGTTCGCTCAGATCTACGAACATTAGACTCATTCTGATTTTCAGTCTCTTCTAACGTTGCGGTTTCATCCGATGACTCATTTTCAGTTTCCAAATCATTATTTTCATTAACCTCAAATTTTGATTTGTTTTCATTTAAACCAATACATTTAATATTTTCTTCTATAATATCTACATGTCTCGCAACTATGACCTTACCATTTAAAAGCACTCGATATCCCACATTACTGAAACCAATGAGAATTCCCATATCCGCCTTTTTTTCCCATTTTGAAGTTCTTTTCTGCTCCGGTCTTCTAACAAAGACTTTACTGCCATATAAATGCAAGTGAGAAACATTCGGTCTTTTTCCAAAAAATATTTCAAACGGTGTTTTTTTTTCAATAGTATTTGACAAGGTACGATTCTTTAAATACGTAGCCGCACACACAATTTCAGGCCAATATTTTTTATCTATATTTGCTTCTGTTAACAGACAACGTGATGTATTCATAATTGTTCTGTTAAACCATTCCGCAGTTCCGTTTAATTCGTGTACATATGCCGGACATGTAGTGATAACAATACCTTTTCCTTTTACAAAACTATATATATTATTATTCAGGTACTCTTTACCGTTATCACATCTTAAAAATTTTACTCTTTTTCCTGTCAAGTTTTCACATTCATTTACATACTGAATTAAACAATCACAAACTTCTGTCTTGGATTTTATAACATACACTTTAGCAATTTTGCTATAATCATCAATAAAAGTCACAAAATATTTTTCACCTTGAAAACCTACAGTTTGAAAAGGTCCACAAACGTCAGTATGCACAATTTCCAATATATCTTTGGCTTTTTCTATATTATTTTCAAAAGGTATATCAGTCATTTTATTTTCTATGCAAATTCTACATTTCATATATTCCGATTCAATTTCTTCTGGAATTCCATCCAACAGCTGATTTCTACACAAATCTTTTAAATATTTGAAATTGACATGACCTAGCAAACGGTGCCATTTCTCCTTTTTACTCATATTATTCACATTTTTATTTGCTATATTAACACGGGAAACATTTTTATTCAATTTACTTTTCATAAAGTATAAGCCATTATTTTTTACTGCTATAGCTGTTACTTTATTTTTAATATCAAGAACTTTAGCTATTTTTCCTTTATAAATTATTGTGTTATTCTCAGTAACTTTGCTCACACTTATCAAATTTGACTTCATATCTTTAACGTAAAAAAACATTCTTCATTTCTACCAAATTTTCCTGACCGAAAGCATCAAAATAACTTTTAACACTACCAATTTTTGTGGCCCTTACAATCGTATTATTGCCCAGATATACATTTACAGGTTCTTTCAATGCCAAAGATTGATCAAAATATCTTTCATTATTTATTATGTGATCTGTACAACCACTATCTAATAACCATTGCATTGTATCACAACTTACATTATTAATTTCCGTGTTATGCGCTGCATGATAATGATGGGCAACTGTCGTAACCCACGCGCTGTTTCTGTCATCCTGCTTCTGTCCTTGTTGATCGACGTGGTGTGCACCTCCACGCTGACTGCCGCTGTTGTGCCAGCTGTCATGGCCTCTGCCGTAGCTTCTACCTGCTCCTCGTCGACCCCTCGCCGAACGCCAACGTGGTGTGCCTCGCCCACTTGATGCTTGGCCGCCGCTTCTGCAATCTTTCTGAATATGACCTGCTTCTCCGCAGCTATAACAAATCCGCTCTTGTCGACCCTTATTCACAGCAAAGACATTTGATTTCCTTTCGTGATTAATGTCGTTTTGATTTTTCAACTCGGTCATTTGAATTTTGCTTTTCACATAATCAGCCGTTTGTTCTTCCTGCTTTAACGTATCAATTAAGTCGCCGATGTAACTATATGCATCTGGCAACGTGTTCAACATATAGTTTAATTTTTCTTTTTCAGTTATTTTAGCACCCGCGCTCTTCAGCTCGTTCACACATTTTTCGAAGTCACTAAAAAACGTTACCGAATCACTGTAATCTTTAAGCTTCAATCTCTCTAGTTTATTTCGACACACAATTTGCAACGCCGTAGATTCTTTCAGATATAAATTATCGAACTTCCTGATTATGCCATACGCCGTCGTTTTGTCACAAACAAATTCCAGTTGCTTATTCGATATGGCGCTATATATGTAATTCATAGCTCTTAGATCCTTTTTATCCCACGGATCTTTATCATCGCCTGTTTTCGCTCTTTCTACAACTTCATCACATTCTTTCAATCTCAAAAACAACAAAAGGCGTTTCTTCCACATACCGTATTCTTCTCCATTAAACACCGGTATTGTCACTTTGTCTTCAGCCATCTTTTCACTCCCGTTATTTTCTTCGTACACTCGACAGAAATTACCAACCACGCTCTGCTACCATATTAAGGTGGTGGATTAAACAGAAGACACTTTTTATAATAATAATATGTGGCTTTATTATATATAGTCTATAAAAAATACATAACTACAAAACGTACAAATATTCATGGCGCGTATAACCACCTCGGCGTATTCTACTCTACTACTCACTGACCAGACGAGTCATGCGCATATACATCAGAGCACAGAATAAATGTACCATGCATTTCTCAACAGGATCTATAAGACCGACACCTATGGGAACGCTATGTTTTCGAACGGGTGGTATGCAGCCAATGGTTGACTGAGCGGGGCGAAAGAAAGAGTCGCCGCCTCTCAGTCGAATGCCATTTAAGTTACAATGTAGCAGTGGATGGTAGAGTATCGAATGTTTGCATGTGACAACTATGTAGTTAGCGGGTGTATCACTGCAGTGCAACACCTCTTTCATCGCCATTTTAATATTTGTCTGCATAGTGCCGTGCCCAGCCGCAGTACGTTTGTGAAATGGCTGGAACAACTGGAAACATCATAAAAACAAATCATCAGGTCCAGCACACAGTATAAGGACACTTGCGAACATTCAAAGAGTAAGAGAAGCACTGATTAGGAGCCCCACACACTCGTACGAGGGCATGCGCGCGTACTAAGGGTGAGTCGAGAATCAGTACGAACAATTTTGCAGAAAAATTTAAGATTTCACCCATCCGAAATGAGTATCGTTCAACAACTCGAGCCAAGAGATTACATGCATCGAGAGGATTATGCTGTGCAAATGTAAGTTTTATTGGATGATAATGAAAATGCAGGTATAATGATGAGCCACAAAGCTGATTTTCATTTGAGTGGGGGTGGTGAACAAACAACTTCCATTACTGGACTGCTGAAAATCCACATCAAGTTCATGAAAGACCCCTTCAGTCTAAACGTGTCACAGTGTG
Organism: Tillus elongatus; assembly: GCA_964006375.1. NCBI lineage: Eukaryota > Metazoa > Arthropoda > Insecta > Coleoptera > Cleridae > Tillus > Tillus elongatus. The sequence goes on from OZ023262.1 coordinate 272,422,054, forward strand.
GTTTGCCATTGTTTGTTTTGGCATTATCAGGCCGTATTTTTTTGAGGAGGATGGCACGTCTTTGATTGTTACGTTTGCCTGTTGAAATACTTCATACGACCCCAACTTCGAAGACGACAACTTAACATGGAAAATGTCTTATTTTTTTCAACAGGATGGTGCCACACCACATACTGCGCATGCATCGGTAGAGCTCGTTTGAGGCGTGTTTTGGCGTCATTCCATGGTCCCCAAGATCTCCCCACTTGTCTTCTTGTGATTATTTCCTGTGGGGATACCTCAAAAAACCTTGTGTATATGCACCAACCACGCACTTTGGTCGAATTACAGGATGCTACTCTACAAGAGGTGACTGTAATCAATGGGCAGACTTTGGCTCCATTATGGAAGACTTTTGTCCAGGAGCATGGACATCATCTACCCGACATTATTTTCCATGTAACTTGAATCATGTATTCGTAACACTCTTAATTTGAAAATCGTGGAGTTCCTGACGTTCGCCCTATATCCTCAGGTTCCTTGAACATACAATGTCTACCGGGAGAACAAAAATTGTGCTACTAATACAAATAGGTGATAACATCATACATGATATCAATTAGAAGAGGTATTAGTCAAGGTGACTTACTACCAGACATGGTTTCGGTATAAAATCAATGGCAGAGCAAATGAGGCTAAATCATCTGCTGTATGTGGATGATTTTAAGCTGATGGCCTCTACACAGAACCATTTGGATCAACTCCTTAAGATGATAGAAGGGTTTTCCAGAGATATAGACATGCAATTCAGGCTTGAAAAGTGCCACACCTTATATGTAGTTCCCACAGCAAGAACCTAACCTAAATCTATTAATGCATATACATACTCTCAGTTCTTCATTTGGGATTTGAACTGCAGTGAAACAAACATGGAAAGTCTAGAAGAGGAGATGCGAACACTCCTAACAAAATCCAAAAAGTATAACTCTTGTAGTTCCATCGAATGAGTAACCCTACCTAGACACCAAGGTGGAAGAGGATTGCTGTTGAGATATGCTCGGACAAATTATTTTGCTCACTTCATAAACTCATTGATCAGTTCCGTCTTCATTACTAAATGGATTATTTTCCTCCCCTGTTATATTTACATGTCTTTATAATATTATTTTACATCCATTGGGGCAATTCTGCATTTCATATACGCCTGGTTGTATCTTCCCTCTAACTACACATATGAGGCAACATTGTATTTCAATATCTTTGAAAGTATTCTTTGCATTATTTTTATTATTCTATCCTAATTCAAGTTGGTCTCTATTGAAAACACACTTTCTTGTAGAACACCTTATTTTTTATAATATAACATTATTTTTATATTATTATTATTTTTTATAATATTTTTGACGTGACTAAAAATACTCAGGATTTTGAAGCTTATAAAGTGGCTAGGAATAACTACAGAAAGAGAATAATTGAAAAAAAGAAACTCTGCCACGATAGCTATACATTGAGTTCCAGTAACAAAATCAGGATGGGCTGGCGCATAATTCTGAATGTAACAGAGAAAATTGTTATTTGTTGCCTACTACATCTACAGACACTGATTTCAGTGATTACTTTAGTGGCATAACAGACAGGATTGTCAACTCCCTGCCCCTTTCTGATGTAGATTTCATAGAGTTTTTGAATTGCGTTCCTAAACCTCAATGCTGTTTTGAGCTGGGGCTGGTTTGTGAGGGGCAAGTACTTGAGTGATTCAAGCTGCACATATGTATATGAGGTTAATAGCGAGTTGATAAAGTGCTCAACGGATGTTGAGCCATTAACATTATTGTTGAATGCTTGTTTTAAGAGGGGTATTTTTCCCGAGGTTTTTAAATATTCAATGTCAATTCCCCTGCATAAGAAGCGAGACATTAGTGAACTGGATCATTACAGGTCTTTGTCAATTGTGCCCATGTTTACTAAAGTGATGGAGATCATTATCAAGGACAGGCTTGCTGATTACTTTGAGAGAAATTCTTTACTCAATCCTAACCAGTTGGTTTTCGTTGCAGTCGTTCTACAACCAATGCTGTGCTGAGGGTGGTTGAGGACTTGGTGGGTGGCCTTGAGAGATGAGAGCATTCAGCTTTGCTGTTATGTGATCTCTCTAAGGCTTTTGACTGAGTGTCTCACTCAATACTGTTGAAGAAGTTGGAATTCTATGGAGTTCCGGGAAGTTCTATTAGATTTTTTGAGTTGTATCTTAGTCACAGATGGCAGGCTGTTTCGATGTCAAATGGGGGAAGCAAGGAATTCAGGTTGGTTGGTTGGTGTGCCCCAGGGTTAGGTTTTGTCACCATTTTTATTCATTATTTACATTAATGATATGTATTACTACGTGATGCGATTTGAGACTATTTGCTATGCAGACGACACCACTTTTATTAGTTCGCACAAAAACACTATCGATATGACTGACTCAATTGGAGAGGCGACTTGTTCGACTCAGCTGTGGTTCACTAGTAACAGACTCACACTTAACTCTGATAAGAGACAGCAGCTTGTTTCCTCAAATCGTAACATAGCAGGTAATGAGCCGGTAAAATTGTTGGGTCTGACTTTGAATGATGACCTGAATTGGGTGCCTCACGTTGAGCAATTACGCAAAAAACTTTCTGCTACTTTATATCTGTTGCGTAAGTTAAAGCCTTTAGTGAGCCCATATGTGTTGAAGGCGGCATACTTTTCATTGTTTAGCTCTAGATTGAGTTACAGTGTTATTTTATGGGGTCTTTATCTCCATAACCATTTTTAGACTTCAAAAGCAGGCTATCCGGCTGTTGGAGGGTGTTGGTCGCAGGGAACATTGTCAGCCTTTATTTGTAAAGCATGGAATAATGCCTCTTCCTTCGATGGATATCTATGCCAATCTTTTGAGGGTACATGAGACATCGGGGAATTATTTTTTGCGGAGTGATATTCACACGTATAACACACGTAATGCCAGTCTACTATTGGTCCTACGTTATCGACTTCCAGAAACTCTGTAGAAGTGGACTTATATAATCGTTTACCAGGAAAGATTAGGTCTGTTAACCTTGAAACCTTCAAGTATATAATAGTCATTTATTCTGCAGCACTGTTTTTACTCCATCGACGAATATACTAATATTACTATGCCAGTGTTCTGATCACGACTGATTTTTTTTAAATTCTGCTTTGACTGATGGTGATTTATTGTTAGGATATATTAATTTTATACGTTTTCAATTTGTATTGACATAACTGCTTTTTAACATGTACACTGACTTGCTGCAAACATAAACTATTTATGTAACATGGCCAATATGTCTATCTATCTATAAAAAAGGTTTTTTGCAATTTCATTGTAAGTGGCTTCGCTTTTCCACATAACCGCCGTAAATTCCGAAACTATATGTCGGAAGTATTTTCTACTAAATACCTAATGTTTGAATACGAAGAAAAATTCTGATGAAAATTCACTACCATAATGCACTTGGTATCTCGGACTTTTTAAAATCAATGTAGCAGAAATATTTTTATACAAAGCAGAAAGCTAGAGTAATAAAAAAATTAACGTTGGTGTCAGCTGTGATTTATAAAAGTTTAACGAGAGTAACAAGAGTTAAATGGACAAATGTCACAAAGGAAAAAAAAAGTTTGATTTTTGAAGGTCCTTTATTACTTTATTGCCTAAATACAGTGACTGAATTAGAGGGACCAGAATTTTAACAAATCCAAAAAAAAATCTAAACTGGAAACTATATGTTGTAAATATTTACAGTATATCTATAAATTATATATATATTTTTTACTATAATATATCAGATGTAAAAAATATTGCTTAATTTGCTCCTTTATTGTATAAGGCTGCTAATTTAGTTTATAATTGCTTTGTATACAAGTTATCTTACTGTGATTCTTAATGTACTTAATTGTGGTGTGTAATTTATAATTCTAAAATTATCTCAAGTGTTAGTCTCACAAATGTCATCTCTTCCTTACCTGATAGAGATTCCCCCATTTTACAAAAAATGATATTTTTAATGTATAAAAGTAATTTAAGATTTGTAAAAGTTCCAGTTAAGAACAAATTTATGTCGAAAGGCGTGGTTTTGGTATTTTTAAGGCAAAGTATCCACCTCCACTGATGCACTGCAGGTGTTCATAAAATTGTGGACATGGTAAATCTGCTTTCATTTTAATTCAGTAATTGTTATTTTATAGTTATTTATGTACCAAGGGTATAAATAGATGTTTATGCCCCAAGAGCGACGATTTTACAAAGCCGAGGGCCTCCGGCCCGAGGGTTTGTGAGTCGCTCGAGGGCATACACCTCTATTTATACCAGCGGTGCATACAAACTTTTATGTCATACTAGTCATACCCAAACAATGAAACATGAATCACCGTTTGCTGAAGGCAACCTAACTATCACCGGATCTCGTCAGAACTGTCAATTTTATGTTAATTCGACTAAATAATGTTAATTAAATATTTACATATTACTTTTATTCGATTATCTGCAATGTTATTAAAGAAGTTAAATAAAAATTATTTGTTTTTATGTGTGCGCGGGCCATAAAGTCTACGTTTTGCTCGCCCATAAAGTACACTTTATGGCCTGTGGGCATAAAGTACAACATTATGTAGTTGGTAACTAAGCAATAAAAACACAATAATGAACTAGTATGACATAAAAATATATATAATTCTCTAACTTGCATTAAAATAGCAATTCTTTTCTTTGATATTTTAATGCGTGTTTCATATATCCATTTTAAATTAATATTACATATTGAAAGACTATGATGTTACATTGCCTTTTATATTTTGGGATTGGAGACCAAAAACAAATATTTATCATCAAAATGGCTTTATTGTTTTTCAAAATATTCTCCACTAAGATCACACTTTTGCATGCCTGTGAACCAATTTTCGAAGTACCTTTTCCACGCCAATTGAGGTGTCTCCAAAACATGCATTTTTTACACATCAACCGCTTTGTGTCAACAAACGTTGACCTCGCAATTTATTTTTGATGTTCGGGAATTAAAAAAAATTCATGGGGTGCCAACTCAGGACTATAAGTTGAATGAGTCATCAAATCGACTTTTTGAGTGCTCAAAAGGTCACTTGTTCGGCACGAGGTGTGAGTGCTCACAATATCATGGTGGAGACTGCTCCGTCTTCGGCGGTTGGTTTTCCTTATTTCTCCAAAGACTCGTGACCAACAAATGGTTTTAGCAGTGGCTTTTCTACCATATACCCGAAAATTAACACATTGTTCACTAAGTGTCTTCTCAATAGTAGACGTCTACTTAATTTTATTTCTGTCGTTTATTTTCAGTGTTTCAGGTATATAACCTTACATATTTTTAGTTTATGTTGACATGTTCTATCAAATTTTCTAATAATATACAGGAATATAAGTTTCATGTGTCAATATTAATATAGGACATCCCGTATTTATAATAGTATTACCAAGTTATTCAGTATGATTCCCTATAGGTATTGTCCAAAAAAATGTTTTTGTGTCTCTATAAATAACAAAGTAATTTTCCAGCTTGTATGTAAAACTTAACAGTGTTCTATTTACAAAATATAGTTATTTTCCAATACCAGTCTTGATTTCACTATTTAACTCAGCGAAAAAAAATAGATACTTTTAATAATCTAACTGACCTTGTAGCTTTAAAAACCAAAAGGTTAGCAATAGAGCACACTTACAGACTGTATATGGAAATATATTACCCCTACTTGTGACATAAAAGCTTTACTTTTGGTTTCATAATGTATTCTTTAGATATGGTACTTCACAGCTTCTTCACAACTGGTTTTTTTTTGACGCCATCCTGAAGTTTAATTGTATTTTTAGTGGATTTTCTTTATAAAAAAAAATCACTGTTGAGGAGATTGCAACTTTTGAATTTTGAAAAGATTTCTTCAAATGAGCTTGAACTAAGCCCCCTAGAACACATACCTGAGGTTAGTTTCAGTTTATATATATATATATATATATATATATATATATATATATATATATATATATATATATATATATATATATATATATATATATATCTCCAGTGTGGCCCATTTAAGCTGGAAACACCCCTGTAACTTTTGTATTTATAACGCAATTTTTTTAACAGGATCTCAGAAGACAGAGAGATTGGATAAGTTAAGTCTATAGATCTTGTGAAAATTATTTCCTATGCCATTCGATCACGGCCTACTAAAACTATTTTCATATGTCACAGCATTTATAAACTTTTTCTTTAATTTTTGAGATGTTATTGTTGACTTTAATAGTCTGTTATAATAGTTATTTTTTGATGAAATTTGTTAGATAACACGTTTAAAGAATGGTGAAACCAGTGGCGTAGTTTTTTTCCTAAAACCAACCCCAAAACTTTTTAATAATGTTTGACATATGAAAATAGTTTTGATAAGCCGTGATCGAATGGCATAGGAAACAATTTTCGCAAGATTTATCTTTTAAGATCTCGTTAAAAAAATCGCGTTATAAATACAAAAGTTACAGGCTGTTCCATATTAAAAGATTTGCACAAATAAACTTCTCTCAAATTACTTATTTTCCTCCTAAAAACGGCCCTAACCCTTTTTACCATTTTTTGCCATAGAAAAACTACATTAGTAGGCCTTGGTCAGGTGACATAGAGAACAATTTTCACAGCATTTATAGAGTTTTCAATCTTATATCTTCTGTCCATCAAAATCAAATTATAAATACAAACGTTACAGGGGTGTTTCCATTTTAAATGGGCCACACTGTATATATATATATATATATATATATATATATATATATATATATATATATATATATATATATATATATATATATATATATATATATATATATATATATATATATATATATATATTATATGTATGTATGACACCGATAACTGAAAAAATAATGGGCTGATTTTGATCAAATTTTGGAAGTGGCGTGGATAAGTTCGTTAGCCGGGAAAATCGGCCCGGTTTTTCCCGGAAAATTTTGTGTTTTCGAATTTTTTTTATATCTATCTGCGGAAATAACAGTTTTGGCAACCAAATTTGTTACGTGAGTTTATATAATAAAAAGTTCACTATTTAGCAAAATTTAAAGACAAAAAAGTTATAGCAAAGTCACGATTTGAAACTCAAAATTGGCAACATTTGGGCAAAAAACCTGAAACGAATATGGGTTATGTAGACAACATGTCGCAAGACGAGTGTTTTACAAATCCTGAAGTTTCAGCTTTAACCGTCATTGTCCTTCATTTTACTAAAATGTTTTCATAAAATGAATTTGAAATAGGCCTTTTTCCTGGTGCTTTGGCAGTAGTTTTAGCTATGGACTTTATCTTTGAAAGGTCTTGAGCTACATCTTAAACAATTATTTCTACAATCACAGGCCCATATCCCATATGTTGTTGGTGATACACGTTTTTTTTTTCCAACAAACACGCCTTATAATATTGCATTTTCCATCAAAATAAGATGACTTTTTAATAGAACACGCTTATATTATTGCATTTCTGCATGTTTGTAAGAGATTGTTGACCCAGCAAAGGCGTTATGGTAGCAAATTTTCATTAAATGTGTCAAATTTGAATAACTCAATTTGCTATTAACCTATAAGGTTCGGTAGCCAGGAGCCAGTTTTTCGGGAACATTTTAAGTTTAACTTCGGAACATTTTGGTACATTTTGAAACAATAAAGTTATTTTGAAGAAATATGGTACATTGTTTTTACTATTTAGGTTATATCAGTAACCAAATTTTATGCCTGCTTTCATTGAAAAAGAACACATATTTGGCATTAAAAACATGTTTATGAAAATTCACTGCCATAACGCATTTGCTGCATCCGGACTTTTTTTATTCAGCCAATTTCGGCATCTATGAGCCCTTTCCTTTCTGTAAGGAAAGCAGATATTTTTAAGCCCTCTAAGATGGGCGGAAAGTGGGAAAGTTGCTCAAACACAATGCCATAACCTCAGTTTATGTTAATTTGACAGTATGTATTAAAAAGAAAATGACGCTTCTACTGGCAATCGAACTCAGGACATTTGGTTTTAGAGGCACACATTCTTACCACCAGACCAACAAGGCTGCTTGAAGTTCAAAAAGAATACAATGTGAAATCAGACAAAAAGCACCTAAGTGTGTACTTAGTACAGCAATGTTTCACCAAGTTAGGTCAACAATGTTATTGTTTCGATTATTTGTTTTAGCTTTAAAAATCGCTGGGCTCTATTAATTTTAGTTAGCTTGTATTATAGATACAGCCTTCTGACTGATTAACAAATAGCACTGTTTTGACTACACAACTGCTTCCAGCTAGTAATGCATAAGACTTAAACTGTTGTTTTATTTTTACTACTGTTCTTGTGTTTGAAAAGCTATTGTACCTTATTTATTATATTATTCATAAGATACGTAACTACAAAACTTCAGTAGTGTTCCTCTATTCGCCTGTTAGTACTAGCGAATATTCTATGAATTATTGATCTAGTCTCGTGTATGTTTGAATGATAAATATGTGGTTATAACTACGTGAAGGACGATCTAGTCAAAAGTAATGTATACATATCGATTGTTGTAATACATTTTAACAGTTAACGTTTTTTTGTTGTCTCATTTCACCACCTCTCCCATTAGTTTGTCCACAAAATAATTAATAAAAGGCTGTGGGTTGCAAAAACATTATTAACTTTGACTACGTAGTTACCCATAAGAAGTATCAATGCTTACACTGTCAGATCATACTACACAGATAGTTGAATACAACACAAAGAGAAAATCTGAAAAGAAAAGTTATTATATCCAAACTCCTAAATTTACACACACAAAAAAAACATATAAGCTTTTCAGGGTAAATTATTTTAATACAGGCAATAGAGAATTTGTTTCTGCATTAAACTACAGGAGTTTCTTTTTTTAAAACATAGGTTTAGAATGACGTACTGAATGTAAAAACACAAAATCCTTACAAATTAGGAGGGCGGAAGTGCCGCCATTTTGAGAAAAGCCGTTTCGGCCTATATCTCCGTTACCGTGTACTTTAGGCCAAAAATGGTAATGACCTTTATTATAGATAATTACATTTCTCATCTTTTTAATTAATTTTTTTTTGTATCACTCACCGTTTACAACTTATACGACCGTTAGGATTCATTTATTGACTTTTTTACTTAACTTTTCAATAGACAAATTTCCTACAACTTTTGCTGAAAACGTTTTTTCCTCAAATCAATATTTTCAAAGTTACAATGCGTTAATTTCAAAAATCCTGTGCCTAGACGGTTGACGCCAGTCTGGGCATGAAAACTGAGGCATACAACATCTGGCCATATATATATATATATATATATATATATATATATATATATATATATATATATATATATATATATATATATATATATATATATATATATACCCTTATAGAAGGTTCTCGAATTGACCTGAAAGGTCTCCAACGGTTAATGTATACTTACAATTTTCTCTAAATTGGCATTTGGGTTTACTCAAATAACAAGGACAAAAAAGAATGATTCAATGAAGAAAGTATTACTAAATGGCTTTTGAGCATTGGAAGTAAATGCACAGAATGGGGTTGTTGACGATAAAGAGATTTATGGTTATTTTTTAAGTTTTATTGTGTGTGACATGTGACGCACGACAATGACATACAAGATACAAGAGTTTGGTGTTTTATTTTGGATCTGGATTATTTCTTGCAATTAAGGTTTTAGGCAGAAGTTTTTTGTGTTTGTACATTAAGCATTATCCTGCAATTACAATTACGAGGTAAGTACCTACCTATATAGAATATTTCTATTACCCAGTAAGTACATTTTCTAGGTTAAGTGTATACCTACTTATTATATGATGAACATCTAATATGTTTGGCAAATCAAATCAATTGTTTACGAACAATACAGCATTTGTGTACATGGGTTTAACATGGCAGTAGCAGTAAACCCGCCACAGAAAATTATCTGTTTAAATCTCGAACATAAACAAAATGTTTACTGCACGTATCTGTTATTTTGTCACTGGTTTTGTCGAGAGTTAGCGCCAATTTTTATTAATCCGCATTTCATGATCAGAATTACTTTTGTGTTTGCACAAGGTAAGAAACAATTGTTATGCTAAGGTGTTTATGTTAACTATTTGAGTTAGATAATTTTATTGTCGTCCATTTCTTAATGTAAAATGTCAAAAGGTAATTTCACTGATTTCATATAGACAAAAAAGACGCGAAACCTAAAAGACAAACAAATTAACAGTAATGCTTCATTGCCATACAGGGAAATAATTTTAGATTGCATTAAAAATATATAGGGAAGTTGCAACTTTTCCATATCTTGAGCCGAATTCGACTTCCGCTAGTAATCAATTCCCACTACCTAAAGATATTGTTGATGATACGCATTAGTAATATCATCATTTATGTCTTTAATATTACCATCCATACCTCCAGTGGACTCAAGGTTGACACAGTGTTTTAATTTTAAAAAAAACAATAAGAATAATACCAATTTTTCTAACAGCTCGTTTTTTAAAATTTCAGATGTAATTCTGCAGAACAACCAATTAAAAGAAAAAGGGTGTGAAATTTCTGATTCGGAGTGGTTCCATCAAACAAGACAGCGGAAACAGAGAAATGACAAAAAGCATATTTCACTAAAGAAATGGAAATTTACAGCTTAACTTTTAATTTATATAGACAATATGGGATCATTGTTGTTTCATGTTTACAAATTCCAGCAAGTTTATGCATATGTTTTAAATTCATTTTTATTTTTAGATTTGTATTATGAGAATTTTGTTTTTTTATTTTGTGTTTACTGAAAAAAATATTGTTTTGTGGTCCATAAAATATATGTAAATTTTTTTAGAAGCTTCTATTTATGTATATATTTAGAATTCATTTTTGTTTTTATACTATATGAAAATTTTGTTTTGTTCTTCATTTACTAAAAATGTGCTAGTTTTGTATGTTGTATAAAATATATATTTACATTTTCTAGAAGTTCATCTGTTGTTTTTATTGTCCCATTCACTTTTTTTTATAAATATTTTACTCTTATTACCAATAATTATGAGTAACTTAGTATATATATATATATATATATATATATATATATATATATATATATATATATATATATATATATATATATATATATATATATATATATATATATATATATAATATTCATGACAGCCATGAAGTATGAATTATATACTGGGAATATATCATAGGACATCTCAAGTAAATGATTTAGTTACATGCTAAAGATGAGTCTAGATACATTATTGAAATATTAGTAATTACATCTCCTTAACAGCACAGGCGATGTCTCCAGCATGTTAAGCTGTCATGTCCCTGCGATATATTGTCAATGTTGGCAGTTGCTGACATTTCCTAGCTCTGGTAACTTGCATAGACCTTACAAAGTACATCTCTGCGATGTTCAATGTCGCGCTATTACATGCAAAATAAATGATTGTTATGTAGTTGTGTTGCATGGGTCCGATATCGCTTTATTTCACACTTTTATTGAAGATTAGACTGTGGTTATTTGACGTCAAAATTGATTGTTGTCGTTTATTAGTGAATTTTCTTTAAAAAAATTCACTAATGAGGAGATCTCGACTTTTGAATTTTGAAAAAATTTCTTCAAATGAGCGCTAATTACGCCCCCCAGAATACATATTCGGGGTCAGTTTCAATTTTTATATGTTAGTAGATAGTGCAGCACCTGGGCTCATCCCTCCACTTTTTTCTGCGCATGCGCGATGACGTCATGCGCATGCGCTGACCTGTAACAGTTGACAGCTGACCTGTCAGTTTTGACAGGTGTCAATGTCACCTGACCTGACAGCTGTCAACGTCAGTTGTCACCTGACCTGTCAGGTGTCAGCTGTCACCTGACCTGTCAGTGTTGACAGATGTCAAATGTCAGCTAACCTGTCATATGTCACATCTATCACAAGCATTCCAAGATGGCTGACCTGTAATAGACAGCTGCAACCCCTGGTTCTCTATGAAACTGACCTGAGATGACGTCACAAGCGTTCCAAGATGTCTGACCTGTGTCCATAGATATCTACAAGTCAGGTTAGGTATTAACTGTCTTATGTCTGACCTGTGATGACGTCACAAGCGTTCCAAGATGTCTGACCTGTGTGTCCATAGATATCTACAAGTCAGGTCTCCATGTGTGTTTGTCGAATACCAGCTGTCTGATTGTTTATTGAGGTTATGTTCACACACGTGTTGATTACCAGTCATCTGTTTGTTTATTAAGGTTATGTTTGTATTTGTTATGTCGTCAACGTGTTATCTGTTTGTTTATTAAGGTTATGTATGTATTTGTTTATTGAGGTTATGTATGTATTTGTTTATTAAGGTTATGTTCGCACACGTGTTCATTACCAATCATCTGTTTGTTTATTAAGGTTATGTTTGTATTTGTTTATTAAGGACAGCTGTCTGTTGTTTATTGTGTGTGGTAAGGTGTATTGAAGTTTGTTAGGGTATTTCGTTTTTGGCGGGAAATTTGAATTTGTTTGAAAATTTGTGTCTGTTGTGTCCAGAGATCTGACTCATCGAGCTAGAGAATATTCTATGTGTAAAGTTGTAGAGTGGGAGAATATTCCCTAGCTCGAGGGGAGACATCTGTTGGACACAGTCATTCGGTTTAGTCACACACACACTTACATATATTAGGAAGATATTGAGCGGGTAATTTGAAATTTGATTTTAATTTGAAATATGATTTTTGAAAGAAAAGCATTCGCCTGAAATTAGATTTGAATTAGATTCGAACCCCAACCATACAGCTTACTAAGATATGCAAACGTCCCTAAACCGATCATGCTATTCAGACATACGGTGAAAGTTTGTTCGCAGTGGTATATATAAAATAAAACCTGTTACATATGATAATTTAAAACGAGTTTATCAGGCTGATGAGTGTGTGTGTGTGGGCAGGGGTGGTATCTCTATTACATTCCAATTTGAATATATAATAGGTACGGTAATTTTTTAAAAACAATTGTATATTTATATTTTATAGTAAAAGATATTTTATAGTAAAAGATATTTAAAGACGTTCCAATTTACATATCTAATATCAAATTCTAAAAACAAAAACGTTTGAAGTAAACTATCAATAACAAAACGTATTTACATCTAGATATGTTAATGAATTTGTTTAATGGGGGTAATAAAACTGGAGACCTGGTTTTATGTATGCGTGTTTGTTTATGTTAGTGTTTTCCTATTAGAATGAACTTATATAGGGAGTGATCAAAAAACACAAGTAACAAAACTCGATTTAAAACATCAAACTAAACTTTGATATACGAGGATTGTTTGATAAGTATTGTTTGTATGTAAACATAAATAATATAATAGTATACTTACATACAGCAAGAGACGTCATACATGTTTCACGGCTTAACACACACACTGACGTCTGTTGAGGTCTTGAATGGGGGTCGTTATAGAAATAACACAGTTGTTTAATGACATCCACTTGAACCAAACAAAACATATAGACGCTGTTGTTGATTGTTAACACACACACACACACACACACACACGTCATGACAGCTCGAAGTCTTTGCTTAGACTGACAGAGCTGTGTAATAAAAGACAGACAGACAATTGATTGCCCAACAAGTATCATATACAACCTTGTTTGAGCTTGTACAGCTGTTTAACAAACACGTCATGACAGCTCGAAGTCTTTGCTTAGACTGACAGACAGAAAGGGGTTAATCAAAAAGCAACAAAATAAAAATAAAACAACTGATTTACATACAATGAAAATTTATTAGGATTAATTAAGTTGTACATATTGATACATAAAATGACATACTATTATTACATAATGGCTCTAACGATGCCCGTTAGAGGTTTATATTCCATTACACTGTCATGAATAACCAAACAATAAACACGAGTATTTTTTGGAAAGTTGGCGTGACTCATAAACTCCACCTTAATGTCCACCGTTGAAGACTTGATTGACTCGTTCTGGTGCTGACAGTCAATCACAAATAGAGCTCTGTCTTTAAACTCGTCATAATTCAAGATAGGCTCCGACATGTTTTTATAACAGAAGCTTTTTTGAAAATCTGTATACATGTTATAGGCTTCTGCATATTTCGATTTCTCAAAATCCATATTCATAGATTCATAAGGGTAGCATTCTGAATTTAGAAACACTCGGAGGTCCAACATACCAATGTTATCGAAATAGTCTGACCTCTTCTTCACGTTATCCTTACGATCTGTTTGAAATGCTATAATCACATATCGAGGTCTTTCCAAGTTGGTTGCAGTTTTAACAGCCCACACATCTCTGTTGATATCTCTGAGTGCTGGTAACTCATATATGTCCCATTTGCGGTATGCGAGAAATATAGAGGTGTCTTTGGCTATTTTATCCATCAGTTCCAATTTCATTTTATCATTGGGAAATACATGTTTTACCTTTAAAAACATATTGGTTACGGTAATTTTTGCTCGTGCCGTACCTGTGCTGTAATAGCCGTTGGAATCGTTTCGAGCTCTTGTAAAGCGGAAAGTATGTTTGCCACAGAGAACTCCTTTGAAATGATGAAAGAAACTGAAGAGGAACCAAACAGGTATGAGCATGTGAAACTTGTTATCATTTAAGGTGATGTGCTCCGACGACACATTCAGACCGGCGTTGCTAAGAGATTGGGCTTCATTCTTACTGAACGATAGCAGACTTTTGATGATGGTTGTGGTGTATGGGTCTCGCACTCGTTCCACTTCCTTGTTATTTAACTCATAGGTCATTGATTCGAACAGAGCTGCTCCTCCATTATTTGACAGATAACAAGCACCAGTGGCATTTTGGATTGCTACAGGTTCCAGAGCACCTTCGATTATTAGAGCTGACTCGGCCAGACATACGAACGCATCTTGTTGGTTGATGGCTATTTCAATTTCATCGCTGTTACCAAACGATTTAGTTGGTGAATAGTAAGAGCGCAGCTCTTCTCGATCGATGCCATCATCAAACACGGGTTCTTTGAATATTTCTAGTTTTGACGACATGATAACCCAGGCTTTGCAGGAACTCAATATTATCGGGACGAAGCGTACCCTTTGACGTGTCTGACTCAACTGAATTTGTTGTGGTAGATGCACTTGCTTTTATATCCTTAAAGACCAACATACTAAGCAACTTTTATAAGTTTCAAGCGAACAGACACCTCTTCACCTTGAAAGTTGACAGGAACTGAATCTTGGTCGACGATGTCGATGCTTATATTGGAAATCTCTTGCTTGTTCACCGGCAAGTAAATTAAATTTTTAGGTTCTATGTCGATTGCGTAGCCAGGATCAACCATCGGAGCAAACTCATACAGCGTATGTGAGGGTTGTCCGTTATAATAGGAACCAGACACAATATTGGTTTCGATGCGAATCTGTCTAACATCCACTATTTCAACAGGTAAATCAGATTCATAAAAGGTGTCCGGCTGAAGAACTTGTTTTGAAAAGCCCAACATTCGCCCAATCGAACCATCAAATTCAAAACTGACATTTGTATAACACTTTAGTCTACATTTGATGGTGTTCGGATTAGGTCTCAGAATCAGAGCCTGTTGCTTTTGTTCGTGTGTTGCTGTAGCACCAACAAGTTCATTTTGAAGTAACTCTTCCAAGTGTGTTATTTCATAAGCACCGGTGGGTATCGTGATGGTTCGCCAACCGGTTCCTTCTTTTACATGAAATTTGTTTTTACCTTCATAGATGTTGGGTATGTTGTTGTAGGTGTGAAAGCCTATCAAGGCAACAGCATAATTACCATCCAAAACAATTGGTGGATGGTAGTCTGACGACAGATGGGAGCTGCGGTCTTTCAACACAAAGGTGTGCGCCATGACTGATACACACAGGCTACTGTTTGAGTCTTTTATTGCAATGGTTTTTGCAGATACAACCCATAACCGGAGCGCTGTTTCTTGAGATACATGCCTTTGTCTCACTTGCATTCATATATATATATACACACCCCAAAAAATATAGTTTAGTTTAAGTTAAGATGCGTACCAGCAAATACGCCTCTGCCTTACCCATTACAAATATAGACGATGTTGTTACGGACACAGCTCAACAACAACTGAGGCATGGTCCTCTCTTTCCAAACACCGTTCGCTGTATCATATGTGGTCCGAGTGGGTGTGGTAAAACTAATGTCATGCTGAGTTTGTTGTTTGAAGCAAACGGTTTAAAATTTGATAACGTGTATGTGTATTCAAAGTCTCTGTATCAACCGAAATACAAGATGTTAAAGGAGGTGATGAATGCAACAAAAGGTGTTGGTTACTATCCTTATAGAGAAAACGATGAAATATTAGATCCGGCAGATGCCAAGGACAACTCTGTGTTTATATTTGATGATGTAGCTTGTGACAAACAAGATAAAATAAGAGCATACTTCAGTATGGGCAGACATAAGAATATTGATTCATTCTATCTCTGTCAAACATATACACGAATACCCAAACATCTGGTACGTGACAACACCAATGTTATTGTGTTATTCAAGCAAGATGAAACCAATTTAAAACACGTGTATGACGATCATGTGACCACCGATATGGACTTTAAACAATTTAAAACTATCTGCTACCAATGCTGGAAAGATAATAAGTATGGTGTGTTGGTGATTGTGAAGGAAAACGATGTACACAAAGGTCGATATAGAAAAGGATTCGATAGATATATATTATTCTAACAATGATAGACAGGGCAGTCAGCTGTCTAACACAGCTGTCTAACACAGCTGTCTAACACAGCTGTCTAACACAGCTGTCTAACACAGCTGTCTAACACAGCTGTCTAACACAGCTGTCTAACACAGCTGTCTAACACAGCTGTCTAACACAGCTGTCTAACACAGCTGTCTAACGCAGCTGTCTAACGCAGCTGTCTAACGCAGCTGTCTAACGCAGCTGTCTAACGCAGCTGTCTAACACAGCTGTCTAACACAGCTGTCTAACAAGACAGACGGATATCGTGATAAATAAGAAGGCATGTACCATGAAGGAGTCAGTATATGTTAAACCACCACACAACCTGTATCGCTCAAACAAATTATTAGACCAGCTGGTAATACCGACCAGTTGTAGCACAATGGAAGTGTTGGGTAAGGAAGAGCGAAAAGTTAAGAAAAGGATTTTACAACTTGCTGACAATATTCGAAAAAAACATTTAATGCTTAAACTTAACAGAGCCGAGAATGATGATGCTCTGCAACGTTTATATAAACCATTTGTTGAGCCCCTAAGTGAAATATCTAAAAACACAGCAGCACAGCAGCAGCAGCAGCCCCAGCAACAACCAAAGGCTGAACAAATCAAAGACGAAGTCGATATACCAGAAACGAAACCCCAAGTACAGTTCCTTAAAGACCATGAAGTTTTTGAAGCTGAACCTAGGGAAGAGGCTGAGGAGACAAGTTCCGATGAGGATATCCCAACATTTGAAGAGCTTGAGGCAGACCTACAAACTGTCACATCCAACCCTGCATATCAAGAATTTTTGGAGCAATATCCTGAACGAGTTCGATATTATGTAGACAAGTATTTTACTGAACCACCAAGGCTCGCTACCATTGATCAAACGTATGGTGCTCGCTACGCTAAAGATACCGGTAGGTGGAGTCTTGGCAATAAACACTTGGACTTTACTGATAATGACATTCGACTAGGTCAACGGAGATATCCGCAAACACAAGGTCTGCTAGAATTGATATTTATGAAAACACCTAGAGGGTATACCTATGACGATCTTCAACACTATAGAGATATTCTAGAAGCAACTAGTGTTCATAAAATGAACTATGATCCTAACGCCCGAACCAAGGGTTGTTCCTCTGAAAAGTATCTGACTCTAATAAAACCAGTGATAAATCCACGAGGTCGTAGATCCTCAACTCCTCAAGGTTTTGGTTACACCTACGAGGAAGACGATGACGACAGCAACGTCAGACATCTTAACAAAAAACAAAAGACTGAACTTAAAACTCAGAGTGATAAGAGCAGCGATAGCAACGGCATGAGCCCTAACAACAACATCAGCACCAACAACTATATGATACAAAATAACAAACAAATAGCCTATGTGTATTGGAATGACATAAACGAGTTGGTTGACAGACTTAGACTTTTAGTGGCTTCCCAAGTTGCAGGTAATAATGCTCATAACAACGAAATTCAGTCAATCTTGGAAGAACTAAAAGAAGCTAGTGTTATCACCTAGTAAACCCACAGCCATGAAGAGACACCAACGACAACAACAACAGCACCAACGCAACACTGAACCATCTAATGTTAATAATTATATAAATGTATTCCAACAAACGGGCAAAAGTTTACATACTTGTACTTAGAATCAAATAAAAGTCTTTGTTAAAATTAATGTGTTTTTATTTTGTAATATAATTAAAAAGTATGTCTTAAAGCAACAACATCCTGAACAAACTTATCTTGTGGTACATCAGCTATATGTAGGTTGTTTCTATGTGCTGTAAGGTATTTCACTTCAGTCTTGATTCTGTTAAAGAGATTTACTGAATTTGGATCGTACAGCATGTTTAGAATCACTTTGGCATTTGGGTGTTTATTTTTAAAGTTCCTCACAGCTCTTGGGAAACTTTTCTTTTGTGTTCGTACGGCATGATATGGATAGGGGGCGCCTGTCTCGTTTCTTGCAAGTAAACCAAACACACTTATTTTTCCCAGTTATCCTTTCGGTTATGTCTGTATTCTAGACAAGCTCAAACACGTATAATGGAATGATTCAACAGATATAACACAAGATAACATTCGCCAAGGTCATCAACTGACACGTTGTTTACCTTTAAGAGGACCTCTCTCTTGTGTATATTAAACAGATACACAGACAAGCTCAAACAGGATCAAGGTTAACAACTGTAAAACGTTGTTTATCCTTTGTAAGGCCTCTCTCTCTTACATCAGTTTGTTTCCTCAATACAAGAGAGAGAGAGAGACTTGTTCAGTAAGTGTTAAGTCGTGAAACAAGGATGACGTCTCTTGCTGTATGTAAGTACACTCTTATTATTATGTCTGTTTGCATTCAAATAACAAATACAAACATAACCTTACTAACAATTGGATGGCAGGGTAATCAGCCTGTATACGAACACCTAATCTTAATAAACAAATACAAACATAACCTTACTAAACAATCAGATGATTGGTAATCAACATGTATACGAACACCTAACCTCATATGTAAACAACAACTGGCTTTTGTTTTATATATACAACTGCGAACAAACTTTTAACG
The DNA here is from genome assembly GCA_964006375.1 of Tillus elongatus. NCBI lineage: Eukaryota > Metazoa > Arthropoda > Insecta > Coleoptera > Cleridae > Tillus > Tillus elongatus. The sequence goes on from OZ023262.1 coordinate 272,441,435, forward strand.
TGTGCGTCTGTGGAGCTATTGGTTTAGCAATAGTATATCTGAGAAAGCTGTCTATGGCCGATTCGAGGTTCGTGGGTTCAAATCTAATTTCAGGCGAATGCTTTTCTTTCAAATACACATGCATCTGTCAGTCTAAGCAAAGACTTTGAACTGTCATGACGTGTGTTATATCCTTTCAAACAGCATGTATAAGCTTCAACAATGGCAATCAGTTGTCTGTCTGTCTGTTTCCTCAACACAGGAGACATTTGTTCAGTAGTGTGTGTTAAGCTGTGCAACAAGGATGACGTCTCTTGCTGTATGTAAGTACACTCTTGTATTATGTCTGTTTGCATTCAAATAACAAATACAAAACATAACCTCAACAAACAATCATATGACTGGTAATCAACACGCGTGTGAACATAACCTTAATAAACAAATACATAACCTTAATAAACAAACAGATGATTGGTAATCAACACGTGTGTGTGAACATAACCTTAATAAACAAATACATAACCTTAATAAACAAACAGATGCTTGGTAATCAGTCTGTATACGAACATAACCTTAATAAACAATCAGACAGCTGGTATTCGACAAACACACATGGAGACCTGACTTGTAGATATCTATGGACACACAGGTCAGACATCTTGGAACGCTTGTGACGTCATCACAGGTCAGACATAAGACAGTTAATACCTAACCTGACTTGTAGATATCTATGGACACAGGTCAGACATCTTGGAACGCTTGTGACGTCATCTCAGGGCAGTTCCATAGAGAACCAGGGGTTGCAGCTGTCTATGACAGGTCAGCCATCTTGGAACGCTTGTGACAGATGTGACATATGACAGGTTAGGTGACATTTGACAACTGTCAACACTGTCAGGTCAGGTGACAACTGACGTTGACAGCTGTCAGGTCAGGTGACATTGACACCTGTCAAAACTGACAGGTCAGCTGTCAACTGTCACAGGTCAGCGCATGCGCATGACGTCATCGCGCATGCGCTGAAAAAAGTGGAGGGGATGAGCCCAGGTGCTGCACTATCTACTTATGTTTATAGAGATATATATATATATATATATATATATATATATATATATATATATATATATATATATATATATATATATATATATATGTTTTCCCGGAAAATTTTGTGTTTTCTTTTGAAAGAAATTCATATCTCCGGAATTAACAAAGTAAGGGCAACCAAATTTAGATCCTTATAGGTAAGTTAGCTACCAAAATTTAGCTATGTAGGTCAAAAGACAAAAAAGTTATAGACATTTAAAGACAAATAAATTGGGGTTTTCAAAACGTCAAAATTGCGATTTAAAACGTCAAAATCGGCAACATTTAGGCAAATAACTTGAATCTAATACGGGCTATGGAAATCAAATGTCTCAAGAAGGATGTTTCACAAACCCTGAAGTCTTAGTTTCAACCGTCATTGTCCTTCATTTTACTAAAATGTTTCCAGACAATTCATTTCAAATAGACCCTTTCTCTGATGCTTGGCAGTAGTCTTAGCTATAGAGTTTATCATTTAATGGTATATAATTTTTGTCGAATTTTCGTAAAAAATCAATAAAGCTCAATATATCCGTTATTATACAAGATATGAAAAAATTTTGTATATATTAATTATAGGGGGTCTTGAGCTACATCTTAAAAAAATAAATCGTTGGTGATACATATAGGTATATATTTTTTTTAATCAAACACGCCTTATGTTTTTGCATTTTCCATCGAAATATAATGCATGTTTGTGAGAAAATAAATTCTGGATGCAGCAAGTGCGTTATGGTAGCGAATTTTGATCAAATGCTTCATATTTGAATAGCCCAATTTGCTATTAATCTATAAGGTTGACCAAGAAACGAGTTTTTCCGGGAACACTTAAAGTTTACTTTTGGAAATTTTTGTACATTTTCACACAATAAAGTTATTTTTATGAAACATTGCACATTGTTTTTACTATATAGGTTATACTGGTAACCAAAATTGATACCTGCTTTCTTAAAAAGAAAACACACATATTTGCAATAAAAACATTTTAATGAAAATTCACTACCATAACGCACTTGCTGCGTCCAGAGTTTTATTGTACCATTAATATGGGATACTCGATATACGTTTTTTTCTCCCTTAGGGCTCGTCCGGCGGCCTCCCACCTCGATAGCATTGCAACATTTGGCATACTCAATATACTTAAAAACTTCTGTTGCAGAATTTGTTTATGGCATAAAATATTGATCCATTAGGTACTAACAAATTATTGGAATGATCAAAAATATTTCCCACAGGACTGTAACTGTATGATATTATGATCACATATCACATTAAAGGTAGATCACATATCACATTAAAGTTACCTACGAAACAGATGTTTAATTTAAAAGCATAAAGTTTTCTATTTCAAAATAGACTATAGGAAACTTAACAGCAAATACTCTCAATGTGGTAGAATTCTACAATTTGTTGGCTATTGACTCGGTATAAAACTAAATCCATTCCCTTTTAAAATTTATCTTCATTGCTTACCTATTCGCCACTAGATGGCTCCGACATCATTCCAAACTTTTTAATAAATTCATCGGGGAACGGGGAAAGGTAACGTCGAAACTGGCTTTAGAACGCTTACCATGCGCATTTCAGGTGCGCCGTAACCGTTGCGTTGTCTAGATTCTTTGTACCATTCCTGGCATACCAATAACAGACTAACTCTTCATATTTACGGACCAAAATCCGTCCTAATTATCCGTAAAATCGCCGAAGAGGCCCGCACATTTATTTTTGGTAAGTACCTAGCAATTTAAGAACGTATTTCATACAGTTTATACAGTGTTTTAGGCTAAATATCCGTTAGAATGTGAGCAATGTGTCCACAATTCCTACAATACTTTACATACTTGTCATGCTTGCTGTTACGAAGTTCCGACGATTGTCATCGTCGGCGGATTTCGGACCAGCTTGAATTTTGAGTGGCAAATTATAAAAAATATGAACAATTGTAAAATTTGTTGTGTTTAGGTAACGGCTATTGATCGCGTAATAAAGTGGACAGTGCAACAACAGTGGTGTGATAATCTAGCTTGTAAGTCGACGGATCGAGTGGACACGACAACAGTTTTAACCGCTAATAATTTTCCCAGTAAATAAATGTAATGTTTACAATTTGCGACAGGTGTTGAACTGTTATAATCGCGGACAGTCATGGAAAACTTGAGAAAACAATCGGCAAACTGTGCTTCTGATGTGAACTGAACTGGAAAATGATGTGTATCAAAAGTTTTGTTTTTGTTTGTGTTTACCCGCCGTCGGAACTTTACCCTGGAGTATACTTTTCCTAACTTCAAGCTTGACATGTATCTAGGTATTGTTTTTGAAGACTTTTACTAATGTTTTCTTTAGCTTAGTTAATAAAGTGGATATTTTCTACCTCAAGCACTTTATAAAACTTAGCACTTCTGTTTTTACCACTTGATAATTAGATTAAACTTATGTCAGCTGTGTCACCTTAATACTGGAATTGACAAGAAGGTATAACAGTTTAAATTGATGAAATGTGTGATACAATAGTAAATATTCATTTCATTGCTTTTATATTAAATCTCTAAACGAACATGAACTGTACATTACCTTTGCAACTGCCTTATAAAAATAATGTCAAACGTACTAAACGTGTTTGTTTTGATTCATAAGTCTTGCGATTATAAGTTCCCTTGTTTATGTAATTTTGTGCGGTTTTTGTTGTAAATCTTCCGTTCTAGTCCATTTCTAATATAGTTTTATGATAATAGTAGTTATAAATCTCACTAATCGCTTTTTATTTGTTTATAATCTGTTTGATTGTTTATCTATTTGGTTTTCTCACCTTTTGACAGTTTTTGATTTGATGTTAAATCACTTAAGGCTTAATGAAAACTTATTTTAAGGATTATCTGTCATTTCTTCCCCTGTATTCCAGATTTTCGTAGTTTCATGATGGGTACTTACTAGTAGTCAAATCTTCTTAATCGCTTTTTATTTGTTTATCATCTGTTTAATTTGGTTTTCACGCTTATCTATTTGGTTTTTTCGCTTATCTATTGGTTTTCTCGACCTTTGACAGTTTTTGGTTTGATGTTAAATTGTTTACAACTGGATGATTATTTGTCTTGAGGATTACTTGTGCTTTCTTCCCTTGTACCGCAGATTTTCCTAGTTTCGTGATAATAGTAGCTAAATCTTACTAATCGCTTTTTATTTGTTTATCATCTGTTTATCATCTGTTTAAATGCTTATCTATTTGGTTTTTCTCGCCTTCTGACAGTTTTTGATTTGATGTTAAATCATTTAAAGCATAATGAATATTTATTTTAATGATTACCTGTAATCTCCCTTTCCACTTTAAAGTTAAAAAATCAACAGCTTGTATGGAATGTTTAAAATCTTTGTTATTTTACTAAAGCTCATTTCCCGTTAAAGTCGAAAATAAGTTTTAAATTTCACTTTTAAAATTATTAGAAAATTATTTTTTGTCACCTGTCATTTTATACATAAACCTATTTATATCCAAGGTTTACCTCCAAAGTTTTATTTTACTCTCTGATGTAAGACAACATCTTCAACTGTTAATGAATTTTCGTAGAAAAAATTCATTAATGGGGAGATCCTGACTTTTGAATTTTGAAAAAATGTTTGCAAATGAGCGCGAACTAGGACCCTTAGAACCCATATCCGCGGTCAGTTTCAATTTTTATATGTTTATATGAGTTATCAGTGTGATATATATATATATATATATATATATATATATATATATATATATATATATATATATATATATATATATATATATATATATATATATATATATATATATATTTATACCGATTACTCAAAAAATAATGGGTCGATTTTGATAAAATTTGGCATGTACCTTCCTTTTGTAAGTGGCTTGGATAAGTTCGTTAGTCAGGAAAATCGGATGAGGTTTTCCGGGAAAATGTTGAGTTTTCATTCTAAAAAAAAATTTATCTCAAAAAGTAAAACGGCTATGATAACCAAATTTGGTAGGTAGGTTTACGATATAAAAAGTCAACTATACACCAAAATTGATATTTCTATGTTACAAGAAAAAAAAGTTGTAATAAAATATTTGGTGCCAGATCATTTCTATGAAAATTCACTACCATAACGCACTTGCTGCGTCCAGGCTTTTAGTGAATTTTCTTAAAAAAATTCACTAATGAGAGATCTCGACTTTTGAATTTTGAAAAAATTTCTTCAAATGAGCGCTAATTAGGCCCCCCAGAACACATATCCGGGGTCAGTTTGAATTTTTATATGTTTATATATATATATATATATATATATATATATATATATATATATATATATATATATATATATATATATATATATATATATATATATATATATATATATATATATATATATATATATATATATATATATATATATATATATATATATATATATGTATCACACCGATAACTCAAAAAATAATGGGCCGATTTTGATTAAATTTGGTGAATAAATTCCTTTTGCAAATGGCTTGGATAAGTTCGTTAGCCAGGAAAATCTGCTCAGGTTTTCCCGGAAAATTTTGTGTTTTCTTTAGAAAAAAATTTATATCTCCCGAATTAACAAAGTAAGGGCAACCAAATTTGGTACGCGGGTTTATGTCCTTATATGTGAGTTACCTACCAAGCTACCTAGCTCTGTATGTCAAAAGACAAAAAAGTTATAGGCATTTAAAGAAAAATAAATTGGGGTTTTCCTCAAAACGTCAAAGTTGCGACTTAAAACGTCAAATTCGGCAACATTTTGGCAAATAACTTGAAACTAATACGGGCTATGGAAATCAAATGTCTCAAGAAGGATGTTTTACAAACACTGAAGTCTTAGTTTCAACCGTCATTGTCCTTCATTTTACTAAAATGTTTCCAGAAAATTCATTTGAAATAGACGCTTTCCCTGATGCTTGGCAGTAGCCTTAGCTATAGAGTTTATCGTTTAATGGTATATAATTTTTGTCGAATTTTCGTAAAAAATCAATAAAGCTCAATATATCCGTTATTATACAAGATTTGAAAAAAATTTGTATATATTAATTATAGGGTGTCTTGAGCTACATCTTAAAAAAATATTTCTACAATCACAGGATGGCCCATAAGTCATTGGTGATACAAATTTCCTTTTTTTTTAATCAAACACGCCTTATGTTATTGCATTTTCCATCGAAATATAATGCATGTTTGTAAGAAAAGAAATTATGGATGCAGCAAGTGCGTTATGGTAGCGAACTTTGATCAAATGCTTCATATTTGAATAGCCCAATTTGCTATTAACCTATAAGGTTGACCAAGAAACGAGTTTTTCGGGAACACTTTAAGTCTACTTTTGGAAATCTTGGTACATTTTCACACAATAAAGTTATTTTTATGAAACATGGCACATTGCTTTTACTATATAGGTTATACTGGTAACCAAAATTGATGCCTGCTTTCTTAAAAAGAAAACACACATATTTGCAATAAAAACATTTTTATGAAAATTCACTACCATAACGCACTTGCTGCGTCCAGAGTTTTTTATATTTACTCTGGTAACTTGACAGTAGGTACTGAGTGCTAACTGCGAAAAAATTTCACTTGTAGTTTTCTGTGCATATCATGGCAGTTCATTATGTTAAATGTTAAAAAGTGCTTTCCAAAAACTAAGCATGTGCATATTTAGGTACCTACCTTTATGCTTAAATTTTGCTTGAAATTTATTGTTTACAGTTGACAGCTCTTAAATATATGAAATCTGAAGGTTAAAGAGCATCATAAGGAAAAATATACCTACCTATTGTCAGTTTCTTCCTATATATATGAAGCATTCACAGGCCATTTAGGCCCATAGCTTGGTAATACGTTTCCATTGCTTCCTATCCAGTGCAATCGTCTTCCAGTTTTGGACTCCTTTTTCTAGCAAGTCTTGTTGTGCTGCATCAAGCCATCTTTTTCTTGGTCTTCCTCTCTTCCTTCTACCCTCTGGATTTGACCAGACACACTTCTTCACCATTCTCTCCACACCCATTCGTTCTATATGTCCCAGCCACTGTAGTCTGCGTGCCTTAACCAGTTGAGACACCGGCGGTTCTCCATACATTTCATACACTTCCACATTTGGACGTCTTTCCCACATGCCATCTACTTTCTTGCCTCCGAAGATTCTGCGTAGTACCTTTCTCTCCCATATCGCTATTCTGTCCTCCAGTCTTCGGTTCATTGTCCATGCTTCACAACCATATGTCAAGGTTGGTCTTATCACAGTCCTATATACTCTGAGTTTCGCAGCACGCGAGATGTTCTTTGATCTAAGGAAGCTGTTAAGCCCTCCTGCACATCTGTTGGCTTTTGCTATCCTTAGGTTAATTTCTACCTCCTCATCACATCTATTGTCTACTAATACACCTAAGTACATGTAATTATTAACCTCTTCGAACTCTATGACTCTCTCCCCTCGCATTTTCACTGTAAAAGGTTCACTATTAGTCACTTTAGTCTTTTTAATTGCCATATACTTGCTCTTGTCCTTATTTATTTGAAGTCCCACACTGTCTGCTACTTCCACCAAACTTCTAGTGATACTTTCCAGCTCTTTTCTATTTCTGGCCAGTAACAATATATCATCCGCATAAGCAAGGCACTGATGACTCCTGTCAAACAAGCTCCCAGTTCTGTTTATACCACTCTCTCTTATCACTTTCTTCCTATAACAAATCTTAAAATTACCCATGTACTTACCTATATATTTTTATTATTGTGCTCTAATCTGTTTTAAAAAGAAAAACAAATTATCTTATCTATTCTAGTTTAAAGTTTAATTAAACAAGTATTTGGCTCACGTTTTTAGTGAATTTTCTTTAAAAAAATTCTTCAAATGAGCGCTAATTAGGCCTAAATGTATCACACCAATAACTCAAAAAATAATGAGCCGATTTAAATCAAATTTGGTGAGTACCTTCCTTTTGCAAGTGGCTTCGATATTTTCGTTAGCCAGGAAAATCGGCCTAGGTTTTCCCGGAAAATTGTGTGTTTTCTTTCTAAAAAAAAATTACATCTCCGGAAATAACAAAGTAAAGGCAACCAAATTGGGTACGCGTGTTTGTATTATAAAGAGTGAACGATGTCCCAAAATCCAGGTCTCTAAGTTTAAAGACAAAAAAGTTATGGGCAGTTAAAAAAAATTGAAGTTTTCCTCAAAACGTTAAAGTCGCGATTTGAAACGACAAAATTGGCATTGTTTAGGCAAAGAACGTGAAACAAATACGGATTGGGAAAAGAAAATCTTGCAAGAAGAGGTATCTTAATCAATTTATAAATGATATCTTACCAACAATTAAAAGAGTTCATGATAATTTAGACGAGATTTGGTACCAACAAGACGGTTGTCCAGCTCACAATGCTAGGATCGTCAAAGAATTTTTGTACCAAAATTTTAATAATCCTGTCATTTGTAACAATGGGCCGGTTCATTGTTGTGCTCGAAGTCCTGATATAACACCCATGGATTTTTATTTTTGGGGTACTCTGAAGAATGATGTGTTTAAATTCGATCCACCACAAAATATCAATGAATTACGAAACAGAATCACGGAAGCTATAAAGCATATTAACCAAAACACCCTCACCAGAGTTTGTAGACATGTAAAAGGTGTATAAAGTGCATTGAACAAAACGGTGGCCATATTGAATAATGTTCTGTTTATTGTATTTTTAAGTTTCTATTTTATTATTTGTTGAGTTCCGTTTCTAATTGTGTTGTTTTCTGGAGTTTAAGTTTCTATTTGTTATTGCGGGGTTTCGTTATTGAACTCTTAACATAATATTACCTAGCATTATTACCTAATTAAGTATTGTAAATTAAATCACAATATTTTTTTATCGTGAATCATTACGGAAAATTATGTTAAAAGTAAAAGTCTATTGTTAGACTCCATGGCCTACTGCTTTTTGAACACTTTTTTTGTCATTTGGTTTCTGGTATTGAATTTCATAGCCTACTATCCTCAAAACGGTTTTTCTCAAATTTGCCAGTGCAATTACAAGATTTCTCAAGCATGTTGTACATCATTGGAAAGCTCTTTTCAGAGGCTATCACATGAGCAAAAAATCCAATATGGCTGCCATAATAAAAACAAACGTTGACACCTGTACCTCAAAAACAAATGACAATCCAAAGTTGAGAATATCACAAAAAGATTACTCTGTAAAAAGTGTCCTGATAATGTGCAAGTCTTAGACATGTCAGATCAACGCCTACTTAGATATTGAAGAAAAAACAACAAAACATTGCTAGTTTAACTCCCTATCTCTAATAATAACGGAGATAGCAATACATTCCCATCCAGTTTGGGACACACTGTATACCTTAATTATAGGCTGTCTTGACCTGCGTCTTATAAAATTATTTTGATGATCACAGGCTGGCCATAAGCCGTTGGTGATGCAAACTTCTTTTTTTAATGGGACACCACTTATTTTGTTGCATTTTTGCATTTTCCATCTAATTATAATGCATGTTTGTAAGGAAAAAAAAGTTGATAGTTTTCATCGTTTTAGTGTTCTTTCAATTGGTTTGCAACTTTTCACATTTTTTGCGGTTATCAAAAATTATGATAGCGCGTTTTACCAATAGACGGCGCATGAAAATGACGCCTTCAGGGATGCTTTTGTTTATATTATTAATTTTTGTACTTTCATAACTATAAAGTTTTTTTGGGTGAAATGTGGTGCATTGTTTCTCCTATATATGTTATACTGGTAACTAGATTTGATGCTTGCTTTCTTTAAAAAAGATATATTATGTAGTTGTTTAAAACATTTGTATGAAAATTCAGTACCATAACCACTTGCTACGTCGGTACGTTTTTATTTTTAACAATTCTTTCAACTCAGTCTCTGCCGTGTACCGAAGTGTACGTTAGGTCGTTAGTTTCAAAGAATTTTTCAATGCATTTGCTTGCTAAGATTATTCTTTACAGTTACCATTGTTTCCTTTTTGTCGCCAATTGCTGGAATACTTTTGACATAGATGCAGGATGGCGGCTCTTTGAATTTTTTGTTTTGTGTCCAATCAGAAGACCATAATTTATCCGTAAGAATGTTTCAATGCAGATTCCGAACATTGCGTCGTCTGAGATTTTAAGTAAGACCTGCGTTGTTTTGTGTTCTCTCAACTTCTTTGTAACGTGCTATACGAGTGCTGTACAAATTACACCTAAAGCATATGTTATTAATTTTTAATTACCAGATTATAGTCGCCAAGCTTGAAAAGTCGTTTATTCGTCAGTATAAAATTTACAACTTAATAAATAATTCAGTTTTACTTGCGGCCGTATTTTTTTTAGTGAATTTGTGTTAAATCACTAATGAGGCGATCGCGACTTTTGAATTCTGAAAAATTTTCTTCAAATGAACGTGAACTAGGCCCCCTAGAGCACATCCGAGGTCAGTTCCAATTTTTGTATGTATACAGGGTTGTCCAATAAGCGCGCGTCGGTCCATAGTTACTAAACCGTTGTACTTGTTAAAAAATTACTCAATGAAGCTTATGACGTGTGATCTTTGCTACAACCCAAAATTATTTTTATGTATACAGGGTGTACAAAAAAAGAGTAATACCAAAAATTATATTTTTCTTAAATGGAATACTTTAGTTTTTTATGTGGTAGGTGAAGCCTCTGTGGGTTCTATATTCAACTAAAAATTTGTAAGATTGTCAAATGCACTGTTGCCGAGTTGTCAATTTTTCTTTAAAAATTTAGTCAAAAACATACTTTCTTCAGACTGTAATATCTCTGCCACTGTTCGTTAGTTACCCTGAAAAATTTACGGGCAATCTAATATTGGCCTAGTTCATCCTGAACTGTGTTTACATTTCGGTTCGTTCATACAGGGTGTTTAAAATTTCTCTTCAAACATCCCTACATTCACCTTTATTTTAATTGAATTTCTTAAATACAGCACGCTGTATATTATTTTGCCGTTAGAAAGCTTAAAGTGTGCTCCTTCAGAAAATACCAGTTTGCCGTATCTATCTCAACCTCCTTTTGAGATATTAAGCTTTTTCCAAAAACTTACAAAAAAAAAATGAGAAAAGTCACAGGCGGCACGGCACAAGGAATCGAAGCAATTGCTACTTGTTGACATGACAATGTAACTAATTATTTGTACAATCCTGTGACATTTGGTGACATCTTGTGCATATTATCTTTTTAAGGAGTATTTTGTAATAAAATTCGACTCAGCAAACAATTGAAATGATTTATATGCAACTAATTATTACATGTAACTAATTACTTGTATAGTCTTGTGACATTTGGCGACGTCTTGTGCATATTATCTTTTTTAATATAAATATTGTAAATAAAATGAAGTACATGTTTGAAGAATGCTTAAATAATTGTCTTCTGACATGCAGAGTGTATGGTGAGAGATTTCCTGAAGGAAGGCATCTAGATGCAAAATCATTTCAAAGACTAATTAATAGATTTGACAGGACGGGGACAGTTAAGTACGAGAAGCATGAACGAATGAACCGAGTGCTAAACGAAGAGAATGAATTTAATGTTGTCGCATCTGTTGTTGAAGACCCGCATAGAAGTACAGCGGACATAAGTGATATGTTGATCTTAGGTCAAAATTCTTTGGAAATAATGTTAAGTAAGAATAGGTTCCATTCATATCGTGTGCAACTAACTCAAATAGTTAATAGGCAAGCCTTTGAAATACATTTCTGAAATTAGGGTCTTGCTGGAATTAGAGAAAAGGAACGATTTTGGAATAATGTATTGTTCACCGATGAAGCGACATTCCAAAACAATGGTCATGTAAACAGGCATAATGTACACTTCTACTCTGATACCAATCCACATTTTGTGAGAACTGTTGAACAGCAACATAGGTGGAGTGTAAATGTATGGGGAGGAATAATTGGAGACCACATAATAGGGCCGCATTTTTTTGATGGACACCTCAATGGAAATATTTTTCAAAATTTTTTAGACGAAGATCTTGAAAATCTGCTGAAAAATATACCATTACATCTGTTAAGAAGGATGTGGTTCCAGTTAGATCGGGCGCCTGCACATTTCAGCATTGGAGTCCGAAATACGCTGGATGCAAAATTTCCAGGACCTATTCCGTGGCCTCCACGGTCACCAGATCTAACGAAACTGGATTTTTTTCTTATGGGGATACATTGAAGATCTGGTCTACAAAACACCCCCACAACGGCAGCAAACATCCGGGAAAGAATAAGACAAGGATTTGATTCAGTTACTCCCTTAATGTTACGAAATGTAAATAAATATTTAACAGGCAGGTTCAATATGTGTCTACAACAAAAGTATTTGAACATTTGAAGTAGTTATTGTGTTTTTGTTAATTACCTAAATTCTGTTACGTTTATTAAATTTTATTCTGAATGATTTTATCATTATTTAAATAAATATTATATAAATTTGTGATACAAAAAGAATTAACATTATTATGTCGAGTAGCAATTGCTTCGATTCCTTGTGCTGTGCCGTCTGTGATTTTTCTCATTTCCTGTGTAAATTTTTGGAAAAAGCTTAATATCTCAAAAGTAGGTTGAGATAGATACGGCAAACTGGTATTTTCTGAAGGAGCACACTTTAAGCTTTATAACGGCAAAATAATATACAGGGTGTTGTATTTAAGAAATTCAATTAAATTGAAGGTGAATGTTTTCATTTTCAATTAAATTGAAGATGAACTAGGCCAATATTAGATTGCACGTAAATTTTTCAGGGTAACTAACAAATAGTGGCAGAGATATAACAGTCTAAAGAAAGTATTTTTTTGACTAAATTTTTAAAGAAAAATTAATAACTCGGTACTACATTTGACAATCTTACAAATTTTTAGTTGAATACTGAACCTACAGAGGCTTCATCTGCCACATAAAAATCTATAGTATTCCATTTAAGAAAAATATAACTTTTGGTATTACCCTTTTTTTGTACACCCTGTATACTTAAAAATAATTTTAGGTTGTTACAAAGATCACACGTCAAGTTTCATTGAGATTTTTTTTTATCAAGTATGGATGTGTCACACCGATAACTCAAAAAATAATGGACCGATTTTGATCAAATTTGGTGAGTACCTTCCTTGAGTGAAATTGTACTTATGAGTACCTTCCGTTTGCTAGTGGCTTGGATAAGTTCGTTAGCCAGGAAAATCGGCCCGATTTTTCCCGGAAAATGTTGTATTTTCTTTCGGAAAATTTTTCTCCGGAAATAACAAAGTTAGGGTAACCAAATAATTTGGTACGCGAGTTCATATTATAAAAAGTAAACTACGTACCAAAATTTAGAGCTGTGAGTTAAAGGGCAAAAAGGTAAAGGCATTAAAAAAATTAGGTATTAGGTTGAAAGACAAAAAGTTACAGGCATTTAAAAAAATGGGATTTTCCTCTTAAAACGTCAAAGTCGCGATTTAGAACGTCAAAATTGGCAAGATTTAGGAAAAAAACGTGAAACAAATATGGGCTATGTAGAGAAAATGTAGCACGAAGGGTGTTTTACAAACCCTTAAGTCTGAGCTTCAACCGTCATTGTCCTTCGGTTTACTAAAATGTTTCCAGAAAATTCATTTCAACTAGACCCTTTCTCTGATGCTTTGGCAGTAGTTTTACTTGCAGCGTTTATCGTTTAATGGTCTATCATTTTTAGCTAAAGAAAAAATTCGCTATTGCGGAGACCGCCACTTTTAAATTTTAAAAAGATTTCTACAAATGAGTGCGAACTAGGCCACCTCTCCGGGGTTATTTCAGTTTTTATCTGTTTTTATATATACAGGGTGACGCATTTCGACGGTAAAGCTCAATATATCCGTGTTTATACGAGAAAAAATGGTATACGTTAATTACAGGCTGTCTTTAGCTGCATCTTATAAAGTTATGTTTACAATCACAATTTTTTTAATCCAACATGCCTTATATTATTGCATTTTTACATCCATCGAAATATAATGCGTGTTAGTAAGAAAAGAAATTCTGGAAGCAGCAAGTAGGTTATGGTAGCGAACGTTCATTAAATGCTTCTATTTTCAGTAGCTCAATTTCGTTGGCCAGGAAACCAGTTTTTTCGGAAACATGTTAAGTTTATGTTCCGAAAATTTTTGTACATGTTCAAACAATAAAGTTGTTTTGATAAAATATGGTACACTGTTTCTACTATGTACTACTACTATACTGGTAACCAAATTTGATGACTGCCTTCTTAAAAAAAAATAAGACGTAAAGCCGTCTGTCCCGTGTCCATGCGATGTTGGGCACGTTAATCGATACCCTCCTTACAGAAAGGCGAGGGTTTGTCAAAATTTCCCGGATAGTGAGATTAAACTGCTTCCTGGCGTCGGTGATTGACCATACTCGCGGACATAAACCGACGTTATCGTACAAAAAAAAAACATATTTGCTATTAAAAACATTTTTATGGCAAATTCACTAACAAACGCAGGCTGCGTCCAGACTTTTTAAGTACGTGTAGAAAATTTAGTAGCTCGTTCCTTGACTGACTATAAACAGAAAAATTTATATGTACATGCGTCCGAAAATATTTCGTTGCTAATACAATGAGAGCCAAAATGTTTTTTTTTTATTTGTAATAAGCGGTAAACAGATCCATTACTTAACATAAAAAAAAACATAATATAATACGTATTGACGAATAAACATAAGAGTTTTAGTTATTAAATATTGTGTGCGGTAATTGCCTGCCACCATCATCCACGCAGCTTTTCAAATGACGGACGAAATCTGCCATAACTTGTTCAAGTATATTCTGGGGAATAACTTCAATTTATTCTTGGATTTTTTAAGCTTCTCTAAATCTCTAGGCCTGCTTCTAAATACGTCGCTCTTTGAATAACCTCAAAGGAAGAAGTCAGGGGTAGTAATATCAGGAAATTTCGCGGGCCAATGCACATCACCATTTCGAGAAATGAATCTAGCAAATTTCTCTGTTAATTCTTTTAGCTGCCCCTTTATTTTGACACTTACGGAACCAATATGAAATTACACTTCGACTCGTAACAGCACAAACATTAAATTGGCGACAAAATAACTATTGAGTTACAATTATGAAACTAAATTTAATAAGTTTTAAACATAAACTATGTTCGTCTGTATCTTCGACTGCTCCATTCTGACAACTACCACATAACTGTCAAAATATCTCCAAAGCCTCCTCATTTAGAATGTTGTCATTTTTACATTTGAGTCAATTTAATTTTTCATTGACTTTTAAAATTGAACAAATCATTTTGGGTCTCACTGTATAAAAGGTCAGAAAATTTGAGATTTTTTTAAACCTCTTATTCATTTATATGCTACCAAAATTCTACACTGCATCTTACAAATAATCTATGCTTGTGTTCACACAAATTTTTTTAAGCATCCTACACATCTTCGGTCAAAACTCTTTTAATGAATGCCCTTTTTCGCCTTTTTAGTGAATTTTCTTTAAAAAAAATCCCGACTTTTGAATTAAAAAAAATATCTTCAAATGAGCGCTAATTAGACCCCCTAGAACACATATCCGGGGTCAGTTTGAATTTATATATATATATATATATATATATATATATATATATATATATATATATATATATATATATATATATATATATATATATATATATGTGTGTGTGTGTGTGTGTATGTATGTATGTATGTATGTATGTATCACACCGATAACTCAAAAGATAATGGGCCGATCGCAATCAAATTTGGTGAATACCTTTCCTTTGCAAGTGGCTTGGATAGGTTCGTTACCTAGGAAAATCGGCCCAGGTTTTTCCGGGAAATGTTGTGTTTACTTTCTAAAAAAATGTATATCTCCGGAAATAACAAAGTAAGGGCAACCAAATTTGGTACGCGTATTTGTATTATAAAGTGAACCATGTACCAAAATTTAGGTCTCTAAGTTTAAAGACAAAAAAGTTACGGGCAGCTAAAAAACAAATTTTGGAGTTTTCCTCAAAACGTCAAACCCCCAATTTGAAACGCAAAATTGGCAATGTTTAGGCAAAGAATGTGAATACGGATTGTGAAAAGAAAATGTTGCAAGAAGAGTGTTCTGCAAACCCTTAAGTTTCAGATTCAGCCGTCATTGCCCTTCATTTTACTAAAATATTTACAGAAAATTCATTTCTAATAGACCCTTTCTCTGATGCTTGGGCTGTCGGTTTAGTTAAGTTGATGCTTTCGCTGTAGGTTTAGTGAAGTTTATGGTTTAACGGTCTATAATTTTTAGCTAATTTTCGTAGAAAAAATTCGTTATTGCATTTTTGCATCTTTTATCGAAATATGATGCATGTTTGTAAGAAAATAATCTGGATGCAGTAAGTGCGTTTGGGTAGCGAATTTTCATTAAATCCTTCAAATTTTAATACCTCAATTTGCTATTAACGTAAGTTTTGTTGCTTAGGAAACCAACATTTAACTATATTTTCGGAAATTTTTTGTATATTTTCAAACAATAAGTAATTTTGATAAAATATAGTACATTGTTTCTACTACATAGGCTTTACTGGTAATCAGATTGATGCCCGCTTGCATTTGCTATTAAAAACATCTTTATGAAAATTCACTTCCATAGCGCACTTGCTGCGTCCAGACTTATTCTCTCACAATTTTCCTTCTGCTTTCGAGACTCCCATACCAATACTTCTACAGTAGTAATATAAATTGATGTCTTACTTTAATTTAATCATTAAAATTCAATTTAACCTCATTTTCTCAAAACTACGGTTCTCCAACACAAAAATTTTGACACTTTCAACGCTTTATGAAATTTAAAGAGACGAACGAAATCGACCAACGTTTTATGAAATTTAAACAGATGAAAGAAATCGAATTTAAATTTAAACTGGTTTAAAGTTTTGTCAAGCGGATTTGCATTGGTATAGGAAAGGGGTTTTTGGGCTGGACTATTTGGGTATAGATTTCTCTCAATTTTATTAGCAGATTTATAAAAAGTCTAGATGCAGCAAGAGCGTCATGGTAGCGAATTTTCATAGCAATATTTCAAATCAGGAAAAATAAGAAAATAATGAGTTTCGGAAATACAAATTTATTTGAGAAAGCATTTTTATTCCGAAAAAACCGGCTTGATTGGGTTCGAAGTGATTAACGAAGCGAATATTGTAAGTAGCTTAGATAAATTCGTTATCTGGCCCGATCGAAACCACTTTTTTATTTGTAATTTTTTTCCAGAAAATTTTGTAAAATCACAATGTTATTTAAGTTCAATTCTGACCTGACACGACGATCGTTTCGCTAACAAAGTTAGTGTCATCATATGGATGAATAAACTCAAATGTACAGTTTATTTATCCTCTAATGACGTTAACTTTGTTAGCGAAGCGATCGTCAGGTCTGAAAAATGTGTTGTGGTGAATTGGCTTCTCTAAATTGTATTTATCAGTGCTCACCACAGGGTCTGGTCTTCGCTTAGCCACTACTGCTATGGCTTAATTATTACCAGAATGCACTTTGGGAGTCAGGATTTTGTATTTATCAACACTAAGTTTAGAAGCTGTTAATGCCATTTATATTTAGACTATTGTATTATCGCTTTAAGTATTTTTCTTTCGCCCAGTTTTAATTTCTCTTGATTTGAGTTGTAAAAAAACTACATATATCCAAGTGTCTTAAAACTAAGTAATTATGAAATAATTAGTGTATTATTACCGGAGGTTTTATATTTTACATTCTTTCATTTAATTTCCAGAATAATTATTGACCGTTAATACACCAGTTTACTTTTTATACTTAACATAGTGCGTGTTTCTTGGATATCTTCTGGACAGTACTTGTTTTCCAGTTTGTCTAACCTGTAAAAATACATGTGGTGTATTTTGGGACACCTGTGTCTAAGAGTCGTTGTTTCATTGGCACAAACTAAATTGTGTCGTCTGCAATATACTGCCGCCATATCTAAATATAAGTGCAAATGAAACAAATGAGTGTCTGAGTGTAGACTTTGCTGCATCCTTAGGAGCTGTCTCTCAACAGAGGAGTGCACTTTCCATGATATTCTTCAGGATAATTTTAGATTGTGTGAAAATAATTCGCGTCTGCCTTGATATCGTCTCCATTTGATATTGAAATGCTCTTCTGAGTTAACATCTGTGCTGATATTCCCGTCTTACAGGCGACCCACGACTCTTAATTTATCTTATGTGTCTGAAACGAACTCTTTTTTTACAAATAATGTAATAAATAATAGTAAGGTTTTCAGACGTTATAAATATGTGTTAATTTGCTATATTTATGTATGCTGGTTCTCTAATACAGGATGTTTTTTACCTCATTATTTGTGAAATGTTAATATTGTAGATTTATTTTATACATTTTTTTGCCAACATTGAACTTTGCCAGGTGTGATGTTTTAAGGTTTTGTCGATATTATTGTATTTTGTGGACATCGTTTTTTTTTTTTAAGGGAATTGTCATAAGAAAAATTCGCTTTTAGGGAGACAACGACTTTATATAATTAGAACCCCTTTGTTATATATATATATATATATATATATATATATATATATATATATATATATATATATATATATATATATATATATATAATAATAATAATAATAATAATAATGTCTTTATTTGTACTACAACCAAACTAAACTATACAAAATTCACAACAAGAATATAACCTCCAATGTAGTACAGGGGCGAAGTTCAGTGCAACACATAAGCGTGTGCTCTGCTCTACCACTTAACCCCAGTATACACACTATCCACTATATACTATATACATATACTGGCACACCGCAACGGGAGACATCAGTCAAGGCCAAAAACAATGAACACTCATCAGCACCTCATCTAGTGAGCAAATAATAAACACGGCTGTGGGACGGAAAAGTATCCTGGAAAAGGGAAAGAACATGAGAATGATAGCAAAAAGAAAAAGAAAGAGAAAAAGTAGGAGAAAAAGGCAGGGCACCTGTTTTACGTTTTACACACACAAAAAAACATACACGCTCATTCATCACTGCCTACCATGCAAATAACCAGTCATTGCCTTCCTGAAGGATCGCACCGATAACTTTTTCATGTCTTCTGGTATATTATTGTACACGCTACAAACATCGTATGAAAAGGATCGCCTGTAAATATTCAATTTATGCTTAGGCACGGACAATAAATCCTTCTTTCGTATGTTCACATTATGCACATCCGTGCGGTATCTTATTCTTCTGCACAAGTACCGAGGCAACCCTGACTGAATTATAGAATGGTAAAAGCAGGCTCTACGTAGTGTCATTCTGTTATTCATGTTCAACCAGCCACTGTCCCTAAGCTCACGCGATATGTGATCATACTTACGCACCCCATAAATGAACCGCAAGCACGAGTTTTGCAACTTTTGTATTCTACTCATATACTCGGCATCAAGACACGGATAGTACACCTGCGAGCAGTACTCCAGCTGCGATAGGACCAGTGAATCACATAGCACAGTTTTCAGTCCACGCGAAAGATACGATCTATGTGGGTACAGTAGCTTTAAACCACCATATCCTCGCTGTAAACATTTGGAAACGTGTCTCCGATATCTGAAAGTAGCGTCCATGGTAAGGCCAAGATTCGTAACTTCTTCAAGCAGAGGTATCGGCTCCCCATTGACACTCAGCATTATATGCGGCTTTATAATATCAATACCTGATTTATGACCAAAAACAATTGCTGCAGACTTTTTTGCATTCAAATGCAGTGAGTGATCCAACGATAGTTCACTCACAATCCTCAAATCATCATTTATCTTGCTGAGTGCCTCACCGAGTCGTGACCTTGGAAATGAATAATAGAGCTGCGTGTCGTCCGCATACATATGTATTGTACAGCTTTTTATAAATGTTGGAAAAATATGCGTATAAAGGGTAAACAAAAGCGGGCCAAGGATTGAACCCTGGGGTACACCTCTACTCACCCCAATTGCAGCGGAAACATTGCCACGCAACTCTACATGCTGTGACCTACCAGTGAGGTAACTAGACAGAAGCCCAACGGATTCGCTGCCAATACCAATATAACGCAATATGTCTACCAGAACATCGTGCCTTATGGTGTCAAATGCCCTTGTATAATCCAAAAGAATCAATACAGTAAACTTGCCATCATTGCAGGCTTGAAGAATGTCATCATTGACCTTGCAGAGGGCTGTTGTACAGCTAAAATTTGGCCTGAAACCAGACTGCACATCCGGCAAAATCTTATTTTCATCAAGGTATTGTCTCAGCTGCAGGCAAAGGACCTTTTCAAAAATCTTTGATAATATTGGCAGCAGACTAATTGACCTCAAATCCTTGAACTCTGTGGGCTCATTAACCTTCGACAGAGGCGTCACTCTAGCACACTTCCACATGTCTGGAAAATACCCAGCTAAAATACAGGAATTAATTATATTAGTTATGTATAGAGTAATACGTGGTGCACATGTTTTTAACATTTGAAGACTTATATTATCAATACCACTTGCATTACTTTTGATTTTATCTAAACATTTAGATATGGTTTCTGTGTCTGCCAGAACAAATTGAAAATCAGCTGGACTTTTCATATGTGCATAATATCTCTTATAATTATCATTTATAGAACCCACAGGAACACTATTCACAAAATAATCATTTAACTTATCTACGTCACTCAAGCTATCAGGAATGCCCACCCTAGTCCCTGTACCTTTAATATTCAGTCTATTTAATTCCCTATATAAATCACGCGCATTTTTACCTTTCAGTGAATATTCAAAGTATGCCTTTTTTTCTCTAAGTATAGTAGCGCTGGTAAAATTTCTCAGAGCCTTGTAGTAATTCCAGTCCCCCACAGCCAGGGACCCACGATATTTTACTTTAGCATTATCCCTCAGCGACATAAGCATTTTTACATTATCCGTTATCCAAGGCTGCGGTGTCCTCGTGATTTTCTTAACTTTATAAGGGGCATGCTTGTCAAATAGTCCAGTAATAGTGCTGGTAAATATTGCAATTTTTTGATCAATATCACTCGTGTGGTAAATGCCATCAAGATCAGTGAAAATTGGATCCATCATAAATAAGTCATTATTAAAGTGCCTGTAATCACGGCTTGTCACGATAACTGGCTTCCTAGCAGCCTTTCTCACGTCTAATATACAATATACCATATCATGATCCGATATCTCAGTCAGCGCAACACCTGATGCCACTACAATACCACTGTCTGATACCAAAATGTGATCCAGTAATGCCCCCTTTCGCGTTGGATCCTCTATCATTTGTCTGAAACCAATTTCCTTCAGCGACACATTATACGCCCGGCTCATGGAATCATCTTTTAGTAAATCAATGTTCGTATCGCCGCAAATGATGATGTCATCAGTAAGCAGCAGCGCATTTCCAATTAAATTTTCAAGTTCATCAATGAAGATTTTGTAATTCAATTGATGTTTACGATACAAGGCCGCAAGAAAAATTCTTTTATCGTTTATATTCAGGCATACACATACCTGCTCTATACTGCTCGTTGTAGAGATCAAATTGTACTTTATGTGATCCCTTACATAAATAGCAACACCGGAGCCTCTCCTATCGTAATCCCCCCTCACCAAACGAAATCCATGCACATTCAGCACAGCGGTCGGTGTCTCAGAGTACAACCACGTTTCGGTGACACACAATATATCAATATCCTCATCCCCTATAAGTCGCTCCACCTCTTCCAAATGCGGCCGCAATGATCGCACATTCAACTCTGCAATTTTTAATTTTTTAAGATTCATCGCAAGCTGTATCCCCAAAAAGAAAACAATTTATTATTGACCAGTCAGATCACATCAGTCAAAATACACGTACTATAGTTCTCAAAGTGATAATCATACAGGCCCTGTATAGCAAACAAAAAGAAAATGTGAGAAGAAAAGATAAGAATGTATATGATTAAAAGTGCCTTATTATACACAAATATTAACACCAAAATTTAACAATTTAAAAGATGCCGATAAAGTAATATAATATCCAAGGTAACCGTTAAACAATATAAAATTTCGAGTTTAATGTCTACAAGTACGCCACTCAAAAAAATAAAGTATTTAAGAACGTACAAATCAATATTAGTCTACAACCGATATCACCCCACGCTATGCCAGCATCCAAAAAACCTAAAGTAAATAAACAAAAGCAAAAGTAAACAAAAATATTATACAAACAAAAACTGTAAATTCCACAAAAGTTATCAAGATAATATAAAACAATGCCTATGCAAAAACACACCTAAATAAATTCAAGATAACCGCCGTGCGTCTACAGATTACTTCTGTTTCAGTTCAGGTCAATGTATTTACATGTTAAGGTGAGCCCACGGACCAGTCACCAACACAACGCACACATTACAAGTTAATACATATTATCAAACTTCCATTTTCTTACCACATCATTTTCTCTATAAAAAATGGTACCACCATTTTTTTTTTTTTTTTTTTTTTTTTGTTCCCTCAGGGCTCGTCCGCGGCCTTGCCGCCCCGATAGCACCGCAACCCTTGGTTGATTGTGCATACCCCTAGTCTTACTCCACCCATTCCAAAATCACTGTGCCTTGAACTAGTCTGCACAGCGATTGGTAGGGTGAAGTTTTATATTGCTCTGTCTCCGGTCTAGAGTGACCGTAGATCAGTTGTCTTTTCCGGTCCAGAGCTATACACTCGCACAAGATGTGCTGGGCTGATTCCTCCCCCTCGCCGCAGAGTCTGCATGCGAGGTCCCCTTCGAACTGCCCCATTTTATGTAGGTGTTTCTTGACGGCCATGTGTCCCGTCAAGAGACCTGTTGTGTTTCTGAGCTGTCCTCTGCTAAGGTTTAGCAGCTCCACAGCTCTCTTTGAACTGGGTCCGTCAATTATTGACTTCCCATGTCTGAGCCCTGGACAGTCCGCCCAGTACACCTTGTGTTGGTTTCTGACCCAGGACTTAATGGCTCCCCTGGCAGTGCTCTTTGACACGCCCAGAGCCGGTTCTGGTCCCATAAATGGTTCTGCTGACCCCCTCTTTGCGAGACTGTCAGCTTCTTCATTGCCTTTGACCCCCGAGTGACCCGGCACCCAGATGAGGGTCACCTCATTCTGCCCAGCCAGGTCGCTCGTCTCGTCTCGGCACTCACTCACCAGCCAGGAATTTACCCGTGGGCTACTTAGTGCCTTAAGGGCTGCCTGGCTGTCTGTGGCTATGAGGATCCGCTTGTTGGTGTAGCCCCTCCTCTTGTTCTCCCGCACACAGTGCAGGATGGCGTACATCTCGGCCTGAAACACCGTTGCATGGGCTCCGAGGGAAATACTGTGACTTACCCTCGGTCCTTCCGAGTAAACACCTGCCCCCGTCCCACGCTCCCCGCCAGATCCGTCCGTGAACCAGACGAGCGCGTCCCGTGGTATGCCCGGTGTCTCCTCCCGCCATGCCCCGCGATCAGGGATTTCCACTGTGAAGTTGTTTTCCCTGCACATTCGCGGGCTCGCGAAGTCTGACCTCATTTCAAGCATGGGTTCCTTCACGATCTCCTGAATTTTGCAGTGGCCCCTGAAGCCTGGGTTGATCTTCAGTCTACCATTGCAGGCTAGTCTGTATAGTCCTAGCCTGGCCTCTCCCATAATAACGAAGTGTAGGGGGGGTAGATCCAGCAACACCTCCATGGCGGCTGTTGGGGTTGAAGACATGGCCCCTGTGATGCCTAGGCAAGCCATCCTTTGGATCTTGCCTAGTTTTTGTTTGGCACTGGATTGTGTCACCTTAGGCCACCAGACCAGTGCCGCATATGTTAACGATGGTCTGACCACCCTTGTGTACAGCCAGTGGGCCATACTAGGTCTTAGTCCCCACGTTTTTCCATATAGCCGCCTAGTGACGGCTAAGGTCATGACTGCCTTACGCAGTATTTTTCCAATGTGACCATTCCAGGTTAGCTTAGAGTCCAATACGACCCCAAGATATTTTACCTCCCTGGCCATTGGAACGCTCCTACCGTATAGAGTGAGAGTTCTGTGGCTTTCACACTTCCTCCTCCTCGTAAACGGCACGACGGTTGCTTTCTCGGGGCTCACCCCGAGCCCTTGATCAACCGTCCACCCTTCCACCACTTTCAGTGCAGTCTGCATACGCTCCCACACTGCCTGTGTGACCTTTCCTCGGACTATGATGACAATGTCGTCCGCATAGCCCTGTACCTCATACCCCCCTCCCGAGAGCCTCCCCAGCAGGCCGTCCACGACTAGACACCAGAGCAAGGGAGACAGAACGCTCCCCTGCGGACACCCCGCCGCGACCCCCGCCAGCAGAGTCCCTCCCGCGAGTGAGGTGAACACCGCCCTGTCCCTGAGCATGGAACCGATCCACCTGCAGCAGGTCTCCTCTATTCCACGCTCCCGGGCAGCTGCCAGAACCGATCCGAACGAGGTGTTGCTAAAGGCCCCCTCTATGTCTAGGAAGGCCCCCAGCGCCACCTCCTTGTTCTCCAGCGTATTCTCCAGTTTCAGCACCAGTTGGTGCAGTGCTGTTTCTGTTGAGAATCCTGCTCTGTATGCATATTGTCCGCAGTGTAGAGGATATGCTTCCAGTACACCGCCCCTAATGTGCCGGTCGAGCAGTTTTTCCACTGTTTTCAGCAAGAAGGACATGAGACTTATTGGCCTCAGGGACTTTGCCTGGTCTGTTGGACGCCCAGGTTTAGGAATAAATACAACCCTGGCCAGTCTCCATGCCCTCGGAATGTATCCCAGAGCCAGGCTGGCCCTCATAATGAGGGTAAGCACCGGCGCCAGTATATCTATCCCCTGTTGGAGCATGATGGGCATTATTCCATCAAATCCCGGCGATTTGTATGGCTTAAAGCTGTTAATGGCCCATCTGATTTTGCTCCAGGTAACCACCTCTTTAGCGACTGTCCAGTCTACTCTAGATGCCCGCCTATAAGGCGCCTCTATTTCTGAGTGTTCCCAGTCCGGAGGTGATTGGTTTATTATGTTACAGCCGGGGAAGTGCGTCTGGAGTAAAATTTCCATAGTTTCCTCCCCCGAGCTTGTAAAGCCTCCCGTGGGTGTTCTAAGGGAGCCTATGTTAGTCTGAGGGCCCTTAGACAGGATCTTGTGTAGTCGAGCACTCTCGGACGTGTTTTCCACTTCTTCGCAGTGCCTCCTCCACGACTCCTTCTTGGCGTCCCTCAGTCTTTTGTTATAGGTCGATAGGGCCTGTCTATATTCATCCCATGCTCCCGACCTTTTGGCCGCGTTAAACAGCTTACGAACCTGCGTCCTCCTTTGCCTGAGGTCCTCGTTCCACCATGGGACGTTCCTGATGGACACCCTCATTTTCAGGGGGCAGTTGGCGTTATAGGCCGAGGTAATTGCGTCTCGCAATTGGACTGCTGCAATCTCGAGGTCTATTGAATCCCTTATGGCCCTCTCAACCCCCCGCAGTTCCACAGCTAGGTCTGCCCTGTAGGCTTCCCAGTCCGCCTTGCGGGGGTCCCGGTACCATACCGTTTCTCTTTCGACTTTGGCGATTTCAAACCGGATGTATCTGTGGTCTGAGCTACTCACTTCCCCAGACACAGCCCAGCTTTTAACAAAGTCACCCAGAAACTGGGTGGAAACTGTTAGGTCTAAAACTTCCTCACGCCGTGTTGTGACGAATGTCGGTTTATTACCTCTATTCAATATGTCTAAATTAAATTTCATAAAGAATTGTAGAAGTGCCTCACCCCTAGAGTTTGTGTCCGAGCTACCCCACAACTCATGGTGCGCATTCGCATCCATGCCGATGATGGTCTGCCATCCACCTGCTCTGCTACCCACCATCAGCTGCTCCAATTCGTTGGGTGGAGGAGGGTCCGTGCTGTCCCCTGGCAGATAGGCTGACGCGACAGTAATGTCCCTCAGCCCATCCGCTCCTCCACATCGGATTTTGATCGTTGCCAGGTCCCTGGAACAGAAATTCATTAGAGGGAGAAACTCTATCCCTTCCCTGACAAAAATGCAGGCCCTCGGATTCTCGCTGGACCTGCTGTAGATGAGCTTTCCATTAGCTCCGCCGAGTCCCTTGATCTCTCCTTTGTAGGAGTACGGTTCCTGGATGAGGGCCACATCCGTGTTCCTCACAGCCATTAGTAGTCCGGCCGTGGCTGCCCTACTGTGTTGGAGGTTGACCTGAAGGAACCTAAGTCCCATTAACCCTTAATTGCTTCCCCAGTGGGCGGAAGCTAACCCTTCCCATGCCCCAGAATGCCTTGAAGGAGGTTCCTTCAAGGGCTCTGTAAGATGTCGGGTCGATCGAGAAGGCGAGCGTCTGTCCTTTCTCCTCTGCCTTCCTGCTTAGAACCGACCAGTGTTGCGTCCCCAGTTCAGGGTTCTGGATCTTAAGTCTGCTGATCACCGTCTCCTGCGGGACGGTGTCAGGGATCCGTACGAGGACCTTGCGTCTCTTTGGGAGTTCCTTGGGCTCGACGGCTGTCAAGTCCGCCCCCTCCCAAATCTGACCGAGGCCCCCGATCGTTTTCCGCAGCCAGTCCCGCGACTGCGGGCCGGCACAGGTTATCCAGAGGATGCCCCCCGTCAGGCGCGTCCGGTGGAACTGAGGCGGGCTCTCCCCTTCCTGAAGAGAGTCCACTGCAGCTACCACCGCAGCCTGGATCAGGTCCGCCTTCCCCTGGTCTAGCGTGACCTCAGGATGGCGTCTGTCAATCACCGCCATCCCGAGGCCCTCCGCAGCCTCCCTGTAAGAGCCAGTCTGCGCCGGTGTTCCGGCCTTAGTTCCTTTGGGAGGTCTGTCTGTAGTAGGCGTGCTAGAGCCAGAGCGTGGCGTCTTCCGACTCGCACTCTCCTCTTGCGCCTTTACAGGCACCCTGGCCCTTTTGGAACGTCTGTCTGTAGTGGGCGTGCTAGAGTTCGAGCGCGTCCTCTTCTGACCCGCACTCCCCTCTTGCGCCTTTACAGGTTTCTCGACCGTCCAGGTCCCGGCCGCCATTTTTTGCGCCCTCCGGAGCTTCTTTCTTTGCGCCCCGGAAAGACGCTTGGACTGCCGGGGCAGTCCCTCTACTCTAACAGTAGAGTCCTCACTGGTGGAGGGGCCCCCGGAGTCCGCGGAGCTCGCCGCCCTCCGGTGGGACCCAGCCTCCAGCTTGGGTGTCGGGGACAGGTCTCTGGCCGAAGCTACCCCCTGATCCCCCGTATCTACGCCGGTCGTGGGACCTCCAGAGTCCGCTGCCGCACCCTGGCTCGTCTCCGTTTCCGGGATAGACTCAAGGCTCAAGTCTGTAGCCGGAGCCACTCCTCGAGCCTCATTGGTTTTGGTTTTATATGTATTTATAATCTTCATGTTGTTCCCACGAGAATGGGGGAAATACTGTCCACACCATCAGAACCCCCTGTGTGGTGCAAGGCGGGTTACTCTGGAGGGTTGCCTGGTACTCCAGAGGTTCCGTTCACGACACCATCGCCCTGGTGCCATCCATCCATAGGCACGGGTCACGTGACACCGTAGATTGGGGGAGTTTAGTTCGACCTCCTTGTCTAGATCCGTCATGTTTAGTTATTAGCAGGGTCACCTCGTGCAGGATGCGGATTTTTACCGCGCATGACGGTCTTGGGGAAAGCTTCATCGGGAGTTTATGTTGTTATTTCCACTTCCTCAGCTTGCCCCCTGGAGTCCTTTGGCCCGCGACTCCTTAACCCCGGTACCACCATTAGTCCACACATTCCTGGCGCCATACTTCACCATGACTTCTCTACATGCAGAAAATCTGTGCGATGTTAAATCTTCCTTAATCACAATACTAGTGCCCTTCAACTTGCTCTTATTTCTGAAAACATCCTCCTTGACACGCCTTCCGCAAAATTTGACCAGGATAGGTCCACTCCCATCTCTTCCCACTGGTAGACGGTAACACGCCTCAATGTCGCCCCTGTTGAACCCAGCCATCCCCAGCCTTTGATGGCACAGTCCAACAACAGAATCAGGCAGCTCTTCGCCCTCAACCTCTGGAACTCCATATATTCTCACATTGTTGGCCCGTAACTGCTGCTCCACTCTGTCCAGCTGATAATGGGCACTCTCCAGCTTCTTCTCCAGGCGCGTAAGTCGTTCATCATACGCTTTAAATTTTTGCTCAAGGAGTGGGCCCACCTTCTCACTAATCACTGTCGTTAACTTGTCCACTAATTCGTTCATTAAGTCATGTGACGACAAAATGCGTTCCACCACCCTCTGAATCATATTTTCCTCTTCAGGGGTAGGTTTATTACTACGGGTATACTTATTACCACCCATGTTCACAAAAAACAGCAATTAAACCGTACGAATAACTTGTTTTCAACCTAAAAACGTGGGAGCTCAACCCTACACGTCTACTCGCGCCAACACATATGTCTCATATATATATATATATATATATATATATATATATATATATATATATATATAAACATAGGGGTATATGCTTTGTGAAGCATCTACACACCTAAATACTTTCGGTGTATTTAATCACACTGGAAAATCCTTATTGTAGGCTAAGTTCGTTGACCAGTTCTGACAGTCAAGTTTCCATGCAAAATTGCAGATTTTCTTCTCGAAAATGCTATACCCTTGAAACTCATCAATGTATTTTGGTCAATTGGTGAGCACCTTTTTTTTCCTCAGGGCTCGTCCGCGGCCTTGCCTTCCCGATAGCACTGCAACCTTTGGTTGATTGTGCATACCCTTAGTCTTACTCCACCCATTCCAAAATCACTGTGCCTTGAACTAGTTTGCACAGCGATTTGTAGGGTGAAGTTTTATATTCCTCTGTCTCCGGTCTAGACTGACCGTAGATCAGTTGTCTTTTGCGGTCCAGAGCTTTACACTGGCACAAGATGTGCTGGGCTGATTCCTCCCCCTCGCCGCAGATTCTGCATGCGAGGTCCCCTTCGAACCGCCCCATTTTATGCAGGTGTTTGTTGACGGCCATGTGTCCCGTCAAGAGACATGTTGTGTTTCTGAGCTGTCCTCTGCCAAGATTTAGCAGCTCCAAAGCTCTCTTTGAACAGGGTCCGTCAATTATTGACTTCCCATGTCTGAGCCCTGGACAGTCCGCCCAGTACACCTTGTGTTGGTTTCTGACCCAGGACTTAATGGCTCCCCTGGCAGTGCTCTTTGTCACGCCCAGAGCCGGTTCTGGTCCCATAAATGATCCTGCTGACCCTCTCTTCGCGAGACTGTCAGCTTATTCATTGCCTTTGACCCCCCGAGTGACCCGGCACCCAGATGAGGGTCACCTCATTCTGCCCACCCAGGTCGCTCGTCTCGTCTCGGTACTCACTCAACAGCCAGGAATTTACCCATGGACTACTTAGTGCCTTAAGAGCTGCCTGGCTGTCTGTGGCTATGAGGATCCGCTTGTTGGTGTAGCCCCTCCTCTTGTTCTCCCGCACACAGTGCAGGATGGCGTACATTTCGGCCTGAAACACCGTTGCATGGGCTCCGAAGGAAATACTATGACTTACCCTCGGTCCTTCCGAGTAAACACCTGCCCCCGTCCCACGCTCCCCGCCGGATCCGTCCGTGAACCAGACGAGCGCGTCCCGTGGTATGCCCGGCGTCTCCTTCCGCCATGCCTCGCGGTCGGGGATTTTCACTGTAAAGTTGTTTTCCCTGCACATTCGCGGGCCCGCGAAGTCTGACCTCATTTCAAGCATGAGCTCCTTCACGATCTCCTGAATTTTGCAGTGGCCCCTGAATCCTGGGTTGATCTTCAGTCTACCATTGCAGGCTAGTCTGTATAGTCCTAGCCTGACTTTCCCCATAATAACTAATTGTAAAAAAAGGGGGGGGGGGTGTCAGATCCAGCAACACCGCCATGGCGGCTGTTGGGGTTGAACACATGGCCCCTGTGATGCCTAGGCAAGCCATCCTTTGGATCTTGCCTAGTTTTTGTTGGTGAGCACCTTCCTTTTGTAAGTAGCGTGGATAAGTTAGTTACCCAGGAAAACCTGGCTTTTAGGTTTTCTATCAGACAAATTTTTTTAGGTCTGAAAATAACAAAGCTATCGCAACCAAATTTGGTACGCAGGATTATAGTAAGATTTAGATCTCTAAGTTAAAAGAAAAAAGTTAAAGGCATTTAGAGCAACAAAATTAGGGTGTCGCTGGCGATCAGACAAACGCACAAGACCAAAATATTTTGTGTGGATAACAAAACCTGTTGTATACCTGTTACAGATAAAGGTCCAGTTTTTTTTACGCAAAATGGTCAAGATATCCCAGGAAAATGCTTTGGCAGTAGTTTCGGTTATAGTGTTTGTGGTTTAATGGTCTATAATTTTTAACGAATTTTCGTGGAAAAGATTCGTTATAGAGGAGATCGCGACTATTGACTTTTAAAAAGTTGTTTTCAAATAAGCGCGAACTATGCGCTCTAGAACGGATATCCGGGGTCAGTTTAAGTTCTTATTTGTTTACATAAATACAGGCTGACGCATTTCTACCGTAAAGCTTAATAGATCCGTTATTACACTACTACTAAATTTGATGTCTTTCGTTAAAAATAACCATTTAAAATTAAAAACATTTCTATGAAAATTCGCTACCACAACGAACTTGCTGCGGCCAGACTTTTTTTACTAAGCAAGTTAATATTGAACTCCGGTTAAACCAGAAGTGTTGTGTGACCGAAATTGTTAAAAACAGGCAGTTGTCTTTGTTTTTAAAACCAAAGTTTTGAAAACTAACTTTGATTGAAACAGGGAATCCATAATTAACAGGTTACGAAAATAAAATCCTGTTTTTAACTGTTTGTATGAACCAACTGAAAAAATACATTGCATAAACTAAAGCGAAAAATTTACTTTGTACTTTGTGCGATTTTTTACCATTATCATTAACTAAAGCACTTATGAATACCCTCTCATGAAAGAATTTCTAATTACACATATCTATTATACTCTGGAATATTCACAGCGAACATAAACCCGCGATTTTTAAAATATGAAAGAATTCATTTAGTACATTCATTTAGCAAGTCTTTAAAACGACCGCGAGTTATTTTCATCGTCCTTTTATGATCCACCATAAAGTGTTGCTCGGTATATTTAGTTATGAAATCACTGCGAATCATAAAAAGGCTTTCAGCATTTTCTGTTATATTCAATTAAAAGATTCCTGTCTTAAAATTTCAATTGCAAATTAATGATCTAACATTTATGACCGATCCATATCAGTTTACATATTATTTTTATACCTTGAGCTATTAACAACGTAATAAAAACCAAAGCGGAGCAAAAAAATGTTAAAAAACGAATCCATCCAATGCAGAATATAACCACAACAAATTGTTCTAATTTTTATTAAGACTATTGCAGCTTTGGTGGCCCAGTGGTAAAAAAAGTGTGCTTCTGAAGCCAAAGTTCATGGGTTCGATTCCCAGAAAGTGCGTTATTTCAATTGTTCGGTCCATATTTGCTATATAAACGAAGTTGCTTTGCGTATTGCTGTTACTTTTCATTTGTTTATTTATTGTCACAATATTTTGTACTATTCTGTTTTGGCGAATTAAAGCTTTACTATACTCTCTTTAAAAGGTATTGAATTACTACAATTCAATTGAAAAAATATCATATCAAAGAACTTTTGAGACCTGAAAGGTTTGAATTAGATCGAAACTAAACTTCGTCTGGCAAAGAATGGGTACACTGGCTCAAAACCTTTAAGAATGTCCTCGAAGCAACCACCAAAATCATAATATTGAAGACCAACGAAAAATGTTGCTTCGCATTTTCTTTATGAACATCAGTGAATGTGAGGACTATACCTCAAACCATTCAATGAAGTGTTCGCACGACATCGATCAGCCAGCACAAAGCAACAATCATCCGAGACTGTCGATAAATACATACAAAATCTAAGACTCTTGAGCAAAAATTGTAACTTCAAAAATCGTCACTGCTGAAGAGAATAAAAACAAATTCATGGTTGATGCTTTTATAAATGATTTACTCTCGTCAGAGATTATTAGAAAACAATACTGTGATTTTAGGAGATGCCGTTTCTCTTTCTTGAGCTTTAGAAGAAGCAAAGAAAACATTCAACATTGTATGTTAACGAATTTGTCTCCAATGCCACGAACGTAGACGCCCGTACAGTATAAAATCATTATTATGCTGCTCTCGTTTAATCAACATTGCTTCTTTTGTGGTAATATTCGTCACGGTAGTTCAAGTTGTCCAGCGCGAGATCAACAATGTAAATTCTGTGAGAAGATGGGACAGTTTTCCAGTCTGCATGAAATACGAGACAATAAGACCCGAAGAATGAAATTCACACAAATTTCCACCATTGTGAATATGCTGCCTCGCTGTTCTTTTCGAAAACGTTATCTTAGTATAAAAAAGGCATTCTTCAATAGAAAAGGAAGCCAGTGCTATTGTCGCAGCATTACGTGGTTCCATTATCAATTTCGTTGCAAGACGTTGCAACTCATTTTTTTCTCAAAGCTCAAGTGGTGCGTTTTATCACTGATGCTTCATCTGCGTAGAGGTAGGTCTCACATGGTATAGCCAAATCATTAACATAAATCAGAAACAGAATAGGTCCCAATATAGACCCCTGCAGCACCCCATAAAAAAGCTGCCAGTTCATCTGAAAAATGTCCAACCAAAAATACCGCCTGTAGTCTGTCTGAAGGTAACATTTAATCCTTGTTCCAACAAGCGAAATGTCTGTACCGTCTTGGTCGAATCCATCTAGTAAGATTCTACTGAAGAAGCATGCGGACGACGCAAGTACGATCCACTGATTAAAGAAGTTTAGTTAGTAGAAGTCAATCCTGAATACGAATTGATTCGGAATGAGGATCGTAGGGAGACGAGAGTCCCCTTGAACCATTCGGCTTTATGAGGTGACGGTACTTTTAGTGACGATACTTTTACAACTCGTGTACTGATTGATAGCGGCTAATGCCAGTGTAGCAAACCCTAACCGAAGCCTGGCAGTCTCAGAGTTGAATGTCAGAACTCCCACATATCGAAATGAAGAAACAGAATGCCATGGATTCCGTTGAGATTACCAGCAACCGATGTTGTGGGATTGTATTTAAATAAGTTTAGGGCATGCACATTCTGCCCTAAGAAGGGGGAGTAAAGCCGTCGGTCACGTGTACCGTGCAATGTTGATCACGTTAAATATCTCTACTCTCTTTACAGAAATGGATGCTTTTAATACAATTTAAAATGTAAACAAGCGGTAAACGCTAACGCATCAAAGATGATATGAAGTCGGTTTAACAACTAGCAAATGCACGGAATACATTTTCGTGTAAAAGAAAACTGAGCTAGAACTTCCTTGAAGATCCTCTTCAATATTATTTTCATAGCGCGCAATAATTTAATAAATACAACTTAATGGCAGTCCACTCCTTGTAAATGTAAATCCTATTATACCATAAATGTCATTAATCGAAGTGAAATAAATCCAAGTTCAGCAATAAGGACATAAAGCATAATAAAACGTAAATCTCGAACACTTGCTTTGTGTGACCATAGGCTGCGACTACAATGCTGACTTCTGTACTATTATGCTCAACCAATAGGTCAACGACATTACCTAATCAATTCATTCTGAAGAATTATATTAAACTGCAACAGCATCCTTATGAGCCAATCATGAAACTTTATAAGATTGATATATGTGTATGTATAATAATTCCGTGTAATGCAGTGTCTAAATGAATAAACTCAGGTTATGTTACAACCCGATAACGGGTGTCCCGTAAGGCTAAGAATATGCATTAGCTAAGGGTCATCTTTCATACTGTGAAAACTTTCACTAAGGAACTGCTTTAAGCAAAGATGTTAGAATACTTCTACGTTTTAATAAACACAGTTTTGGTGCTGAAGGACTCAGTCAAACACCAGTCAACGCAGTTTTATAAAATTTATGGGAATTAAAAAAATGTTTTAAAATCAAGAAGTAAATGAGTTGGGGTTCAATAAAATGTTTAAAATACACTATATTTGTAGCTTGGCGAATTGTCTCAACTAAACGTGTAGACTGAAAATATAGTATATAGTAGAAAGGTCAAGGTCTAAGGAAGGCAATGAAGAAATATTGTAGGAAATATGGCTTTTTAAGGAAAATACGTTTTTGCGAAATCATGATTTGACAATTCTTTGTCACAGAATTTGTTCAAAATCACTCGTTGTCTAGAATATGTATCCAAGAATAAATTTCTTAAATCTCATGTCTTTTGAATTCCAAAAAAACTAATTTAGTCAATATGGCTGCTGAAACTAGCGCTTGTCTCCACCATCCGTAGATCAGCTATTTTACTTATTTCGTGATATATATATATATATATATATATATATATATATATATATATATATATATATATATATATATATATATATATATATATATATATAAGATGAATGTCTCTTTGTTTGTGCCTTATGCATTTCTTTACGATTCATCGAAGCTTTGGTGAGTTGTGCCCGCGCATTGAATTTGCTGGTTAGCACAACCTTTGTACAATGGTATCTGTAGAAGATCCGATTGGTGTCGGACCCTTCTCAGTGCGACTCGCGTTTGCAATGCTTACAAGTGTGTGGACTGATTATGGAAAATCCATGCTTCTCACGTGGACGGCTCTATGTGGCCTGTCCACACGTCAGAACACCTTCAGATTTATTCGTGTACGCAACAGTTGAGAAAATCAAAAATATTGTGTATCCAAAAGTACTTCGATAAACAAATTTCAATCACGAATGCTTTCTCTCTTTCAGTGGCATTGCAACGCATGCCGGATACTAGCTAGTATAAAATTAAAATGCATTTAAGCAAGAAACTAGAAGACAACCTCGTTTAAAACTGATGTTGTCGACATGGGGGGTGGGTGTTGTATAGATTTAAATGAACCGGAATAAGGGAATGTAATATTTATAACATTATTTTAGGTTTTCTTTTTAATCGCATAATTATTATATAACTTATTTAATAGGCGCCTTGTTAATTACAAAAATTTACAAGCGTTAGAATATTTAATTATAGGATACTAAACATTATGTGATTGTTATAAACATTAAATCTCTGCTTTTCTTTTTCGAACGCTATTATGAGAAGATTGAACTTCGCGCCAGATTTGTCTCCTTATTTGATTGGTTCCTCTTACTGCCAGATTTGAATGAAGGGCTTGTTGAATTTCTCGTTCGCGCTGTAGAATTAAAATAAGTTTATGCAGTGATAATATCATATGGATCTTGTAAGCTGGGAAAAGAAATATGGGTTACTAAGTAACGTCTCCTGTTGGTAAGTAACGTATACGTCATCTAGTAGCCTACGACTCACACAATGTAAACTGTTATCTCATTTGGTTACATCTAAGTTACTAGGCGCTTAGAGTTAATACCGAATGAAAACGTAATCTTTCATGGTTCGGTGCAAAGCTATTAATTTAAAAATATTCAAGTAATAGTACACAGAGATTTTTACAACTATGACTTTCGAATCCCGCGCTTAAAGTAACTGCTTATTACAAGCTTTTATTTAACTTCACCTGTTTGTTTGTTTGTCAGTACGGGTAAGTCAAATTTTGCAAGTCAATTTTGAACCAGTATCCCTTATCGGATTGGGCTGAAATTTGATACGCGTGCGATACGATTGTGCGCGGGCGTGCGCGTGCGTTTTTGTGTTTTGTTTCTTTAACGTCGGTCTATTTCCGATCCTATGGCCAACCACCGACGCCAGGTAGCAGTTTCACCTCACTATCCTGCAAATTACGCCGAACCCCTCCTTTCTGTAAAGAAAGTAGGGATCTTTAATGTGCTTAACATCGCATGGACACGGGACCGACGGATTTAAGCCCCCTCTGAAGGACGGAACGTGCAGACATTCGACTTGCTCAAATACAACGCCACAACCTCGTTTGATGTTAATTGTACAGTATGTACTGAAAAAGTGAAAGGCGAACCCTGATATCGAACCCCGTACCCTTGGTTCAGATGCACACGTTCTTACCACTGAACCACCGAAGCTCTTTTTCGATTATAAAATTGTAACATCGTGCAATCTTCCAAAACTGATGAAAATAAGAAATTACACAATTACCTTGAAATGAGATATTGTAAAAATAAACAGGCTGACCTTTCAAATAAAAATGATTCATTATATGTTAATTTTATCTTAGCACTTGAACATATCGTATATCGCTTGTTCAGACGTAAAACATTGTAAAAGTACTTTAAATAGATCTCTTGAAAAAAAAGGTGTCTTGTTACTGGCATATTCTATACTGTACTTTGTTTTCCTACTTAAATGTCTGTTTTACTAATTTTAAGGTTATCTTTAAGAATGGTTCTAATAATAACCTAAATAATCTTGGTACGTGTAAACATTTACTAATTAATTTTAATATAACTAAATAACTAAAATAATAACTAATAAGAGAGGTATCGATAGTAAAACTTTTCGAATTTTTTTGAGCGCGATTAGCTCCCCTAGAAACCGAATCCAAGGGCCGTTTGAATTTTTATGTGTACAGGTATTCGGTAAAGAATGGGCCAAACCTCAGTTTTAGTTACCTTGGACGAAAGTATCGTGATTTAAGTCAACTTACGTTTGTACAATTTTGTCTCCTTAAGAAGTTACGGGCCTGAAAAGAAAAACATTTTATTTGATTTTTTCATATTTTGGTGAAAGAGGTTGCTTTTGGCGGTAAACACGAATATCTGTTTTTTATGTTTAACGTACAAGACGTTTTGAGCTCTTGCACCACTATATTCTTTTCTCCAGTTTTTAAGTGATTTTTTGCAAATAATCAGTTTATTTGAAACACCATTTGATTTTCTCTAAAAAATATACACTTGTTGCAAGTCGCTGAAATGCACCATTTTAGAGAAAACCGAGTTTAAAGTTAGGATCGAAAATGTATGAATTGCCCTACAGTTTCTCAATTTTTGCCATGACGGACACCATGGCACAAAGATATCTGTTCCTTGTGTTAAATGTTTAGAAATAAGTTAATAAATAAATAAAATATAAATAATTAAATACCATAACGAATACATTAACCACGATAATATGGATAAAGATTAAATTAGTTTGAATTTTTTTTTATTTCAACAAAAGACAAAAGAGCGGGCATAACAAGATGTTCTATGTCTGCTGACCTGGACAATAAAAGGTGCATTCGCTCTGTTCCCCTGGTAGATCTGTTGGGGGCAGCAGGTGGAGGAACTATGGAAGAAAGCTCCTCTGAGCAGTGCCCGTGCAGATATCTATGAGAGAGAGAGAGAGAGAGAGAGAGACGGGGGGGTCCACCAAGGACACGACGGTGGGCAAGGGATGGCAGCCTTTGGGTGAAGGTAGGGTCACCGATCAGACGTATAGCTCTCTTCTGAATGGAGTCCAGGATAGCGAGTGTAGAAGCGGCAGCAGCATCCCAGATGTGGGAGCAGTATTCGAAGTTTGGTCTTATTTGTGAAGTATATAAGGTATAGAGATTAGCTGGTGAAAAGTATATGCGAGCCCGGAAGAGGAAACCTAATTTCTTAGCAGCCGCTTCTGCAATTGATGTTGACATGTTGGTGCCAATTGAGATTTCGATCCACAGAAATGCCAACAAGTGAAAAGGACTCACTACTTTGAATAACCCGGTTGTTTATTGTGATGGGTCTAGGGCTGGTGTATCTCTTATGAGAAAGAAAGCAAGACTGTGATTTGGTGGGGTTGAATTGTACAAGATTGCTACTTCCCCAGCCTAATATTTTTTGGAGATCCACGGAGATAGAACCCGCCATAAGTCTGCGATCCTCATCTAATTGGGCTAAGACAGGTTTAGAATATTGTATATTTGAGTGAAGGGTGCTGTCGTCCGCGTAACTGTAAACTGGCTTGGATGTGCTAGAGTGGAGGTTATTGATGTGGAGAAGAAACAAAGTAGGGGCTAAAGCTGAACCTTGAGGAACTCCTGCATTAATTGGATACAGTTTAGAGGAATGGCCATCCACGACAACAGAAATCCTCCGGTTGGAGAGGAAATTTGCTGTCCACGTACAGAGTTTTGGTGGTAGGCCATAGGCCGGTAGTTTATTAAGCAGCGCTGACTGCCAAACCTGGTCGAATGCTTTGGATATGTCTAGAGCGAAATCGTATAACAGTGATTTTTATAAAGGTGTAAGGTATACTCAAACATAACGAAGTGATCGCAGAAATGTCCGTTACACAAGCAAATTCCATATTTGACCTGGAACTACTATTGGAAAAAACAGTGGAAAAGGGAGTTAATGGCTTGAAGCCACGGCCATTGATTGTCAAAAACAGCAACAATTTTTCAATTTGAGACTGTTTATCTAGTAGGTAGGTAGTAATAAGTTATCAAATTTAGTCTAATTTCTAGCATTAAAGAGCACTTTAATGTACGATAAAATTTGCTATTGCTGTACATACAATACGGCTGCATAACGTATTCTCAAACATTGAAATGAGTTATATGATATCAGTTCACGCCCACAAAGCTTTTAATGCACGTGCTGCGGATAGAAGTTACGTAGATATTTATCCTAGTCGTAGACAGCCTAACCGCAAGCTGTTATCAAGTCTGTTTAACAGATTAAGGGAAACTGGAAGTTTTTGTCCAAGCAGACATTATGGACAACCTGTGGTTCGAACTGCTCAGTAGGAGCGAGCGGTAATAAATATTGTTGAAGATTGCCCAACAAGTATCCACCGTATGTTTGCCAATGTTGAGTCAGGGTGCTGTGTTTAACATTTTACGGGAACAACAATTATACCCGTACCATTTTTCTCTAGTTCAAGTAGTAGTAGCAATGGTGGTGAGCCTAACGCATCGGGGCCTTTTTTCCAACCTCAGCAACCATGTCCTACCCCTTATCGGTTCCGTTACCAAACTTCCTCGACCTCGAAACAAAGACCATGACAGTCTTCCATTGGACAGAACTTCCTTGCTCCTCTGCAGGGTACTTGAACCAAACAATTCTGTTCGCAGACTCCCAAAAGCCTCGCGTTCACACAGTTAGTGGTAAGACTGTCTCTCCGGATTGCTGATTAATGGGATCTCTCTCGACACCTACCAATGTAAGGTGTAAGTCTTCTCAGAGTACAGGGGCCTGTTAGCACCCCAATGATGCGACGAAGCGCAGAACGACTCCTACCAATAAGCCAGAGTCTTGTTTCTGTCCGGCATCTCCACGAAATCCCTCGCCTGCCTACAGCCACTGACTGACCTTCAGTGCTTCTCCATGGCCTCCTCAGTCCATTTATCTAGGGCGTCGGAGACCACCTTCTTATGCCTATAGCAGTCTCCGGGCCACAGAACGGCCGTCGGGTATCGAGACTTGCGAGGTCATTTGCCACTTTGATTCTAAGGGTATATGTCCTAGTCAGCCTAATATAATCCTCTGCGTTTTCTCCTCTTCTCTAGTCCAAAACTTACTGCCAGGTGGATCTTTTAACAAGAACAAATTTTCGTGAATTCATCTTAAATAAAAATAGACATGATCCGCTTTTTGTAAATAAAATTCTATGAGGCAAAATTTACGATAGAGGAATTTTCAACTACAAAATATGTCACACATGGGCTAAAGAACACGCAAGCAGTACGAGAGTGTGTCACTTTCAGCAAAAATTTAAATTAAACGTTTGGTTTGGTATAGTTGAAGATAGCCTTGTAGGACCATTTGAAAACTTCCAGCAACACTAAATGGATAGGACTACTTAGATTTTCTCCAGTATAATTTATTGGATCTGCTAGATGAGGTCATTTTAAATACAAGGCTTGAATCCTCTGCATTTTTAGTGAATTTTCTTTAAAAAAATTCACAAATAAGGAGATCCCGACTTTTGAATTTTGAAAAAATTTCTTCAAATGAGCGCTAATTAGGCCCCCCAGAACACATATCCGGGGTCAGTTTAAATTTTTATATGTTTATATATATATATATATATATATATATATATATATATATATATATATATATATATATATATATATATATATATATATATATATATATATATATATATATATGTGTGTGTGTGTGTGTGTGTGTGTGTGTATCACACCGATAACTCAAAAAATAGTGGGCCGATTTTGATTAAATTTGGTGAATAAATTCCTTTTGCAAATGGCTTGGATAAGTTCGTTAGCCAGGAAAATCGGTCCAGGTTTTCCCGGAAAATTTTGTATTTTCTTTCGAAAAAATTTATATCTCTGGAATTAACACAGTAAGGGCGGTATGGTATGCGGGTTTACATCCTTATAGGTAAGCTACATACCAAAATTTAGCTCTGTAGGTCAAAAGACAAAAAAGTTATAGGCATTTA
Source organism: Tillus elongatus (assembly GCA_964006375.1). Lineage (NCBI taxonomy): Eukaryota > Metazoa > Arthropoda > Insecta > Coleoptera > Cleridae > Tillus > Tillus elongatus. The sequence continues at coordinate 272,481,867 of OZ023262.1, forward strand.
AAAAAATTGGGGTTTTTCACAAAACGTCAAAGTTCCAATTTAAACGGGAAAGAAAGAAGAAACTAGGAAAAGAACTTGAATCTAATACGGGCTATGGAAATCAAATGTCTCAAGAAGAATGTTTTACAAACCCTGAAGTCTTAGTTTCAACCGTCATTGTCCTTCATTTTAATAAAATGTTTCCAGAAAATTCATTTCAAATAGACCCTTTCTCTGACGCTTGGCAGTAGCCTTAGCTATAGAGTTTATCGTTTAATGGTATATAATTTTTGTAGAATTTTCGTAAAAAAATCAATAAAGCTCAATATATCTGTTATTATACAAGATATGAAAAAAAAATTGTATATATTAATTATAGGGTGTCTTGAGCTACATCTTAAAAAATTATTTCTACAATCACAGGGTGGCCCATAAGTCGTTGGTGATACAAATTTTCTTTTTTTTTTTTTAATCAAACACGCCTTATGTTATTGCATTTTTGCATTTTCCATTGAAATATAATGCATGTTTGTAAGAAAAAAATTCTGGACGCAGTAAGTGCGTTATGGTAGCGAATTTTGATCAAATGCTTAATATTAGAATAGCTCAATTTGCTATTAACCTATAAGGTTGACCAAGAAACGAGTTTTTTCGGGAACACTAAGTTTACTTTCGGAAATTTTTGTACATTTTCAAACAATAAAGTTATTTTGATGAAACATGGCACATTGTTTTTACTATATAGATTATACTGGTAACCAAATTTGATGCCTGCTTTCTTAAAAAAACACACATTATTGCTATTAAAAAAATAGTTTTATGAAAATTCACTACCATAACGCACTTGCTGCGTCCCGAGTTTTTATTTCTGGGGATATATTAAGAGCCTAGTTTAATCAATCCTACTGTTAATACCGAAAATAAACTGTGGCAAAAAATAGTGGCAGTGGCAAATGAAATTAGGCAAATCCATCCCACATTCTTCGCAGTTACAATATTTTTTTAGAAGGGTGTGGGAAATGCATTGAAGCAAATGGCGGACATTTGGAAAATTAGCTTTAAAATGAAGATTTTCTTTTTGGTATTGCTTTTAGGTTAAAATAGTATTTTTGTTGTTGTTGTCATCAGAAGTGGTATCTTTCATGCTGTTATGATTTTAAGGGCAGTTGTAATGCGATACATTTGTGAACCAATTTGTTATAATTCATGTATTATTTTCCCAATTTAAGAAATATTTTGAAATATTTTTGTTTAAAATGGTGCATTTTAGCGACTTGCAAGAAGTAAACCTTTTCTGAAGCAAAGTGAATGCTGTTTCAAATAAACTGATTATTTAAAAAAAAATCACCATTTAAAAAAAACTGAAGAAAATATTATAGTGGTGCAGCCGCTCAGGATGCCCTGTACATTAGACACAAACAATCACCAGATATTCGTATTTAGCGCAAAAAAGCCTCTTTCACCAAAATGTGAAGTCCAGAAATTTCTTGCAAATGACCTCCAAGAAAGTGGCGTGGCCAGGAGTAAATAGGGGTGCTGGGCGGGGAATGCTATCGGGGCGGCAAAGCCACGGACGAGCCCTGAGGAAGAAAAAAAGGGTTTCTAATGACGTTTCTTTAATACAATCCAAGTTTCTTTACTATACGAATCCATATTTTCCAGTAAAAATTATCATTTGCTTTTTCAGGTCTTGAAAAATAATACTCGTGTCAAGCCTCTTTCTCCTATTGTCTCGAGTGCCAGTACTATTTCTCTAGGTCCTCGGCCGGGACTAGGTCCGATTCAGGCAAGTCACAATTTTGCTACTTATTTTTTCACTCTAATTAGCGAAATTTTCGCCACATGAATAGTTGTGTGTGTGTGTCTGTGTGTTTGTGGGGTTGGCATTGGAAGATTATTCATCAGCCACGTATAGTTTTGTGTTGGTTGCTTCTTACCAATATTTGGAAAAGCTTATAATTTTTTTAATACGTGTACACACGGCTTAAGAGTGGTAAATGTAGGTTAATGAACACGTCTTTTCGTATGGTAATAAACTTGCCTTCCAAAATTTTATAAAGCTGGTTTTAGTAAAATCTCTTTTATATACGACAGGAAAATACTGTTTGTTAAATGTATTATTTATGAAGATTTTAATATTTTAGCAATAAAACTTATAGGTCAGGTCAGCTGCTGAGATTTATGATATACGTTTTTGTGTAGGCACAGCTGATCAGAATGTGTTTACTATAATATCTCCTGAAACTGTGATAATAAATTATTTATTTGCATTTCAATTGATATTTTTTATAAAAATAAATGGAGGGTTTCGTTCTGTCTAAAGTTTGTTTTTTAAGATAGATGTAGAAGGAAACAAATTATTTCGTCTATCAGTTTCTCGTTTAATAAAATTGAATGTAGAATATCTCACATAAACAAATCTCTGCATTACATAAGATTACCGTTTTACTTCATTTTCAAGTATGACGTAGCACATGACCATTTATTTTATTATTTTACGCCCTTAGGTTTTTTATTCTACGGTTTAGAAAAATATCGTAAATAGAAAAGTTGTAGTGACCTTCCGATAACTTTAATCCGCATTTCATGAAAACATTTGAGCTTCGCGTTTTTCAGATACAAACTAATCTTTTTTTTTATGGAACATACACACACACACACATATATATATATATATATATATATATATATATATATATATATATATATATATATATATATATATATATATATATATATATATATTAGCCTAGCTATTTAGCCTTACGCCCTTTCTGCTAAATATACTAGAAAGGACATTAGATTTGCGCTGGGGAATATTCTCAGGGGTCACCCCTTCCACAAAAATAACATGCGTACCAGCGGGGGAAATCAACGGAAAAGGCGCTCCACGCTGTGACAGGAAAAATGTGGAAAGGTCCCTACACTATGGAGAGAGCCCATAGCTGTGGTTTTTTATGTTGAGGGGGCCTTTGATAGAGCAAGGACGGATACGGTCTGTGCCTCCTTACAGGACGGGGATCGCCTAGATCCCTTATAGGTTGGGTGGCGAGCATGCTGGAAGACAGAAGAGTTTCGCTGACCTTAAGAGGCTGGGGGCTGGACGTTGGAGTGAGAGGCTGCCCCCGGGGTAGCTGCCTTTTCCCTCATCTATGGGGTCTGGTCATGGATCGGCTCTGCGAGAATGGCTTCTACGCCGAGGTATATGCTGATGATGGGCTGGTCCTCATCACCGGCGAATTCCTAAGCGTCGTCTGTGCATGCATGCAAACAGCCTGTAGTATAATTGGAAGTTGGCGTGGTGAGCTGGGACTCTTCGTAAACCCATCGAAGACGGAGCTGATCCTGTTCACCAAGAAGAGGAATCTGGAGGAGTTCAGGGCGCCGGTTATGTTTGGAAGACTTTAATCTTTAGTGCGGGAGATCAAATATCTGGGAGTGGTCCTGGACTCCAAATTATCCTGAGTAGCGACCCTCTGGCAGTTGCGCAGTGTGATAGGGATGACCTGGGGACGTAATGCTCGGAATCTTCATTGGATTTACACTACGATCGTCAGGCCGAGAGTCCTTTATGGGGCAGTGGTGTGGTGTGAACCAAACCGCTACCGGAAAGCTAGCCAAACTTCAACGGCTGGCAGGTCTTGGTATCACCGGCGGTATGAAGACGACACCCTCAGCCGCGCTAGAGGTCTTGCTGATGCTACCACCGCTCCCCATCTGTATCAGAAGGGAGGCTATGGCGTCGCTTCTCAGAATGCGAGACTCTGGAAACTGGTGCGGAGAGGAAGCAATAACAGGACATGCAAAAGTTGCCAAGGGGGTGGAAAAAGAAATTCCAATTTCCACCCTCAAGGTACGAAATGCAGAGGATTATATTAGGCTGACTAGGACATATACTCTTAGAACCTCCAACAAGGATCAGTGGAGGAGAAATGAGGTTGGTTTCCAGCCTGCTGAACTGGTCTGTTTTACCGACGGATGACGACTGGAGGAGTAGCACTCCTCCGGGGCGGGAATGTACATTGATAGCCTGGGGGTGCGCGAGAATATTGCTCTGGGCGCATATACCCCAGCATTCAAAACGGAGGTGTACGCTATTCTGTTTGTAGCTAATCGACAAGCTCTGAGGATGTGCCCTGAGAAATGTGTATATATTTGCTCAGATGGACAGGCGGTCCTCCGGCCAGTTTGCGCGTCCAGTTAGGTCAACGCTGGTTCAGGAGTGCGCTGAAGCCCTTCGGGAATATCCAGAACAAAGGAGGTACAACTTGCGTGGGTTCCGGGACACTGGCGTGGCGGGGAATGAAGTGGCGAATGACCTCGCAAGGCTGGGTTTCCGGCGGCCTTTCTGTGGCTCGGAGCCTGCTGTAGGCATAAGTAGGAAGGTGGTCTCCGACTCCGTAGATAAATGGACTGATGAGGCCATGGAGAAGCACTGGAGGTCAGTGGCTGTAGGCATGCGAAGGGTTTCATGGAAAGGCCGGATAGAAACAAGACCGGTTGGCTTCTTGGTAGGAGTCGTTCTGCGCCTCGCCACATCATTGGGGTGCTAACAGGCCACTGTACTCTCAGAAGAGACCTTACATTGGTAGGTGTCGAGAGGGATCCCATTTGCCAAGAATGCTGCGAGACTGAAGAAACGTCTTACCACTACCCGTGTGAACGCGAGGCTTTTGGGAGTCTTCGAACAGAACTGTTTGGTTGGAGGACTCTGCAGAGGAGCCAGAGAAGTTGCGTCCAATGGAAGACCGTCATGTCCTTTATTTCGAGGTCGAGGAGGTTTGGTGACGGAACCGAGGAGGGGTGAGGCATGGTTGCTGGGTTGCCAGGGTTGAAAAAAAGGGCTCGTTGTGGCCTACTTGCCTGGCGTTAGCCTCCCCACTATTGCTATTACTTAAGGGTTTGATGTAAATCGATTAACCACTGACCGTTGCCAGTTCACCGTAGACAACAAAATATCATTTTTTATTTAACAAATGCCACATGCACGTATCTAATACTAATATTTCAACCATACTTAGAAACTTATGCCGGTTTCACTCTTATTAGGGCTCGTCAGTGTGCTATACCAATAACAATCAAAACACATCAAAAGTAACTTTGCTAAAGTAAGCCAGCTTTAAAGAACATTCTGAGGTGGCCTTTGACTAGTTCTATTAATAAGAGCGAAACTGGCATGTATTTCTAATGGTAGGCAAAATGCACCCAGTCTTACATATGTATATGTACATTGTTCATGTATTGGGGAAGTGATTTGAAAACCGTTGGTTAGTTGTAGACAGTCTCTATGTATAACATTTGTGTTTTATTAGAGCTGTCGTGACATGGTTCTTAGTTGCGCACGAGATGACGACTCTGTACTACATCTCATAATGTTATCTAATATGCTAAGTGCTTTGGTAATACTGTTACCAGAGCTTTGTTAATTGTTCGTTCTCTGTATTAAAATATTCCCATACATTCGACTGCAAAGTATAAAAAATTTCTTGGTATCGCATAATTTTGCTTTCAAGTTGTCTTTTGCAGAATAAGACAGTTTTGTAACTGAGAAACATTTATTCTCTAGACGACGCTAAAAAAATACATGTATGTTGTGATGTTGGGTTACAGTATAAATGTTCTATAAGATCTCGTTATTCTAAACACACAACGTATTTCCAGATTGTTTTTTCAAAGCCCCAAACTCTACGGGTTACTCGCCCGGCGAAAGTGGCTACGCAGCCTGTTATAAATCTTCACACTGTTTATCCAAATATTGTTTTATAGCATTTGTTTTTTGGACATGTGTGTTCTCCAAACTTCCAATTAGTGTGTGTTATAAGTGCTTGGTAATTTATTGCACTGGTTACTTGATTTTTATACAGATACACAAAATATAATGAAGGGGTATATCGTGTGTTAGAAATAGTGGACATAACATATCTTGACATTTTTTTCACACAGGAAAATTTGGAGTTCGAAAGTAAAGTGGTTTTGTTTCTTGCAAACAGTTATTTTTCATTTTAGTACAGAAAAAAACAATTAATAGCATTCTGCTATTAGTCTTCTTCACTGCATGCTTTAAATAAAAGACAAACTTTTGTCGCATCCAGTTGATTGGCAGTCAGCGGTTGCTAATTTAGACCAAATTTCCAAATTCAGAGTTATATTTCTTACGAGCTACCGACGCAAATATATGATATCTATACATTAGTGTAATCAGAAAAAATATCAGACAACAAACTAATAATATGTATAGTGTTTCTGTTTAAAAAAAACATATGCTTAGTTTGTATTTCAAAATCGGGATGATCGACTGTTTTTCCGAAATATGAGTTAAACTCGAAAACAAATTTCTCATAGTTGTCTACCGTCTTTCTAAGCCGTAAAGGGGTGAAATCGTATGTAATCTCTGTACATATTAGGAAATTTTGAAGATAATTGTCTAAAAATAGTGTAATTAAATGTATAAAAATAGTGCTGCAAATTTAATCATAACTTCCACATAGCTGTGAATATCTAAAAATATTCTTATTACTGTACCCATAAACTTCTGCAACGTTATATTACTAGAGTTTTAACGAAAAAATGTCAATTTTCACCAAATCACATATCATTTATTCGCTAGCTCCTGAAGCGATCTTACTCAAAAACAATTCTATGCATTCCTTTGTCGGGTGCTCACTGGATACCAAATTTAAAGATGATATCTCAATTCGTTCGAAAGTTATGGCGCCTTTTAACAGACGTACATGCCGACAGACCGACCGACAGATAAAAAAAGTCGTTCCGGAATAAAGTTTTCTATATGTTTTGAAACCTTTTACGCCGGTTTAGCAAGAACAAAAAAATTCAAAATTTTTATAACAATATTCCACCCCCACACATTCAATCCCTAATTTAATTTCAGCACAGAATACCAGATGTTTGATGAAATGAAAGTTTTCTAATACACAAACTCTAATACGATATATTAACGAAAAAATGTAAATTTTCACCAAATTACCACTCTAGGGAGGTCACATGCTAGTCTCGATATGATTTCAGATGCTGCTGCTGCGTGCAGCGAGCCCCTTACGGCTATCATCTTGCTACCACCATCTTGGTTGCTAAGGTTCGCGACTCACATTTTTTAAATAAATAAATAAATAAATAAATATTATATCTCCCCCCATCCAGACGAGTAAAATGATACCCCACATAAACCCTCTTCTTTAAAAAGTAAAATTTCGGGTTTGCGCATGCGCATATATAATATAGTACTTATTACGACGAGTAAAATGATACCTTACACGTGTCTAAATCAAAAACGTAATAAGTTGGTTTGCGCCTGCGCTGCCCACCATATTTTGTGTGTGTCATTTTTATAAAAATCAAAATGGTGGACTCTCTTATTTTGACAGGTCAGATCAGTTAGCTTGTAAAAATTCAAATTTCCCAGATTTTTTACTTCCGGTTCGCCATCTTGGATTGCGTCATCTCAGGGTAGCTCTGTTTTCTCTCTATACAACCAGCCATCTTATTTCGTCACTCTGACGTCACACGCATAATGACGTCACACGCATGCGTATTAAGGTGGCGGAGAGCTTAGAATTCCTCTACTATACCTACTGAAGAGTAATATCATCAGCGAAGGTGTGATCGGATTGTTGGTTGTTAATACAAAGTCATTTATATGCAGAAGAAAAAGTGTGGGTGTGAAAGCGAAGCCCTGTGGAATACCCGCAGTCATTTCTAATGTATCCGATGAAACACCATCGACAACAACATACAAAGAGTGCGCCTTTAGAAAACTAGATATTCACAGGAGGAGTACCACATGCCAGTTACGATGAAATGCCTTAGAAACATACAATAAAATTGAGTGACCTCCAAATTTTTGGGGAGTAGACTCCACGTTGAGTGACGTGTCAGAGTATCTACAGTTAGGATGTTTAAGTTTTAGAGGTATTTCCTAAGCTCTATATTGATAACATTTTGCGCAACCTTGGACAAAATTGATAAAATGGAAATTCTATGATAGTTGCCCACATCGGTCTTGTCTCCCTCTTTAGAGACGGACTGAACTCCGGCTTGTTTCCAGGAAGATGGGCATATCTCATCCTATATGATATCAAAAGGAGGCGGCATAAAATTGGAGTCAGTTTGCTATTTGAACGGAACTGCTCTAAACTGTTGTGTACGTCCTGTCTCGTGACGTATTGTCATAAACCGTCAATTCTTATCTATTGATGATTCGTTATTCTAATAATATTTATTATCGAATCGGATTGTGATGATTCAAAACAAAGTTGATCTTTTCCTGGTCTAACTGACCTGATTTGAGATAAACATATTTTGTAGTAATAAAAGCAACGTCGAAGCCTTCTTATCAAGAAAATGATTAACGAACTGTTAACGATGTGCCCCCTTATGAAAAATATTGTTTACATTATTTAGCCTTTCATCATTTTTTGTTGATTTTTACCAAGACGATGTCACGATTGTAAAATCGTACGTTTTAATAAATTATCGCAAATTAGAGCTCCTAAAGCTGAAACTTTGCCCGATTTTGACAAAGCTTTAATGGCTTATTTGGATAGTGTAGTTTTTCCGAGGAAATTTCAAATCTTTCTATAATCGAAACTGACAAAAGTTATTTTGATGGAATTTTCCACGTAAGTTGCTTATATAAATACAAATAATTAAATCTCTAACTAATGTTAACCGTAACGCTTTTGCTGCGTCCGAACCTTTTTTAATTCCCTCTAAAGTGATTTCATTACAGCCTAACCTGGTTTTAATTTGTACACGAATTACTTTGTAGCAGCGATAACATTATCGCCCACTTGGCTACTAAAATTATATACTTAATTGAGTGTGGTGTTGCGGATTGATATAGGTATATATTTTTTCAATTTTCACAATTTAACCGTGTCGTTTCTTCTGTTTATTGCCACGATAAATAATATTTTCTACACTGTAACATGTTGTATCCTTGATTTAAACTTCCCCGTCTTTTAAAAAGTTAGCCTGTGCCAGTACTATTTTGAGAGTTGTGACGCATGGTAACCTCGTTCTTCTAGCAACAATCGACAGAGCTTACTTGATTCGTTGATGGATACGTAATGAGCGTTCCCAAGTAATGTTTTCGCAGAAGTGTACCTAATAAAACTGTCGTTTCACAACTAAAATCTCCATAACATTTCCTAGAAATCACGTCTCTTAGTAAACAATTACTGGAAATTTACTCGTACTGTCATTATTTTAGTTAATTACTAAAATAAAACTTTCATTAAATCTCCTTCGCCTCTTGTATGACCATATAGGGCTTTTAAATGATAGACCCCTTTTTGGGTATAGGCGAGAGTTTTTTTAAATAAAATACATAGTTCATAAAAGGCGAAGCCTATATGTCTCTAATACAGGCTGCCCCATTTGTCTGGATAATCGGGAAAAGTCGGAGAATTCCAGTGTTGTTAAAAATGGCCTAATTCAATCACCTAATTGTAAAATTTTAAAAATTAATCATTCCAAATACAACTGTATTTTTAATAATGCACACAATAGTAGGCTAAGAATTAAATGATAACACATTGACCTTTTTCCAAGCATTTTTCGAATATCGTTAAGGTCTACTACCGGATTAATCAGTTGTATCCAAAATCGCAAGCACGTGATCTACGACAAGAATAACACGGTGAAAAATTTATTATCTCCAATTCTTTCAACTAACGAGTTTATTGTCAGTTTGAAAGATTGTCATGAAAAAAGATTCCATTTTCAATAATCTCACTAAATATTCAAATAAAAAATAATACGTCTGTAAGATGCAGAAATAGAATTTGCCACAGAGAAATGTTTCAAGAAGGACAAGCTTATATTTTTTAAATAAAATACAAAATATCCTTTTCAGCGTTCTCTCCCACCTTCCTCGAGATGGTATGGGAAGAGGAAGGTGTAGGAGAATGCTGGAAAGAACATTTTGAAAACTGTATGGAAACAATAAGAACCATTAGAACCCTCTGCTGATTGCAGCTCAGACAGAATGTGACACCCTGAGGTTAAAATAGTGATCAAGAAACTAAAGAACGGAAAAGCAGCGTGTCTTGGTAACATCCATGGAGAAATGTAAAATATGGATGCTTGAATTCGACACAATACAGTTTTTAGACCTGACGATCGTTTCGCTAACAAAGTTAGCGTCATCAGAGGGATGAATAAACTAAGCGAAGAAAAACTGGAACTACAATTTATATGTTAGTTGCTAAGCAGTTGCGAACAACGTCCTCTACGAAGGTGTGCAGACAGACATTGTGACAGTTCTAAATACAACCTGCAAATTTTTTGATTGCTCAGACATTGATTTTTATATTATTTATTCATTAAATAAAGGTGACACCGACTATAAGTATATTTACAGCAATAAATTGAGAAACAGACTATAAGAAAACAGTAGGTAAAGTACGTGATCGTTCGTGTTTACCGAAATATTTCCAACTGTCTGTTCTTACCAGCCTTATCTTTATCAGCATACTTCTTATATCCTTACTTGCAAATTTGTTATCTTGTAAGGAAACAGTTGATACATTTGAAAACAGATGATGAACAAAGGAACTTGGAAAATATAGGTTTTAATTACCTGCAGCGGTTGCTGGATCTCATCAAGTTTATTGTTAAATATTTGTACCGCAAGCGTTGTACAATATATCACTTCAGTGGGAATGATTAAATTCATCACAAGGCACCATCTTTAAATCATTAAAGCCCCTGGATATGTATATATACGAGTTTTCCTGAGTGGTAGTTTTTCATACTGGTATTTTTCAGACTGGTATTTTTTAAACAGGTTTATAGTTTGCCAAAAGACTGGTAATTTTACTCAAAATAGATTGGATTTTTCTGGATAAACTGGGTATGTTCTGATAAACGGGATTTTATTATATGCTGACTTTATTGTGTGATTTCCATTTGTCTCACAATTGGATTGCTGCTTAATTAATTCCAAAAAAGACGTCTCTGTATAATGAACACCACACACATACTTCTTCTAAACTTATACTTATACTAAATTTATAATCGTTTTTGTCTAAAATCACAACCTTTGCCTGCTTTAACATAAAACCATTCTCTCTCTCGCAGTCGTTTAACTATATTTATTTTGACTCCATTAAATCCACCAATGGAATAGAAATTGATAACAAATTAACTTTTCTTGGTATTAGTCATTAAAAATAGAGACACTTAGAATTTTACATCCACGGAAAGGAAACCACTACTGTGAGTTACATTTCCAGTGACTCACACCATAGTTTTTCCCAAAAAAGAGCTAGTTTGAATTTCAGAAAAGATAAACCAGACAAAACCGTTGTCTGTTTACCATTTGAACCGCGAATAACGAGAGATTTTAATAGCATTTCCAAGAAAGTCGTCGACGCCCTCGTGGCGCAGGTTGCTAGGTGCCAGCCTGCTAAGCGAGAGGTCCCGGGTTCGATTCCTGGGCGAGCCAAGTTGACTTTGGAAAATGTGTACAAATATTGAATCATGGAAAATGAATGTGCTAATGGCCTGAGATGCCGCAGCCAATAATATTAAATTAAAAAAAAAAGAAAGTCAATTTACAGTTAACACTTTCTACGAAAAATACATTTAAAAATTTGCTAGGTAACCCAAAGGATAAAGATAAAACCACAGACGTGTCGAGAATCTATGAAATAGGTTAGGCAAACTAAAAGAACTATTGAAACTAAATTTAAATAACATTTAGCGAAACTGAGATATGGCACTGTTGATAAATCATGAATTGCTCAGCATATTTGTGATAATCATCATCATATAGATAAATAAAATCTTAATTTAATTGAAAATGTCAGGCAGTCGCGTCAGTTAGATGCTAACGAAAGTATATATATATATATATATATATATATATATATATATATATATATATATATATATATATATATATATATATACAGGCTCTTGATAAATGGTAATCTAGTAGATAAACTAAAGGAATGTAGATATTTAGAGAGACTCTTTTCAAACGACGGAAGAATATATGCTGATATACAAAGTAGAGTAAAGGTAGGCAGGAAGGTGCTGGCAGCTATGACCACCGCAGCTAGGAGTGAATGTATGTGTAAAGTGGCCAAAGTGGCTGTATATAACGGCGTACTGACTATTCTATACGCTTCTGAAAGTTGGGTGTGTCAGGCAAAGCCTGTAAGAGATGAATGCTCTTGGAATAGACTACCTGAGATGAGTGACGGGTAGTTAAGGAAGGACAGGGTTAGAAATGAATGTAATGAGATCGTGTTTTCGGTGATCAATAAATGTAGAAGAAGCAAAAATGGATTGTCAGGATAGAAACATGTCAATAAATAGCATAGGCATTGCGGTGTGCCTACTCCTTTATGGGAATGATGTGACTAGTAGTATAGTGGTGATCTAAAATACAAATTTTTGTGATCAGAACTGCCGAAAACTTTTTATAAAAGCAATCTACTCAAGCATAATATTGGTATGATGAGGCTTATTTACTGTTGACGTCAGTGTAATATCTAAAGATACACCTGAGGCTCTTCGTCTTCGACTAGACACTTTTTCCAAAATTATGGAGACACAAACAAATAATTACAAGGACTTTTGGGAAATATGTGTAAAATTATTTTAGTTGGTCGCATGATAAAATCTGAAGTTAATTAAAAATGTCAGGCAGTCGCGACAGTTAGACGCATACGAATGTATATACCTATGTCGTTAGAAATTTGAATAACATTTTTTTTTGGTGAATAGAGCAGATCCTGTCTTGTGTAGTTCATTGTTTGAATTGTCATCTTAGTCATCAGTGTTTATATAATAACACATCTTGATAACTGTTATGAATATTGTGACATAAGCCTCCGACATTTGTAGGGGTAGTTTAAGGTAAAGTTTTGGGCAGGTGTTCTTGGTCGTTAGACCGGTTATTTTACCAAATCGATTAAACGGCGAAAGTTATCAGGAATTTCTGCAGAATACTCTCCCTGAAGATTCACCATCGCTACTCTGACTAGAACTTTGATGTATGCACGATGGATGCCCGCCTCGTTTTAGTACAATTGTTAGAGACTTTTCAAACCATCAGTTTCAAGATTCCAAGGAAAAGGAAATAATTGGCTTTAAAACTGGCCACCACGGACACCAGATCTCAAAAACTTCGGTTATATTTTTTTGGGGAACACTAAAATACTTATTTCTTCATCTATTGCATCCCCAGAAGATTTGTGGAATCGCATAATGACTAAATGCAACTTAATTAGAAACGTTCAAAGGTAGACTCTAATTTTCGGCGTAGAATAACTTTATCTTTTACACGAACTTTTGTTATTACATTTAGATACTTTTTTCACATTAAAAAAAAATCATTTGTCATTAAAATGTTTACTAAACGATTACTATTCTATATCCATTTTATTTGTATTTTTTGGGAGAAATAACATTTCTTGGGCATTTTAAAGAAACATCTCGCTTACTTTTAAACACTACATGTTTTTTAAAAAGTTGTTATTTGCCTTGTTTTCCAAGTTAGCAGATAATTGAAATACAATAAAATAGTTATTAATTATCAAGTATGAATGATGAATTTATGGCCTATTGTTATTTTGGTAATTTTTGCCAAACACTGCTAATTCTGTTTTCTTTTAAAACATAATGCTTATAAAAATTTTGCGTGAGTGATAATGGTTTTAAAGTTGAGTGCTACATTAAATGAATTTTTATTAAAATTAACCTAGGGACGAGCAAGTTCTGTTAAATTTAAGGGCACCCCCCATTAATCCTTTGCAGACCTTGGATTTATTTCATTTCACCTTACCATCAATTGACGCTCATGTTGAGGTTATTCCACGTGTCGTATTTGGTTCTTGTAGATCAAACTGTTTTCGATATCCTTTTTTTTTGTAGAAATTGTGAGATCCCTATAACTCCGTATGGATGAAACTTTGTATAAAGGTAGAGTTGTGTTAAATCCTCATATTTTATTGGTTAAGGTACTATGCTGACGATGTCAACCTTTCTTGCAAGTTAATGGGTAACATTTATTGGGTTACCTGTATTTTTTTTCCCTCAGGGCTCGTCCGCGGCCTTGTCGCCCCGATAGCACCGCAACCCTTGGTTGATTGTGCATACCCTTAGTCTTACTCCACCCATTCCAAGATCACTGTGCCTTGAACTAGTCTGCACAGCGATTGGTAGGGTGAAGTTTTATATTGCTCTGTCTCCGGTCTAGAGTGACCGTAGATCAGTTGTCTTTTCCGGTCCAGAGCTATACACTCACACAAGATGTGCTGAGCTGATTCCTCCCCCTCGCCGCAGAGTCTGCATGCGAGGTCCCCTTCGAACCGCCCCATTTTATGCAGGTGTTTCTTGACGGCCATGTGTCCCGTCAAGAGACCTGTTGTGTTTCTGAGCTGTCCTCTGCTAAGGTTTAGCAGCTCCACAGCTCTCTTTGAACTGGGTCCGTCAATTATTGACTTCGCATGTCTGAGCCCTGGACAGTCCGCCCAGTACACCTTGTGTTGGTTTCTGACCCAGGACTTAATGGCTCCCCTGGCAGTGCTCTTTGACACGCCCAGAGCCGGTTCTGGTCCCATAAATGGTTCTGCTGACCCCCTCTTCGCGAGACTGTCAGCTTCTTCATTGCCTTTAACCCCCGAGTGACCCGGCAACCAGATGAGGGTCACCTCATTCTGCCCGGCCAGGTCGCTCGTCTCGTCTCGGCACTCACTCACCAGCCAGGGATTTACCCGTGGGCTACTTAGTGCCATAAGGGCTGCCTGGCTGTCTGTGGCTATGAGGATCCGCTTGTTGGTGTAGCCCCTCCTCTTGTTCTCCCGCACACAGTGCAGGATGGCGTACATCTCGGCCTGAAACACCGTTGCATGGGCTCCGAGGGAAATACTATGACTTACCCTCGGTCCTTCCGAGTAAACACCTGCCCCCGTCCCACGCTCCCCGCCAGATCCCTCCGTGAACCAGACGAGCGCGTCCCGTGGCATGCCCGGCGTCTCCTCCCGCCATGCCTCGCGATCAGGGATTTCCACTGTAAAGTTGTTTTCCCTGCACATTCGCGGGCTCGCGAAGTCTGACCTCATTTCAAGCATGGGCTCCTTCACGATCTCCTGAATTTTGCAGTGGCCCCTGAAGCCTGGGTTGATCTTCAGTCTACCATTGCAGGCTAGTCTGTATAGTCCTAGCCTGGCCTCCCCCATAATAACTAAGTGTAGGGGGGGTAGATCCAGCAACACCTCCATGGCGGCTGTTGGGGTTGAAGACATGGCCCCTGTGATGCCTAGGCAAGCCATCCTTTGGATCTTGCCTAGTTTTTGTTTGGCACTGGATTGTGTCACCTTAGGCCACCAGACCAGTGCCGCATATGTTAACGATGGTCTGACCACCCTTGTGTACAGCCAGTGGGCCATACTAGGTCTTAGTCCCCACGTTTTTCCATATAGCCGCCTAGTGACGGCTAAGGTCATGACTGCCTTACGCAATATTTTTCCAATGTGACCATTCCAGGTTAGCTTAGAGTCCAATACGACCCCAAGATATTTTACCTCCCTGGCGATTGGAACGCTCCTACCGTATAGAGTGAGAGGTCTGTGGCTTTCACACTTCCTCCTCCTCGTAAACGGCACGACGGTTGCATTCTCGGGGCTCACCCCGAGCCCTTGATCAACCGTCCACTCTTCCACCACTTTCAGTGCAGTCTGCATACGCTCCCACACTGCCTGTGTGACCTTTCCTCGGACTATGATGACAATGTCACCTGTATTAGAAATCAACAAATGAGAACAATGTTTAAGTATGTAATCCGTTCTAGTGGTCTTATCTATTTACGATCATTTTTGATAATAACAAGACTAAGCCATTTGCATATCTAGATTATATGTTATAAAACAGATATACCCATGATTCATTTCCACTGCAATATAGTTTTTCGTATCTACAGGATAAAGTTCGGGAATTACTACTTATGAATGACATTTTCAACTGATAACATTATTTGATAAACTACACTACAAAATTAACATCCGTTTGTGAAACTGCTATTTTTGTCTTCATCCGCCTAACTGAATAGCTTATGAATGAATTTATACAAATTTTACTCGACTCATTTTATAATGTTTTTTATTATTTTTTTCTAATAATATAAAAAAAGCACCCTGTAAATTTATGTTGAGGACGGGAGTTGTAAACGTATGATTTGCTTCTGCTGTCCATTCTGGCCATGCCAAACTTCTTCCGATTATTTTTTTCTACTTATTGCATTATGGATTTTACCCTCCACTCTTGAGCGAATTTCCATTAAGAACATTCACTAATAGAGAGGTCACGATGGTGCGGCTATGTATGTATCCGAGGATAAGCTTAAAACATGATTAAGAGATTTGAATGATACTTGGAAAGTATATTTGTTTTCTAAATATCTTCGACGTGTTCGTTCCTCAGTCCAATCGACCAGTTCTTCGTAAAAACAAAATAAGTTCTTTTTCCGACGGTGATAAAGGTATTTTGATGACGCTTCGTACACATGTGGCCCTTATAATAGGTACATATCCGCATAACAAAATTGAAGTTTTCATGATAATAGAAAATTAAGTTATTACAAGTTAAAATGAATTTGCTACCATAACGTACATATCGCGCTTGGACTATTTATAAACAATAGTTTAAAGGTTAAAACGAGTCAATAAGTCTTGACCAATTACAAAGCAAGAAGTAAATATTTACTTTGCCACAATTAAATGACTAAGTTAGCGATTTTTAGGCAAAAATTCTGGAGCAAAAGCAGTTTGTAAAGAGAAAGTGATATCTATTTACAAAATCTTAAGTTTCTGTTTTAATAGTTACTTTCCTTCATTTAATCAAAATATTTAAAGAATATTTTTTGGCAGTTTGGATATGTAGCGACGTTAAGATTTGGAACAGACAATTATTCCTGGAGGGGTGGCCGGTTGCAACAAAGGTAAATGTCACATTAAACGATTTCTAAAGAAGATTGAAACAAATACGGCTCCTCAGCAACAAAATATTGCGGGACATAAGTTCTTCAATTTATATATAAATTGTTACCTTATTCCTTTTGCCCTTCTTGTAACTGTTTGGTGTTTAGAGCACTTTGCTCTATTTAAACACTAAGCTGATACTTCACTGTTTGTTCTTTAATACTCATTTCTATTAGTGAATTTTCGTAGAAAAAATGTCTTGCAAGTATTAGATTGCCAATGGATTAAGAGTCACCTAGTGTATCAATTCACACAATATCATCCGCACATCTTATACAGAGTGGTCATAATAAATACGGAAACATACCATTTTACAATGTTTTAATTTGGACTTTGATCGAACCAGCATCTTAAATTTTGGGACACACACACACACATATATATATATATATATATATATATATATATATATATATATATATATATATATATATATATATATATATATATATATATATATATATATATATATATATATATATATATATTTGTGTGTGTGTGTGTGTGTGTGTGTGTGTGTGTGTGTGTGTGTGTGTGTGTGTGTGTGTGTGTGTGTGTGTGTGTGTGTGTGTGTGTGTGTGTGTGTGTGTGTGTGTGTGTGTGTGTGTGTGTGTGTGTGTGTGTGTGTGTGTGTGTGTGTGTGTGTGTGTGTGTGTGTGTGTGTGTGTGTGTGTGTGTGTGTGTGTGTGTGTGTGTGTGTGTGTGTGTGTGTGTGTGTGTGTGTGTGTGTGTGTGTGTGTGTGTGTGTGTGTGTGTGTGTGTGTGTGTGTGTGTGTGTGTGTGTGTGTGTGTGTGTGTGTGTGTGTGTGTGTGTGTGTGTGTGTGTGTGTGTGTGTGTGTGTGTGTGTGTGTGTGTGTGTGTGTGTGTGTGTGTGTGTGTGTGTGTGTGTGTGTGTGTGTGTGTGTGTGTGTGTGTGTGTGTGTGTGTGTGTGTGTGTGTGTGTGTGTGTGTGTGTGTGTGTGTGTGTGTGTGTGTGTGTGTGTGTGTGTGTGTGTGTGTGTGTGTGTGTGTGTGTGTGTGTGTGTGTGTGTGTGTGTGTGTGTGTGTGTGTGTGTGTGTGTGTGTGTGTGTGTGTGTGTGTGTGTGTGTGTGTGTGTGTGTGTGTGTGTGTGTGTGTGTGTGTGTGTGTGTGTGTGTGTGTGTGTGTGTGTGTGTGTGTGTGTGTGTGTGTGTGTGTGTGTGTGTGTGTGTGTGTGTGTGTGTGTGTGTGTGTGTGTGTGTGTGTGTGTGTGTGTGTGTATGTATGTATGTATGTATGTATGTATGTATGTATGTATGAATGAATGAATGAATGAATGTATTACACCGATAACTCAAAAAATAATGGGTCGATTCTGATTAAATTTGGCAGGTACCTTCCTTATGGGTGTGGCTTGGATAACTTCGTGAGCCAGGAAAATTAGACTAGGTTTTCCGGGAAAATTTTGGTTTTCTTTCGGGAAAAATTTTTACCTAAGAAAATAACAAAGCTATGGTAACCAAATTTCGTACGTGTAGGTTTACGTTATAAGTCAATTATATACCAAAATTTAGATCTCTAAAGTTATAGGCAGAAAATTCACTACCATAACGCACTTGTTGCGTGTAGACTTTTTATATTGTTTTGTCTATATATATATATATATATATATATATATATATATATATATATATATATATATATATATATATATATATATATATATATATATATATATATATATATATATATATATATATATATATATATATATATATATATATATATATATATATATATATATAGATTCATTCATGAATGTCTGTTCATCAACTTAAATTCTGTCTTCCTGGCAGTTTATACATTAATCAAGGCATCTTTGCTTTGTTGCAAGCTTCTGGATGACTGTGTCTTGGTGTGCATTTTATCTCCAATTAAAATATAATGTATTAGAAAAATTTATGATGAGTTATGTATTAACTGGATCTTGATTTTCATTATTTGTTATTATTTCAGATTGTATACTTTCAATTTCTGATAACTCTGTATGGTTTATTCCTAGATGTATTTACTTTGCGTCAGTGTATTATCTTTGTTCTAAAGCTGAACATCTGCACTGATGACGAGAACGTACGTACCTCGCTTTTAATGTGAGAATGCGCTAATAAATAACAGGGCATCGTTTCAATTTGGAAGTAGGCGAACCGTAAAATTTTATTACTGTCTTATTCAATGCCTTCAGTGTTAATTATTTTACGATTGTTCTAATGACGTTCAGCCCATGTTATCAAAGTGTAGCAACTCGTAACTTATTCTAAGCAAATTTTCCGTGCTTGAATACTATTACTGCCAGTAAAAGGAACAAAATACGAGGGTATGTTGATATCTTGTTAGTTTGGAAACTTTCGAACAAGTGAAATTGAATTTAATCGCTGCGATGTCGCCTATGATGTTTTATAAATAGGCTGACATCCAAATAGTGATATTTTAAAACTGCATGTCTGAGAAAAAGCTAGATGTTAATAAAAAAAAGTCTGGACGTAACAAGTGCGTTATGGCAGTCAATTTTCATACAAATGTTTTTAATAGCAAATATATCTTTTTTGTTGTTGTAGAAAACAGGCATCAAATTTGGTTACCAGTATAACCTATATAGTAGAAACAATGTACCGTATTTCATCAAAATAACTTCATTATTAGAGCCTCGGTGACTCATTGTTAAGGACGTATGCCTCTGAAGTGAAGGGTACCGGGTTCGATTCCCTTTGACTTTTTCAGTACATACTGTACAATTAACACCAACTGAGGTTGTGGCATTGTATTTGAGCAAGCTGAATGTCTGCATGTTGCGTCCTTCGGAGGGTGTGTAAAGTCGTCGGCCCCGTGTCCTTGAGATGTTGGGCACTTTAAAGATCCCTACCCTCCTTACAGATAGGCAGAGGTTCGTCAACATTTGCAGGGTAGCGAGGTGAAACTGCTCCCTGACGTCTGTGATTGGCCATCGTCGCGGAAATAGGTTGATATTAAAAAACAAAATTTAAAAAACTTTATTGTACAGAAATGTATAAAAAAAATCCGAAAATAAACTTTAAATGTTTTCCAAATGGTTTTCTGGCCAACGAACTTTAAGTTAATAGCAAATTGAGCTATCGGCACCATAACGCACTTGCTGCGTCCAGAATTTGTTTTCTTACAAACATTGATTATATTTCGATGAAATATGCAAATAATGCAATAATATAAGGCGTGTTCGATTAAAAAAAAAATTAAAAAAAAATAAAATTTGTATCACCAACGGCTTATGGGCCCACCCTGTGATTCTAAAAATAATTTCATAAGATGCAGCTCAGGACACCTTATAATTAACGTATACAATTTTTTCTCGCATCTTGTGTAGTAACGGATATATTGAGCTTTACCGTAGAAACGCGTCAAAGTTCCAATGTGGCGGTCTTTATTTACGAAAATGCGCTAAAAATTATAGACCATCAAGCCATAAACTCTATAACTAAACCTACTGCCAAAGCATCAAAGAAAAGGGTCTATTTGAAATTAATTTTCTTGGACTTTTTTCCTCAAATAAAGGGCAAGGACGATTACAGATAAAAATTTGGTTTGTAAAATACTCTTCTTGCTACACTTTCTCTACATAACCCGTATTCGTTTCAGCCTAAATTTTGCCAATTCTGACGTTGCAAATTGTGACTTTGCCGTTTAAGAGGAAAATCTCATTTTTTTTAAAGCCTATAACTTTTTGCCTTTTAAGTTCCAGATCTAATTTTTGGTACATGATTTACTGTTTATGATATAAACCCGCGTACCAAATTTGGTTGCCATAACTTTATTTCGGGATATATGCAAATTTTCCTAAAGAAAACACAACTTTTTCTGTGTAAAACCGCGCCGATTTCCCGATATATATATATATATATATATATATATATATATATATATATATATATATATATATATATATCTACCGATAACTCAAAAAATAATGGGACGACTTCGATCAAATTTGATAAAAATTTAAACTTGCTCCGAATACGTGTTCTAGTCCCTATTTTATAACATTTTGTGTTATCTAGAGCTGTCGTGACAACATATTCCCTGCTTCCGCATCGAGATGGCAACCCTGTCGTAATCGCACAATGTTCTAGGAGGCTGGCTATCATAGCCGTATTACTTTATAGGTGTGTTCTCGCTGTAATTACTATACCGTACTGATTAGCTCTAATTAGACCTAAACCGGTCTGCGGTTCTAATTATGGTGAGAATATATCGAGCCTTACATACATTGTCCCTATATTAGGGAAGAAATGGGCCATGGCTGACAATTTACAAAATTGTTAGCTGGTTGCACATAGTCTCTATTTTATAACATTTTGTGTTATTTGGACAACATACTACCTGGTTCCGTACCGAGAGGGCGACCGTGTCGTACGTCTCACAATGCTCATGTAGCTATTTCATTAAATTAAAAAAAAAGTGAAGACTATACTGACTTTAATGTAACCACGAAATTATTGAATGAGAAGTAGATTAAAAAAAAGCAGTGACTAGCTCCAACTCGTAACTTTTTTTTATAAAAATGTTTCTACAACTTTTTCTCATCATTTTATTTATCGCGGTCTTCACGAAACGAAAGTTCACACTAAGGTAAGTAGTTTTAAAACCGGGAAAAACTTTTATAACGTCATTTATTAAGCAACACATAGAGCAACCTTTTCACGACATTTATTGGCCCTGTAAAGGAAGGAGAAATCAAACGTGGAAGAGCGATAGAAGCTGGGGCTACAAACGAGTTCTTTTATTCTTGTTACGACTGTGGGTTATAGATCGACCTGAGATGCAACAAACGGATACCTGTTGGACTACGTTCTCCGTCTTTTTTCCTGAGGTTATTGTGTCATGCTTTCTGTTTCTTTCTAGCGGCTTCCTTTTAGTTGGTGTACGGTCATAATGAGTGGCCATCGGTTGAGTCATCAAGCACCTGCGTCAATATGAACTTCACCTAAACCACTAAACATTAATATAACAGGCTAAACGCTTACCTACTGATTCACAAACACATACGTATTGCCTTATGGTTTTATCTTCTCTGGTTACAATATTTGTGTACGTATGTGTGTGTGTGTGTGTGTGTTGCATGAATCACTGTATTTTGGTTTCTGGTTAAGGTGGCAAGATAACGGAATAAATTGATGTAATACCCACTTTGTTCGTCTTTGTTTACAAACAAATGGTCTGGACTATTATATCGTTCGACGTTTTACTGAACTGTTCATATGACTTTAAAATATGACAACTTAGATCTAGAAATTGAGATCCTGTTAAGTACAGTTTTTATGGTTCGCTAATGTTAGTTTCCAACAAGATCACAGTCGAATGCGATGTCACCACGTCGTTCTAACGATGAGTATCTCCAGCAACTCTTTTAATTTTATTGCAGTTGGGCAGAACTTTTCCCCTTGCTCTTCCTCTTTCCCGTTTTCAAGCAGGTATATGTCGTTCAAATATTTTTTAATTTTTTTAATTTCAACAACACACCACGACGGCTCACAACCTAAATACTATCGTACCATGGGTTTCGGCAAGGAGGAAAGAGGCAACTTGTTAATTCTGGACTTGAAGATTTTGAGGTCATAGCCCCACGCCAGGCTGGCCCGGAAAACCTCCCTTATGCTGGGAAGCAGTATATCCAGGCTCCTCTGGAGCAGGGCCAGAAAGATCCCATTACAGCCTACCGACTTGAACGGAGCAAACTTGTTCACCGCCCAGCTTATAGAGCCATTCTTGACCACCCCCTCCGTCAGCTGCCAGGCGGCATTCTGGACCGACCACCGGCCCAGGTCGGCAGCTCCCGTGACGGTCCACCGCCCGTAAGGTGAACTTCGGCGAGATGGCGCAAGGTCCCTTCGCCGGTGTTGATCCAGGTCCCGTCCGGTTTCTTTAAGGATCCTGTAGTACTGCTTGACTCCTGTTTGAGTACCCTTACCAGCCTGTGCGTCCAGCAAGGAGTTAACTTCCCCGCAGTACGCGCCCCAACCAGCTCGTTTACTCCGTCCTAATTCTTTATTAAACTCCTGCAGTTCTAAACTCTTAGCAGGCCACCTCACCCGATTCTCGGACGGCTCGGTTTAATGTCCTCCGAGTCCGCCCGCGTAGTGCGGCGAGATCCCTGTTCCACCATCGGACTTTGATGGATGGCTCTCCCCTGAGTGGTGACGCGGCCTCGTAGGCTGCCATTATTTTACCTTCTAGGGCCTCGGGCTCGCTATCTAATGCCTCTATGGAGAGTCCTCTCCCCCCTGGGCTCGTTGGCGACCCACCAAGACCCGTTACGTAGGCCTCACAGTCGGTCTTTTTTGGATTTTTCCTGGGGGGAGGACCCTCACGGTCCACACCCAATTCACAGCTGATCATACGATGATCAGACATTGATATGTGTTCCGTCACCCTCCAGCTAGATATATCCTCTGTTATTCCCTCTGCTCGCCAATGTGATGTCAATCACCTCCTGCCGGATAACATTGACAAACGTCGGAGCTGTACCTCTATTTAATATCTCCAGGTTTGTTGTAGCCAAATACTCTATAGAGCCTCACCGCCTGGGTTGGTATTTGTGCTGCCCCACAGTATGAGGTGAGAATTGGCGTCACGGCCTATAATAAGTTGTAACCCATGTTCCCTCGCGACATCGATGGTGCGGACCAAATCCTCCGACGGAGACAGCCCTCGCCGATCGTAGGGAACATAAAGGCTGCACAACATAACCTTAAGCCTAATATTACGCACCTTATACTCTAGGATAGCCTCTGTGGCGTCTCTGTACCCATGCTGCGGCAGCAACTTCATGTCGAGATCCCTCGACGCCAGTATGCAGGTCCTAGGTTCTTCTTCCTCTGCTTCACCACCAACTAGGATGTTGAAGCCGATTCCTCCAAGACCTCTCATTTGCTTCCTATACACATAAGGCTCTTCCGATACAAGTTTGCAAAAAAAAACCAAACTCAGCGAAAGAGAGTTTAAAACTCGTGTAGCATTGGAAATTCAACATGTGTTCCCGTGGAGTGGTTGTGTTGTCAGTGACGAGGCGCATTTTCACCAGTATGGCAGGGTGAATAAGCAAAACTTTCCATATACCGTGCCGAGAGCAACACTCGTTAGTTGCATAGTTATCAGATGATTGATGGTGTGCTGTAGCAGTATTCGGCATTTGGGGTCCGTACTTCTTCGAAGAAGACAATGTACTGTGATCGATATTGTGTGATGCCAGATACTTTTCCGAGACCGAAATTTAATGAACTTTGCGATCGGACAATGTTTGGTTTTAGCAGTATGGGGCCACACTTCTCGACGGCTATGGGGATTTTGAGAGAAATGTTTCCCGGTCATTTAATCTCATTGCGCGGTGACGTCTATTTAAACACGCACGGGAGAGGGGATACTTTAAATCAAATCGCCCACGATCTATGAAATATATTATGTTACTTTAGCCCCTTTTGCACCTCTTACAAGTCAACTTACATAGAATGCAAAATTTATTTTTATGTGTTTGTATGAAGAATCTGCTAAGTGCAAAAACGAGACGATATCTTGTTTCGCGGCCGAAAATCGAAAAATTGTAAATTTTGAATATTCCCCCTTTTGCACCACTTGGTAAACTTGAAAAATAATGCAGCAATTGGTATAAAGAATGTTTAAGTGCCAAACAAATTAGGTATCTTATTTGGCGGCCAAGAAAATCTAAATAAATATAAATTGAAACTATAAATTCGCTGTAGATAGGAGACTTAAGGCGCACGCATTTTTGTTTAAGTTGAATATTCTGATCTAAGCTTTTCCACATTTTTTATTGGAATTGTAAAGTTTTTATACAAATTTAAACGTTTTTATCATATTTTGTGACACCCCGTTCTATCATATGTAAAGATACGTGACAGAAAATTAAAAATAAAGCCGAAAAAAATAGACACACGGATAAATTCAGATAATTGTGTCGTACATGAAATCTCGCCTAGGCGATGTTTTCATTTCAAATGTAAACTGGTACCTCTCGTTTCAGGGCTGAAATTGCAGACTAATGAAGCTAATTAATTGCTGATTGGGGAGGTAATACATCGCTCACTCTCGTGTAGCGCTTTGATTAAATCCCTTTCGTGTATATTCATTGGCTTGCTGGGCTTCTCTCTTTCGAATCGGAAAGAGCCGAGCTGTCCCCTATAACAAACGGCAGGAAAATTACTGTTCAAAAGGCCGTGAAGCGAGTTGTTGCTGTAAATTGATTTGTTCAGCCACACGTTGTCTTTATTTGATTTTAAATAACTAGTATCTTTTAAAGTAATCTTTTTGATAGAGAAATATGAAAACAGGGTACTCTAGGGTCTCAATTTGCCTGGTCCTTGGAGTGGCGGATAAGGGTTGGTTGGGTTTGAAGGAAATTGAAAAGAAGGAAATTTAAAGCATCAGTCTGCCTACACAATGTTCTTTGAGGTCGGCTACATTTAGCCAATTTACTTTGGATAAGTTTTGATTGTCGTTAGTATAGCACACTGACGGGTTCTGATCAGAGCGAAACCGGTATGTATGTGTTTCTATAATCGTTAGAATGCATCTATCCTTACAAAAATATTGCGAGAGGTGTCTGCATAAAATCCACCTGTTAGTGCTACTTGTTTGATTTTGAGGACTACCCTATTCAGACTGTATTTTATATGATAATCAACCCGTGCCTACCATGTATATCCTATATTATCATTAATTTAGAAAATCTGGGATATAGATTTTGAAGGAGGCAAATACATTTGGGTAGGATCGATTAGTAATTTAATGTCCCTTTAGTATGTTATCGAACTATAATGAATTTTCAGATAAGTTAACATACAAATACTACCCTAGGGGCTTATTTTCAAATAACAGACCCTAGGCTATTATAAAAAATAGGCACATCACACAGCGTCAGAAATATATTGTAAATAAAATTTGTTTCCTGGTTACAGTCGAATTCTTATATTTGTACACAACCTTTGATTTAATGGTATAAATGGAATCAACTTATTAGAAATAAATCCAACAACATACTAGTGTGACAGTAAATGTGGAAGGCACCACAAGCATTATAATGATATGCCCTCGGTCGGCGGAAACCCCCTCGGGTTGTACTCAGCCGACCTCGCGCATTATCAACCTTAATAAATTTATCAGTACTAAAGTTATCATGGTATATACCTTGTACACCTGGTGTTTCTAAAAAACAATATTTTGATCTGTATTCTGCAACATTTCTTTTGAACGTTCTTGTGTGTTTTATAATTATTTATGGAAACATTTCTTAATTGTTATATGAGTGTATGTGTTACGTTACTTTTATTGTAAACCTGTAGACGTACATGAATATCCTTGTGTCATTAGGTGACATTGGCCCGTTTCTTTGTTAATATATACATTATATAGGGTTGCGCGTTGAAAACGAAACAGACCGATTTGCCTCCAAAGAATTTTTTTTAAGAAACGCTGAAACACGTCAATTTTAATATTGAGGGGGACATGTTTTGACATAAAACTCAACTTTGTCACATCAACCCCTTAAGGGTGGTGATAATAACCCTTATATTTTAAATAGGGAACATGGGTCGAGTGTTACATCATTTGAAAGCTCTTTCTTTTCTGAATTCAGCACACAATTTTTTTTGAAGTTTTATTAACTCGTTTGAAAATTATTCACAGTTGAAGATGCAAAAACGCATTTCACTCATTCCGATAAGAAATGTGCTGATAGTCAATGTTTTGTTGGTTTGTAACCAAAAAATTGACTGTCAGAACATTTCTTATCGGAATGAGAGAAATGCGGTTTATTATTTCAGTTTATCGGTCGGTTTGATACTCGATAGTACTAGCGAAAATTAATTTCACAATGGTGTATTCTGTAGAAGAAATAGAAAATAATTACTATTTTTTTTAAAAAACGATGACTGTGCCAACCGTACCGCAAATTTGTTTAATGAACGACATCCGAACAGACATGTTAACAGAAAATACATTGTGGAGTTAGTTGCAAAGTTTCGACAAAGTGGTTCAGTAGCCAACAAAGAACGGGATTCTGAACGTGAGTTTCCGGTTAGAAATGAGACTACTGAGATTGAAGTTTTAGGACAAATTGCTGCAGACCCAACTTTGAGCACGAGAAAATTGGCCACTGTTTCAAACATCAAAAGAAGAACTATTCAGCGAATATAGAAGCATCATAAATTTCACCCGTATAAAATTCATCTTGTACAACAACTGATAAAGATGATTTTGATCGGCGGCTGGAGTTTTGTGAAGTTATGACTGCACGACTAGCTGATAACTGGAATTTTCTGTTCAATATCTGTTTTTCAGACGAGTGTACGTTTTTATTAAACTCTAAAGTCAATTGTCATAATTGTTATTGGGCAGATAATAATCCAAGAAATTTTCACGAAGTCCACACTCAAACTCCACAGAAATTGAATGTCTGGATTGGCATTTTTGGAGACCGTTTAATCGGACCAATTTTTCTTGATGGCAATTTGAGTGGCGAAACGTATTTGGAGTTACTAGAAGATATCGGTTACCCTCTACTAATTGACATTGTTGAAAATTATGTTCGCTATCAAGAAAATTAATTAGTGTTTCAACAAGATGGAGCTCCTCCGCATTTTTCACAACGTGTCAGGGAGTTTTTGAACAGAGAGTTTCCAGAGCAATGGATTGGGCGTAGATGTGCTATTGAGTGGCCCCCTAGATCACTGCATTTAACTCCTTTAGATTTCTTTCTATGGGGCCATTTAAAGAGTAGAATTTTCGCAACATAACGGAGTCTCTGGAAGAATTACGACGACGCATTGTTAAAGAATCCTGACTAATAACTCCACCAATGCTCCAGAATGTCAGAGCTCGTTTAGAACAAAATTTGTACTTTTGTATGGAAGCTGGTGGTCAACAATTTGAACGCTTACTTAACTGAATAAACATTTTTGACGTTTGGTGTTGTTTTTTAGTTTTTTTTTAACGAAAAATTGACTAATTAGTGCATTTCTTATCACAATGAATCAAATACGTTCTAGCAACTACAACTGTGAATAATTTTTAAACAAGTTGATAAAACTTCCAAAAAAATTAGTGTGCTGAATTCAGAAAAGAAAGAGCTTTCAAGTGATGTAACACTCGACCCATGTTTCCTATTTAAAATATAAGGGTTGTTATCACCACCCTTAAGGGGTTAATGTGACAAAGTTGAGTTTTATGTCAAAACATGTCCCCCTCAATATTAAAATTGACGTGTTTCAGCGTTTCTTAAAAAAAATTCTCTGGACGCAAATCGGTCTGTTTCGTTTTCAATGCGCTACCCTGTATACATTATATATTATACTTGATATAATAACTAAAAATATGCTGTAAAATTGTAGAGTAGCCTTGTGGTCACTGATTTCGATCTTACTTTTGATTACATTGATAATATCTGATTGGGCACCTTTGTTGTTGTTGTTCGTCAGAGTGCATTTTTGCTGTGGGTTACTTTTCATTTCTCTTCCTTTTTTGATACCTCGCTAGGGTGCGTTTTATGTTAATTAAAAGCTTTCATTGAACTTTACCTGTTAGTATGTTTGTTTGTTAGTTAATATGTTTAGGTCAAATCTTGCAAGTCAGTGGTGAATCAGTTACCCTTATCGGATTAGTCTGAAATTTGATACGCGTGTAGAAGTCAGGTGACAATGCAATATAGTCTATTTGTCATTATCATAAATTCAATATGGTGGACGCTCCGAGGTGGCGGAATATATTTTTCTCAACAACCCCCTTGATATGGGTATCAAATAAAAGGACTTCACGAGTAAAATACAGTAGGCTAGGTGACGCTTTCGTATTTTCAATATGGAGGTCGATGCAAGATGGCGGAATATATTTTTGTTCACAACTCCCTTGGCAGGGGTAGGTATCAAAAGAATGGGCTGTACACGTGAATAAGTCAGGTGACAATTCAAAATAGGTTATCTGTCATTATAATAAATTGAATATGGCCGACCCACTAAAATGGCGGATTTCCCCCCCTCATAATCCCCCTGACATGAATATAAAATTGTGGGGCTTCGCCAGGAAAACATAGTGGCTAGGAGATTTCATAAATTAAAAAGGCAGATATTGTCAGGGTGTATGCGTGGTGTCATAGGAATCTTCTTAGCATGAACATCTCTATGTGCAAGGTAATAGGTTTTTCTAGGTAAAAAAATCCCACCTTTTTTGCCTATACGTACTACGATGTCATTATTCGACGTTGCAGCGACACAGTGAAAGATTTGGGGGTTGTATTCAACTCACAGGTTTCTCCTAGTTACCACGTTTGGTGAACAGTTTTATCAGCTCTAGGCTTACTTCGCTTTATCATAAGGAATTGGAGTAACAATTTGCAGGCCTAAAAACACTACTATGCTTACATTAGGTTGAGGCTTGAGTATAGTTGTCTGGCGTGGAGCCCATATTATAAACGTTATGTATCCAGTCTGGAGACAGTTCAACGAAATTTTCCAAAGTACCTCTATTTCAAAGTTAATGGTTCGTACCCGCCTAGAGGTGCCGAGCAACAAAACTTGATAGTGTATTTTGATGTGGTATCATTACTTAGTCGCGGAATAACTCTGTCACTAAAGTTCTTGTACTGTCTGCTACATAATGGTAGATTCTGCAAACATTTTATCCCAGATTAATTTCCCGGTACCGCGGCAAAATGCTCGTTCTTGTTTATTTTACTGTGCTCGGGATAGCCCAGTTTTAATAATAGGTCGCCTCCTGAATTTAACGAACTTTAATAGCATTATCTGTAAATTTTTTTTATCAAAGCAGAGTTTTTGTATTTTCTATTGTTATATTTTTTGTCAATTATGCTTAATGTATATTCTATTCTGATGATATTTTATTATTTTTAATGTCCTCTAAAAGGAAATCGCTTCTATTGGGCCTTTAAATAAATAACTAAAATAAAAGACGGAATATGTTTTCTCAACAACCTCCTTGATATGGATATCAAGTCAAAGGTCTTCCCGAGTGAGATACTCTAGGGCAAGTAGCGCTTTTATGGCCTTTTTTTCGTTTTAGTATCCCTAAATAATCAAAGCTTATTAAAAAAATAACTCTTAACTTATTTTCCCAATTATTGTTATCGCCGGTTTTGTATTACTTACCAAATTTTCCACCATATTTGACAAAAATTTTATCTTTATTTTTATCTTTTTTTTACATTTTGTTTACCCCACCAAAATTTGCTCTATGGCCTGTAAGTTTCTTGGAGTGCTGAAATCAAAGTATGTTGCATGCGCATACATGGGTCATTCTGAACATGTTTCAATTTTTTATTAAACTGTATATTCGCTACTATGCAGAAATACCAGCATATTTTTTCTGAAATATATGGCAATTCAGTCTATGAGACTAACTATAAATATTGTAAAAGACTGAGGCTGGACACCGTGGCTGGAAACTGAAACAAAAAACTTTTTTTAAACATAAACTTACCTACTTTTTATGTAGATTCTAATTTTACTAAAAAAAAGTTTTTTTTATTAAAAAAGTACATCACTCCATTTAAAAAAATCCAAAGTTAACGCCACCCCCCCTTCCGAAAATAGGGGGGCAATAATATGTTTAAATATGTGCCCTCGTCTCCCTATTGCTTCACCAAAATGCAAGAAAAAAATTTTAAACCGTTTTCGAGATATCCACTTGTAACACTTTAGAAAAATTCACCCTGTGTAAGATAAACAAATCGACGTATTTACAAAAGAACATATGCACAAACCCCCGCAGTTTGAAAAACCGAACCTTCATCCGCACTGGCTATGCCTCACAGTCATACAGCACACAAAATAGACTTTGACAATGCCAAAACAATAGCCCTGGTTTACAACTTCAAGCCAGAATTATCCTCGAAGCGATCGAGATAAAAAAACGCCCCGATGGTTTAAATAAGAAAGATGAATGGTCTTCGACTTTCGATTACTTGGGAAGCTTATTCTCATTACAAACACACAAAATAACAAATAATTCAATAAACAATTTAGTTACCCCCTTATTTCATTTAACAAATACCTCTAATCCGCTTAATGCTATTGAGTCAGTATAAGTACCCTGACCCGACTAATTACACCGAAAACAAGGCAGGTACCCAAAACGTTATAAACAAGACAAGACCTACGAGGAACTGTTAGATCTCTCTCAGGTCTAGGGTTTAGCACACTGAGACCTTAGAGATGATCTCCGGCGAGATTTGGGTCGTAAGTAGATTGCGGCCCTGTAACCAGCTACAACAACCCAGTCCATCCTTATCCACTGCCAGCACATACCTTAGAGTTCATTTCCTTATATATATATATATATATATATATATATATATATATATATATATATATATATATATATATATATATATATATATATATATATAGTTTGCGAAGCTTCTACGCTATGGATTTTTCATTACATGAATGTAACATTTACCTAATAGTTTTCTATACATAGAACATTATCACATGTATGAAAATACCTAAAAACATATATAGTGGACAGATAAAGAGTTAAAAAAAAAAACATTCGAATTATTATCATGTGACTGCGAACGTTCTGCTATTGGTCGTGACGTACTTGAATAGTAAATAAATGTCGTGTTTACATCTGCCTTATGGTATGATAAGTATGGTCGCTTGTTTCTCAACACAGTGGTGAATTTTATTCATTTATTGCGTTTCTTCTAGTGGAATAGTGTAAAGTGTACCAAATAAAATCGGAGACAAAGGTTTTCAACAGGCTTTGGTGCTTTGGTGAAAATCCAGACTTCATAAGTGCTAAAATAATATGAGCAAAAGCTGGAAGGTATTTGTGAAAAAGTCAATGCTCGTTGAACACATATTTAGCCAAGTATATCGTGTACTTATTCATGTCATTTGTAATATATTTGGCTTTAAGTGAAGTCAACATGACATGACAACAACATAACCTCAAGTCAACCATATGTTTTTGATAGAACAATGTTGTCTGAATTAACTACAGATAATTAATTGATGCAAACACAATAATTTCGTTAATTAACAACCATCTTTTTTGCCGGTTGTTAATACTAAGAGTAATATGTAAAGTTAATACTTAATATATACGGATAAACATACCTTGACCACATAGAAATTACAACTTACTTAATAACGTATGATAAGAATTTTAACCTTATATCACTAATATTCATTGTGAAAATGAGAAGGTACTTACATTAAAATGGTCTTCGCAAAAATATAGGGCGGTTTGCTCAGAGAACTGTGGATTTTTCCTTTCCTTCCGCTTTATAACTTTTGCCCCATTGCTTTCTAATTTGAGCCACTTTTGGAACAAGAAAAAATAGTTCCTCTAGAGTTTTTATAGTCGTATTTGTACACATTGGTACTATATAGTATTTATATAAGCTTTATTTTGCATATTATCAAATAAAATCACATGCAGAAGCCAAGATTCAATCATCAACTTGCAACATAGGAGGTAACACAGAGAAGCAAGTTCATTGTTGGCTATTGTACTGTCCCGTGACGTCACAAATCATGGCGACAAAATAGTGGTGTTTGAAATCAATTATGAAATTCGCATTTTCAATTTTTTTTGCATCGTAATTTTTGTAGTATGTGAAATATAAAATTATTAAACATCATATTTGTGAGATGACTATCAGATGTGATAAGAAAAAAATACGTGCAAATTGTCTACTCATATTTACGAGATTTAACTCATATCTTGCCATTAACTTACAGATGCAGTGTGCCAAAATTCAGCTTTGTTGAATAATTGTAATCTAAGTTGTGGCGGAATAAATTTAAAATAATTTGGAAAATTTGTTGTTGGAAAAGGACACTACCGTGCAGTAAAAAGTTAAAATAGAATAAACTAAGATAGACATATTAGATGATTTAGTCGTCTGTTTCTAACCTACGGAACGCCACACTATTTGAGTGACCTTTCATATTAAATTGATGAAATTCAGATGCTTTGGAGTGAACTATTTATGAAAAATCAACTACTTAAGTTAAACATAAATAAATTTAAACAGGTCCAATGATATGCTTAGGGGGTAAAGTAAGTGGCGGTATGTATTACAAAACTTTTGAAAATTCGCTACTGTAACGCACTTGTTGCCTCCCGACTTTTTTATATTTTGAGTTAAGAAATTAATTAGCCATGGTATTAATTGTATCACTTTGAAGCAACAATAACATTTTTTTTCAACAGCACACCACGAGGGCTTATAGCCTAAATACCATCGTACGGTGGGTATCTACAAGGAGGAAATAGGCAACTTGTTAATTCTGCACTTGAAGGTTTGGAGGTTCGGAGGAGAAGGAAAAACATGTGCCGGCAAGGAATTTCACAACTTTGAAGTCCTCGGGACAAAAGAGTGGGCATAACAAGATGTTCTATGTCTGGTGACCTGGACAGTAAAAGGGTGCATTCGCTCTGTTCCCCTGATAGATCTGTTGGGGGCAGCAGGTGGAGGAACTATGGAAGAAAGCTCATCCGAGCACTGCCCGTGCAGATATCTATAAAAGAAAGAGAGAGGTCACCAACGGCACGTCGGTGGGCAAGGGATGGCAGCCTTTGGGTGAAGGTAGGGTCTCCGATGAGACGTATAGCTCTCTTCTGAATGGAATCCAAGATAGCGAGTGTAGAAGCGGCAGCAGCACCCCAGGTGTGGGAGCAGTATTCGAGGTTTGGTTTTATTTGTGAAGTATATAAGGTATAGAGATTAGCTGGTGAAAAGTATTTGCGAGCCTGGAAGAGGAAACCTAATTTCTTAGCAGCCGCTTCTGCAATTGATGTGACATGTTGATGCCAATTCAAATTCCGATTCACAGAAATGCCAAGAAGTGAAAAGGACTCATTACTTTGAATAACTTGGTTGTTCATTGTGATGGGTCTAGGGCTTGTGTATCTCTTATGAGAAAGAAAGCAAGACTGTGATTTGGTGGGGTTGAATTGTACAAGATTTCTACTTCTCCAGTCTAATATTTTTTGGAGATCCACGGAGACAGAACCCTCCATGAGTCTGCGATCCTCATCTAATTGGGCTAAAGAGACAGGCTTAGAATATTGTATATTTGAGTGGAGGGTGCTGTCGTCCGCGTAACTGTGAACTGGGTTGGATGTGCTAGAGAGGAGGTCATTGATGTAGAGAAGAAACAAAGTAGGGGCTAAAGCTGAACCTTGAGGAACTCCTGCATTAATTGGATACAGTTTAGAGGAATTGTGGTTTAAAAAGAGTTTAATTGATTATAGACAATATGTATATCTCAAACAGAACCTTTAGCAGGGTCTTAATTTTTTAAAAGCATTATAAACAGTATATTTGACACACGTTTAGTGGTGATTGTGTCTTTGGTGTATAGTCCTAATTTTTGAGTCGATACAAATTTAGGAGACATTTTATCCCATTGAACAAAGTGCTCTATAATTTTCCTGTCTGTTCATTTTATGTTGAAGGTCAAACAGCGCCGCTAATGTAAATTTTCTCTTTTACAGGTGAGTGGAGTACAGCTAAATTGTTCCTCCATTGTAATTGTAAGTATTACTTTCATCCATGTTACATTTGTCGAATTATATTTTTTGCAGTTTATTTTGAATACTTATGTATTTTGTGCAATCATTTGATGCCTTTTCTGCAGAAGTAATAGGGGTTTTTCCTTTTATGCGACTAGTAATGCCTTTTGGGTATTTTCCTTAGAGGCCATCGACAGACCGTGCACATTGTTCGCCATCTTCACAAGGAATTAATGTTTGCGACGAAATCAAGATCAGAATAGTACTGCACACTTCGGTATTAAATTACCTTCAAAATTTTATAAGGCTTAAATTTTACTATTAATTTTGGACATATGTTATGTTATACAAAGTCAAAATCTTATAAAGAATTAAAAACTTTTATAATTACAAGTTTTATTTAGAATAGCGTAGTTGGCAGAAAATTGACGCCCTATCTGTCAAAAATGTAATGGACGAGTTGATGTGTGGTTGCGTTTTCTCTAAAACCGTATAAGAAAATTTGCTAAAAGAGATGTTTAGATGGCAAGACTTTGTAAATATTTCTGTAAATGAACGCGAATTAGAGAGAGTAGAATATACAAAACCCTGGACGCAGCAAGTGCGTTATGGTAGTGAATTTTCATAAAAATGTTTATATAGTAAAATCAATGTGCCATGTTTCATCAAAATAACTTTATTGTTTAAATGTAAAAAAAAATCCGAAAGTAAACTTGATGTGTTCCGGAAAAAACTCGTTTATTGGTCAACCTTATAGGTTAATAGCAAATTGAGCTATTTAAATGTGAAGCATTTGATCAAAATTCGCTACCGTAACGCACTTGCTGCGTCCAGAATTTCTTTTCTCATAAACATGCATTATATTTCGATTGAAAATGCTAAAATGCAATAACATAAGGCGTGTTTGATTAAAAAAAAAGAAAATTTGTATCACTAACGACTTATGGGCCACTCTGTGATTGTAGAAATATTTTTTTAAGATGTAGCTCAAGACAGCCTATAATTAGTGTATACAATATTTTTTCATATCTTGTATAATAACGGATATATTAAGCTTTATTGATTTTTTACGAAAATTCGACAAAAGTTGTATACCATTAAACGATAAGCTCTATAGCTAAGGCTACTGCCAAGCATCAGAGAAAGGGTCTATTTGAAATGAATTTTCTGGAAATATTTGAGTAAAATGAAGGACAATGACGGTTGAAACGAAGACATCAGGGATTGTAAAACATTCTTTTTGAGACATTTTCTTTCCATAGCCCGTATTAGATCCAAGTTCTTTACCTAAATGTTGCCAATTTTGACGTTTAATATCGCAA
Organism: Tillus elongatus; assembly: GCA_964006375.1. NCBI lineage: Eukaryota > Metazoa > Arthropoda > Insecta > Coleoptera > Cleridae > Tillus > Tillus elongatus. Next base: position 272,517,723 of record OZ023262.1, read on the forward strand.
CTTTGACGTTTTGAGGAAAACCCCAATTTTATTTTCTTTAAATGCCCATAACTTTTTTGCCTAGGTAGCTCACCTATAACGATGTAAACCCGCGTACCAAATTTGGTTGCCCTTACTTTGTTAATTCTAGAGATATAAATTTTTTGAAAGAAAACACAAAATTTTCCGGGAAAACCTGCGCCGATTTTCCTGGCTAACGAACTTATCCAAGCTATTTGCAAAAGTAAGGTATTTACCAAATTTAATCAAAATCGGCCCATTATTTTTTGAGTTATCAGTGTGATATATATATATATATATATATATATATATATATATATATATATATATATATATATATATATATATATATATATATATATATATATATATAATCATTTAAAGAAAGAAATATTTGCAGTATCACCATGTCTTCAGAAGCCCAGTGTTTCTTGAGTCAATGGTTAATATAATTTTATCAGTCAAGGGTTGCAAGAGCCTGCTTCCACCCTTGAATGTGGTTGCCTATTCTGCGACCACACATCTTCTGTTGTTTCTGAGATTCTCTCAATGTATGTGTTGGCATTCGTGGCTCATATGTCATCCACCAAGATGTAAAATTCAGGTGTCATTAAGCGTTAGCGCCAATATGCACATACTTTTACGTCTTATTTGGAGTTTTTTTTTAAGTTTTTACATTTTTTACAATGATTTTATAATTCCGACCATGTAACCACGACTTTTCAAAGGTGTCCTCTTGTGTGTGTCTTTTGGATGTGATATAATTTTTGAGCCTGTGAGATGTCCATTTCCCTTCTGTGTTTCTGGTTGGGATAGTTTTCCTTGTATTGTTCAGCTTACGTTTAGTAGTTTTAAGATCACGTAGCTGTATTTTTATAGGCTCCCGAGGAAGCAACAAAGAGGGTGCGAAATACAGAGCATGTTTTAGCAAAGAACTTTAGCCGTTATTGAGACTCTAAATATTGGTAACTAACAATAAATATCGTTATTCCCTACCGTGCGTGCGCGCACGCGTTTGTGTGTGGGTAGGCGGGCGGGTGTATGTATGTATACCCAACCGATAACTACTGATACCGATAGAAATATTTAACCAATTTTGATCAAACTTGACACGTATTTTGCTAAAAGCTTGGATGGGTTCGTTATCCAGCGCAACCGGGCCAATTTTGAAAAGTTAAGTTTATGAATCTTAGTAGACAGGTTGCCTTGAAAAAAACTTCACTATGGAGTTATATTTTGGAGTGATGCAGGTCCCACTAGTAAGTAATAGGGATATTTTTCGATTTAAGTGGTGTATTTGATACCACTAGCGCTGATTGTCTGTTAAAGAAACTTGAAACAATGGGTGTAAGTAGTGAAACTTTGGAATGGTCTAGGTCCCACCTATCACACAGGCTCATGAGGGTGAGAATTGGTAAAATGAGTGAAGATTGGAACCTGTGATGAGCATCGATAAGTACAATTTGGAGAATCCAACTAATCACAATACAGTTTATTCATCCCACCGAGGACGCTAACTTTGTTAACGAAACGATCATCGGCTCTAAAAACTGTATTACGATGAATTGGGTTTCCTAAATTGTACTTATTAGAATCGGTAAGACTGGATCATCTGAACACTCTCGAACGTCGTGGTCGGGAGGGATCAGTCCAGGAGCCGTTAATGTTTCTGACCTAATTTAATGGATATTTTGGTTCATTTAGCAGGTTGTCATGTGACACTGTATGCGGACGATGTTGCTGGTTTCTTTATTGACTAGCAAATCATCATTAGGCAGGTGGTGAATGCTGACCATTTTAAACGTCAACATTAACAGTAGTTTTTAATTACAAATAATTGTTTTTATCCCACAAAGGAATATTTGATTTTTAAGTTGTAGCCTTTGTGCAATTATTTGTCTCTTAAGTTTTAGATGGTGCATTTGTTGAATTTTAATATTAGCTATTTATATTTTAATTTGTTAATCTGTTTATTTTTCACGTGTTGCCTTTTATAGCTTGTTTTTGTGCATATTTGTTTCTATTTCGGTTCTGTATTTTTTTATCTTTAGCGTATACATCTTTTTTCTAATGAGTCTGTTTTTGGGTACAATACATATCTATATATCTGTCTAGCTAGCTATTTACGAAAATTTTAATTTCTACGGCAATGGAAAATTGAGTTATTAAAATCTGAGGTATTAAATATCCATTCGACACCATAACAGACTTGCTGCGTTCGGACTTTTATGTTTTTTTGGTCCTTAAGTTGAAACTTATACGGAAAATTTAAGAACATAAGGATGTTCTATGTATTTAAAATAGCGAAGTTGGGTGCGACCTAAATAAACATAGTTCAACCAGAAAGGACAAAACCTATCATGACGCTTTGTAATTTTTCAGTTTTTAAATCGCACCAGAAGGTCGTAAGTTTGAAAGATCGCCTTTCGAAATCGTCCTGTATAGGTAGTGGATTTATATGTAAATCAAAATTTAATCTATTTACTTGAGAATATATGTGATAAAACAAGTGGTTCTCTATTTTTTCACATTTTAATTGGCATCAAATGAACAACTGATGTTGCGCAACCATAATTTTCGGTTCTAAATTAAGAACACAAGTTCCCACCATTTTTATTTACTATCAAATCACACTTCACCGTGTAACCGACCTCCCCAATAAGTGGGCCAATACTGGAAACTGATAGTTTTGGCACGGTGTCAACGTTTTCAACTTCTTGAAACATCAACAGATCCAACAATAGTTCCTTATTCGATTCCGCACAAGATAAACGAGCATATATTCCTGTCACTTAAAAGCAACTTTGGCAGAGTTACAAAACCGATGTGGTTATTTTGATGAATATGCAGTGAACCTTTTTAAATGCACTGGCGGTTATTTCCACGTACGCCTCATTTTTTTGTACATCATGTTTTGTTAAAACTTTTAGAATTAAATGCGAGTTATGGATACAGTTACAATAAAAAACGTTATGATAACTGTGTACCATTACACTCCGATACGTTCTTCGATAGCTTTCCTAACTCGAATTGTATGATTGCACATACATGAGAGGTTGGGTGGTAACGAAAATATCAGAGCCGGTGTCAATTAAAATTAATTTATTACAACAATGGCTAAATTACACAGGCGGCCAAAAAAATAAGCCACGTAAACACAAATTGAATTTGAATACGTTATTTGAGCGTTTGCTGGTTCATGCCTATAACATCGGCGGTGAGTAAAAACAAGAGGCAGCCCCTCATCACTTGACTTTGTGTGGAATTTGACAAAAGCAGAACAAGGGACAGCCTCGTTATAAGATCCACGGGGTGTAAAACTTATGAAAGGAATGCTGGGTGGTGGTGGGAAAGCAAGCATTCGGTAGGCAAAATACTCTTCTTACTACGAGGGAAAGGTTCATCAAGTCATGCATGTGGAGTATTATAATGTTGGGGGCGGAAAGCTGGATTTTAAATAAGCAGGATATGAAGAATACAAGCTTTTGAACAGTGGTCATGGAGGTAAATGACATAATCATAACCAAAAGGAAGACAAAAAAGTCTGGGCACGACAAGTACGTTATGGTAGTGAATTTTCATAGAAATGATCCGACACCGGACATTTTTTAATGAAATGCTTATAACTTTTTTGTCTTGTAACATAGAGATCTAAATTTTGGTACATAGTTTACTTTTTATAACATAAACCCACATACCTAATTTGGTTGCCATGGCTTAGTTATTTTCTGGCTAACGAGCTAATCCCAGCCGCTTACAAAAGAAAAGTACCTGCCAAATGACGAGTGTCTCACCGCAGTAAGTTTTGTTTTGTGCCGTTTTATTAAATCGTTCTAAAATACCTGGGTAAAGCTGCAATTTAAGCAGAACCCTCAACCTCCTGACCTGCCCTGGCCATCAGTTTGCCTCATTAAAAACCGGGGGAAGGAAAATATACACTATGTACATATTATGCTCACATGACCTTGATGTATTATGCCAATGTTAATTACCTCATGGTTTTCCTTCCCTCAGCTTTTTAATTAGGTAAACCGATGGTCAGGGCAGGTCAGGAGGTCGCGGTTGAGGGTTCTGCTTAAATTGCACCTTTACCCAGGTCTTTTTTGTAACGATTTAATAAAACGGCACAGACGAAACTTACTGCCATGAGACACTCGTGCCAAATTTTATAAGAATCGGCCCATTATTTGTTATCGGTGAAACGACTCTTGTAAAGAATAATTTTTTGGGGTTCAGCCCTGCTTGGTTAAAGACTAATTTCTAATATAATTTTAGTTTTGGAAAATCAAGTATGTCTTGGAAATTTTTATAAACCTATTTTTCTGTGGAGTGAAGTGAATTTTATGTGGCAAATACGACAAAACGTTGTATAAAAAAGTTGTTAAGAATTTTTAGGCCTCTATACCAAATTACAAAATCACCCACCAACTATGATTTTTTATTTTTAAAATGCTCATTTCATAAATCAAACAATTTTATTTTAACAGTTCATTATGAATGAAAAATGTTTACACTGAGATTATTACTACAAGTTACTGGCGTAACAGTAATAAGTTATTATTAAATGACAGGCTCCACTAGGCCCCTCTTAAGTTTCAACATTTTTCAATACGGTCTCGGAATTCTGTACGTAATTGATTGAACTCCGTGTGTTATTCTGTTTTGTTTTTTAATATTTCGCTATCAAACAATTGCATTTGTAACAAGACTACCATGGAAAAACAAAATTGTATCTGTCAAACTTAACAGTCAAACATTGCTTTATTAAACTTTAAATACAATGTTAACATTAGAGGAAAAAGTTTATGTGCTTTGGTGTTATGGAACCGGCGAAAGATCTATAAATATGGTTATTGCTTTGTTTAGTGAAAAATATCCAAATACTGTAATTAACAAAAGTACTGCTTGACGTTTAATCTAGAGATTTTTTACAACAGGAAACATTCATTTCAAGAAGAAAGGCAAAAGTACGTTTACCACAAATGGTGTTCCATCTTTTCAAAACTGTCGATATTTGACCGAAGGTAGTATCTAATTACGTAATTAATGCAAGAGGGCAATATTTAAAAAAAGTTAATGTTTGGTGTTCCACGTAATCGGACCTTTCTTTATTGAATGAATAATGCAAACTTACAAATTCTACAAAGATTTATTGACGAACTTCCTGTAAATATCGACCGTCGCATTTCCTTCAGCATGTCGGCTGCTCTCACCAATCCACACAACTGATTACTGATTGGCTAAATAATCAGTTTGGTGAAAGAGCGGTCGGGAGAATAAGCGTGACATCTTGGCCTGCTAGCTCCCCAGACCTTGCAATAATGGATTTTTGTTTTGTTTGGGGAAGAGGAAAACAAACAGTTTACCAAGAACACGTTCCGAATGATAGTGAAATATAAAAAAAAGATCTGGACGCAGCAACTGCGTTATGGTAGTGAATTTTTATTAAATGCTTCAAACTTGGATAAATCGATTTTCGATAACTTAGAAAGTTGAATTTTGGTATGTAGTAAGGCCTTTCTCAAGGAAACATGTCCGCCAAATGTATTAAAACCTCCTTGTAATTTTCTGAGAAAAAAAATTTTCTTCGAAAGAAAACTCAAAATTTGAACAACTCAATTTTCTATAAACTTAGAAAGTTGAATTTTTGTATGTGGTAAGGTCCTTCCCAAGGTAACGTACCCACCAAATTTCATTAAAATTTCTTTGTAATTTTCGGAGAAAAAATTTTTTTCGAAAGAAAACTCAAAATTTTCCCAGAAAACCTTGTTCGATTTTCCTGGCTAATGAACTCATCCAAGCCATTAATAAAAGAAAGGCACTTGCCGAGTTTTATCGAAATGGAGCAAACGGACGCCTCTGGTCAGTTCCACGTCGTGCTTTATGCAGGAGTGTTGCATAATAAGCCTCGTTGACTGTGGTATTGCGATCTTCAAAGTCTATGAGAAAAATACTCTCACAATGCCAATAAATAACTTTTTTTGTCGACTGACCTTGAACTTTCTTGGCGGAGCTTCTCTTTTATGCCTTCATTACATCGACTCCATTTTACACAAGGGATCATAGTAGAGAATCGTAGTTTCATCCCATGTGTCAATTGTCTGACAACACGTCCACATGGTTTTCTCCACAGAGGTCCAAAAAGCATCGGGCACATTTAACATGACGCTGGCGCTGAACTGCTGAAAGGTGTTTGGGGACCCACCTTACAATTGACATAAAATCCATTTTTGTTTTTTCCAAGGCTAATAAGACTTGAACCAATCAATGTCTTACCAAATTTTGACACGCTGCGATGCCCTGGATCTCTGCCAGGACGGGAAATTTTGGCGCTTTCCTTGAGGTGATAAATAATTGCCAAATCGTGTAAACAAATTTCTTTTTAACTCGAAACGAGGATACTCAAGAATACCCAAATACCCTACCGCATTTTGAATTGGTGTTTAAACTCTTTGGAGCTGTTCATGGACGTTCTAAGATATGTTATTATTGTAATAAGATATACATTGGTTATTATATACAATCGTATAGTCTAAATTATAAGTATACATACACAAACAATAAACGTGAGTCAGACCTCTAGATATGTATGTTCATTGTAATTCTGCAACGATACAGGCCGTTTTTTTGTAAACACCGTTACTTTTTACAACACGGTGAAAGGCAGTAAATATAAACAACTTTTAAATGAGCTATAAGTATCTACTATGCTCTAATGACAATTTAAAAGCCATATTATTGCACCTTCTTAACCTTGTAGAGCTTGATTATGTTCAATATAGTAATCAGATATAGATCGGAAGTGATACGTGGATTCATTTGATTTTAATTCCATTTAAATGGCTTTGTACGTGAAATTTTGAGAAAATAAGAAGACCTTGTTTGTTTCTTGTTACTTTAGTAACAGCTTAGATGACTTAAGAAAGACCCAGACATAATTTTTACACTCGAAAATAGTTTGGTTATCAACGTAGCAGGTTATATTAAATAATTTATTTTTGATTAAAGGTTGGAGAAGGTTAAGTTTTATATATATATATATATATATATATATATATATATATATATATATATATATATATATATATATATATATATATATATATAAGCTTTAAACAAAGAGTTTGCGTTTTTGATGGGATCTTGTCTCTTTCTGGGTTATTTACAGGTTTTATAGCGACCTTATTTGTAGAGGCTTTTTGTGAGGTTTTCTTTATAGATAATATTTTCATCTCCGTTAGAGTTATGGTCTGACAGTTTTTTTGTGATCTCTTGGTCAGTTTTAGTGAATTTTCTTAACAAAAATCGCTAATTAGGAGATCTCGACTGTTGAATTCTGAAATATATATATATATATATATATATATATATATATATATATATATATATATATATATATATATATATATATATATATATATATATATATATACACATACACACACACAGACGCACAAAATATTTTGCTTTTGTGCGTCTGGTCACCAGTGCAACCCAATTTTTTTCTCTTTAAATCCCTATACCTTTTTTTTTCTTTCAATCTATAGATCTAAATTTTGGTACATAGTTTACTTTTTGTGACATAAACCCGCGTACCAATTTGGTTGCCCTAACTTTGTTATTTCCGGTTATATCAAAATTTTCCACGGAAAACTGAGCTGATTTTCCGGGCTAACGAACTTGTCCCAGCCATTTAAAAAAAGAAGGTACTCAGAAAATTTGATCAAAATCCGCCCGTTGGTTTTTGACTTATCCATGTGATACACACACACACACACACACACACACACACACACACACACACACACACACACACACACACACACACACACACACACACACACACTGTATATATATATATATATATATATATATATATATATATATATATATATATATATATATATAAATATATGTATGTATATATATATATATATATATATATATATATATATATATATATATATATATATATATATATGTATGTATGTATATATATATATATATATATATATATATATATATATATATATATATATATATATATATATACGCTGGTGTATGTCTACGTCACAAAAAGTAAACTGTGTATCAAAATTTAGATCTATAGGTTGAAAGAAAAATAAGTTACACGCATTTAAAGACCAGAAATTTGGGTGTCACTGATGACCAAATAAACTCACAGAAGCATGTATTGTAAGTTACAGACAAAGACTAAGTTTTTGGCGCAAAAAGTTCGAGACATGTCAAAAAAATTACTTTGAAAATTTGATAACTTTTCCTCTTAAAACGTCAAAGTCGCGATTTGAAACGTCAAAATTGGCAACTTTTAGGCAAAGAACGTTAAGCGAGTACGGGCTATATAGAGAAAATGTCGCAAAAAGTGTGTTTTACAAATCCTCAAGGGTCAGCTTCAACCGCCATTGTCCTTCATTTTACGAAAATATTTCCAGAAAATTCATTTTACTTTTAGTTATAGAGTTTATGGTTTAATTGTCTATAATTTTAGCCAATTTTCGTAGAAGAAATTCGCCAATGAGGAGACCGCGGCATTTGAATTTTAAAAAGATTTTTTCAAATAAGGGCGAACTAGGTCCCCTAGGACCCATATCCGGGGTTAGTTTCAGTTTTTATCTTTTTGCATATGTACAGTCAACGTGAAACAAAGCATTAGTAAATTCCTTTAAGAAAATACACTTAGATTTGTAAAATAAAAATTGTAATGCGTTGAGTGACATTAGATTATAGAATTGGTCAGTCATTATTATTGTACAAAATTTTAAGTGTTGTAATAGATTAAGGTGTCTCCTTTTGTTTTTTCTAGTGTGTGCCCTCTCTTACCGTGGCCCTTCTAATGATACGTGTTCGTGAGGTGTGTGTCTTCTCTTGGGAAATATGACTGCTGAACATTTATGGGGGTTTATGGCTAGAAGGGATTTCCTATACCAGCCTTGCAGCTCGACTACGGCGGTCCGATGTCGTTCGGTTATTATCCTCGGCTGAGTGGCGCTGCTGAGGATGGTAGTGTCATCTGCGTACAGTGCGTATGTCTCGTTTAGTGGCGCTGTCGGAATGTCTGCGACAAATGTACTGTACAGCAGAGGGGTGATAGCAGACCCCTGCGGGAGACCAGCCGTGGCTAAGTACGTTCTAGATCTGGCTCCCAGATTTTGACCTGGTACTTCCTCTGTTGCAGGTATGACCTGATTAGCAGAATCAGAGGGAGAGGATAATTAAATGATATAAGTTTATTTAGAAGGCCCCCGCATGCACAACCCTATCGAATGCTTGAGCAATGTCAAGAAATATTGCACCAGTTGACTTGTTTTAATAAATCCTTCGGTGATGTTTTCCACCACACGAATGACTTTGTCTGTGGTGGAGTGCTAGTGTCTGAAACCGAATTGCGAATCCGGGAGGATATGATTTTCTGAGATGAAGGAAGCTAACCTTTTCTGAATCAGTTTTTCGGTGATTTTGCCGATGACTGGTAGTAGGCTAATGGGCCTGTAGTTCTGAGGGAACAGCGGATCTTTGCTGGGTTTCGGTATGTTGATAATATCGGCAAGTTTCCACATGGAAGGATAGTGTTGAAATCGCAGCATGGCATTCATAATCGTAACTAGGAATACCAAGGCTTTGCGGGGGATGTTTTTCAGGGCTACGTTGGAGATTCGATCGCATCCCGGAGCTTTCCTATTCTTTTAATGATTTGATTATTTGGGAACCTTCTTCGAGAGTTGTGGGCTCGATAGTTGTGTCTGGGGTGGCGCGAAGCGCACTCCTGACATAGCGGTGCGTTCTTGCTACGTGCGACAGATCAACGTTGTTATAATTCAGGCTGAATTGCAACTCCAGATGATCTGCGAATGCACTTGGTTTCTCCGCATCCGTGTATACGTTACCGTTACGGCCGTGAAGTGGGGATATCGGAAGTTTTTGGGAGCGAAGGGCATTTGCCAGATGGAATTGTCTTGGGTAGACAGGGTTTGCAGGCGCTCCTCCCAACGATTGTTGCGGAGTTCTTGTAGGGCGGATCGTACTTGTTTGATGAGTCTGTTTGCGTCTCGTTTGTCGGTGTGGTTTCCGGTGCGTTGAGCTAGTCTACGCACGAGGTTCTTTTCGAGATCATTTCTCTGATACTGGACGGAAATGGCGGCAGATTGCTCGGGCAGGCCACGTCCTTGATGCATGTTCGATAGAACATTGAATTTTGGACTGTAGATTATCCACTGCACCCTCGAGTTCGGGGATGCTGCGGATAACCGGAATATTGCCAAGGGTGTTTTTTAAGATGATCTGTGAAAACTGGCCACAGTACCTTTTTTCTTGGGAGGTCGGGTTCGTCATTGACATCTCAGAGCTGCAATATGACTGGGTTATGGTCCGACGAGAGTTCGTTTAGGGTTGTTATTTCATGGAGAAGGGTGGTATTCGACATGATCACTATGTCGGGCACGTCGGGTCGACCCGCACTGTCGAAGTATGTAGGTATTTATTTGGGGAGCGTCAACCGTGCAATTTGCATGGTTGTCGACATAGGCTTGGAGGATTTTCCCATTTGTGTCGACGTTACGAGAATGCCAATTGGGGTGTTTGGAATTTAAATCGCCAGCAATTATTATGGATTGGTTGATATCGAATAAGAGGATGTTTTCTCATAGGCATGTTACCAAGCATGCAGTTCTGTTCTGTGTAAAATCAAATATTTATTTTATTGATCCAAGAATCAACATAAACTTTGTTGAAAATGAAATTTGTACTTATTTTGTATTGATACACTTATTATTAGGCATAATTTTACCGCGCTTCTTCTGTTTATTATTATAATTTGAAAATTTACAATTAAAACTAATATTTACTTTGAACTATGTTCCGTTGTGCTTAGTGAGCAATTGAATATTCTATTGGACGAAAAAAACGATTCATCCAAAAAATAATGATCTGCTATTTGGAGGTTCGATTTATCGATTAATCGATCAATAGAAAAATCGGAAGACCGGAAAAATATCAATTTATCGAAAGATCGAAAAATCGATTAATCGACGTCAAAAATCTAATAACGGTTATTTCGATTTTCGATTATTCCCGAAATCGCTTATCGGTTTTCGTGATTTTTGCCAGGCCTAGTCTGGACCCGGCACCCGCCAGTGTTTGCGCCCGTTAGTCGCTCCCTTGTGACAGGCAGGAGATACATTGGACGGATTCTTTTTATTTCCTGCCCGGACCCATACAGACGACTGTAAATAGCTTGCAGTCGTCTGTATACACTAACAAGCGGATCTTCATAGCCACAGACAGGCAAGGAGCCCTTAAGGCGCTAAGTAGCCCACGGGTAAATTCCTGGCTGGTGAGTGAGTACCGAGACGAGACGAGCGACCTGGCTGGGCAGAATAAGTTCACCCTCATCTGGGTGCCGGGTCACTCGGGGGTCAAAGTCAATGAAGAAGCTGACAGTCTCGCAAAGAGAGGGTCAGCAGAACCATTTATGGGACCAGAACCGGCTATGGGCGTGACAAAGAGCACTGCCAGGGGAGCCATTAAGCCCTGAGTCAGAAACCAACACAATGTGTACTGGGCAGACTGTCCAGGGCTCAGACATGGGAAGTCAATAATTGATGAACCGAGTTCAAAGAGAGCTGTGGAGCTGCTAAATCTTAGCAGAGGACAGCTCAGAAACATAACAGGTCTCTTGACAGGACACATGGCCGTCAAGAAACACCTGCATAAAATGGGACGGTTCGAGAGTGACCTCGCATGCAGACTCTGAAAGCGAGGGGGAGGAATCAACCCAGCACATCTTGTGCAAGTGTAGAGCTTTGGACCGCAGAAGACAACTGATATATGGTCAGTCTAGACCGGAGACAGAGCAGTATAAAACTTCACCTTACCAATCGCTCTGCTGACTTGTTCAAGGCACAGTGATTTTGGAATGGGTGGAGTAAGACTAAGGGCATGCACAATCAACCCAAGGTTGCAGTGCTATCGGGGCGGCAAGGGCGCGGACGAGCCCTGAGGGGAAAAATAGCTTAGATGAGTTTGTTGGCCAGTCCAGTGGGACTAGCTTTTTTCCGAAAACTTTTAACTTTTCCCTAAAAAACAATGTTTGGATCTCCAGAAGTAATAAAGCTATTTTGATTAAATTTTGGTGCAGATGTTTTGCTTTTTGAGAAACATAACTATGCACAAAAATTTGAATTTTCATATTAATGAAAAATAGTGCGACAAATTTTAATGAACCTTCGCTACCATTTAGGCCCATTGTTGTGTTTGGAATTTTTAAAGATATTTTTAGGCCGAAGCGAAGTTGTTACATTAACAGGGTTAGTTTCTAAGTTGTAATTAATAAATTCAGATAATCAAATACAGCTTTTTTTTCAAAAATGTTGGGACACGTTGATTAGTAATTTAAGTTGCTGTCTTTTTTAGTGAATTTTCGCAGAAATTAAAAAAAAATTATACAGTTGTCCCAAATTTTAGGTGTCACGTCATCTGTAATTTTTTTTTAAATGGCAACCTGTGTTTTGTCTATTTTGTTAAGGTATATGTTAAGTTATACAAATGCACTAAATTTCAAATTTTTAAGTTACAAAATCGCACTGTATAGCATTTACAATGTAGTTACCATTGACTTTAATGATTGTTTTATGCCTAATTAAAATTGACTCACATTTCCTTTAACTTTGCAACTGGAAGATAACATTTGCACTTCCCAGTTTAACTATTGACTTTTACCACAAACTTCACGACAAACAGGCGACAGTTGTAATGGTTCTCTAAATTACTTCTACACTAAGATAAATATTTACTTATCTCTACCAAGATCTTCCTTCCCTTTCAGATTGAAGTTGATTTATGGTATTGTGGTTTTCTGCATCCCCAAAAACGTTTTTAGCTCACAGGAGCTTTTGCATGTAATCCATAATATTTTAATCTTTTTTGTAAGACCACTAGCAGATCCTTCTGTTATTGCCAATAAATAAATAGGAGTATAAGTATAATATACTGACTTTCAAAAAAATCTGAACACCCAGTAATAGATGATCAATTTAAATAAAATTTATACATAGTTTGTGTTTAATCAAACCTAAAAAAGTCTGGACGCAACATGTTTTTATGGGTTCTAGGGGTCTTAGTTTGCGCATACATATATATATATATATATATATATATATATATATATATATATATATATATATATATATATATATATATGTATGTATATAAATGTGTGTATGTATCACACCGATAATTAAAAAAATAACGGGCCGATTTTGATCAAATTGGGTGAGTACCTTCATTTTGCAAGTGGCTTCGATAAGTTCGTTAGCCAGAATAATCGGCCCGTTTTTTTCCGGAAAATTTTGTGTTTTCTTTCGGAAAATTTTTATATCTCCGGAAACAATAAAGTAAGGGCAATCAAATTTGGTACGCGGGTTTATATCATTAAAAGTAAATTACCTACTAAAATTTAGCTCTGTAAGGTAAAAGACAAAAAAGTTATAAGCATTTAAAAAAAACAAAATTGGGGTCTTCCTCAAAACGTCAAAGTCTCGGTTTAAAACGTCAACATTGGCAACATTTAGGCAAAGAACCTGAAACTAATACGGGTTATGTAAAGTAAATGTCGCAAGAATAATGTTTTACAAACGCTGAAGTCTTAGCTTCAACCGTCTTTGTCCTTCATTTTACTTATATATTTCCAGAAAATTCATTTCAAATAGACCCTTTCTCTGATGTTTTGGCAGTATTTTTAGCTATAGAGTTTATCTTTTAGTGGTATATAATTTTTGGCGAATTTTCGTAAAAAATCAATAAAGTTTAGGATATTCGTTATTATACAAGATACGAAAAAAATTGTATACTAATTATAGGGTGTCTTGAACTACATCTTAAAAAATTCTTTCTTCAATCACAGGCTGGCCCATAAGTCGTTGAATACGCCTTATGTTATTGCACTTTTGCATTTTCCATCGAAATATAATGCATGTTTGTAAGAAAAGAAATTCTGGACGCAGCAAGTGCCTTACGGTAGCGAATCTTTATTAAATGCTTCAAATTTAAATAGCTCAATTTGCTATTAACCCATAAGGTTCGTCGGCCAACAAACCAGTTTTTTCTGGAACATTTCAAGTTAACTTTCGGACATTTTTGTACATTTTTAAAGAATAAAGTTATTTTGACATGACACATTGTTTCTTACTGTATAGGCTATAGTGGTAACCAAAAACATTTTTATGAAAATTCACTACCATTACGCACTTTCTGCGTCCAGACTTTTATTATATAAACCCGTGTACAAATTTGGTTGCCATAGCTTTGTTATTTCCGGAGATATAAAAATCTTCCGAGAAAAACTGAGCAGATTTCCTGGCTAACGAACTCCTCCAAGCCACTTGCAAAAGGAAGGTACTTACCAAATTTGATCACATTTGGCCTATTATTTTTTGAGTTATCGGTGTGGCGCATAATACACAAGGTACAGTAGGGTCCGGGTTTTACGAGTACCAGATATAACGAACTTCTCATTTAATGAGCAAATTTCGATGTTTTGAATGGACTGTGTAAGAGACAACTCAAAAATGTTTCTGGTTTAACGAGACCGCTTTTTGGGCAGTTTTAGCGAGGTAATTTTTGCGCTGACTCGTTCACATTTTATTGGGATACACATAGGTGCGAAAGTAAACAAATAGGCTTCGTCTTCCTGTGAATTTCGTTGAGTCGCTACCTAAAAATATGACCATTCAGACACACTAGCACTAGATGCACATGTTTCTTAGTTGAGACATGAGAATATATATATATATATATATATATATATATATATATATATATATATATATATATATATATATATATATATATATGTATGTATATATATATATATATTTTAACAAAATTTAAAAGTCGAGATGCAAAGCTATTTAATCATGTGTGGGTCCGGCGTTCGTAGGTATGGTAGTGCAACAGGCATTCAAAATTCTGTCTGTTTTGTTGGTTTGTTGAGATTTGCCAGTTTTACTAAAAAAATATGCCGGTTTCACTTAGAAGGAAAGAGTGGGTTATGCATAACAGTGAACCAGCACATTTTAGCATTCCGGTCTCATAATTTTTGAAAAAAACAATTAATGGATTGGTCGGAGAGGACCTTAACTGGGGTCGTCTAAGTAACCAGATTTTAACAATTTGGATTATTTCCTGTGGAGATATCTTAAGACTTAATTCACCAAACGCCTGTTCAAAATTAACAGCTCAGAAATCTCATAATGGACTCATGTCAGAGGATTCGAAATACTCCTGGAATTTTCCAAAGATGTCGTGAGCCAACGACATGGTAATTGAATACGGGCAAGGACCAATGAGGAATAAATTTCCACCAATTATTGTGATGTTTTTTTTATAGAACGTTTCGTATAGAACCTCGGTGGTTCAGGGGTAAGAACGTGTGCCTCTGAACCGAAGGGTACTGGGTTCGATCCCAGGGTATTCCTTTCACTTTTTCAGTACAAACTGTAAATTAACATCAACCGAGGTTCTGGCATTGTATTTGAGCAAGTTGAATGTCTGCACGTTCCGCCCTTCGGAGGGGGCGTAAAGCCATCGGTCCCGTGTCCATGCGATGTTGGGCACGTTAAATATCCCTACCCTCCTTACAGAAAGGCAGGGGTTCGGCAAGATTTCCAGGATAGTGAGGTGAAACTGCGGTGAAACTGCTCCCTGGCGTCGGTGATTGGCCATAGTCGCGGAAATAGGCCGACGTTAAAGAAATAAAAACACACACACAACGTTTCGTATAATATTTGACCTTATTTTGTAAAGTGTACATAGTTTTGAAGTTTATCATTTATCATACTCTCGTATTTTAGATCACTTGGCGCGTTTCTAATTTGATCTTCGTTATTAAAACGAATTACAGATTTTTTTAGTTTAAATGTTTCAGAAAATTTTATTACATATGTTAACTTGGAGAAACCAAGAAATCACCACAACACATCTTTTTTCATCCTCTGATGACGCTAACTTTGCTGGTGAAACGATCATCTGGTCTTTAAAATTTGATTACATTTTCAAACTAACATATTAACAAATAAAATAAAAGTTATTTAATAATGAGTGAATCCGCTGCTGTTTCTTATGAATTCGATAATTTTCCGATGCATGCTTGAAATTAACTGATTTATGGCAACCTGATGAAGGTCAACTAGGTTATTTGGTGGTTGGGATAAATTACCGAGTTGATTGCCAATCATATCCCACACATGTTCGATGGGTGAGAAGTCTGGGGAGCGAGAAGGCCATGGAGGCAAGGTCACGTTATTTGCTTTAGGAGCCTTGTAGTAGCCCTTGCTGTATGAGACCGTACGTTTTCTTGTTGAAAAAGGGGTTGAATTAACCCTCGTTGGTATGGCAGCCCAACAGGCTGCAATACGTTTCGTATGTATCATTTTAATTAAAAATTTTATCAAAAAAACTAGAGGTGACCTGCTACTGTATGTTATCGCACTATCGTGTAAGGGCCGTATGCCGCTCTACATCGAATTCTATATTTTGTGTGCCCAAAGACAGATTTGGGACCCATCAGAGAACACAACACGACTCCATTCACCATCCCGATTTGATCTGCCGTTACACCACTTAAGCCGAGCAAGACGATGTCAAGGTGTCAATGGAAGGCAGGAAAATGGTCTATACAAACAAAGACCAAAGCCGTATGCTCTGCGATATATCATCTCCATAAAGACCCTCTGTTGTAAAACTCCCAAGCAAGCATTTTCAATTGATCATGATGTGGAAATTCTGTCTCGTAAAGCCGCAATCCTCAAATGAGGATTTCCTGTGCTCAAGTTGCTCGAGGTCGTCCTGATCCATGACATGTTCTTACAACCAGGCCTCTCCTTAAAATGCTTCGGATTATAAATTTATCTACTAAAACTATTCGATTATTCGTATTAAAAGAAACCAATTTTGAATAATTAGTCTGCGTTTGTGATATGTTTAGTAATTAAATATATTTAAATGCAGATCAACAGCGGTTAGTCTGCCGGATCTTTGAATCTATCACCTGTCAAACAGGTATGGGGTACGATAGTTTGAAGACTAGGACAGCTATTTAAATTACCGATTTCCCTAGTTCTTGTTAAAATTCAAGCAGGTTGAGGTAACTACCTGGCAGGGTAGACCACCGCATTAGTCGAATGCTTTAATCGTTGATAATAGGGATTAAATATTACCGAAAAAGACTTCTTGAATGTTTATGTGGTATTGAAAAAACTCATTAAAGATTGTGTTATGTCCCTGTCAATATAATTAACAGTCCTTTCTGTTGATGACTTTTTTCAAACGAAACGCGTCGACAGTTGCAGATATTCGGCAGTATAAATCGTGATAAGATGATGTGATGCATGATCTGATGATTAGTTTAAATCGTACTGTCAAAAATATGTTATCGTAGGCGGTGGGATTAGAACCTGCGGAACCTTCGTGTTTACATTTTGTAGTTGTTTATTTTTTTTGGCGAATTTTCGTAAGCGTGATCACGACTTTTGAGAGTTCTGAAAAATTTGTTTAAAGAGTTCGAGTTTATGTAAAACTAACCTTGAATATGGCTTCTTGGTGTTCTAGCTCGCTCTCTTTGAGAATTTCAGACCAGCTTTTCCCAGTTTTGGTTTTTCTTTCGTAACATTTTTGTTGTTTCCGAAAATAACAAAGTAGTTTATCTGGATATAGTACACAAGTTAATGTTGCTTATGTGTAACGTATAGTACATGCCAAACTTCCGATCCCAAAGGTACGAGAGAGGGTCAGTAAGTCCGTGACTTTTTGAATGAAATGGGTTTTTTGACAAAAAATAATTTTAGTTCTCAACATAGTCTCCTTTGAGCTCTATATACTTCGTACAACGTTTCTCCAATTTTTTTATCCCTTAAATAAGATATGTAGAGGTCCTCAAAATAGGTATTTGTTTGTGACATGATTTCATCATTTGAGTCGAATATCTTTCCGCCGAGCCATTTCTTTAAGTTTTGAAACAAGAAATAGTCACTCGAGGCTATATCCGGAGAATAGGGCGGATGAGGGAGCAATTCGTAGGCCAATTTATGCAATTTAGCCATGGAGACTACACATGTGTGCACCCTTGCATTGTCTTGGTGGAAAAGATTTTTTTTTTTGGCCAAATGCTGTCGTTTTTTCTTCAAATCGTCATTGAATCGGTCCAGTAAGTTGGTATAATATTCGCCATTGATTGTTCTTCCCTTTTGAAGGTAATCAATGTGGTTGATCCCGCGTGCATCCCAAAAAACGGTCGCCATGACTTTATTGGCTGACAAACCCACCTTGGCCTTCGGCGTCGATTCGCACGGAGAAACCCACTGTTTTGACTGCTGCTTGGTCTCTGGTGTGTTGTGGTGAATCCATGTTTCGTCCACAGTTACGAAACGGCGCAAAAATTGCGGTTGAACAACGCCAAGCACTCCTTCGAAGTTGTCACACGATTGCGTTTGTGGTCGATTGTGAACAAACGCGGCACCCATCTTGTGGATAACTTTCTCATACCCAAGTGATCATGCAAAATCGAAACTACTGAGCCATGTGATATGCCTAAGGCTTCCACAATCTCCCGCACTTTCAATCACCGATCGGCCAACACCATATCGTGAATTTTTTCAATTGTTTTGGTGTAGCGACCTCACCTGGGCGTCCAAAACGTTCGGCGTCATTTGTGCTTGTACGGCCGCAACGAAATTCAGTAAACCACTTTTTTACCATGAAAATTGATGGTGCAGAATCCCCATAGTATTTATCAAGCTTAGCCTTGGTTTGAGTGATGGTTTTTTCCACAAAAATAATGTTTGATGAGCACACGAAATTCACTTTTTTCCATTTTCCGTATAACTCAAGAGGTTGTCTGCTTTCAATGGCTATCTAACACAAACTAAATAACGCAGATTGTTCAAAATTTGACAGGAGTCAATTGTCAGATGCTTGTTGACGGCAGCAGTGTTGCCCTTCTTGTTAAGAGGCAGGAAATTCAAAAAGTCACTGACTTATTGGCCTGTCCTCGTAGACAAAAAATTATAAGCAGAAAAAAATCGGTCGCACTGGAAATTAAAAGAACTTAGATATTATATGTGGTTAATCAAATCAATTGGCTGTCAGTGTCTTGTGTTTCAATTTGGATTTTTAGCTTGTTCAGATAACTCAGATTAACATCAGGTCCATCCATTAACACCTAACGCAATATCTTATCCTGAGGCAGGTTAGATAAGTCCTTCAAAAAATAAATTCATCGGATATATCTGTACTGCTTGTTCAAGGACTCGTCAAAACAAATCACATAGAATTTACAGTCTTTTAGACCATCTTTTAAACGGGACTTGAAATATGGAAACAGTCCATGAATAATCACGTAGGGGGCTTTCGTTTTCCCCATAGTGAAATTTTGAACCACTTATTACTGCCGGGAAACGTTATTTTAAATGCACTGCCGGGAAACATTATGCAACCGCTGTTCTATCACGTGAGTTAAGGGACATTTTATTACAAACAATTTCCAACACCCAAAATTGCATTTAAATGATTCTAGAGTTTAAGGGGTTACATCATGACTTTGACAGGATTGTTCTGTTGCCATATTTAAGGTCGAATTTGACGATCTTTTGTGGACAAAAAAGTCTGGACGCAGCAAGTGCGTTATGGTAGTGAATTTTCATAAAAAATGCTTTTAATAGCAAATACGTGTGTTCTCTTTTAAGTAAGCAGGCATCAAATTGGTTACCAGTATAACCTATATAGTAAAAACAATGTGCCATGTTTCATCAAATAACTTTATTGTTTGAAAATTTACAAAAATTTCCGAAAGTAAACTTAGTGTTCCCGAAAATACTCGTTTCTTGGTCAACCTTATAAGTCAATAGCAAATTTAGCTATTAAAATTTTAAGCATTTAATCAAAATTCGCTACCATAACGTACTTACTGCGTCCCGAATTTATTTTCTTACAAACATGCATATTTCGATGGAAAATGCAAAAATGCAATAATAAAAAAAAATAAAAAAAATGTATCACCAACGACTTATGGGCCACCCTGTGATTGTAGAAATATTTTTTAAGATGTAGCTCAAGACACCCTATAATTAATGTATACATTTTTTTCATATCTTGTATAATAACGGATATATTGAACTTTATTGATTTTTTACGAAAATTCGACAATAATTATATACCATTAAACGATAAACTCTATAGCTAAGATTATTGCCAAAGCATCAGAGAAAGGGTATATTTTAAATGCATTTTCTGGAAATATTTTAGTAAAATGCAGGACAATGATGGTTGAAGCTAAGAGTTTAGAGTTTGCAAAACATTCTTCTTGAGACATTTTCTTTCCATAGCCCGTATTAGTTTCAAGTTCTTTGCTTAAATGTTGCCAATTTTGACGTTTTAAATCGCGACTTTGACGTTTTGAGGAAAACCCAAATTTATTTTTCTTTAAATGCCTCTAACTTTTTTGTCTTTTAACTTAAGAGAGCTAAATTGGTAAGTAATTTACCTATAATAATATAAATCCGCGTATCAAATTTGGTTGCCCTTACTTTGTTATTTTCGGAGATATAAAGTTTTTTCGAAAGAAAACACAAAAATTTTTGGGAAACCTGAGCCGATTTTCCTGGCTAACGAACTTATCCAAGCCACTTGCAAAAGGAAGGTATTCACCAAATTTAATAAAAATCGGCCTATTATTTTTTGATTTATCGGTGTGATTAATAACATTTATAGGTAAATTAGCAGATTAGCGTATTGTTCGTGAAAAAAAAAATCAGAAACATGAGAGGAGGAACCCCTTTATGCATTAACCATCGGACAAATGCTGTGATCTCAACTCCACAATACAGTTAAGGGACCTAAAGCAAATTTGAGGTTCTGTGCAGGGTAAACATATTACAACCGAGCTAGAAATGCAAACTGTAAAAAACTCACCTTACAGAAGTCCCTAGAAAGGAGAAACTCCTTACCAACACCGTTTCTCCATAAAAATTTCCGCTTTTCCCAATTGAAAAAAAAAACGCTAAATAATAACGTAATCTGATTATTAGAATTAAATAGATAGCTGAAACTGCTACCAAAGCATCACATAAAGGGTCTATTTTAAATTAATTTTCAGCAAATAGGTTAATAAAATAAAGAAAATGAAGATTGTAGCTGAAACTTAAGGCTTTCTAACTTATTACGACATAGCGGTATTCATTTAGGTACCCTATCTAGAACATGTCAATTTTGACGTTTCGAATCGCGACTTTTTTGACGTTTTAAGAAGAAAAACTTAAAAGCTTATAACCTTTTTTATTTTAACGGAGATATTCAAGTTTTGGTGCATGGTTTTCTTTTTATGATATAAACCCTCGTACCCAATATGGTTGCCCTAACTTTGTTATTTCCGGGGATATAAATATTTTCCGAAAGAAAACGCAAAATTTTCCGGGAAAAACTAGTTCGACTTTCCTGGCTAACGAACTTATCCAAGCCACTTGCGAAAGGAAGGTACTTACCAAGTTTTATCAAAATCGGTCCATTATTTTTTAAGTTATGTTATCGGTGTGACACACATATATATATATATATATATATATATATATATATATATATATATATATATATATATATATATATATATATATATAATATATATATATATATATATATATATATATATATATATATATATATATATATATATATATATATATAGATATATATATAAATATATATATATATATATATATATATATATATATATATATATATATATATATATATATATATATATAGATATATATATATAAATATATATATATATATATATATATATATATATATATATATATATAGATATATATAAATATATATATATATATATATATATATATATATATATATATATATATATATATATATATAGATATATATAAATATATATATATATATATATATATATATATATATATATATATATATATATATATATATATATATATATATATATATATTGGAATATTGCACTACACTGTAATCACTTTTAAATATACATTTTATTTGTTTGCTGTACGTTTGTGATTTCTTATTGGTTTGCGTGGCAGTTTCGAACCGTCCAGGTTCATCATCAGCATGCTACTGACTGTTATCGCTCCTGTGTGATCTACGTCTGAGATTGTGCGCGAACCAATAAGAAATCACAAACGTACAGCAAACAAATAAAGTGTACACATATATGTGTATATATATGTGTGTATATATATATATATATATATATATATATATATATATATATATATATATATATATATATATATATATATATATATGTGTGTGTGTATACATATGTGTATATATATATATATATATATATATATATATATATATATATATATATATATATATATATATATATATATATATATAAACATATAAGTTCTGAAACCGACCTCGGATTTGGGTTCCAGGGGCCCTAATTAGCGCTCATTTGAATAATTTTTTTCAAAATTCAAAAGTCGCGAGTGAATTTTTGTCAAGAAAATTCACAAACCAAATATTTGACGGGAGTTTTTTCATATCGGTGTTCTTTACATGTTGTCTGCGTTTTGAGTAATACGCAATTGCCTGCCAACACATATTATTTAGTTTGAATGACCTAAAACTTACTTACAGCGTGCCATATAAGGGCAACAGATCTAAACAGTCGTGGAGATTCGGGTAAAGTTTTGGATCTAAGCACTGCCTGTTAAAAGTACATTGTTAATTATTAGTCATTATTCTTTAATTTAGGTATATGCATTCCATTTTAAAACTTTTTAAAACAAACATTAATGTTCGTTGGTTCATGTTCTAAACTTGGTGAAGTTATAAACCGCACACTTCAAGACAATACGATATAGATCCGAAATATTACAAATGTAGTCATATTCATATCTATAAAACCTGCATTAATGATTGTATAGTCTGGATTAAAATGTCTGACTGAAGCATGATTATTTCCCCTTATTTACAATCACTAGGAGAAATAATACAATTTTCCTGACTTATCCAAATTAGACCCTTAAATTCCTGATTTTTCCTGGCTTAAAGTTTCTGTGACCTTTTTCCTAATTTCTGGATGTACGTCCAGAAATTGGACACCCAGAAGAAATACAAAACAAAGTACTTTGAAAATTTTATGGTTTTCCCTCTAAAAACGTCAAAGTGAAGATTTGAAACGTCAAAATCGGTGATTTTTTAAGCAAAGAACCTAAAACAAATGCTGGTTACGGACAACAAATATTGCAAGAAGTCTGTTTAACAGGATCCTATATTAGCGAATTTTCATTAAGACAAATTCGCTAATAGAGAGGACAGGATGAAAAGCTTTTGAAAACAATTCTTCAAATGAGCGCGACTTTGGGTCCCTAGAACCCAAAACGAAGGTCCTTTAAAAATTTTATATGTTGGAACATATCTTCATTGTATAAAGACCGCGGACGAGTTCGTATATCAGCTATAACGGACATTCTTTCCCCCAAAAATATACAAAAATATTTTTGAAAACGCTAAATTTTTGTCATATTAGAGTAACTGGAATGAGACTTTACATGTGGCTAGAAATGGTGTAAATAAACCTATGTTGTGTTAAGTAATTTGGTACACAATATTTAGAGTTTTTTCCAAATTAAAAATAAAATCTGAAAGACATACGTTGAAACGACTTAGTGGCTAAAGTCAAATTCCTGACAGACAGAGTAGTTAACCGCCTCGCGTGGATTGATTCATACATCAGATATAAACCATACATCAACGGTAACCAAACCCAATAAATAACAGGCATAAAACATACTACCCGAACCAACAATCGTGAAATCTCGGCCACAAATACCGCAAATGACAGATATGAAATTAAAAATTGGCCAAGTGATTGTTATTTGACTGGGGGATTCAATTAATTTTTAAATTACACTATATTATTTGTAGCTTGATGAACGGCCCGAGAGTTTTAGCACAGCATAGATTATGCTGTGGTGTTAGGCTGAAAGTGTAGCATAATATAGTAGAAATGTAAACAAAATCAAGTCAAGTCTCTATCAAAATGATTCTTATATAGTTATCTGTAAACTTAAACATAAAACCTCATATAAGACCGAAACACTCGTTGAATGTGTTCCAATGGCAATTTTACTAATTCTGTAATTAATTGTTACGTGTAGTTTTAATATAATATCCCGGGCATGAAAACGGTGTCGTATCATGTAAACAAAACGTTAGTTAACGGATCCTCAGATAGCCCAGTGGTAGCGTGGTTGTCTTCTACGCAGAAGGTTGCGTGATCGATTTCAGCTCGATGAATGTATGTTTTTTTTTGTTTGTTTTATTTCGACATTTGCAGAAACAATAGTGTACAGATGTCATACGTTTCGAACAAGATCTCATTTTTGTTTACAACGCCTGAATAACTAATAAAAATAATTTTCAGCAGACATTTTGTTATTGTTGATATTGAAAAGCTCGGGACGCAGCAAGTGCGTTATGGTAGTGAATTTTCATAAAAATGTTTTTAATAGCAAATATGTGTGTTTTTTTAAGAAAGCAGGCATCAAATTTGGTTACTAGTATAACCTATATAGTAAAAACAATGTGCCATGTTTCATCAAAATAACTTTATTGTGTGAAAATGTACAAAAATTTCCAAAAGTAAACTTAAAGTGTTCCCGAAAAAACACGTTTCTTGGTCAACCTTGTAGGTTAATAGCAAATTGAGCTGTTCAAATATGAAACATTTGATCAAAATTCGCTACCATAACGCACTTGCTGCGTCCAGAATTTCTTTTCTTACAAACATGCATTATATTTCGATGGAAAATGCAAAAATGCAATAACATAAGGCGTGTTTGATTAAAAAAAAAAGGAAATTTGTATCACCAACGACTTACGGGCCATCCTGTGATTGTAGAAATATTATTTTAAGATGTAGCTTAAGACACCCTATAATTAATATATACAAATTTTTTTCATATCTTATATAATAACGGATATATTGAGCTTTATTGATTTTTTACGAAAATTCGACAAAAATTATATACCATTAAATGATAAACTCTATAGCTAAGGCTACTGCCAAGCATCAGAGAAATGGTCTATTTGAAATAAATTTTCTGAAAATATTTTAGTAAAATGAAGGACAATGACGGTTGAAACTAAGACTTTAGGGTTTGTAAAACATCCTTCTTGAGACATTTTATTTCTATAGCGCGTATTAGATTCAAGTTATTTGCCTAAATGTTGCCAATTCTGACATTTTAAATCGCCACTTTGACGTTTTGAGGAAAACCCCAATTTATTTTTCTTTAAATGCCTATAACTTTTTTGTCTTTTGACCTACATAGCTAAATTTTGGTAGGTAACTTACCTATAAGGATATAAACCTGCGTACCAAATTTGGTTGCCCTTACTTTGTTAATTCCGGAGATATAAATTTTTTTTGAAAGAAAACACAAAATTTTCCGGGAACACCCGGGCAGATTTTCCTGGCTAACGAACTTATCCAAGCCATTTGCAAAAGGAATTTTTTCACCAAATTTAATCCAAATCGGCCCATTATTTTTTGAGTTATCGGTGTGATACATGATAATAAGGAAAAACAACTGCTTCGTTTATAATTTGGCAGATACTTTACTTCTCTAAATATGAATTAAGTTTCCTTCTGGAAATCGTTTGTACCTTTACTGAAATTTGTAATACAAGTTTTTTTAAAGAGACTTACACTATCTACAGATATAACAAAGTTTACTTTTTTAGCTTCATAGAAAATTGAGTTTTGGGCATTTTTCTCCAAAGGAGCTAGCACACAAGATTTTTTCGATAATAGAGAGATGTCGATGGTAACACTTTCGAAAGAGTTCTTCAAATATGCGCTTACTAGGACATCTAAAACCGATCTTCAACGTCTGTGTAAGTTTAAAGTATTAATTTGAGTAATAGTGTACATTTCTTATGAAAATTCACTACTATAACGCACTTGCTGCGTCCCGAAATATTTCAGTTTTAGCAGCTATTGTCCTTCATTTGACTAAAATACGTCACGATCCGGTATCGGCCAAAACGACTCTCTTATTACTCACACAGAGATCCTCATCTCACCATTAGCGTTTATGCGACTTACATGTGCCGGATAATTTTTCAGTTTCAGCAGCTATTGTCCTTCATTTGACTAAAATATTAGTAGAACGTACTTCAAATAGACCATTTTTGCGAAGTTTGACAGCAACCTAAATTGTAGTTATATATTTTTTTTATTTAAATAAATACATCTTAAAAACCTCCATCTTCAGTTAAAGAATCGATGCACGGACAAATATATGTAATTGGTAGTTAAGTTCGGACCCAGCAATTATTGTGTAGCCCTTTTTCATTAGCATGTTTTTCAGATTCGAATAACTTAATTTTCTCTTAACCTAGAAAATTCAATTTTGGTACGTAACAAAATATTTATGAAGGCGACATGTGCGCTAAATTACGTTAAGTCACCTTTATTATTTTCGGAGATACATTATTTTAGCCTTTTTGGACGTAACAAGTCTGTTACGGTAATAAAAATCTCGCCAATCACGAAGAATTCCACAAAATTCTTCGTGATTGGCGAGATTTTTATTACCGTAACAGACTTGTTACGTCCAGCGTTTTTTTATAACAATATGCGAGTATTTTAGTTATTACTAGTTAATGCCACGATTCATTAGAATAATATATCATGAATATTTATTTTATATTAGCAATATAAAATTCAATTAATTTTATCTGCAATTCAAAATGTTAATGCACCACCATTTGCAATAACTAAAATATATGCAATGGATATTTTATAAATTTCTCTGGGAACATATTTGAAGTTTTCCATTCATTCTTGTTGGTTATTGGTTAAATACATCATCATGAAATTAAAATTTGATACATTTGAACGTTATAATACTGAATTACGTTCATTTTGACTAATTTTATATTCTATTCAAAATATTTGTTTCGGTATTGTGAATATTTATTTACATATTCGATTTGTGGGGTATGAGGCTTATCTAAATAAGTAAAAATTGTGTGAGTTACAACAGATTATATCAACAGCCTAATTTCAAATGTACAGTGTAATGATAAAGTTTGGAACATAATTCATATATATGTTATTTAATCTTTTCAAGAAAACCGCAACAAGTCAATTTTATATTTCCAATTGCTAACCTAGACGTAAAAATTACATTTATGAGGTCACCTATTTCTGAATGGTGACGTCATTATAAGTTTTCAAATGACACCCATATTTTTTATATTTTCCAGAGACCAGCTTACTACTTAATAGGTTATGAAAAAAAGTGGTACCTTTTTTCTCCCTCAGGGATCATCCGCGGCCTTGCCGCCCCGATAGCACTGCAACCTTTGGTTGATTGTGCGTACCCTTAGTCTTACTCCACCCATTCCAAAATCACTGTGCCTTGAACTAGTCTGCACAGTGATTGGTAGGGTGAAGTTTTATATTGCTTTGTCTGCGGTCTTACCACATAACTTTTTTTTTAAATAGAATTATTTTCTTAAAAAAAATGGAAACGTAAGTTTAATAAAATGAATTATTGAACCAAGGAAAACAAACAAAATTTTGCGCAGTTCAAACTGTTCTCCACCTACCTTTTGGCATTGATCGATACGAGTGTAAACACTTTCTACACTGCGCTCCACTCGAGGCGCTAATTCTTTGCTGGAGCTCATCTAAATTATTTGGCCTGTTGAAATAAACTTTCGATTTTAAATAACCCGAAAAAGTTCAAGAGTTCAAGTGTGGGAAAGTCGGTGGCCGCTCAATTACTCCTCGACGCCCTATCCATCTTTCAGGAATTGTGGCATCTAGATATTGACGGACGTCTACACCAAAGTGAGGGGGCACCCAGTCTTGCTGAAACCAAATGTCTTGATGGGGCACATCTGCCTCGTGATTATTTGGAAACAATTACTGCCAGAGGTGAAACGCCGTCCGGTTATTCTCACCCATACATTCACTTTGCCATGACGTTGACTGTGGGAGTCTTGAGTCCAGTAAGGATTTTACCGTCACCAATATCTTGAATTGTGCCAATTGAGTGTCCCATTCGGGCAAAAAGTGGCTTCATCAGAAAAGAGGATGTTATTAAGAAAATTGAGGATGTTCATCGCAGCCTAACATCAATTGTTCACAAAACTGTAGACGACGGCCTGGAACATCATCGTTTAACTTGTGTGTCAATTGCGCTTTGTAAGGATTGATACTTCTCTTCCTTGAATAATTTTACCACTAAATATTGGCTCACGTTGTTATTTAGGGCTAGTTCCTGGTAGAATGGTGAGGATTTCTTTAGATTCCAGCAATATATCCAATCTGACTTGTTCACTTACTCGAGGTCGACCTTGTCGAGGCAAATCTTTTACGGATCTAGTTTCTGTGAATTTAGCAACCAATTTACTTACTGTAGGTCTTGCATTTGGCGGTCTGTTAGGATGTTGTTGGTTAAATAACTCGCATGCGTCCTGCTGACTTCTTAGCCTGTGGCCATATCCAATCATCATTAATCTGTCTATTCTTTCCCTTTCGGTTAAACCTGCCATTTTTCTCGAATTCGATTTTGAATTGATTACTTTTAGCAGTTTAACACTTTAACCATCAAGCCAATAATTTAAACGATGGGTAAATAATTGAAATTAGTTCACGATATAGCACAAAATAATCAATAAATTATCACGAGTCTTGTTAAAAATTGATTTTGGTTTTACTTTTTAGTCCACCTGTTATTTTCTTTTCTAATTTTTCCAGTAGTAGTAAATAGGTTACTACATTTTCCTTTGAGTAAATATATATATATATATATATATATATATATATATATATATATATATATATATATATATATATATATATATATATATATATGTATATAGGGTTTATTAAGAACGTTGCCGAACATAACGGATACACTGCTTGCCTAGTGGAAAACTTGGATTTATTCCACGTACACAGAAAACCTCTTCAGCCACTCAAAAGCCCTGGTTCCCTAAATCCTGTGACAAGGCCAGACTTGAAAATGTTAAAGCTCACAAAACGCTTCTATACAATCCCAGTCAAGAGAACCGTCAAGCATTTAACGACGCAAAAAACCGCTATGTCCGCAGTCTTTCTGAGGCAAAAAACTCGTTAAATAACTACATTAAAAACAAAGTCCTTTTAAGCTCCAACGGCAGCAAACCCTTCTGGACTCTTGCTAAATCTATTGGGAATAATTTCTGCAAGAGCACGTTCCCACCTCTTGTCTCAGGGGATGATACACAGGTATATATATATATATATATATATATATATATATATATATATATATATATATATATATATATATATATATATATATATATATATATATATATATATATATATAAATCGAAACTGACCCCGGATATGTGTTCTAGAGGGACTAATTAGCGATCATTTGAAGAAATTTTTTCAAAATTCAAAAGTCGGGATCTCCTCATTAGTGAATTGTTTTTAAAGAAAATTTACTAAAAAGCAATGTATACGGAATTAAACAAGCTGTCACATGACCCCTATTCCCATTTGAAAAAAATTGAGTGATGACACTTCAGCTTAGGAGGGTGAAGTCTGGGTTATACTTTTTACATTTATGACTACTAAAAATGGTAATTATTGCAAAAAATTATTAGTTAAAATGAATGCCTATGTAACGTGTATAAAATTATCGGGCTCATTTGAAGACTTTTTTTGAAAGTCTTACAGTCGAGATTCCTTTATTACAAAAACTCGTTAAAAAACGAGCCTAAACTACTCGTTCTTAAACTCAACAAGAATGATAGATTCGGGATACCTGTGCGCTTGTACAGGTCGGCTTTTAAATTACAATAAGGACTGCATTTAAGAAGTAATTACAAATAAATATTCTTCTTCAAGTCTAAAACTTGAATGGCTGGCGAATTTTGTTCAAATGGTTACAATAATTTTCAGCAGAGAACTTCTTTGTTGACTTCTTCCGTTGTCAGTCCTAATATCTTCATGAGAAGCTCATCTATTTATTAAAGCGATACATTAAACTTTGTTATGCTTTTGCTCCAACGTTTCCATAATTTTCGTAAACGAAAAAAAAATTGACTACATAATTTCTGTGTCGCTCGCATATCATTTAGAACAACCACATCCCACACACATTTACCACATGAGTAAGCTTTGTCTCCTGCGGATTTCTCTTGTGGTGAACAGTTGACTCTGTCGAGAGAGCAGGCCAACGGAGACAGAGCCGCCTACTATCCGGACTCACCTGGGTTCTTGTCCGGCCTATTCCTCCATTGTTCTCTTCATTTGTTTCTGGCTTGCCCTGCCTTCCTTTATTACGGCCGTATACGCGTCACGTTACCTTTACATTGTGTAGAACCGATGAGATCTGACTTTATAAGCAGGCTCTTATTGAATATTCATTGCTTACTTGCACGACGACCTGATCTTTCCGTCGTCTGCATTTCCAACTTGATACTGATGATGACTCAGCGAAGTTATATAAGTCATTTTCGATACGACATGGTAATTTCTATAACTTATATCGGGGTTAGTAATTAGTTTTTTTGTGTTTGTGTAGAATTTTCGTAAAATAATTCTCTTAATGAGAAGTAAGGCTAACAAATTTCTTCAAATGAACGCTGTATACAGAGTGGGTCAAATTGCTCGCTTTTAGTGAATTTTTATTAAAAAATAATTTTAGAAGTAATGCTTTCTCCACTCCCATAGCAGCTATTTTCGGGGCAGGGGAAGGGATGCAAAGTATTCACTGAAATCTCTTCTTTAAAAAAACATGAAAAAATGTAACATCGTTGGGGTCTGAAAGGTTGTCGCTGGGGTAAAAATTATATGGGTACTCTGTAGATACAATTAATCGTATAATTAATTCCTTTTCCATCCCCCTTAGCAGAAATTGTCAGAGGAAGGGATGCGAAGATAATACCGAAGTCTCCTCTTTGAAAAGAGAAGAAAAAAATTAACATCCTTGTGATCTGATCTGATCGTTAGGGTCTGAGGGGTTGTCGCAAGGGTAAAAACTTAAAGAGATAAACTGTGTATACAAGTATCTTTATAATTATTGTCTTTTCCACCCCCTCAGCAGCAACTTTCGGGGCACAGGAAGGGAGGCAAAGTATTCAGTAAAGTCTCCTCTTAGAAAAGAGATGAAAAAATTTTACATCAATCGGGGTGTGAGAAGTTGTCGCTGTGGTCAAAAGCAATAGAATGATGCAAATAATCTTAGAAATAATGCTTTTTCCACCGCCCTTTAATCTTTTTTATTTTATTTTTTGAGATAATTTTCTGATTTCTCGAGTTACATAATCAAAATTTGGTATGAGGATTAAGAAGAGAACTGCCATTTTTTTTAACTGTTCAATTTTAATTTTGTCGTTTCACAAAATTTTATATCAAAATTTAAATAATCCTATTGTAGTTACGGCCGAACCGGGAAACTTCTGGGGTCACAGCATTGTTAGTGAATTTTTATTTAAAAAAATTCACTAATAGAGAGGTATCGATGGTGAGACTTTGCAAACATTTTTTCAAATGAGCGCGAATTTGGACCCTTAGAACCCATATCCGGGCTCAGTTCGATTTTTATATGTTTAAATATATATATATATATATATATATATATATATATATATATATATATATATATATATATATATATATATATATATATATATATATATATATGTGTGTGTATGTATGTATGTATGTATGTATGTATGTATGTATGTATGTATTCAACAGATAACTCAAAAAATAATGAACCGATTTTGATGAAACTCGGCAAGTGCTTTTCCTTTATTAATAGCTTGGACGAGTTCGTTAGTCAGGAAAATCGGACAAGGTTTTCCGGGAACATTTTGAGTTTTCTTTCGAAAAAAATTTTTTTCTCCGAAAATTACAAAGATATTTCGATGAAATTTGTTGTGCATATTGCTTTGAGAAAGACCTAACTATGTGCCTTCTACGTTTACAGAAAATTGAGCTATTCAAATTTGAAACATTTATTAGTGAATTTTTATTAAAAAAATTCACTAATAGAGAGGTATCGATGGTGAGACTTTGCGAACATTTTTTCAAATGAGCGCGAACTAGGACCCCTAGAACCCATATCCGGGGTCAGTTTCAATTTTTATATGTTTATATATATATATATATATATATATATATATATATATATATATATATATATATATATATATATATATATATATATATATATATATATATATATATCCATATCCAACCGATAACTCAACAAATAATTAACCGATTTTGATGAAACTCGGCAAGTGTCTTTCTTTTATTAATGGCTTGGATGAGTTCGTTAGTCAGGAAAATCGGACAAGGTTTTCCGGGAAAATTTTGAGTTTTCCTTCGAAAATTACAAAGCTATTTTAATGCAATTTGGTGGATATGTTGCCTTGAGGAAGACCTTACTACATACCAAAATTCAACTTTTTAAGTTTATAGAAAATTGAGTTTTTCAAATTTTGAGTTTTCTCTGGAAAAAAATTTTTTTCTCCGAAAATTACAAAGTTATTTTAATGATATTTGGCGGATATGTTGCCTTGGGAAAGGTTTTACTATATACCAAAATTTAACATTCTAAGTTTATCGAAAATTAAGTTATTTTTAATATCACCGCGTTTCATTGACAATGGCAAACCTGGCTTAATGAGATCTAGTATGTCGTTGCCTGGCAACGGAACATGTGATATTATTGCGCAGGTCTGTTAGACGCTGTAACTGACGTTTATCGTATGGTATGAGATTGTTTATTTGTTTCAGTTGGCAAATTATTTGTGTTATTTGAGAAATTTTTATATACAAGTGCAAATTATTCCTTTGTTAATGTTAGTGGGTGGACTAAACAGTGTTTGTTATGTTTTATCAACACATATAAAGGATCGAAGTTTTACAAAAAGGGCTAATATGCAACAGGTTAGTTATTTTCTCTTTGATGCTTTGGCGGTAGTTTTAAGTTTATGGTTTAACGTCCATAATTTTTAGCTAATTTGCGCACAAAAAAATCGTCAATGAGGAGACCGCGACTTTAGAATTTTAAAAAGATTTCTTCAAATGAGGGCAAACTAGGCCCCCTGGAATCCATATCCGGTTTTACGTTCAGGTTTGATCTGCTTACATATATACAGGGTGACGCGTTTCTACGGTAAAGCTCAATATAATTATTATTATACAAGAGACGAGAAAAATGGTATAAGTTAATTATAGGGTATTTTGAGCTGCCTCTTATAAAATTATTTTGACAATCACCGGCTGGTCCATAAGTCGTTGGTGATCCCTACAATTTTTTTTCGAACAGCCTTATTTTATTGCATTTTTTATCGAAATGTGTTTGTAAGAAAATAAATCAAGACGCAGTAAGTGCGTTTTGGTAGCAAATTTTCATTAAATGCTTCAAATTTCAATAACTCAATTTGCTATTAACCTAAGGTTTGTTGGCTAGGAAACCAACGTTTAAAGCTTATTGTCGGAGCATTTTTGTACATTTTCAAACAATAAGTTATTTTGATAAAATATGGCACATTGTTTCTACTATATAGGTTATACCGGTAATCAAATTGATGAGGGCTTGCATTAAAAAACATATTTGATATTCAAAGTATTTTAATAAAAATTTACTGCCATAACGCACTTCCTGTGTCCAGACTTTTAATTTAAACGGAAACTCATACTTCTGACCGAGATAGACTGATTACGGTGTCCGAGCTTCAGTTTTCATGACACACTTAATGGTGAAAACCGCATATGGATACCACCGTTTCTAATATACGGGGTGTTTTTCGAAACTCCATTTTTGTAAAGTGGCTATAAGTTTTTCCTATTGTTTTTTTTTTATTTCTATGAAAACATTTCCTAAGCACTTTTTTACGTAGAATTCATTGGTGTAGGCTTCTTTTTTTATTTATATTTTAGTAGTTATAGACAGAAAAATGTTTTTTTTAAATAGGGTATATTTTGGCATATGGGACGTCCTGTATATTTTGCCATATTTGAAATAACCATTATAAAGATATATGAATAAAGCGGTTCGGAGAACTAAATATGTCTTATGTTTATAATAAGAGCTGCAGAATGTCAAACTAAATATATTTCTTAAAGAATATTAAAAATACAAATTAATTAACAAAACTAAACATCAACAATAAACTGGAAACTGAAATTTTACGGAGGAAACAATGGCGGTAATTACTTAATTCAAGAGGTTTTTAAAATGTCGTCTGTTTTTGCTTATGTACAAAAGGCACCTTTTCTGAACATGTTGCTGAGGTAAATCAGTTAAATGGGGGTGAGAAGTGTGAAAGCGTACACCACCGCGATGTCCAAGTCTTGTCTAGAGTTCGTCGGGGTAATTTAAAAGATAGGTTTTTCAACCTTCCCCAAAGATAAAAGCCCATAGGCGTTGTCTGGAGACTTCGCCTGCCAACGGTTGAAACCTTGGTTAGCTCCTCAACTATTGACAAAATTGACCGTCAAAAAAATGGTAACAGTTGCAGACTTGTGAGGCGCTGCCCCGTCTTGCTGAAAAAATACGTTCCTTAGTTCAATTAGCGGCGTCAACAAGAGGTTATTTGTTGCGTCAAAATTTGCAAATAAAATATTTGCGAGGTGATCGTACCATTGTAAATAACCAGACCGATAATCTTACCTCTGAAAATATCTGTCCACACACTAAACCCAAATTTTCTTGATTTCCCTGCTCCACAATCGAATGAAGATTTGTTGTGCATAAGTATAACAGTTGTAACAGTTGAAAATACCAGCACTACTTACATAAGCTTCGTCTGTTTAAATAAAGTTCAGCGGAAAATCGCGCACTTGGTTACAATTTGTTAGGAACTATTGGCAAAAATCCATTTTGCGTTCCAAATCGCCTCGTCCAAGGTGACAAACTTTTAAACTAACCGTCCTTCTGTAATGTTTGGCTGTTGCTTGTGCCCTTTTGACTTGTTTTGTAGTTGTTTAAGGTATTCTTTATGCCATCTCATCCAGAAGTGCTGCGTTATCCTGGTGCATTGCGTTCAGAAGGAGAGGCGATTGATTGGCTGCAAGCTTATATCCGATTCCGGAATTGTGGTCAGTGGTTGTCCCACGAGGAAATGAGCTGGAGTCAGTGCAATAAAGTCATTCATATGATTTGACAATGGACACAATGGTCTTGAGTTCAACGCGCTGACTCATTTTGTATGAGAACAGTTTGCATTTCCCCGTAAGTCAATTGACTGATTCCGTCACGCGTTTCAAATGAAATTTCGTGGATTTTATGGCAGCTTCCCATAAACCTCCAAAATTGGGGGAATAATTAGGAAGAATTATTATAAGATTGAGATATCTGCTCAATTAACTCATTGTAATGTGATTTAAAAAATTGGCATATATGATTTAATTTGTTGTTAGCCGCCTTGAATGTACTTCCATTATCGGAGTAAATGACTGAAGGGCAACCCCGTTTTTTAAGCGCAGCCAAAAATGTATCTGTTTTAAGGTCTGATATTAATTCTATGTGGATGGCTTTTGTTGTCCGCCTTATTCTGGACTCTTTGATATTCAGCGGACCAGCAAAATCAATGCCTTTTCGAACACCCTAGCGTGTAGTACTCGATCTGCTGGCAAATCTCCCATTATCTGTTGAGCACCATTATTTTTATATTTATGGCAAGTGACACATTTATATATAACGGTCTTAACGTCTTTATTGACACTTATATCCAGAACCTTTGTCTTAGACTATGCAAAAGTGATTTTGACCCAGAATGTAGCAAAACACGGTGCATTACGAATAATTAATGTAGTAATGTGTTTTTTCGGAGGCAAAATAACTGGATGTTTTTGCTGATACGAAAGCAGCGAGTTTTCTAGTCTTTTACCAACCCGGAGGAGCCCAGGTTCATCGAGAAATGGTGTAAGACTTTTTAAGGGCCCTTGTATTTGTATATTGTTGTTGTTGACGAGCAACACTAATTGGGGGATTTATTTTGCTGCATGGAGTTAAAGGGTGGTTAACAAATACTAACACTTTCGGATTACTTAATACGTTTTTATATAACTATTACTTTGTATATACAAAACACTATTTACACTTAACATTATAACTATGTGATATAGAGGATGTATTGTATAACGTATAAAGACCACAGACGTCTTAGCTGATTTGGTTGTTCTGACTGAATGCTTAATGCCTACTGAATCGCCCGCGCCCTGCACCCCTAAGGCTGGGGGTGCGACCTTTAAAGAGGTGCCCGAGTGATGCTGACATCTATAGACAAAGGAAACGATAACTACGTTATATACATGTGTATTGACTACCGTCAACAACAGTCTTGTCCCATCTTTCATAGCTTTGGAATTTGCCACGGCCTGAAAATAGCCCAGGTATGAACTCCATTGAAAATCTCTAGCCCATTGTCAAGAAGAGGCTAAAGAAACAACAAAAGTAGATCTATTATCAATCCTGATAAACATCTGACATTAGGATGAGGAAATTCAGAAATCTTGCCAAGAACTGGTGGAACTAAGGCGTATTGAATCACATATTAAAAGCAAGGGCATACTGAATCTAATTCATTTTTTAAATTGACCACGCCCATATTTACTCTTGTTGGTGTATGACTTTTCCATTTCGGAGTTGTAAAGATTCAATTACCTGACTGGTTATAAAAGTAATTTTTTGTCAGGTTAAATAGAAAATCTTAAACAATAAGAATCCATACTTTCTTAAAATTTGTGGAAGTTAAAGGAAGCAAAAATTATTACTTCTGTATCGTAATCACCGTTCCTAAAATCCTTATTAGTCTACATTCACCTGTAAACTTCAAAGGATCTCAAATCTTAATAATTTTTCATAAGCTGAGAAAGTATGAGAGATAAAAAAGCTTTAATAAGGTAATTGCGTAATAAAGGCTGTATTTTATATCAAACGACTTATTAAATAGAATCTTTATGGGCTATTCTCATCCTTGATTCACATAATAACAGTGTTTGCTTATAACTCGCTGTCTGAAAGTGACTGCAGAGCGCACGGCAGCAATTTCTTTCTTAATAAAATAAATGAACAAAGACAAAATTATGAAGCATTTGAAATCCAGGCTATTTAATAATATCAAAAATATGTAAACGGTAAGCAAGGTAGACTTATTTATTTGGAATTCGCTTCCAGCTACGAATATTTGAAAAAGTTATAATCTGAAATGGCAGCGGACTTATTTCAGTTATTTAAAAGAAAGTAAAATAAGAGAGTTAAAATATGCTGGAAGTCTTCGTAGCATATTATTTCTACGCCTTAGGCAGGTAGTATTCCTTCATGGTGGACAGTTCAGCACATATCTTCTTTTAATGTAGTATATAACGACATATGGTCAGATACAAATAATATTTTCCTGTTCAGATATGAGGTTATTACAGCAGTCTTCAGTTTTAGTGAATTTTCGTAGAAAAAATTCATCACTAATCGGGAGATCCGACTTTTGAATTTGAAAAAAATCTTTAAATGGGCGCGAACTAGGCCTTTAGAACACATCCGGGGTCAGTTGCAATATATATATATATATATATATATATATATATATATATATATATATATATATATATATATATATATATATACATATATACATATATACATATATACATATATACATATATACATATATACATATATACATATATACATATATACATATATACATATACATATACATATACAGGGTGCTTAACAACGCAATGGACACAGAATGTGTGCATGTAGAGGACCTCAAAACATGACGATTTTTATATAAAAATTTTCTCTGACGCACATGGTTGGTGAGATATTGACCTCAGAAGATTCTTTAATAATCACAAGAAACAGCTGTATTGCAGCAGTGCCCTAACATAGAACAACCAAATTTGGCAGGTGGTTTTATTTTATCGACATCCTTATTTGACAAAAATTGGAAGTGGATATAAACTCAAAAAGGGATGAATTAGGGGTGGGTTGGTATACACCCGGATTTTGAGCCCCCCACTGTGTGGTTGGAAGCGGGCAAACCCTCGCTTGGAATACGTCGGTCTTGAGCCTAGCAATGGCGACTGTCGGTCTAGACGAACCCGGAGGAAGATCTGATATGTCTAGGAGCGGATTACAACTGGATATTACGGTCTCTTCTGTGTACATCTGAACGTGCAAACGATCTCGCTTGGATGCTGCTCGGGTGCGTGACTTCTCGACCGGTTTTTCCACCACGATAACGCCCCTGTTCACTGTGGGCGCGCCCATTTTTGACCAAAAATGGCCTAACCCCTCTGGTTCTTCCCCCCTATTCACTCGACCTCGCCCACTGCAACTTTTGTTATTTCCCGAATGAAAGGAGACATGAAAGGAAAGCGCTTTGCCAACGTTGCTGAGATCAAGAAAAAGCGACGGAGGCGCTGTCGGGCACCACAGAAGACGACTCTCAAAAATATTTTGAACAATGAAATAAAAGATTAGACAACTGACTAATCCCAGTGGAGCGTACTTTGAAGGGGATTGGAGATTTTTTGTTTAAGGAGTAAATAAATAATTTTTTTTTAAAAGTTCGGTTTCTTTTGGGTACTCCATCGTAGCATATCTAAATGCATTATTTCTTTATATATATTTATTAGTGAATTTTCGTAGAAAAAATTTACTAATGGGAAGATCCCGGCTTTTGAATTTTGAAAAATTTTTTGCAAATGCAAATGAGCCCTAGAACCCATATCCGGGGTCAGTTTCAATTTTTATATGTTTGGCATGTGCCTTCCTTTTGAGTTTTCATTTGTAAAAAATTTCTATCTCAAAAAATAAAAAAGCTATTATAACCAAATTTGGTAGGTAGGTTTGCGATATAAAAAGTAAACGATACACCAAAATTTCGATTTCTATGTTACAAGAAAAAAGTTATAGTAAAATATTTGATGCCAGATCATTTCTATGAAAATTCACTACCATAACGCACTTGCTGCGTCCAGACTTTCTTTGATTTTTCGCTTTTTATTAATATTTCTTTCATCTCTCAATAATTATTTAACTACAATTTTCTGATGGAAACCCATTCTTAAAATTCGCTATCATAACGCATTTGCTGCTTCCGGATTTTTATGTTTTCGTGGAGCCATTTGTTGATATCATGTGATCAATAAGTAACGAGACATTGAGTAGCCCGTAAAAGGTTAACTAGACACTAAAGTAAATATTTGAGATCTCGCG
Source organism: Tillus elongatus (assembly GCA_964006375.1). Lineage (NCBI taxonomy): Eukaryota > Metazoa > Arthropoda > Insecta > Coleoptera > Cleridae > Tillus > Tillus elongatus. The sequence goes on from OZ023262.1 coordinate 272,557,058, forward strand.
AATTTCAGCCAAACGTCATAAATTTTGACATAGAATATTTTTTTATGAGTGGGTGTTTGTGTTGTGTCTGGCATAGCCAACTCAAATAGCTTTATTAAAATTTTTCCTTTTTTGATCACACTATTATATTTTAAAATGTATATTGAACTCTGAAATATTCTACAGAAAACGATCTTGTTTTATTGTATGCCATATATATGTATATATATAGCTGATCTGACTATTTATAAACAGTCACCTATATTGAATGTAACGGTGTTAAAAGTTGGAACAGTTGAAGCAGAAGTGTTTAGTTAACATAGGAATTTCCACGGAAAGAGAGCTATGCTGACATCTTTTTCTCTTCGGTTAATTCCATTGGGAATCGTTAAATGGAATTGGCTACTTGTTGCTCTCTTACAACCTGCAGATGTTCGTTTTATTCTTGTTCCGAAAAGAGAATATCAACATTATGGACCTAAAGAGCTCGTTTTGCACTAAACTGGAATATGATGAGAGGTTTTATGAATGAGTTTCTTGTAGTTTGTTCTTGTTCGTGATTTATATGTTCGTTTTTGGTGAACTGGATTTTATTATACCCGGTTAGATAATTACGGTTGTTATAATTCAGTAATAAGGTTTTTAACGTCATGATGTAATTTTTAGTATTGTATTTTTTGATGAGGTACTTATAAAACAACGTTTAGCCCATGTGGGCTTATTATGAACCAATTATTATGAACTTTATTTTTCTGCTGCAAGACGTTTCTTTCTGTTTTGTCAAGAGGGCATTCCAGAGTTTTGAGCTGCGTCAAAAGACTTTGGATTCATAATAATTGATAAGAAGTATTCATACAAGAGGCAAATGTCTCTGACCTTTCATTTGTCTAAAATCAAAAGAATAGAACACTTCTTTGATGAATATCATCGCAAGTTAGACAAACAGTTTTTGGGACATAATTAAGAGTATTATTTGTTATATTACAATTGTAGGTGGATCTACAACGAATATATTATTAAATGGAGAGAAATACTGAGTAATATTTTATCTTATAAATGTTTGATTACAAACTGGTTAGGTATGTTCTATTTACTTTTGCAGATGTTTCGAAGACGTTTGAAAAGACACGAGAAACATGTGTTTTTTTTGTGTTTTTTTTTGTTGTGAAATACGTTTATTTTTTCACCTCTTATTATAGACATCAGTATGGATAGCATAATAGATTTAGCTCAAAAATCTACACATCCCCGCCAAGACTACCATAAGGCTACATCCTTAGTCTGTTCATTTTTTGGAATCGTTTTTAAAGTATGTTTTCGCATCGATGGTTGTAAATGTTTAAATTGCAAACGGGCCTACTTAAAGCAACACCAATCAAATCCTGAGTAACGAATCCCCGCTATACCTTAGAACAAATGGTTTGGCAAAACGTTCTTTACTTAAGTAAGACGACATCGATGCATATTTATGCCACTATATCCATGTATTATCCTTATACATCAATGGAAATAGCTATTGGAGACTCAAAAACTTACCACCACTATCAAAGTCCTATTCAGATGAGAAAAATTTACACCACGATCTAATAACCAGTAAGCGTGAAATTTACAGAACACAATACCAGGCATTGCTATTAAGCAAATGTTGCAGTGCTATTGGGGCGGCGAGGCCGCGGACGAGCCCTGAGGGAGAAAACAAAATTGCTATTAAGATCAACAATAGTTGTTCCCAGTCAACCTCTGGAGGATAACCATCCACAGATATATGTAAGACGCTTATTCAGAATATCAATTAGCTGCTAAAATCTTTACTGATGGTTCTAAATCAGAAGAGGGAGTTGGAGCAGGAATATACTGTGCCCACAACAACAGCAAACATTCATTTTAATTGTGTGAGAAAGCATATATCTACACTGCCGAGACCATTACTGTATTAAAGGCTCTCGACTTAGCTACTACTGGCCCTTACAGTACATATCTAATTATTACCGACTCATTATCTACTGTCAGCTCTGAATAACCCAAAAAGTATATTTAACTATTCACTAATTTGCAAGATTATGGGAAAACTATTTAAAATTATGCAGAAGGGTTTGATAGTGTATTTGCATGGGTCAAAGGACATAAAGGTATCAGTGGCAATGAAGAAGCGGATAAATTGGCCAAGAAAGGAAGACTTGGAGGAGAAGATCGCCTGTTAGTGAGTTCTGAAGACTACGTAGTGGAAGTAAAACAGTATCAACCAAAAAGTGTCTGATCACTGGAACGAATTGATAGAAGGAAATGTGTCAAAACAAATCCTAACCTCTTTTATTAAAAGACCTATAATGAATATAGTAGAGCTCCCTAGACATCTCTACAGCGCTGGTCAGAATAAGCGTAGGCTACAGAGCTCGCAAATATCGTCTATGGAAAATGAAGTTAGCAGACAATCCTTACTGTGAATGTGATGGAACAAGTGTTTGCGATAACAATAATTTGTTTCTTAGTTGTCAAAAACGTACGACTCAAATTAGGGAGTTACTTTCATCTATCTTAAGACATAGTATACAATTACCAATAGATACCAACAGCCTACTCTATATTACTTTTAACGAAGAAAAAGCTATACTAACTAAAATCATATAAAGAAAAACGGCAAGGTTTCATCACGTTGTTTAATAAAATTGAGAGCTCTGTATCCATTTGAGGTGCATAGTATGTATAACTATGTTACATCTAATTTAAAGCTGTAAATTTGTAATTATTAGTTTTAATAATTAATGTTTAGATTCTAAGTTTCTTAATGTATTTCCTAATGTCTACCCAAACCTTACCTGTGGGCACCTCTTCTGTGTTGATATAAAGTTGTCTTGAACGACCCCAAGACATGAAGCGAGTGTCCCTGTTTTGATCCTTAGGTTAAGGTGATTATTAATATAAATAGTTAATGTAAATGGTAGTAGCAAGATATAAGTGCATATGTGTAATATAGGTATATAATATACTAAGGGTACAAAAATAGTCTGCAAAGAAGCCAATGAAAATAAAAATGACCGTGGTTGAATGAGTTCACCACGAGGTCAGAACATGCAAAAAAAAATTGCAAACGTTGGTGGTCTGCCAAAAAACCGCGTTTTTTGTTACTAAACGTATTTCGGCTTATTTTAAGAAAGGTACTTTATTGTTGTACCTCAATATGTGACACTGACCACTCATCTTTAAATGACTTGAATTTTTATTGTTTAAATTTAGATTCGTTTTTTATTTATCGTTTTTCGTATTTTCACTGTATTCCTTACATTACCGTATATTTTCCTAATTGGTTACGTTATAGAAGTGGTCCAAAAGTAATGGTACACAGGATAGCAGTAGATTCTTGGCATCAAAATATTACGATTTAGCCAAACTTACCTCAAAAACAAAATAGATACAGGGTGTTAAAATGAGAAATTTATTTTCTTTGATGTCTATTTGACATACTATCTTGAAAATTGTTACAGATGAATTGTTGATAGTGATAAAAAATAGTGCTCCAAATTGAATCATAAATTCCATATAGCTGTGATAATCTACTCACCTCAGCAACACGTTCTCATTAAATGTATTTAGGATCCATGACTTGACCACAAAGAAAATATTCGTATTCCTGTACCCATATCTGAAATGTTATATTACTCGAGTATTAATGAAAAAATTTCAATTTTCGCCAACTAACCCATCATTTATCCCTTACTTCCTGAAGCGATCTTACCCGAAAACCGTTCGAAGCGTTTCTTTGACAGGTACTAACTGGATCCCAAATTTGAAGATATCTCAATTCGTTCAAAAGTTATTGTGCCTACTAACAGACAGACGTACAGGCCGATAGACTGAACGACCGACAGACTAAAAAAATTCGTTCCGGAATCAAGTTTTTTTTACATGTTTTGAGTTTTTACGCTGTTTTATCAACAACAAAAATTTGAAATTTCTGTTACCGATATTCCACCCCCGCACGTTCAACCCTTAATTTAGTTTCAGCACAGAAGCGAGATGTTTGATGAAATTGAAACTTTGCTAATAAACAACCCCTAAAACGTATATTACTCGAGTGTTAACGAAAAAATGTAAATTTTCACCCTAAATTCATTCCATTAATGTCTTTCAGAAGAGAATGAATTATGACAGCTATGTGAAAGTTATGATTCAATTTACAGCACTATTTTGTTAGCGTTAGTTAGTTGATTATCTTCTTATATTTTCTAAACAAAAAAGGTATATTTGTTGAATGTCGCTAAAATTAACCGTTTTCAAAATTGGATTCTAAAGAACGCACTGACTTCAAGCACTATTTTGTAAAGTTTGACAAATTGGCAACAATTGAGTTCTATCAGAAACTCAGTGGGATTGGTGAACGCGTACGTTGATACAACTATTCAACTGTTGGCTCTTGGTGAACTCGGCCATTCTTCGTTGTTAGAGAAAATCGTTGCATTTGCTCTGCTGGCTGCATACTTATAAATTTTGTAATGAATAAAATTAGAGTAAGAACAAACATGGAACACCTTAAGTTTAAAGACGGTTGTGTTCCAAAAGGTGTTTGAAATCTTCTCCATTTACTTCCAAACATAAAAAAGTCTTCTCTAGCTAGAGTAGCGCACATTATTCAACATTTCGGGGGTTACTAACCTACATGCTTGTCTAATCCGGTATCTCATATTTTATGGTGTGATGGGTGGTACAGCCATCACTTTCTCTTGTATAAACCCCCAAAAGAAAACATCTAAAGACGTGATATCAGGAAACCTTGCGGGCTAGTTAACGGGGCCACCACGACCAATAGGTACTAGCTATCTCCAAACATGTTATTGAGAGTGCGTCTGACTTCGCGCGTAAAGTGTGGCGGGGCTCCGTCTTGCTTAAACCATACCTCTTCTGTTGATTTTCTACGTTGTTCAGAAGATGAAAAAAGTTTTTTTTTTCAATATTATTGAAAAATTGATAAGCATGCATTAGAGGACATTTCGAACACCTTTTAATACTCAACCGTCGTTAAGCATAAGATATTTCATGATAGTTCTTCCTCTAATTTTATTTATTGGAAAAACGCCATTCCATTTGACATGTATAACGTGACACCGGCCTTTGGAAATAAGGAGGAGGGATAAGTGTCAAAAATATTTAAAAATGTGTCTCCCAGCCTACTTACCACCTCACCAAATTTTTAGCAAAATACTTCCAGCGGTTTTTCAGATATCCGATTGTAACACTTTAAAATCACCATCCTGTACATGTAAATAGATAAAACTGAAACTAACCCCAGATATCAGTTCTAGGGGCCTAGTTTTCGCTAAAAATTATAGGCTATTAAACAATAAACTCTATAAATAAAGCTACTGCCAAAGCATCAGAGAAAGGGTATATTTGAAATTAATTTTATGCAATTATTTTAGCAAAATGCAGGACAATGACGGGCTGAAGCTAAAACTTGTTTTGTAAAACACACTTCTTGTGACACTTCCTCTACATAAACCGTATTTGTTTCAGGCTATTTGTCTAAAAGTTGCCAATTTTGTCGTTTCAAATCGCGACTTTGACGTTTTAAGAAGAAAAACTGGACTTTTTGTGCCAAAAAACTCAATCTTTGTTATATAAAATCGATTTAGTTATCCTCACAAAATACATATTTTGGTTTTGTACGTTTCTCTAATCATCAGTAGTACCCAAAATTTTGTTTTTTTAATGTCTATAGCTTTTTTTCTTTCAACTTAGAGATCTAAATTTTGGTACGTAGTATACGTTTTATAATATAAACCTACGTACCAAATTTGTTGCCATAGCTTCGTTATTTCCGGAGATACAATTTTTTTTCCGCAAAGAAATCTAAAATTTTCCAAAAGCGGCCCATAATTTTTTTATTCAAACGTCGTGATCTCATTAGTGAATTTTTTCTACGAAAGTTCACTGCAATCCGAGAAGGAGGACAGCGATTTGATTTTAATAATCTTTTCTATCTTACATTGATATGTGAGTGTGAAATTTTGACAAATTTTGTCAAAACTGACAGTAAATGTCTGTATGTTCGCTTTAAATTTAATTAATTGAAAACAACATTTCTTTACGACTTATTGGGCAATGGATTAGAGACAAATAGTAAATGGTAAATTAGTATTGAATGTTTATCTCAAAGCTAATTCATCGCCTCATCTAACTGATATATCGATACATCTATCGAGGAAGTTTTCCCAGCATCAGGCAGCATCCACCAATCTATACCATTCGGTGTACATTGCTGTCGTGAAATGTTTCCGTTGTGCATCCTACGTATATAAAGAAGCCAGGCTAGCAGCAGCACCAGGCAGAAGAGAACAATGACATAATAAATAAAACAAGCCTCAAGGCTTCCAGCTATAAACAGCGACGACGAAAATTAATTTCCAGTAATTTTTACACCAGCTTCTCTTGGACTAATGCTCACAGAGTGAGAGGGAATGGAAAAAACCTGGTGATTTAGTAGTGGGGTGGCTCGTGTAATAAATGTCGTCTAAGTTTTAGAGGACTTGATTAGTTGGGAAAGAATTTAGATTTAAGGGTTTAATAACCACGCCACGGGACACTTTGCAACCATGTGCGAACACTGAATAATGATGGTAATTTCCTGACGATCAGGTAGCCTGTGGAATTCTTCACCTATTATCTAGTAAATTTAATGTGTTTTTTTGCACACTTGCTATAGGTCGTTATTAAATTGACGCCATAGGTTAATCTGTTTATTGATTTTTTGCGGTGATGTTCTTGGAAATATATTAACTCAATCCATTATTTTATTAAATGCTAGTTGAAGAATTGTCCTATTAATTTTATAGTAAGCTACATAAGTTTTACTGATTGGTATAAAATATTGAATGTCCTGACGCTGAAAATATATCTCGGCAGCTAATTTCACTGCTAATACTTTCATAAAAAATTACTTATATACTGTGGAAAAAAACAAGTAGGTTATTGACTATATATTAGTAACACGCTGTATCTTACAAATAAACTACTTTGAAGAAAATAAGTTATTTAACAACTCTCAACACTATTATCGAACTAAACGCTCTCTTATTGAAATAGTGGATCAGATTATAATGTCTAGAGACAATAATGAGCACGCTGAAATCATATCAACAGATCTGTCAAAGGCTTCTGATTCTATTAGCCATGAGATACTGCTGAAAAAGTTAAAGAATTATGGAGTGAGAGGTCCACCATTGGAACTTATCGCATCTTACCTTCAGCAAAGGAAACGATCTGTTTTGTTGGGGGGGGGGGGGGGGGGGAGTTATCTGATGAAACAACTATTATCCATGGAGTACCACATATGCACAATCAACCAAGGGTTGCGGTGCTATCGGGGCGGCAAGGCCGCGGACGAGCCCTGAGGGGGAAAAAATGGAGTACCACAAGGATCTGTATTGGGACCGATTTTGTTCATATTTTATATCAATGGCTTAAATGTAGTGAGTGAGACAGTCTCCACCCACCTTTATGCGGATGATGCCTCGTTTTATGTCAAATCGTCCGAGAAAGACGAACTAGAAAAAATAAAATAGGATACACTAGAGAAATCAAAAGCGTGGTTCAGTGATAACAAATTGAAAATAAATGAAAAGAAGACACACTCTTTAAACTTTAAGAGAACTAGTGAGCGGCAACATCTTAAATTTTTGGGCATTAATATTGATAGCCGACTTACCTGGAACATACACGTCGAATGTATAATGGGGAAACTGGAAACGGGGATATACACAGAATGGTGAAGCAGTTTAGTACGAAGGAGGTGCAAAAGCAGCGTTCTTTGCACACTGTCATAGTGTACTTGCATATGGGATACTTCTGTGGGGCAATTCATCTGCTGCAAGGGTGGTTTTTATCATGCAGAAGAGGGCTGTGAGGGCACTGGTGGGCTTGAAGCCTACCGACAGTTGTAGGGTGGCTTTTAGGCTTGAAGAAATTTTGACACTTCCGGCACTGTACATATGTGTTTCAGGGTGTGAAGTATGTGTATAATAACCCGGACAGGTTTCCAACGAACAATCAAAAGCACCATTTCGACACCCGAAGTAAGGATAGTCTATCCTAAGCCAAAGGTTGCAGTGCTATCGGGGCGGCAAAGCCGCGGACGAGCCCTGAAGGAGAAAAAAGGATAGTCTAAGAACACCACTTCATAGACTGTCTCAGACACAGCAGGCAGTGGACTATTGGGGTCCTAAACGGTATAATCGAATGCCGGTGGAACTAAAGAACAAACCAATGCACGTTGACATTTTCGCTGTCATACAGTAAAGATGCTTTGGACCGATTCCTTCCTTACCTAAATATCAACCCCCAAATCCAGTTCACAATGGAAATAGAAATAAGTTTTCTTTGTCTTTTTTATAAGGACCTAAATTGTATCACTTATACAAAAATCAATTGCGATCTTGGTTTTTTTCAAGCACGACTGTTATGATATTTAACAGATCAGCTTTTGCCTTTCAACATCTGGGATCGGTAGAATTACGTTATCGCATTTTTCAACATGATGAGGGAGAGCATCAGAGACTTATTTCCTTTTTTAGTTTTCTCTTTCAAAATTTCGCATGCTTCCCTTCAAACTAACAAAATTTGTTCTCCACTCGGACCGGCCTATTCCACAACAGAACTCATAGATTCTTTGTTTCCTGAGTTCAACTCTTGAACAACTCTTTGAAGGTCGTCTTCATCAGTCAACTTTTCAACCACTTCTGATGGCAACTCGAAAGCCCCACTCTAGGCTAAATACCAAATATGGCCCGATATGGTGACTGTTTTTATGCCACAATGAAGAGCTCTATTTTTCATGACTTATACAAACGCTAGGCCTTTTGACCACTTTGTTGTGTTATTGTCTTGCATCCAGGCTGCCAACATTTTCTCGACGTCTTGGTTAGCACGCTCAACTGAACCTTGGCTTTGGCTATGCCTAGGTTTTCCATGGATTAATTCTACGTCAGGCCAGTATGACACCACTTCGTTTATCACTACATTAACGAACTCAACGGACATAAGCTGAATGCAAAATGCGTGGCGCACCAAAAGTCGGGAATATATCCATTAGTTCATAAGCAAGTTCTTCCGCCCTCTTACTTTGCAATGGCCTTAGCAAAACAAATTTTGTCAAATGGTCTTGATAAACCACGATAAACCTGTATCCGTGATCTCTTGTGATATCATATCAATTAAGCCTACCTGGGAGCTGCTATTCATTTCTGAATGCAGTATAGGTCTCGAAACAAGACCCCCCTCTTCTTCTTATTCCGTTGACATGTTTCACACATTGATCTCAAAGTATTTATATCAGTTGTTATATTTGCGTATTTTCGGCCTCTTTCAGTCTTTAACCTGTTGACTTTCATTACCAGTAGCAAGGTGGGCTGCCTCACTTTTGTCAAACTTATCTACAGCAGGTACGTAATACATGATATGTTCACTTCTGGATGCCAGTTTTTTCGTTCCACCGACTTCAACAATTCTAAGTCGTCTTAGTCTTCTACTTTGTAACGTTGTTCAGCCAGTTCTGCATCTTGTACTTCAGCCAATAATTTATTATACATGCCCCCTGTCACAACATTTTAGTGATTTTATTTCTTCTCGGTATCTCCTTTCTGTAAAATCTTCTGCCAAACACGTTCTTTCCATGTTCTTACATATCGGCTTTCAAACTGATTTTCGTCCTTATCAGTCATGGTAACCGTCAAATAGTAGTCTAATACTCTAAAAAAAAAACGAATCTGTTATTGCTGTCCAAAATCGCAGTATAAAATTCACTTACCAAAAGAAGCAATTAGAGCAATGCGAAAAACAAGCAGTTACGTTGCGAGTAGTCCACTACAAAACAACCACACTAGTTTCTCATCGACCGATATGCATCCATCCCCATCGTCTCTAGCACTGCCGAGTGCAGAGCAAGCGAAACTAATTAATGTACTTCAGTAAAAACTCCTTTCAACTAGTACAAACTGTTTTCAATGCAATTCGTTCCGGATTTCTCGTTTTAACTAAGATTATCGGACAATTCTAGTTTTGACTAGATAAAACTAGAATTGGTTAAAGAGCATAGTTGATACTCGTTTTTCCTGGGAAAATAGGGTTTTTACGGTAACACACATATATATATATATATATATATATATATATATATATATATATATATATATATATATATATATATATATATATATATATATATATATATATATATATATATATATATATATTTCTCTGTGATCATATTTTTAGTTTGTTTATACTTACAGTCTGCTTCTCGTTCCTTACCTTTTTTCACGTTATTGTATTTATGTATTTAATTAGTATTTCTGACGTTAAGTATCCAATTCATCACACCATATTTTTCAGAACCTGGCTATCGTTTCGCTAACAAAGTTAGTAGCACGTCATCACAAGGATAAATGACTTGAGTCTATTCATCCCTCTGAAGACGCTAACGTCGTTAGCGAAACGTTTGCCCGGTCTGAAAAATGTGTTGTGGTAAATTGGGTTCTCCAAAGTGTACTCATCACAGGTTTCAATCTTTACTCAGTGAATTTCTGATGTAATCCACAGTTTATTAGCGAATTTTCATTAAGAAAATTTCACTAATAGAGTGGTCACGATGAAAAGCTTGTGAAAAAATTTCTCCTGATGAGCGCGAATTTGGTTCCCTAGAACCCAAAACCAAGGTCCGTTAAAATTTATATGTGTATATATATATATATATATATATATATATATATATATATATATATATATATATATATATATATATATATATATATATATATATATATCGGAGCGATAACTCAAAAAATACTCAACTGATTTGAACGACACTTGGCACATATCTTTATTGTATTAAGACCGCGGACGAGTTCGTATATCAGCTATAACGGATATCTTTTTTTCCCCAAAAAAATACAAAAATATTTTTGAAAACGCTATATTTTTGTAAGTAGCAGAGTAACTGGAATAAGACTTTGCATGTGGCTAGAAATGGTGTAAATAAACCTATGTTGTGAATATTAAGTAATTTGGTGCACAATATTTAGAGTTTCCAAATTAAAAATCAAATCTGAAAGACATGCGTTGAAACGACTTGGTGGTTAAATTCCAATGCCTGACAGAGTGGTTAACTGCCACGCGTAGATTGATTCATACAATAGGTATACACTATAGATCAGCGGTAACCAAACTAAATAAATAACAGGCATAAAACATACTACCCGAATCAACAATCGTAAAATCTCGGCCGCAAATATGACAAATGACAGACGACATGAAATTAAAAATTTGCCACGTGATTGTTATATAACTGGGGGATTCAACCAATTTTTAAAATACACTATATTTGTAGCTTGATGACGGCCCCAAATAGAGTTTTAGCACAGCATAGATATATTATGCTGTGGTTTTAGACTAAACGTGTAGCATAATATAGTAGAAATGTAAACAAAATCAAGCCTCTATAAAAATGATTCTAAAATAGTTTATCTTTAAACTTAAACATAAGACGTCATATAAGACCGAAACAGTCGCTGAATGTGTTTCAATGGCAATTCTACTAATTCTGTAATTGATTGTTACGTATACTTTTAATATAATATCCCGGGCATGAAGCAGGTGTCAAGTATCATGTAAACAAAACGTTAGTTAACGTATCCTTAGATGGCTCAGTCGTAGCGTGCTTGGCTTCTACGCGGAAGGTTGCGTGATCAATTCCAGCTCGATGAATGTATGTTTTTTTTTTTTACATTTGGAGAAACAGTAATGCACAGATTTCATACGTTTTGAACAAGATCTCATTTTTGTTTAAAACGCCTTTGAGTCTGAAATTATAATTTTCAGCAGACATAAATATGAATTAAGTTTCCTTCTGGAAATCTTTTGTAAGTCTAATGAAATTTGTAATAAAAGTTTTTTTAAAGAGACACTATCTACAGTATAGCAAAATTGAATTGTTTAGCTTTATAGAAAATTGAGTTTCGTGCATCTTTCTCAAAACGAGTTAGAACACAAGATTTTTTTGATAATAGAGAGATATCGATGGTAACTCTTTCGAAAGAATTCTTCAAATGTGCGCGTACTAGAACTTCTAAAATCGATCTGCGGTATAATACTAGTGTACAATTCTTATGAAAATTCACTACTATAATGCACTTGCTGCGTCCCGAATTTTTTTGATTTTGATTTTCGTTTCGACACGTCTATTGGTAGTGCAAATATGGAGCAAATGTTGACACCTATGCAGTAGATGTATTGGCTATGCATTAAGAAGCATTATATCTTCTGGGGGTAGGATGAGTTGAACTGAGGCTAATATACTTTATCTGGTGGCTTGACAGAGTGTAAGTTTTTGTAGTTATTGGCTATTGCTAACTCTTTTGCTGCTGCTAATGCCCTAAAACTGCTAAAAAGCATTTTAAATTGATACATCTCATTTTGATTTTTATTTGATAAACCGCTTCGTTAACTTTGGTCATTTGCGGAATGGATCATCGAACATTATGTGATATTCGAATTACATAGTTTCCAGCAGGAACACATTTTATGTTGCTATATTTCCTTAAATTGTGTTCACCTTCTGTTTCGGAAGCTACTTTTGAAAACGATTAAAAATTTACAATTATTTTTGTGACCGTACAGGGAAACTCAGGGAGTGTTTATACCCTACAAAACCATAATGTCGTTCTGCGGTTTGTTCATATCACAAATTGGTGTTAGAGATGGGTGATTGTTGCATTTTTGTTATTGGCTAATTATTTGGCCCCCATTTTTTTAATTTTCATTATACTGGAGGTTATTAGTTTAGATTTGCAGTTTCTAGAACTGATGTTCGCTGTGGTTGTCGAGGAAACGTTTTGTTTGACGATGTGCTAATGTGATAGATCTTTGCATACAAACATCAGGCCTGTGCATAGAAGCTTGCTTCACCGTGAAGACGCAAGCGCGACCCTATATGTATATTTGTTAAGCACTCGGGACTCGGACAATGGCTAGAAGCTATATTGATTTTCACTACCCCAACAAAACAATCCCACATTGATCCCTCAAAAGAAAAACGTATATGTTCATTACTGTGTGTGTACCTTTGAAAGGTAGACCAAAACATAAATTTATAAGGGAAATGAAATATGGAATAAAACCAAACACACACATACACAAAGGCAGGCTGTGATGTTTTATTTGGAGAGGTTTTTATGTCATTTCTCTTTGAACGCCGCCAAAGGGCACACAGTTGTATATAAAATTCCGGTTTTTCATTTGACTTTTTCATGGGACAAAAAGCGAAAAGCGAAGTACAAAGTAAATGGATGAGCGGATACATTATACAACATGCCACAATAAAAGCTGGCAACGTTATTCACTTGGATAAATTCCTTCTCTGGATCTGCTGCTGCTGCTTCTGTTACTGCTGTGGATGGTTGGAAATTATTGTCTTTGCAATTCTTTGAAGTATGATTTAATTGCGACATTTGTATGTTGCTGAATGATTTCCTATAAGAATTTTGAATCCAAGACGGCGCATCAAGAATGGCCAATACAATGTGACCATTTGTGCTTGTTTAAAAAAGGTGAATCATTATTTGTGTGTAGCAAACTGTAAAACGCGTATAGATAACATGTCTCTTCGCAAGAAAAGAAAAATTATTCCTGGTGTAATGTACTCAATACATATCGTCGTTCTAAGATGCAAATTAAATATATATATATATATATATATATATATATATATATATATATATATATATATATATGTATATATGTATATATGTATATATGTATATATGTATATATGTATATATGTATATATGTATATATGTATATATGTATATATGTATATATGTATATATGTATATATGTATATATGTATATATGTATATATATATGTATATATGTATATATATATATATATATATATATATATATATATATATATATATATATATATATATATATATATATATATATATATATATGTGTGTGTGTATATATATATATATGGTCCCTGTACCATATAAGGCCATGTTAAGGTTTAAGTTTTTTTACTGAAAGACTTTTATTATAAAATGATACGAAAATAAGGGGGATTTATTGCTGGGTTTATTAGTATGTAAATTTATTTTGATTTTTGTGGTAAATTTATTATAAAAAGTTTAAAAATAAATAAAAATGATCTAGTAATCATTGGCCATAATAGGAACAGTGTGTTCATAATAAGGCCAACATATCAAAATGGTAAAAAAAAAACAAAAACAAAATTGTATTGCAAAAATTATTGCTGTATTAAAACTGTATTACAAAAATGAAAATAAATTAAAATGATTTAGTAATCATTGGCCTTAACAGAAATAGGGTGTTCATAATAAGGCCAATATTTCAAAATTGTAAAAAAATAAAAGAAACTATTACAACATTTGTTACAAAAAAATAAACACATCACAGGGCAACAAAAGAATAATTGTTAGCGTACAAACAAAAACGAGAGTGTTCATAATAAGGCCAATATTTCAAAATTGTAAAAAAATAGAAGAAACTGTATTACAACATTTGTTACAAAAAATAAACACATCACAGGGCAACAAAAGAATAATTGTTAGCGTACAAACAAAAACGATTAATCTATTGTGAACAGGTGGGACACTCAAACGGTGTTTTGTCTTCTCTGCATAGACCAACGCATTCTTCGTGCACATACCTGAAGCACGAAATGCAGCAGCGCATATCCAAGACTTCATCTCTGTCACAAATGAAACAGTACCAAGATTCTCCTTTTTTTTTGGCTTAGTTTTTTCAAGAGGTTGCTGCTTATTGGTCGTTTATTTGTGTTTTTTCGGGTTGATGCTTGAACTGCATTTGTGTTAGGTTTTGCTTTTGCAAATAAGTATTCTCTTACTATTTGGGCTGATGAATTTAAAGCCTTGAGCCGTGGCGTAGTCGAAGTTTTGATTTTGGGTGTTGGAAGTAAATTACTGAAACTGTAAGACATTTCATTAGCTTCTGGTGAATTTTGTTGGTTATCAGACTTGTCTGACCAAGGTTAAGGTAAGTTATGGTCGTCGTTCATCCCAAGACTTAATTCAGGAGACTTTTGGAGATAGCGTAAACAGCAAGGTGAATTTTCCCCGAATGTTTGACTCGGGAGGCAACTCGGGTGAAGTTTAAGACAATCTTCCCCGTAATATTGCTAGTGGTACTATCTCGGAGCCTGACCAATCATAATCTGATTCGTTGTGATTTATGCTCCCATTAGAGTCTTCATCTTTACTGCCGTCATCATCATCCTGTAGATTAAATTCTTGAGCAACCGCTTCCTGTAGAGGTCTTTCAGTCAATGTGCTAGGTGCGAACGCGGCTTCCAGTATCACATCTGGATTGAATGGGTATATCCCTGTGGCTCGGAATCCTGATATTAAGTTAGCTGGCGACATTGCTTTGGGCCAAACTGCACTAAGAATGATTCCAAATCTTCGTTTCGTAATCTTACGATCAGGTTGTTGCATCCAATACTTTAGAACTTCCTCGTCCCAAAAATGTTCCAATGAGCGGAACACTCTTTTATCGAGCGGCTGCAGCTCATGTGTTGTGTTACTCGGGAGACAAAGAAGGGTCACATTATGTGCATCAGCAGCTTCTACAACGTCCAGCCGTTTTGTACCTAGCAAAATGGTCTAACCACTTGACAAATGTGGCTGCAGTCATACTTCCTCTCGCAGTCATTTCTATTGATGTACCTGGTGGTATTGAATCTATCCACTCCGGCTTCTGGCGCTTACCTTTGAAAAGGATCATATGAGGGATGGCCTGACCTAAAGCGTTTCCACATGCTACAACGTTAACGCTCTCTGTGTGTTCTTGTGCGATAAGATGGGCCCTCTTGCTTTCTCTTCTGGCAAGAACTTGATGCTGATAATGGAGAGTGAGACGGCATCCTTTTTCGTCGATATTGTAAATAAATTGTGGCTGATTTACAAACTTTAAATCAATCAACACTTGTTTTAGCTTTTGAAAATAGTTATTTATTATCGCCTTATTTACTTTTTGGGCCCTTGCTGGATTCATGGATTGAGCTTTTCTCTGAGCTACTTCGGGGTGCCTCTTGTAAAACAGGTTCATCCATTTGCGCCCTGCTAATTTAGTCTCTTGAGGAAAAACATGCTTCAAATTATTTTCTTCGGCGAATGTGAAAACACTTCTTCGGAGGACTTTGCTGGTTAGCGGCATCCCTACTTCGGCTAGCCTAAAAATTCGTTGACGTAAATGCGCTTCTTGCTGTTTGCTCAAAAGACTCCTACCGCCTAATTTTCTTTTTGTGCTCCCAGTCCTTATATGGTTTCTCAGTGTTCTGCGGGGAATGTTATATAGTCTGGATGCTGCAAGTACGGGTATCCCATCGCGGACTTCTCGCAGTACATGCTTCAATGCGTCCTCGGTCCACAAGGCCCGTTTTTAGCCATATTTCAAATATCTGAATGATACAATAAAATGTTACAAAATAAGGCCACTAGGTACTGCACTTAATAAGGCCACTTTATTATGTGGCTTTATTAAGAGCAGTATAATTTCATTAAAAAAAGAATTCTTATTAATAACTGCAAATGCATAATCATTGTTTATTTACCTCGTCACTTTGTTAATAGTTATGGCACTCTTTGATAACAAAATTAATTGTTATGCTCCCTTATAAACAAACGAACTCATAACACGTTCTAACCTCTAACGTTATACTGTGCAACTGCCGATAATATAGATTCGTGTACCGCCATCTAGCGATCATTCTAAACACTTAAAAATACTGTCAGACATAGTACTGCAGATGTCTTTACATATAAGGTAGCTGAATAGAGAATTCGGTTTAAAACGTGACTAAAAATGGGTGCTGGCCTTATTAAGTACATTGCCTTATATGGTACAGGGACCTTGAGTAAGCTAAGAGAGTAAAAAACTAGAATTACTATCTATATGTTAGTTGCCCAGCAGTTGCGAACAGCGTCCTCTACGAAGTATATAGTCAGACCCCTACTGTCGACTCTTAAATCCCTGTAATTAACATTGGATTTTTGATTAACTTGATATTTTCTTTATATACATGATGATTATTATCCCAAATATGCCGAGCAATACATGATTCATCAATATCTTCACCATGTCTTAGTTGCGCCGAGTGTTCTTTACATCTAGTCTCAATAGTTATTTTAGTTTGCCCAACATATTTAAGTTCACAATCCTCCCATGTAGCAGAGGGATTAATAAAATACGACGACTACTACTACTACTTAGAACCTATTTCATAGACTCCAGACACTTATGTGGTTATCTTTATCCTTTGGCTTGGCTAGTAAATTTTTAATGTATTTTTCGTAGAAAATGTTAGTTACAAATTCACTTTCTTAACAATGCTTTAAAACTTCTCGTAATTCGCGATTCAAATGGTAAACAGACAACGGTTTTGTCTTGTTTATCTTTGCTGAAAGTTGTAGATTGGGCTAACATTTTATTTGTTTTATGTTTATTGACTAATTTTTCCACTAAGCAGACTGTATACCTTCGTAGAGGACGCTGTTCGCAACTGCTTGGCACATGCACAATAAACCAAAGGTTTCAGTGCTATCGGGGCGGCAAGGCCGCGGACGAGCCCTGAGGGAAAAAACTGCTTGGCATCTAACATATAAATATTAGTTCTAGTTTTTATTCGCTTAGTTTATTCATCCCTCTGATGACACTAACTTTGTTAGCGAAACGATGGTCAGGTCTAAAAACGGTATTGTGATGAATTGGGTTCTCCAAATTGTATTTATCAGTGCTCAACACAGGTTCCAATCTTCACTCATTGACATAAATAATAATATCCAGAGACTTAATTTTATATATCAGAACAGAGGAAATAGTGCTGCAAATTGAATCATAACTTTCACATAGCCGTGATAATTTATTCTCTTCAGAAAGGCATTCTCATGGAATACATTTAGGGCCCATGACTTGACCATAAAGAAAATATTTGTGTTCCTGTACCCATAACTCTTGAAGCGTTACGAGTATATTTATTCCTCTGGTTTTATTGAAAAAGTGTAAATTTTCACCAAATCACTCCTTATTTATCCCCTACCCCCTGAAGCGATCTTGCCCAAGAACAATTTAAAGGGTCCCTTTGTCGGGTGCTAGCTGGATACCAAATTTGAAGATATCTCAATTCGTTAGAAAGTTATTGCGGCTAATCAAGTTTTTTATATGTTTTGAGACTTTTTGCGCCGTTTTAGCAAAAAAAAATACTGGCGGACGGTATAGTTATAAACTTAAGTATGGAGGGCATTTTCAGATCTGAGTAAGTCTGACACTTTGGCAAACCATGGTGCTTCAGTAAACATTCTCACAATTTTATTTTGGTTGATTTGGAGGTTATTAATGTGGGTGTTTGCAGCGATGATCCATGCGACAGTTTCGTAGGTGAAAGCTGGCGGGTTTGTCACTTTGCACATTAGCAGTTTATTATCCATGGGAACTTTAGAGATTCTGTTAAGAAGTGGAAAGAACTCTTGGGCGTCTAATTTAGCGAGTTGTCTAACATGTTTGATAAAGAAAGATAAGGAACACCTGAAGCTTATCAAATATGTTAGGCAACCGGCGAAATTAGACGCTAGGAGAGTATTTATATCTCTAAGGCCATAAATAACAAGGTTTATTTAAATTGCCACTTATATAGAGTTAGCTTTTCGCAGAATGTCAGTTTAATAAAAAGAAAGATGCCGAAATTACGTGGGAACAGGTATAACCGAATTTTTAAAGGGACTTCCGGTAAAACATAAACGTAGGAAGTTTCTGATTCCTCCCTCTAGCGTGCGGTCATTTACGTGACACCTTATATAAACACATTTTTGGTAGTTAAGAGTTTAGAATGTTTCATTCTCTGATGACTCTAACCTTGTTAGTGAAACGTTGGTCAGGTCTTTAAAAATGTGTTGTGGTGCTTTGGGTTATCAAAATTTACATATCAGTGCTCGTCACAGGTTCCAATCTTCACTTAGTGAATATTACGTTTATATGAAAATACATATTATCCATTTGCTTCTTGTCGGTTTGCGATGTCGAAAAGTACACTTGTATTGTCGTCATATTTTGGGGTTTTGATTCAGTTGGTACCATAAGTATTCTGTCGTTGCGCAGACCAAATAGCTCAGTTCGCGAGGCGAGTAACCTCTTCAATTGGACTAGGAGGGCGCGGGTTCGAGTCCTGTATTCAAACAGTCTGTGTTTTTCACTCGAATATGAGGGCCGGTGGTGTCCTTTGTCTATATGTGTTTGTAAGCTCCCGCGGCACAAGTCTAAGCTTCTGGGTGCGGAGTTTGTCTACTGTGGTGTTATTATTATTATTACATGGTATATATTCATCAGTTTCTTCCAGAGTCTTCTCTTCCACTGTATACCATCCCGACATCACACTTTTGACCTCGCCATTCTTTGGCAGCATTAGTTCTGACATACCAAGTTTATCTAAATCCAATTTTTCTATTATGTTATTTGCTTGTTTTTGCTTAATCCAGTTGTGCTATTCTTACCAAGCTTCCAACATTTCATGTTCCTATGTTAAACGACTTCTTGATTTATTTCTTCTTTAGGTTCTTTATTTGTCTATGCAATACATTTCTCTTTGAAACAATTAGATACTCATTAAGTTTCTGAGAAAAACCAAATCTTATCAGCTAAACAAATTGAAACCCTAGGTCTATTAAGAACTACGATGATGTAGGTAGTCACTGTTATGTTCATTTCTTTGCATTAATGACTTCCCAATATCTTGTGTTTTGTAGAAAGTTGTACTATGAATTGGCTCTTAAAAAAGCTGCGACATAACTAATTTTATTACAGTAACATTTATAATGACATTTATGTATAACATTCCATCTTTACAGGCTCGTAAATCACGAAAATTGGCCACATAAATCACAGAGAAATAAAATAAAAACAGAAACCAGTTACTGGATTACAGTGGAAATATTTAAAGACACATAAAACGATTGCCGAAGAATTACTTCGTTATCTGGAACAAGTATTCCGAATTCCTAGGAAATCTCAGATCTTTTTAATCGATGACATTCGTTCTTTGATATGCCGAAAGCTTTTGACCTATACCAGAACCAGAGTGATGCTATACTCATTTCCTGTATATCTGTTATTATTTTAATTGATTAGGTTCTGTCGTTTGAAGTTGGCCTTAAACAGTTCTTTCAAATATGCACTTACCAGAGCGGATCCTTTAGCTTCGCTTATGTCCTATTTAAAAGTCCAGCTCAAATTCACAAATTTTCCTAAAAACATTAGGGAAAACCGCCGTATCTTATGATGTAGACAAACGTTTAAGAAATAATGTTTTTTTTGCAAATACTGGCAGAAAAAATTCGCGACTTCAATTTGGAAAAAATCTACAAATGAGCGCGAACTACGTCCCCTAGGACCAATTTACGGGGTCAGTTTAAAGTTGTATATGTTTATTCATATTTACATATATATTATTTAGACGCTACATATCTGAGCCGCCGTACACGCTAGAAGAAAAAGTTACAGACCAAAAGTTTGTTAAAAAGCTGCTTTCAGTAAGACTTAAATATAATACAGGCTGGTTCCAAAGTGTAATTTTTGACATAAAGTTCATTTTCTTCAATGGAACACCCTGTATTTTATTCAAGATTTGGATTCCCTATTTCATTCTTAACCAATAATGTGTCAAACGTTTGTTTCTTATTTCAATAGTTTTGGAGAAAATCACAAAAAAAGATTTGCATGGTCCTTTCAATAATGATTATTTGTCAGTAATGACAGTATCACAACTATTATGTCAGTGTCATAACTGTTCGTTCTAATGTCTGTGTCAAATTTTTTAATCAATAAATTTGAAACAAAGTGGATAAGGAACCGAGGGGCAGTCAAGTGGCTCGCGAGGTCGCCTGACCTAACCCCATTAGATTATTTTTATGTGGTTATATGAAAGAATTGGTCTATTTGGCCCACCTAAGAAATTTAGAGGATTTAAAAACAAAATTACTCCTGCTTGCAGAGAAATTTCGCCTCATTTTCTATCTTTTGAGTTCTGGTTAAAAAAAATCTCGATATAAATATAAAAGTTACAGGGGCGTTTCCCTATTAGAAGAGTAAGAAAAATAAACTTCTCTGAAATAGTTATAATTGTTCTTTTTGATGAAATTTGGTATATATCTATTCTGAGGGATGCCGAATGCAGTAGCGTACTTTCTTCCTAAAAACGACCCTCCATTTTTTGACATAGAAAGACTGTATTAGTAGGCGTTGGTCAGATGACGTATAGAACCATTTTCACAGCATTAATCGAGTTTTTCATCATATGTTTTATAATTTCGTTCAGCAAAATCTAATTATAAATACATAGACATATGGTGTCTATATATATATATATATATATATATATATATATATATATATATATATATATATATATATATATATATATATATATATATATATATATATATATATATATATATATATATATATATATATACCGATGATGCGATCCTAGAATTGACTACAGATATAGCTGGCGCGCTTGACGGTGATAAGTCCGCACTTTGCGTTTTCCTTGACCTAGCTAAGGCATTTGATGCTGTCAACCATGATCAGCTGCTGGGCATTTTAGAAGATATGGGTTTTAGGGGTACCTCTCTTAAACTGTTTACAAGTTATCTGAATAACAGACTACAGATTACACGGGTGGAAACAACTGATAGTGATCAACAGATTGTCCAGTGTGGGGTCCCTCAGGGCACGGTCCTTGGTCCTATTTTATTCAGCATATATATTAATGGTCTGCTAGAATTACCATCTGTGGGAAAAGTGGTTTGCTTTGCGGATGATGCAACTATATTCTATGCAGAAACATCTTGGAATTAATGGCCTGCTAGAATTACCATCTGTGGGAAAAGTGGTTTGCTTTGCTGATGATGCAACTATATTCTATGCAGAAACATCTTGGAATCGCTTAAGATCTATAGCGGAAGATGATTTAAAGTTGATCAAGAAGTGGTTTGATGAGAGGCTGTTAACCATAAACTTTGAAAAGACCAATTTTCTAGCCTTTGCGTGCAATAAATCAAGGGTTGCCCCATACCAGACATTGAAAATTGACATGGGACATTATGCTTATAAGATAGGATCGAAAAAGATGCAGAATATGGTGTGATAAAGTGTGCTAAGGCCGTTGGGCAAAGGCATTTCAGATTTATTGGACCTCGACTACACAGGGATCCCAACCTCACTGAGACAGATTACAAGTGTTAACCTCTTCAAGCGTAGGATTACAGAGTGGATAAGTCAAATTTCTCGAATTGACTTAGAGGAGTATATGAGTTTAAGAAATATTTAGCATTTGATTGAAGCTTCCGATGGCGTAGGGTGTGTGCAGGTGTGTAGGGGTGTGTGGGGATGGTGTGTGAGAGTGTGTGTGACTTGTGTGTGGCTGATGGTGCGGATGTGTGTGTGCAGCAGTTGTTACAACTATAAATGTAATTCCCCATAGGTGACTGAGATCTGGAACCCGGATTTTGTGGTGTGTACTTTAAAATATATTATGGCTTAGTTATATATCCTAAAATTGAGCGGTGGCTCACGTATAAGTCTCTGACTTCAGTGAGAATTGGTTTATCTCTTGTAATTACCTTGTCATTATTTATTAGTTACTGTGTGCTATTTTGTTTTTTTATTGCATTTATAGTGAATAAAGTTGTTATTATATATATATATATATATATATATATATATATATATATATATATATATATATATATATATATATATATATATACCATATGTCTATTGTAACAGATTTCACCAGTGTTTCACCGAGAACTGCTGAGAATTTAGAAAAATCCTATAAGACGTCCATTATGCCTACGATTGGGACACTTTTTAAACCTCAACATTGTACTATACAGTTCTTATTTTTTTAAACTATTGAAATAGAAAACACTAGAAACAAAAATTGGTGGTGAGAAAACGAAAACTGGCGACCTCATTTTACAAAACAGTAAACAATAGGGTCCAAATAAGGAGATTATAAATATATCAGACGCTAGTGAGATGTACAAGTGTCGCCATCGGTGGCGTAGCCAGGTAATACGTTGTCACGGCAGTTCCAATAAACAACACAACGTGTTAATATACATAGAGACTGGGTACAACTAACTAACGATTTAAAAATCACTAGCCCTGGTACTTTTTCCCCTCATAAGGGACCATCTATCTAAATGAGACCAGGCGCATTCCGACTATAATTGGAAGCGCATACCGGTTTCGCTCTCATTAGAGCTCGTCAGTGCGCTATACCAAATTACAGCCAGAATACACCCAATAGCAAGTTCGCCTAAAGGTAGCCAGCCTCGTAGACCATAGTAAGATGTACAAGTGTCGCCATCGGTGGCGTAGCCAGGTAATACGTTCTCACGGCAGCTCTAATAAACAACACAACGTATTATATACATAGAGACTGGGTACAACTAACTAACTATTTAAAAAATCGCTAGCCCTGGTACTTTCTTTCCTAATAAAGGGACCATGTATCTATATAAGGCCAGGTGCATTCCGACTATAATTGGAAACGCATACCGGTTTCGCTCTCATTAGAGCTCGTCAGTGTAATACAAAATTACAGCCAGAATACACCCAACAGCAAGTTCGACTAAAGACAGCTTTCATTAAAAAAATACCTATTATGTAGTTATTATTTTTTGAAATGAAAATTCACTACCATAACTCACTTGCTGCGTCCATGCTTTTCTTTTAATGCAGAGAACTCGCTTTCATAAAGAAATTAACTTGAAATTTAGGACGTATTATAACAGTCTCTATATAGGCTACTTGCGTACCAAATTGCTAACTTTATTGTTTTTCATGTCAATTTAATAGAAAATTTGTTACGTATCAAAGTTTAAAAAAATTCTTTATGAAAATGCGCTACCATAATCCACTTGATACGTCGGAGCTCTTACTACTAGATGTATAGTTTATCCGTTTATCGATTTATTGCCTGATGAGGGGGACTTTTTCAAGTTTATTTTGTTAAATAAAAATATCAGGCTAATAAATTAATTACAAACTCTATAACTGCTTGCCAAAGTGTCAGTGAAAGGGTCTATTTGAAATTAGAAATAAATGTCTATTTGAAATGAATTTTCTGCAAATATTTTAATAAAATGGAGCACAAACTTAAGGATTTGTAAAATACATTTTTTACCGCATTTATAATATATAACCCGCATACCTTTCAGAATCTTTGTTTAAAAATCGACAATTTTGTCGTTTCAGATAGCGTCTTTGACGTTTGAAGATGAACTATAAAATTTTAAAAGTAATTTTTTTGCTACTTGGCCTTTTTGCGCCATAACAACTTAATCTCTGTCTGTGATATCCAATAGATTTTGTTAACCACACGGATGATTTTGGTCGTGTGTCCTCTGAAGAAATTTCATCAAAATTTAAAAGTCGCGATGTCATTAGCAAATTTTTCCACGAAAATTCGCTAATTGTATTTAAACATTTCACACCAAACCTCAGCCTAAATCAGTGAGTTTTTCCTTAATTTATGCGGTAGCTACTGTTGAGTAAACTTAACACCCAATTACCTCATTTATATCGAATTATCAAATATTGGTTTAACAGATTTTATCGGTTAACACATTTCCAAATAAAGTGCATAGTGAGCATGCCATTCTTTCATGCAGAAACCAAACAGACCCGGTGAACTATTATTGCTAGACAGGATACAATGTGTATTATTAAAAAGTACATAGTCTACTAATAATGAACAACGAACGAAAGTGAAAACGATTGTATTATCGCCGCTTCCACGCAGCGTGTCAATAATTGAATTAGACGTGTAGAGCTTGCAATACTAGTAGCTGGTTAACGATATTATTTACAGGACCGTAGTGATTTAATAATTTTATTTGCTTCTCTTTATAAGCCAGTTACATGATAATCAAAAATATGTGTTATTTCCTCCATATGCAATTACCTATTTCCGGAGACATAATCAGATGCTATTCAAAAAGCGAATCGACACCCAGTTTGTGTTAATAATCAAGTTATTGATGCCTTCAAAACGCATAGGCTTCAGATTTCGTGAATTACCTTTTTTTTCAGGTGAATCCGGTTTCAGGGAAATATGAAAGGAAATTAAATAAACTGTAAGTCCCCAATCTGCCTACTCGTTACAACAGCGGTGAATAAAGGTGGGTTGAGTTGTTGTAGCTCGATTACGGGGAGACTATCACGAGTGAGATTTGGGGAGTAGGCAGATTAAGGCCCCGTAATCGAGCTACAACAGTCCAACCCAACCTTCGGCCTTAGAGTTCATTTCATAAACCTGTTGATACTGCATTATTTTCATCTTGTTACGTCATATTATTTTTCAACTTATGGAGTCATCGATTTTTTAAATATCAACAACCCTACTTTTTTAAAGAATGATGTAACCTTGTTGTTTCCCAGTGTTCCCATAGAAGGAACGTTAACGTATTTAGACCATTTGTTAAAAATAAACAACATAGATGAAGAGGTCTGCAAAGAATATATCATCAATTGCAGAAGCGGCTGCTAAGAAATTGGGTTTCCTCTTCCGGGCTCGCAAATTCTTTTCACCAACTAATCTCTATACCTTATACACTTCACAAATAAGGCCAAACCTCGAATACTGCTCCCACATCTGGGGTGCAGCTGCCGCTTCTACACTCGCTATCCTGGACTCCATTCAAAAGAGAGCTATACGTCTCATCGGTGACCCTACCCTCACCCAAAGGCTTCCATCCCTTGCCCACCGACGTGCCGTTGGTGACCTCTCTCTCTTTTATAGATATCTGCACGGGCACTGCTCAGAGGAGCTTTCCTCCATAATTCCCCCACCTGCTGCCCCCAGCAGATCTACCAGGGGAACAGAGCGAATGCACCCTTTTAACGTCCAGGTCACCAGACATAGAACATCTTGTTATGCCCGCTCTTTTGTCCCGAGGACTTCCAAGTTGTGGAATTCCTTGCCGGCACATGTTTTTCCTTCTCCTCCGAACCTCCAAACCTTCAAGTCCACAATTAACAAGCTGCCTCTTTCCTCCTTGTCAACACCCACGGTACGATAGTATTTAGGCTGTAAGCCCTCGTGGTGTGCTGTTGACATTAAAAAAAAAATCACTTTAATAATGCATTTTTTAACAAACCCATGGCAAAGCAACAGGCAACCCCCTTTTTCCATTCATTGCAGACCTTTTCATGAGTAGATTTGAAACAGACCTAGCAAATGAAAATGACAATTTTCCAAGATTATGGTCTTGTTACGTGGACGATGTTTTTGCATTATTTGATACAAATGTATGTAAAGTAGAATATATTTTATTGCCAAATTAAACAGTAAATTTGTAACATTAAAAATTTTATATCATTGAAGAGAATAACAAAGTACTATCAAAATCAATAATAAAAACTAGGTTGTCACTTGAAATAAATATCGATGACTTCATAACTTGAAAAAAATCGCCGTAACAAGATGAAAATAATGAGTATGACGTCAAATCAGTAAAATCGTTATACCCCTTTGAGATTTTTTCCGAAAGTAGTTATCCAATTTATCCGTTCCCCTTTTTTCCAATATATATATATATATATATATATATATATATATATATATATATATATATATATATATATATATATATATATATATATATACCTTTGATGTTAACCGTAAAAAAAATTGAAAGTGGCGGTTCAAATATGGCGGGTAAGTGTTAGAAAACATTTTCAAAGACGAATGAGTATTCGGAAAGATGATCGGATTTGAATAAAACTGTCTATACATGGCCTTTTAAGGGCGCAGATTTATAATTAAAATGGAAATATTGAAAGTGGCAGCTGAAATATGGCGTAAGTCTGTTGAAAAAATAATCGGATAGAAGGAGAGATTGACAAAATTAGGAATAATTGCCGCCTGCTTCCATAACTTTTAGTGAAATTTTCTTATAAAAGATTCACCAATGAGGAGATCCCGATTTAATTTTGAAAAAATTTCATCAAATGAGCGCTAATTAGGCCCCCTGGACTACATATCCGGGTCAGTTTCAATTTTTATGTATATATATATATATATATATATATATATATATATATATATATATATATATATATATATATATATATATATATCACACCGATAACTCAAAAAATAATGACCCGATTTTGATTAAATTTCCTAAATAAGTTCGTTAGCCAGGAAAAAAAATTATATCTCCGGAAGTAACAAAGTAAGGGCAACCAAATTTGGTACGCGGGTTTATATCATTATAGGTAAATTACCTGTCAAAATTTAGCTCTGTGAGTTAATAGACAAAAAAGTTAGAGGCATTTAAAGAAAAATAAATTGAGGGTTTCCTCAAAACGTCAAAGTCGCGTTTTAAAACGTCAAAATTGGCAACATTTAGGCAAAGAACTTAAAACTAATACGGGCTATGGAAAGAAAATGTCTCAAGAAGAATGTTTTACAAACCCTGAAGTCTTAGCTTCAACCGTCATTGTCCTTCATTTTACTAGAATATTTCTGGAAAATTCATTTCAAATAGACCCTTTCACTTATGCTTTGGCAGTAGTCTTAGCTATGGAGTTTATTGTTTACAGATATATAATTTTTGTCGAATGTTCGTAAAAAATCAATAAAGCTCAATATACCCGTTATTATACAAGATACAAAAAATATTGTATACATTAATTATAGGGTGTCTTGAGCTACATCTTAAAAAGTTATTTCTACAATCACAGGTTGGCCCATAAGCCGTTGGTGATACAAATTTTTTTTTTTTAAATAATGTTATTGCATTTTTGCATTTTCCATCGAAATATAATGCATGTTTGTAAGAAAAGAAATTCGGGACGCAGCAAGTGCGTTATCGTAGCGAATTTTCATTAAATGCTTCAAATTTGAATAGCTCAATTTGCTATTAACCTATAAGGTTAACAAAAAAATCAGTTTTTTTCGGGAACACTTTAAGTTTACTATTGGAATTTTTTTGTACATTTTAAAACAATAAAGTTATTTTGATGAAACATGGCACATTGTTTCTACTATATAGGTTGTACTGGTAACCAAATTTCATGCCTGCTTTCTTAAAAAAAGCACACACACATATATTTGCTATTAAAGAACATTTTAATAAAAATTCACTACCATAACGCACTTGCTGCGTCCAGACTTTTTTCTTTTATATTAGCGTGACAAGCTTAATTCGATATAGTATTGCCCCCATAAAAAAAACAGACAATTTTTTGGTTTTAATGCGTCTACGTAAATTCTTATTTTTCAAAAATGTGTTATACATATTATAGTTAAATTTAGTTTATGACTGCGAATCTTGTAAATGCATTTCAAAGAGGAAATACGGAGCTGTATGTAAAACAGAAATCTACCGTGAAGAGAGTAAAGACAAAGCGCACACATAGGTAATTAAATTACCTGATTGCACACTTCAGGATTATATTGCTTTGTCAATACGCAGATTAATTTACGAAACTTCCTAGAAAACAACTTCATTAGTTTGAACGCTAACACACGGCTTACGAAAAGCGATGCAATATCTAAATTAAAACGATAATTAGATCAGAACACGGTATACCTGTTAAATGTGACGCGTTAGTGAATTGAAATTACTGAAATAATTGGTATAGATTACTTTATTGATGTTAAATATATGAATTGGAACAAAAATGCTATAGACATTATGAGGGTTCTTACAGGAACCTCCTAGAAGTGCCGTTCTGACAACCGCATTCTGGCCTCTGTGGGGTGGCTTATAACAACGACGATCTCTCGGTCTACAGCCGACTTCTATGAACTATTTTAAATACAGACTTCGAGACTACTTCTCTGGCTTCACTGTTGGTTTTCGTTTCTGTAAATGAAGGACGTAGCCAGCGCGTAAGCTAACTGGAGCAAGTGGCCGTTCTGAATTCTAGATGTCCTACGATGTTCTTCAGCGTTGAAGAATTCAGATGGGCGACTTGCTCCATTTAGCTTACGCGCTCGCTACGTCCACCAACAGTGAAGCCAGGAAAGTATTCTCCAAGTCTGTATTTAGTATGCACTAGTTTCACCAAGTATGGGCAACAACAATCAATGAATTGAATATTATCGACTATTTCTCGAAGCGTCGCTCGCAAAAATGTTACCCTTTTAGTGAACTTTTTTTTTTAAAGAAAATTCACTAATGAGGAGATCATGACCTTTGAATTTTGAAAAAAAATAATCAAATGAGCGCGAATTAGGCCTCTAGAACTTAAATCCGGGGTCGGGGTCAGTTTATATATATATATATATATATATATATATATATATATATATATATATATATATATATATATATATATATATATATATATATACAGTGATAACTCAAAAAATAATGGGCCGATTTTGATCAAATTTGGTAAGTACCTTCCTTTTGCAAGTGATGTTCGTTAGCTAGGAAAATCGGCCAAGGTTTCCGCGGAAAATGTTGTTTCCTTTCGGAAAATTTTCATATCTCCGGAAATGACAAAGTAAGGGCAACCATTGGTACGCATGTTTGCATTATAAAAAGTGAACCATGTACCAAAATTTAGGTCTGTAAGTTAAAAGACAAAAACGTTATAGGCATTTAAAAAAAGGGGGTTTCCCCAAAACGTCAAAGTCGAGATTTGAGACGTCAAAATTGGCAACATTTAGGCAAAGAACCTGAAACGAATACGGTTAATGTAAAGAAAATGTTGCAAGAAGAGTGTTCCAAAAGCTCTTAACATTCAGCTTCAACCGTCATTGTCCTTCATTTTACTAAAGTATTTCCAGAAAATTCACTTCAAATAGACCCTTTCTGTGATGCTTTCGCAGTAGTTTTAGTTAAGTCTATGGTTTAACGTTATATAATGTTTGGCTAATTTTCGTACACAAAATTCGTTATTGAGGAGGCCGCGCCTTTTGAATTTTAACAAGGTTTCTTCAAATGAGTGTAAAGTAGGCCACCTAGAATCCATGTCCGGATTTAGTTTCAGTTTTTATCTGTTTATATGTATACAGGGTGATGCATTTCTACGGTAAACCTTAATATAATTGTTATTATATTATAAGATACGAGAAAAAATTGTATACGTTAATTATAGGGTGTCTTGAGCTGCATCTTATAACATTATTTTGACAATCACAGTGGCCCTTAAGTCGTTGGTGATAACTACTATGTTTTTTCGAATATTCCTTATATTATTGCATTTTTGCATTTTTCATCAAAATATCATGCGTGTTTGTAAGAAAAAAAATCTAGACGAAGCAAGTGCGTATTGGTAGCGAATTTTCATTAAATGCCTAAAATTACAATAACCCAAATTGTTATTAACCGGTAACATTGATGCCTGCTTGCATCAAAGATATATTTACTATTAAAAACATTTTTATGAAAATTCGTCTCCATGACGCATTTGCTGCGTCCAGACTTTAGTAAATTTGATGTTACATTCGATTGCCGCATTCAAATTGAACTCTGTTGAAATCGTTTGCAAGGACGATCCTTTCATTATTAGCCCGTTGTTTTGTAAAATATAAGGTAATTCACATAAATTATATACAAGGTGTTGAATAAAACATTGAGCATTTTCTTTACCGTCAAGAAGCTCCTGTCTGAAAAACAAATTTTATTTCCTAAGTTTCAGCCAAAAACATATTGAAATAGGACTCAGCCTATAGGAGGGTGTTTGAATTTTCCGTTTATCCTTTTTATTTAGAGTATGATTGCGAAAAAGGAGTTTTTTATGTTTTCGGATATAATTCTTTTACTCTTCAACCGATTTTCGTAATCCAGGACTCATATTAAAACCAAAGCTTCAGGCAGGAACGTTCATTTAACAGAATCGACACAGAATGACCGACCAATATACATCGCCGCATCAAAAGTGAGCCAAATCCTAATCGTTGCCAATTGAGATATCGATCCACAGAAATGCCAACAAGTGAAAAGGACTCATTACTTTGAATAACTTGGTTGTTCATTGTGATGGGTCTAGGGTTATCTTCGAAAATTAAAAAGCTATGGTAACGAAATTTGGCACGCTGGTTGCTGTCACAAAGAACCAAAATTCAGATCTGTTGGTTAAAAGATAAAGAAATTACAAGCCTTTGATTTAAAAAAAAGTTGAAACGTCAAAATTGATACTTCTGGTTGTCGTGCGCTAGTACGCATTATCGCTTTGTGGGATGAAATACGGCTCGAAATGACTAACAAGGTCCCAGATCTGTGTCTCAGCCCTCATTTTCCTTATTTTCGGTAAAATATGAGAAAAAAATCAATTTTAAACAAACATTGTATGGTGTAAATAATCACTACGTTAGAAAATTAATATACTAGGTATATACCTGTTAGTAGATAGATTCGTCAATAGCCGAGCGGTGAAGGGAGTAGGGTAGATTTCACAATGGACTCCTATAGCACGCGTTCTAATCTCAGTTAGTGACTTCACTTTTTTAAAATTTTATTTAATTTTACCGTTATCTGATCAGATTGTGTAATTCCGATGAATTTTTAGGGAGTTTTTGTAAGACAAATTCAATTAGAACGAGATGAATACTTTAAAGACTTAATTCAATTTGAATAGGACGCATCTGGTTGTTTGTTATTGTCCTAACTTAGTGGAACCGTTCCATACTTAATACGGCCAAAGACTTTCCCGTGGCTTCACAAGTGCTTGTTCTTTTCTGCAACCGATTTCATTTTTTACTGGACGCAGCAAGTGCGTTATTGTAGCGAATTATCATTAAAGTTTCAATTTCAATAGCTCAATTTGCTATTAATTTAACATTCGTTGGCCAGGAACCAGTTTTTGGGGAACTTTTTAAGTTTATTTTCGGAAAATTGTTGTACGTTTTCAAACAATAAAGTCATTTTGATCAAATATGGTACATTGTTTCTAGTATACAGGTTATACTGGTAACCAAATTTCATGCCTGCTTTCTTTAAAAAAAAGACATATTTGTTATTAAAAACATTTTAATGAAGATTTACTACCATAACGTACTTGCTGCGTCCAGACTTTTTTAGTTTTCTTCCGTTTGAGCTGACACTTTTCGCAAGTTTCAATGAATAATTTCACCAGTTCCTGTGTTAATTGTAATACTTTTCATTTAATAATATTGTTGTTGCTTGACGACCTCCATGCCCACTTCCCCGGTGGGCAGCTTTAGTGGCATCATAACATTCACTCAAACGGGAAATAATATTTCCAGAACTTTTCTGTAAAATTACATAAGATGATTCGATCATCTGTAAATCATAAGTATTTACCACATAATAATCATTCTTGTACTAGTGTTACGTCCAGTTTCGCGTATTCTTTTTATGCGTTGCAAAAGTTCACTATAATCACTGTCATTAATTAATTTTGAATTTTGCGACTTTTACTCGTAGACTTATAAAAGTAGGTTTTTAAATTATTGCTGTTGATTCATTTTTAAGAACTAGATACCTATTCTTAACAAAATTAAAAGATACGACAGTAAACAATAACACACAACACAACCCATCAACATAACCTCAATTTTCTAATAAATTTACCAAAGGGAATTGGTTAGTTTAAATACTAATCAGGAGTTAGTTATTATGTATTATTAGGAATGTTAAGTTCACACTTTATCCAAATACTGTGGATAGTTTGTAAACTAGCCAAAAACACCGATTAAGTTGTGTACTTTTCTTGTGGTTTCTACTTTGGCGATAAATCTTGTATAGTTTGTAAGCTAGCTAGATAGTGTGAAAACCAACCAATATTCGTAGATATTTTAGTTAAAAAACGATTTTCCATCAAAATAAGCAGACATCTGGATAGTTTGTATACTATCCAGCTAGTCTATAAACACTTTGACCATAACATATTCGCCAATTTTTGTCAAAAATGGAGATAGCACAAGCAAATTCTGGGCTAACGTATTGACATCCTAAAAAAAATTGAAATTTTGAATCAAAATGTTTTGATATGCCTTTTGTGTTTTATAGTTCATTCTACAGAAACAACAGGGTCTTTATAATATTTCCTACTTGTTTGCCTACTACAGGATATTAGTGGTATTAACAAGTAAATTGTTGTTTTTTTTTTACTTCGGACCTCATGTTACCTGTAAATTTTTGTATGGTGCTTAACGGCTTGATTGTATTTTTTTTTGTCTGGCAAGTTACATGCCTATACAGTTTACCCATTTTTCCCCTCAGGGCTCGTCCGCGGCCTTGTCGCCCCGATAGCACTGCAACCTTTGGTTGATTGTGCATACCCTTGGTCTTACTCCACCCATTCCAAAATCACTGTGCCCTGAACTAGTCTGCACAGCGATTGGTATCGTGAAGTTTTATATTGCTCTGTCTCCGGTCTAGACTGACCGTAGATCAGTTGTCTTTTGCGGTCCAGAGCTTTACACTCGCACAAGATGTGCTGGGCTGATTCCTACCCCTCGCCGCAGAGTCTGCATGCTCCTACCGTATAGAGTGAGATTTCTGTGGCCAGTTTACCCTTAGAAGAGGGCGTATTGTCAGTGGTACCGTGTATTTTACGATATTCAGTATGTGTTAAAGATCCTCGTTCCCCCATACAAAAACCGCAGAAATTCTAGTTTCGTTAAATTAATATTATTTCTTGCTGTTGATGATTAACCATAGTTGTATATACTAAAATTCAATAAAAGAATATGAATACACCAATAATTTTTCTGATTTTTCTATTCTTTATATATTTTTAATTGTTTTTGTTTTGTTTTAGGTAAGACGCGTGCTAGTTCCAGACTTCGGTCTACGTAAGTGTTTTTATTTGTTTTGCTTAGAGTATAATCTTATGTATCAGTGATTCTTTTGCCTTTCCGCTTATACTAAAAATACACTTTATAAAGTAGCGGAAAGGCAGACCCAATTATATTAAATTCAGCACCGTTTATGTTTTATTCAGTTTAATCTTTTATTTTTATGGCATTTCATTACCGTGAAAAGTGAGTATGTAATATAAGTAGCTAATTATCTCCAAGTTTGCATATATAAATGCTCTGAAATAGACCTAAATTTTCCACTTGTGCCATAGTTTGTAGATGAAGTATTTTCGTTGCAGCAAACACTTCACATCCTCCAATGAGGTGCTAAATAGCCTCTGACACGCCCATCTGCATGTGTCATCGTCGGCCGAATAATATCCTACCAATTTCTTGTTGACTGGATCTTCTATGGCCAGAAAAACCCCCCTGTATGTAGATATATCTGTCCCTACACCAACTAGTAGTTTGACACCGATGTGTCTAGATCTGCCTGAGAGGTCTACAAGATGTCACGCATGAAGAGGCCCCTGCTCCAAGATTGCAGTTTATCTTGATCAGTCCAATAGTGACTTTGTAGTTCACCCCTCCCTAATTGTAACGGTGTTGAATTATCTGCCTTGCATGCGGCACGGCATAATTTTGAGGTAAGCGCCTGCCGATGGAAATATGTACGCAGATGCAATATCCTTTAGTCCAATTGTTAACCAATATCCAACATTTTCCACATTCGTGTCTAGGTTGGGCGCGGGTGGTCATTTTTGGATTTTGTTAGGATTGTTCGCACCTTCCGTTGTAGACTTTCGTTGTCGGGTTTACTCCAGTTTACAATCCCAAATGAATAACTGAGTGCGGAACATGCATGTAAGAGCTTTAGTCAGGTTCTTACTGTTGAGATGTACTCGCTCCATCTGTGTTACTTGCTTCGTAAACCAATTTGACAATTCGGTCTTCGCTATTGAATGGTTTATTTTCCTCATTCACCGAGGCAATTTGCTGGCTACTCTACATTTCATGTACGCCTGGTTGCATGTGTCCTGTGACTATACATAAGGTGGTTATTAGTCAAGCCCTAATTGCATGTCAGTATCTCTAGAAAACACTTTTACCCCGATTATAAGGTTTTGTTGCAGATGGCCAAATTATTCTTTGTGGAAGCCATCAGCTTAAGATCACCCATATATAACAGATGATTTAGCCTAATTTGCCCTGTGTCATTAATGTTTATGCTGAAGCCATATCTGGTTGAATTCAAACTGTCTGATATTAAATTCAATGCGAGGCAGAACCATAATGGACCTAGCAAGTCGCCTTGAAATATACCTCTTCTTTCTATCATGTTGGGTACGATGTTACCCCGTTGGTAGCCGTAGCTGAATTTTGGTTCTCTAGGTAGTTGTGTGTTCTAGGAACCTCAGAATAGATCTTAATCACACTTATAAGCCGTTCGTGTGGAACTGAATCAAACGCCTTTCTGTAATCCACGTAGGCAGCAAATAGATTTCTTCGTCCATTGTGAGCTTTCAGTTGCACACAACCGAATCAATGATTAGCTGTTCTTTGCATCCTATGGATCCTCTGCGCCACTCAAATTTGATTCATAGTAATGTCTATAAGTTAACTGATTCTCCTTCATATTCTCCTTTAGTCTCTGAACTAGAATAGCAAAATCAATCTATCTCGACAAGTGGTAGCGAGTAGCGAACTAATGAAAATTATGTCAAAATCGTCCACGCGGTGGAATCTGCATACATACTTCGGTTTATATTATATTCTCTTTGATCTTTTCATTTTTACCGACAGGCCAACAAAAAAAAACGTTTATTCCTATTGCTTGCCGTTCGCCCAGCTAGTTATTCCTGTGCGAACTAATGCGAATTACCGGCTATACTTGAACAACGCATAAAGTACAAATGTTTGGCAACGTTTCTCAGATCTATTCCCGGTTTAATGCATACAAGAGAAATATGGTTTTTATTTTAAGGGTTATAGTGTGCTGTGAGAAGGCTATCACGAGAGCTTTGTTAATTGTTTTTTCTGTGCCGAAATGCTGTATGTTTTATAACTGTGTGCAAGATATGCATTTAGCAGTTTTCAATATTTAATTTTTTCAAGATGAAACACATGTCAAGATTACATGGTAAATATTATATGCCCATTATTTTAAACAGACAAAATCCATCTACAAAGTTAGTTTGTGTGTCTCTATACAAATAAAGTGACCAGGTCAATATTTTTTTACCAATGAGTTTTTGCAGAAGCCACCTGTCCATTAGGCAGTATTTGGATGAACCTCGTAAAGAATTGATATGACTAAATGCCATAAATTTGTAACCGCTTTGAAGATGTCTTTAAAAGTACTATTTTGTAAGGTACTGTGTATAGCCAAAATGGGGATGTTGTAGAACTGTAACCTCTCAACATGCGGAAAGTATGTGTTTCTTAGAGTTTAAAGAATAAATATTATATAGTTACAAAACTCACTTAAAATTACAATTTTTTTTTGGATACAGGAGCGGAAAATGCTGTATGCAGACCTCATTCACAACACCGTAGTGTGTGGGATAGCGAGGTACTGTGAGACTCTTACTCACTAAACGCCACGCCCTAGAGTACCCGACTTTTTTTTCCTTTAATTTCAACAACACACCACGAGGGCTTACAGCCTAAATACTATCGTACCGTGGGTGTTGACAAGGAGGAAATAGGCAACTTGTTAATTCGGGACTTGAAGGTTTGGGGGTTCGGAGGAGAAGGAAAAACATGTGCCGGCAAGGAATTCCACAACTTGGATGTCCTCGGGACAAAAGAGCGGGCATAACCAGATGTTCTATGTCTGGTGACCTGGACAGTAAAAAGGTGCATTCGCTCTGTTCCCCTGGTAGATCTGTTGGGGGCAGCAGGTGGGGGAACTATGGAGGAAAGCTCCTCTTAGTCCATACCTCTGTCGGATAGCTGTCACACAATGGCGTTTGGGTTTGAATGTTTATATTCTGTTTTTGCGTTAGCGGATAAGGATACGCTTTGGACGCTTATGCATATGTGGAAGTTACTCATCGTAGTCGGTGGCACTACGGAGGAGAGCATTTGGGTGATAAACGGCTTTTGCGAACTCAGTGGTGGATAGTTGAGTTATAAACTCGCATTTCCAGATCAGATTGCATCTGACTGTGTCTGACAAACCATGGCGCTCCGGTAACCATTCTCAGAATTATATTCTGGATGATGACTTTTTTAAAATGTTATCTAGGCCCTCTTTTTTAAGTCAACTTGCAGCTAACATTTACCTTAAATAACTTGCTAGGTAACCTAAAAGACATGGGTGGCACGGCCAAAATGCCGCGAATTTATGAACAAAGTTGTAAAGATTGTAATTTTAAGTACGTCGGACAAACAAAAAGATCGATTGGAATTAGATTCAAAGAACCAATTACGATACGGTACTATAGATAGATCTTCCGTCGCCCGATACATTTGGGATAATAATCATCACGTTAATGAAGATAATCTAAAATTAATAAAAATGTTAGACAACTATAACAGCTAAACGCGTTCGAGAGTATATATATTGCGAAATACAGTTACATCCAAAAATGTATGAACATCGATTACGAGTCACCTGATCGATTGCTTTGTAAAATAAAATCCCACGTTTCAATACGTCCTAGAGATAACATAAGAATACAGATATTTTCCCCAATAAACTATGTTAATTTAGTTGTAGTTGAACCTTCCCAAAATTATTAGATATGGACACCTTTTAGGTAAGTTAATAAAGA
Organism: Tillus elongatus; assembly: GCA_964006375.1. Taxonomy (NCBI): domain Eukaryota; kingdom Metazoa; phylum Arthropoda; class Insecta; order Coleoptera; family Cleridae; genus Tillus; species Tillus elongatus. Next base: position 272,594,696 of record OZ023262.1, read on the forward strand.
CAGTTCAAAGACCTCGTCCGGCGATAAAAAAAACAATGCACTGCAGAATTTGCCTGCGACTAGTTCCCCTCTCGGTTCCGTCTCTTTACCTAAGATCCGGTATATAAGGTGATGTTAATTTTTAAAGTAGTGAGAATTTTTCATCTTCTGATGACGCTAACTTGGTTAGTGAAACGATCGTCAGGTATTTTAAAATGTGTTGTGGTGATTTGGGTTCTCGAAGTGTACTTATCAGTGCTCATCACAGGTTCCCATCTTCCCTTAGTAGAACGATGTATTTTCTTAAAAAAGGTATACGTGTCGAATGTCCCTAAATTCAAGCGTTTTCGAAATATTTGCAATTTTAAAAGTAGCTGCAACAAATTCTTCGTAATAGTTTTCAGGTCATGTTTTATTTACCACGCAGTAGGCGTTTGTCACAAATGTATGCCCTGTACTTTTGTTAAACTCGCGCCTTGGTGCCGTTAGTTGTTATTTTGTTAAGCGTTTGTACAAGATTTTCTTTAAGAATAAATGCCAGATATTGTTTGATTTTATAGGCAATCAAATTTGTTTATCGACACCCCTTTAGGCAATGCCGGGCTACTAGTGGATGCATTATTATCGAAACAAATATGTTATATGGTTTGCATGCTCCTCAGTTTTTTTTTCTTCAACTGACCCCCGCAATGCAACTAGAGACGTGTCTACAAAAAGAGTTGACGCAAATGTATATTTCAGCATATTCATTAACCGCACCCAGTCAGCTAATGAGGTGGCCTCTACCTTTCCTGAACACCTCTGCCTATTATTCCTATATGTTGCCTTCGTCTATATTGCTGAGCCTTCATTAATGTTTATAGCTGATTACAATATGTTATGTAGACACATTGTTTTGCTGTATGACTTATATATTCATTGTTTTTTCAGGGGTGTCATTAATGTTTGTAAATTAAACTGAAATCAAGTCTTACATGATACTACATTTTTATGAAATATATTAATAGGTCAATGAAATAATAAAAAGTCTGGACACAGCAAGTGCGTTATGGAAGTGAATTTTCTTAAAATGTTTTTAATATGTTTAATGCAAGCAGAAATCAATTTGGTCACCGGTATAATCTATATAGTAGGAACAATGTACCATATTTTACCAATATAACTTTTTTGAAAATCTAAAAAAATATCCGAAAATTAACTTGAAACATTTCCGAGAAAACTCTTTTCTTAGCTGACGAACCTTAGGTTAATAGCAAATTGCGTTATTGAATTTTGAAGCGTTTAATGAAAATTCGCTACTAAAACGCACTTACTGCGTCTCGATTTTTTTTTACAAACATGCATCATATTTCGACGAAAAATGCAATAAGAAATGTTAAAAAAAAGTAGGTATCACCAACAACTTATAGGCCACCTTGTGGTTATCACAATAATTTTATAAGATGCAGCTCAAAAGACCCTATAGGAAACGTATGCAATTTTTTCCCGTATCTTGGATAATAACAATTATATTGAGCTTTACCGTAGAAATGCGTCACACCGTATATATGTAAACAGAAAGTAAACCCGCATATGGATTCTAGGGGGCCTATTTTTCGCTCATTTGAAGAAATATTTTTAGAATTCAAAAGCCGCGGTCTCCTCATTAACGAATTTTTTCTACGAAAATTAGCTAAAAATTATAGGCAGTTACACCATAAATTTAACTAGAACTACTTCAAAAGCATCAGAGAAAGTGTCTATTTGAAATGAATTTTCTGGAAATATTTGATTGAAATGAAGGCCAATAATGGTTTTAGCTGAAACTTGAGGGTTTCCAGAACACTCTTTACAAAATCCGTATTTCTTTCAGGTTCTTTGCCTAAGTGTTCCCAATTTTGACGTTTCAAATCGCGATTTTTTACGTTTTAAGGAAAACCCCCCCTTTTTTTAAATGCATCTATCTTTTTTTTCTTAAAACTTACAGACCTAAATTTTGGTAAATTATTCACCCGTTATATATATATATATATATATATATATATATATATATATATATATATATATATATATATATACATATACATATACATATATATATATATATATATATATATATATATATATATATATATATATATATATATATATATATATATATATATATATATAATTGAAACTGACCCTAGATATGGGTTCAGGGGGATTAGTTCGCGCTGATTTGAAGAAAGTTTTAGTAGATTCAAAAGTCGGGATCTCCTCGTTATTGATTTTTTTTAAAGAAAATTCCCTAAAACAAGCACTTGTGAAGCCACGGAAAAGTGTACGACTGTATTAAATATGGAACCGTTCCACTAAGTTAGGGTAAGAACAAACAACCAGATATGCTATTCAAATTGAATTAGGTCTTAAAACTTTCATCTCCTCTTTATAAAATTATTTTTTATACAAAAACTCGCTAAAGAAATCCTCGGAATAACAACAACCTAACCCTAACCAGGATTAGAACGCGTCCTCTGGGAATCGATTATTACGATCACTGTACACCTAGCCGACTGAGCTACGAACTATATGCATTTACCAGCAGGAATATCGTATTGTTCAAGGTTTTACAATGTACATAAATCCTTTTTGATTTACAATGGATTTTTTGGTTATATTTTAACGAAATCTAGAAAAATAACGACTTAGACACATATCTTGGAGCTTGTTATTCATTTCTTGTAGTATTTTTCACTCACATTCCGATCAATAAGTTTTTACATTTTTATCTTTCTTGAATCAGATTTAATTAATTAAAAAGTAATTTACCTCTTACTTTTTTGTCTTTTGAGATAGAAATCTAAATTTTGGTACGTAGGATACTCTTTATGACAGAAACTAGCGTACCAAATTGGTTGCCCTCACTTTATTATTTCCAGAGATATAATTTTTTTCGAAAGAAAACACAAAATTTTCCGGGAAAACCTGGGTCGATTTTCCTGATTAACGAACTTGTCCAAGCCACTTGCAAAAGGAAGGTATTTGCCTAATTTGATCAAAATCTATATCTATATATATATATATATATATATATATATATATATATATATATATATATATATATATATATATATATATATATATATATATATATATATATATATATATATATATATATATATATATATATATGAAACTGACCCTGGATATGGGTTCTAGGGGGCCTAGTTCGCGGTCATTTGAAGAATTTTTTTCAAAATTCAAAAATCGGGATCTCATTAGTGAATTTTTTTTTAAAGAAAATTCACTAATAAGTAAGATTGCTGTATTAATTAAAAGGTATATACATGAATGCGTTACGCTTGTAAATTTTCAGATCGTCATCATCACAGTCTAAAGGCGATGTCGCTTTGTCGTCGCAACCATTACTTACTGTCACCAGCAGCTCTTTTTATTTTATTGCAGCGTTCCAGAAATTTTTGTCTTGGACTACCTCTGTCCTCCTCCCCTTGATTCCAAGTATGTGTCCTTATATAGTGTTGTCAGAAAGTCATTTATGTCACAGCATATGTCCAACAAATTTTGCCTCCTCCTCTCAATGCCTTTTAGTAAGCATATTTCTTCTCTTCAGTTCTGGCACACTTTCATTCGTCTTTATTTTAGCGAATTTTCTTAAACTAATGAAAATATCGCAACTTTTGGATTTTGAAAAAACGTCCAGTTAAAGTTTAAGTTAAAGTTAAAGAAAATGTTAGCGGAATCAACGACTTTTAGAAGAGAGAGAGCTGAAAATAACTTTGTTTGCTTATCAGTTGAATCTCAAATCCCGAGGGGTCTAGATAGGATTTAAAAAAAAATATTCAGGACGCAGCAAGTGCATTATAGTAGTGAATTTTCATAAGAATTGTACACTATTATCATACGGCATGTTACTACAGTTAATACTTTACACTTACACAGACCTTAAAGATCGATTTTAGAGGTCCTAGTACACGCACATTTGAAGAATTCTTCCGAAAGTGTTACCATCGATATCTCTATTATCAAAAAAATCTTGGGCTCTAATTCCTTTTGAGAAAAATACCCAAAACTCAATTTTCTATTAAGCCAATAAATTACATTTTGCTATATCTATAGATAGTGTAAGTCTCTGAAAGAAACTTGTATTACAAATCTCATTAAAGTTACAAAAGATTTCCAGAACGAAACTTAATTTATATTTAGAAATGTAAAGTATTTGCCAAATTATAAACGTAGCAGTTATTTTTCCTTATTAATCGCCAGAATGAATTCGTTTTCGTCGACCTAGTCAAACCGGTTTTTTCAATATCAACAATAACAAAATGTCTGCTGAAAATTATAATTTCAGGCTCAAAGGTGACAAATTTATTCAGGAGTTTTAAACAAAAATGAGATCTTGGTCAAAACGTATGTAATCTGTGCACTATTGTTTCTCCAAATGTCAAAATAAATAAAAAAATAAAAAAACATACATTCATCGAGCTGGATTCGATCATTCAACCTATATATATATATATATATATATATATATATATATATATATATATATATATATATATATACATACTTGGAGAACCCAAATTAACACAACACATTTTAGATAACCCAACGATCGTTTCACTAACCAAGTTAGCGTCATCAGAGGATGAATAATGAGTTGTGGATATTAAGATTTTTTAGAATTATTCAAATTATTCGCTGATGACGCTAACTTGGTTAGTGAAAGGATCGTTAGGTTTTTTTTAATGTGTTGATGGTTCTCCAAGTGTACTTATCAGTGCTCATCACAGCTTCCATTCTTCATTTTTTTTGAAGATATTTTTTCAAAATTCATTAGTCAGAATCGTCTCATTAGTGATTTTTTTAAAAGAAAATTCATTCATTGTAATTAATCTCGTGATTGAGGTGTAAATAAGACCGAAATAATAATAGACACATTGTTTATACAATAATAAGTAATAACAGCTTAGGAAGTTAAGGTGAAACATAACTGGTTTGTTTCAGTAGCGAAAGTTGTTAGTAAGTTCACGCTCTAATAATGCGCCTGCTGTTAATCCATATATTGTTTTAATAATAATAATAAGAATATATAAAACCGTTGCTGGAATTGCATAATTTTAATTGCTTTATTTTGCTAAGAGTAAATAGTGCCAGTGTGCATCAATAATAAAAACATGGCACACTATTTTAAAAGCTGGAATGTTGTATTGTTTTGTTTGTTTACATCATGCCTTATTGTTTTTTTAAATGAGCATTTAATAATAAAAAAATGGTTGTTGCATAAAAAAATATAATGTTTGTATGAGTCAATTTAAATAATAGGTGTGCTGTATTTAATTAGTTTATGTTCTGGTTATTAAATTTTAACATTTATACAAATAAATAACTATTACATTTGGAAAATGGCTGTATTTCTACAAACGGTAGGTTTTAGGTATAGGGAATCACATTGTAACGTACCTTTATTTTATCTCTAGATTACGAAAACCGCATAATATACTGGGTGTTCCATTTAAAAAAAATATATAACTTTAATAGGCATCTTTTTGTGAACATCCTGTATTGTCGACAATATTTTCAGAAGATGCTCTTAAAGACCCTGCATATGCTGGGAAGAAAGAATATTTTAAAATTCGAGCAGGTTCCATTAGAAAGACCGATCCTGTATAATTTTTTTTTTGGTCTCTACGACATGGGTATAAAGAGCTTTTACGTGTTATTTACATCGTAACACTATACAGGATGGCGCATTGAAAACGAAACAGACCGATTTGCGTCCAGAGAAAATTTTTTTAAGAAACGCTGAAACACGTCAATTTTAATATTGAGGAGGACATGTTTTGACATAAAACTCAACTTTGTCACATCAACCCCTTAAGGGTGGTGACAACAAGCCTTACATTTTAAATAGGAAACATGGGTCGAGTGTTACATCATTTGAAGGCTCTTTCTTTTCTAAATTCAGCACACTAATTTTTTTGGAAGTTTAATCAACTCGTTTAAAAATTATTCACACTTGGAGTTGCAAGAACGTATTTTATTCATTGTGATAAGAAATGCACTAATTAGTCAATTTTTCGTTTAAAAAAAACTAGAAAACAAAACCAAACGTTAAAAAATGTTTATTCAGTTAAGTGTTCAAATTGTTGACCACCAACTTCCATACAAAAGTACAAATTTTGTTCAAAACGAGCTCTGACATTCTGGAGCATTTGTGGAGTTATTAGACGGCATTCTTCAACAATGCGTCATCGTAATTCTTCCAGAGACTCCGGTTCTGTTGCGTAAATTCAACTCTTTAAATGGCCCCATAGAAAGAAATCTAAAGGAGTTAAATCCGGTGATCTAGGGGGCCACTCAATAGCACCTCTACGCCCAATCCATTGCTCTGGAAACTCTCTGTTCAAAAACTCCCTAACGTTGTGAAAAATACGGAGGAGCTCCATCTTGTTGAAACACTAATTGATTTTCTTGATTTCAACAATGTCAATCAGTAGAGGGTAAATGATATCTTCTAGTAACTCCAAATACATTTCGCCACTCAAATTGCCATCCAGAAAAATTGGTCCGATTAAACGGTCTCCAAAAATGCCAGTTCAGACATTCAATTTCTGTGGAGTTTGAGTGTGGACTTCGTGAAAATTTCTTGGATTATTTTCTGCCCAATAACGACAATTATGACGATTGACTGTAGAGTTTAATAAAAACGTACACTCGTCTGAAAAACAGATATTGAACAGAAAGTTCCCGTTATCAGCTATTCGTGCAGTCATAACTTCACAAAACTCCAGCCGCCGATCAAATCATCTTCATTCAGTTGTTGTACAAGATGAATTTTATACGGGTGAAATTTATGATGCTTCTATATTCGCTGAATAGTTCTTCTTTTGATGTTTGAAACAGTGGCCAATTTTCTCGTGCTCAAAGTTGAGTCTGCAGCAATTTGTCCTAAAACTTCATTCTCAGTGGTCTCATTTCTAACCGGAAATTCACGTTCAGGATCCCGTTTTTTTGTTGGCTACTGAACCATTTGGTCGAAACTTTGCACCTAACTCCAAAATGTATTTTCTGTTAACATGTCTGTTCGGATGTCGTTCAATAAACAAATTTGCGGTACGGTTGGCACAGTCATCGTTTTTGAAAAAAAGAGTAATTATTTCAACTCTTTCTTCTACAGAATACACCATTGTGAAATTAATTTTTGGTAGTACTATCAAGTATCAAACCGACCGATAAACTGAAATAATAAACCGCATTTCTCTCATTCCGATAAGAAATGTTCTGATAGTCAATTTTTTGTTTACAAACCAACAAAACATTGACTATCAGCACATTTCTTATCGGAATGAGTGAAATGCGTTTTTGCATCTTCAACGGTGAATAATTTTAAAAAGAGTTGATAAAACTTCCAAAAAAATTAGTGTGCTGAATTCAGAAAAGAAAGTGCTTTCAAATGATGTAACACTCGACCCATGTTCCCTATTTAAAATATAAGGGTTGTTATCACCACCCTTAAGGGGTTGATGTGACAAAGTTGAGTTTTATGTCAAAACATTAAAATTGACGTGTTTCAGCGTTTCTTAAAAAAATTTCTCTGGACGCAAATCGGTTTGTTTCGTTTTCAATGCGCCACCCTATTTAAAGCTATAGGTTCCCTCGCGTTTTTCACATTGATTAAACTGTTGTTTTTAGGTGTTTTTAAAAAGATTATTGTATACGGTTTCCATAAACACATCTTCTTTATATTTCATAAACATGTATAACACACTTTAGATATCTTGCGCTTAGAAAGCGACTTGCTCGTCTACTTACACGAAATCGATGATTCACAGCGGAAGTTGTTCAAGCTCTAATTTTAAATTCGCCAAGGATTTTCCTATGAAATCATACGAATATATAAATATATTCTTTCTTTGCGGTTGAATCGGAACATCAGCGTTAGTGTAATAGTAAAATATATTTATGTTACGTAAGGCTCTGTGTATAATGTGTTGTTGTTCTATCTTTCAACGTCGGTCTATTTTCGCGACTATGCCCAATCACCGACGCCAGGGAGCAGTGTCACCTCACTATCCTGGAAATTTTGCCGAACCCCTACCTTTCTGCAAGGAGGGTAGGGATCTTTAACGTACTTAACATCGCAAGGACACGGGACTGACGGCTTTACGCCCCCTCCGAAGGGCGGAACGTGCAGATATTCAACTTGCTCAAATACAGTGCCAGAACCTCGATTAATGTTAATTGTGTGTACTGAAAATGTAAAAGGAGAACGCTTGGATCGAACCCGGTACCCCTCGGTTCAGAGGGACACATTCTTACCACTGAACCACCGAGGCTCGTGTAATGTGTAACACGAAATAATGAAATGTACCGTATAGTAGATTTTGTTAGTAAAGTAAACAATGTTTAGTATGTAATTCATTTTTCCTCAATAAATTTTCTTCGACCGTTTGTCTAAATGTTGTTTTTTTCATTTTGGATAACATCGGTGCGTTCTTGGATTTTGTAGTAAATATACATCATCACAGTCTAAGAGCGATATAGCTATGCCGTCGCAACTATGAGTCTCTGCCACCAGCAGTTCCTTCATCTTATTGTAGCTTTTCGCACTTTATCAATGAGGTCAGGATTTCCAGGACTTCTGGGTTTTCTTTCAGCGAAGTTTCATTTCAGAAATCGTTCATATATATATATATATATATATATATATATATATATATATATATATATATATATATATATATATATATATATATATATATACTAAACTGACTCACTCTATGTACCGTTTGTCTATTTATACTCTCCATAGAGATTCTAGACCTTCTACACTTTTCCACAAAGGTCACTTCTGGTTCCTTCTAGAACTATCATTCCAGAGTGTTCGCTGTTACCAACATACTACAACTGACCATAGAAGTTACAAAGTCCATAAAGTTAATTCTCATAGACAAATGTGACAATATATATATATATATATATATATATATATATATATATATATATATATATATATATATATATATATATATATATATATATATACATATACATATACTGTCACATTTGTCTATGAGAATTAACTTCATGGACTTTGTAACTTCTATGGTCAGTTGTAGTATGTTGGTAACAGCGAACACTTCTCATAGACAAATGTGACAATATATATATATATATATATATATATATATATATATATATATATATATATATATATATATATATATATATATATATATATATATATATATATATATATATATATATATATATATATATATATATATATATATATATATATATATATACATATACATATACTGTCACATTTGTCTATGAGAATTAACTTCATGGACTTTGTAACTTCTATGGTCAGTTGTAGTATGTTGGTAACAGCGAACACTTCTCATAGACAAATGTGACAATATATATATATATATATATATATATATATATATATATATATATATATATATATATATATATATATATATATATATATATATATATAATATATATATATATATATATATATATATTTATATATATATATATATATTTATATATATATATATATATATATATATATATATATATATATATATATATATATACATATATTGTCACATTTGTCTACGAGAATTAACTTTATGGACTTTGTAACTTCTATGGTCAGTTGTAGTATGTTGGTAACAGCGAACACTCGGGAATGATAGTTCTAGAAGGAACCAGAAGTGACCTTTGTGGAAAAATGGAGAGTATAAATAGACAAACGGTACATAGAGTGAGTCAGTTTAGTATTGAATTAGTGTGGTGCAGAGTAAGTGATCATAGAGTATGAAGCAAGTCAGTAGTAAGTGCTGGTATATAAGAAGCGATCATAGAAGGCGGATAGTGGAATATAGTTCTATGAATAACATATAGTAATAGAGAGAAATATTTTAGTTGACACTGGTGTTGGAAAATCGTTGGTTATAATAAATAGTAGTTTGAAAAGCTGTGTTAGTCAACGAATCCAGAACCACGTAGAATGTAACTATATATATATATATATATATATATATATATATATATATATATATATATATATATATATATATATATATATATATATATATATATATATATATATATATATATATATATATATATATATATTTCTCGTGCTTAAACAATCTTTCTCAAGCTCGATCGTTCCTCGGATATTTCTGATTTTGAAGTTGTAGACCGGGGCTATTGTTTTAGCATTGACAAAGTGTGTCCTGTATGAGTCAGGTAGACGCCATGCTATAAATAACAGAAGATTTACGACGAACGGTCAGATCTGTTGAACACAAAGATACCTTATAGACGATCTCCAGTGAGATCTGAGAGGTGGGCAGATTGAGGCCTCGTAATCGATCCAGCTACAACAACCCAATCTACCATTATCCATCGCTCTAAGTAGTAGGCAGATTTAAGCCTTCAATTCCTTTCATATTTCCTTCTTGAAAATGGCTCTAAAACAGGAACTCGAGAACCAAGCATTTTTCGGAGGAGAACCCGGAGCGGAGCTGTGATCTTTACGCGGTGGGTTACACCTGGAGGTTGATGTACCTACTGTGAGCTTAGAAATGGGAAAACGACCTCGCTTTGATGCAGTTCGGGAGCGGGACCCCATATGATACCGCCTCGAGTGAAACACTGACGGATGTCGGGCCAGACGAACTCGTAGAGAGTCTTATCTCTCTGTGTGCGTCGAAACAGGCAAATGACTTCGCTCAGATGGTATTACACCCCAACCGAGGGAAAGGTTCGGGACGCAGCAAGGGCGTTATGGTAGTGAATTGTCATAAAAATGTTTTTAATACGAAATATATTTTTTAAGAAAGCTTGCATCAGATTTGGTTATCAGTATAACCTATATAGAAGAAACAATGTACCATATTTTATCAAAATAACTATTGTTTGACAATATACAAACATCTTCCGAAAATAAACCTAAAATGTGCCCATAAAACTAGTTTCCTGGCCAATAGTAAATTAAGCTATCGAAAGAAACATTGTATGAAAAATCGCTACCATAACGCACTTACTGAGTCCCGAATTTATTTTCTTACAAACATGCATTATCTTTCGATGGAAAATGTAGAAATTGCAATAATATAAGGCGTGTTCGATTAGGAAAAAAATGCATCACCAGCGACTTATGGGCCACATATGATGGTAAAAATAATTTTATAAGATGCAGCCCCAGACATCGTATAATTAACATATAAAAATTTTTCTCATATCTTGGAAATAATAATAATGGATATATTGAGCTTTACCCTAGAAACCCCTCTCCCTGTATATATAAAAACAGATAAAAACTGAAACTAACCCGGATATGGGTTTTATGGGGCCTAGTTCGCGCTAATTTGAAGAAATATTTTCAAAATTCACTAAAATTGTCTCCCTCTATGAGTAAAATTGTGATGGCCAAAAATAAATATGAATGTAAGAAGTAGAGCATGCCTACATTTGTATTACAAATGTCAGAAAACAAAATACTTATTTACATGTCACTTTACATTTATCAAAATAATTTGTCAGTTGAATATGACATGTACTGTTGCCGTGGAGGACTATTAGGCACTATTGTATTACGCCTTATAAGAATTTTTTTTTTTTTTTTGAGTACGAAAGCTTATTTTACTGTTTAACCATTTTTCGATCCCTTAACCTGAAATGGTTTTCCTCTCATTTGACGTTGTTTCATTATACAATCACAGTAGGTTTTAGAATCTAAAAATTATTCTATTTTGTGTGACATACCTAGAACAAGTTTTATTTTCCTTCAATTATAAATGACAATTTTAAGTAAATTCCTATATTTTCTGTGCCCAATGTGTTGAACGGATGCGAAACGGGATAAGGAAATTTCCTTTTAAAGTTAAAATGACGAAGAGAACTTTATTCGAGGCACGAGCGTCGTTTTCATTTTTTTTAAATATTAATAACATTTGTAGGTAAATTAGCAGATTAGCGCATTGTTCGTTTTTTTGAAAAAAATTCAGAAACATGCTTAGAGAAACCCCTTTATGCATTAACCATCGGACAAATGCTGTGATCTCAACTCCACAATACAGTTAAAAGACCTAAAGTAAATTTGAAGTTCTGTGGAAGGTAAACATGCTACAACGGAGCTAGAAATGCAAACTGTAAGAAACTCACCTTACAGAAGTCCATAGAAAGGCGAAACTACTTACCAACACCGTTCCTCCATAAAAAAAAACACTTTGCCCAATTGGAAAAAAAAACGCTAAATAATAAGCGTAATCTGATTCCTTAAAATTAAATAACTGAAACTGCCACCAAAGCATCACATAAAGGGTCTATTTTAAATTAATTTTCTGCAAATAATTTAATAAAATAAAGAACAATGAAGATTGTGGCTGAAACTTAAGACTTTAACTTACGACATTTGTGCTGCATAGCCGTTCATGTAGATTCTCTATCTAGAACATGTCAATTTTGACGTTTTGAATCGTGAAGGTGTCTAGTAGGCTCTCATTTGAAGAATATTTTCCAAAATTTACAAGTGATCTTCACCTAAACGATTTTTGTCTATAACAATTTGCTAGACAAAATTTGGAAGTAACACCTAATATGTGGGGGCTTAGTTTATCTAAAGACATTTTTTGGGTTCTACAGTAGTTACAGTAGTTATTACATACGCAATTTTTACTACGAGAATTCGCAAAAAAGTGACATTTTTATGAAGATTCGTTACCATAACGCATTTGATGCGTTATAACTTTTTTGTAATACATATATTCGTTTCTATATACCAGTCGATACTTGTGCAACACTACGGCTGCGTGAACGTGGTTAGAAGCTAAAAGCCCCATGAATTAACCAATATATTTCTAACAAAATTACATGTTCTTATAATTAAACATGGATTTCCATAAATAAACTTACAGGTGTTGTGAAATTTTTTCAATCATATCGTTACTTTTGAACTAATAAATGCATGTTACATGTCAATTGTCAGTGAACTTATGAAATTAATACGGTTTCGTGTCTTTTTTCTTTCCCAGGAAACTAAACAGACTCGAGTCGCAACATGCGATACACGTTTAGTGAATATTTCTCTGCGATTATGGTGCAATTAATTCAGGTGATTTATTCTTTCTGATAAATTTAATTTTGAGAATTTACGTGGTTTCGATTACAGAAAAGCTATCAGTGGTATTAGCAGTATAGCAATACATAGTAATAATAAATGAGGTGTAATTACAAAATAACTGGAGAAGGAAATTAAATAACTAATACGGATGAATGCACTCAAAAGATGCTAAGATCAAGAAGCGGTAAGATAAGATTTTGAATAGCTAAGATTTTATTGCTAGTTATTTTTTAACGCAACAAAAATGTTCGTGGTTTTCAGAACAAAACTGTCGCGTAATAATATTTACTATTAGCGAATTTTCATAAGGAAAATTTCGCTTACAGGGAAGTAACGACTGTTGCATTTTTTTTTTAGAAATGTTTTCAAATTAGCGCTGATTAGAGCCTTTGGAGCCCGACTGGCTATGTTCTAATCACTGCGGCTTACGCCGCTTATGTACGTATTATACGCCCTTGTGACATTAGGCGTTCAACATTCACACGTTTCCTTTCTTTCTGGCCATATCATTTTACACTACCCATTGGCAATACCATGGTATGATTTGATGTCACTGTCACCGCACTATTGTGATTCCAGTAACAACAATTCCAGAATCAGCATCTAAAATTAATATTCACATTTGCTCCGATCACTATTTTTCATGCATGCAACAAACGAAAGGTGGCATCTCAAAAACCGGTTAGCTCTAATGGTTTCAGTTCCATACAATTTTCATTAAATGCCACAATTTTGAATAACCCAGTTTTCTATAAACCTAGAAAGTTTAACTTCGGTAAGTAGTAAGATCTTGACCAGGACAACGTATCTGCCAAATTTTACGAAAATAACTTTAATTATTTTTTGAGATACAATTTTTTTTCTGGAAAAATCAATTATTTTTTTATAAAAAAAAACTAGTTCGATATGGCAGGTTAACGAACTCATCCAAGCTATTATTAAAAGAAAGGCACTTGCCAAGTTTCATCAAAATCAGTCAATTACTTTTTGAGTTATTTGTTGAATATATATATATATATATATATATATATATATATATATATATATATATATATATATATATATATATATATATATATATATATACTACATATTACACATATAAAAACAGATCTTAGTATCGGGTTCTAGCGGCCCAAATTGCAAAGTCTCAACATCGATACCTATCTATTGGTGACTTTTTAAAATAAAAATTCGCCAAAAGTTGTCAAAGTACAAAGCATATATCTATTGGGCCATGGGTCACTAATAGAGTGGTATTGGTTGTATGACATTCGGCAAATTTCTTCAAATGAGCGCGAATTAGGGCCGGCGGAACCCATATCCCGGATCAGTTTAAATGTTTATATATATATATATATATATATATATATATATATATATATATATATATATATATATATATATATATATATATATATATATATATATATATATATATATATATATCCAACCGATAATTCAAAAAATACTTCACTGATTTGGACCAAATTTGGGAATTACATTATTTTGTTAATGGCTCGGATGAGTTCGTTTATCAAATCTTGACGACCAATTTTTCTTAACAACAAATTAAAAAATATTTTTTAAAACCCAATATATTTCAAGTTGTTTAAATGATTGAAACGAAAATAAATTCACCACTTAAAAGAACATATATAGACGTGGCTGTGTACCAATTTTCAAGTGTTTTGATCGAAGAAAAATAAAGTTATTAGGAATTAATAATAAAATAATTCTCGACATCACATCAAATTCTGTAATGCAATATCTAAAACGTTGGACAAACACAGATGACGTTACCTACTTATCAGTTAGTTATAAAATACCGTAATCCATAGCTGTATTTAATATCTGCAAAATTTGAATTATCCATTTCTCATGATTTTTAATTTATCCCTCCAATCCTAATTTACTCTATCTGACAACGTTGTTAGACTGCGTTTGTGCTGGAGCTCCGCTGTCGTTTGCCTTTCTGTGGTAATGTCATTTATTGTCAATTGTCAATATCAAATTGGAAATTTATCCTCAAATTTAGGTTTTAGACATCATACAATTACTAGAGATATATGATAGTTCGGCTACCTATTTCTGTACTGTCACGCGCATGCGACACGGGGTGAGTACAGTCGAAACATAATAATATTATGCTGCGGTACAGGGAGTTCGACGTTTCCTCACATCTCTTAACCTCCTAACAAATTACGAAACTGTCGTTTTTTCTTAGGTTTTTTAAATGTATTTTACAAATTTTTGTGCACATACAGTTAGAAGTCTTTTTTATGATCAGAATACTACTGTGACTTGATTATAAAATCAAGTTTATGACTGTTAACGCGCTCTAAGTAACTTCTTGCAGCTTACTGCATGGAGAGTTTTTAAAAATTTGTTTCCAGAAACATGCTTCGAACCCCCCATGGATTCATAAGCCACAACACAAATTTGTTGAAAATAACCCCCAAGAAAGTTAAGTGACCAAGAATGAATATGGGTGCTAGGCGGGGAGGAAATATGAGCGGAAATGATTTAAAAAAAACACTTAGTCCGACATTGAAAATATGGGTTTTTCACATTTTGCAGCAATACCTCCTTTAAACCCTGTCTACCCCGCACAACAACCATATTCGCCACAGGTCCCGTAACTTTCTTAGGGGATGTTCCCAAGAAATTTTTCTTGTGCTTCAGCGAATGCATAAGGGGAAGGAGAACCCTCTATATTTTTGGGTGAGGGGACAAAAACCCTCTTCATCCTGGAGGTTCTTCCCCCTTCTCCATGCATACAATCATCCTCAATGCATAAACCACACGAATTTCTTTTAGGGCCTGCTTTCTAGTGTAGTTTTTGTTGAGTATATTTGCTGTTTATCAATTGCTTTGTTTGAGTTTTGTATCCAAATTACTGTATAAATATTTATGTTGGAGATCATGTTTTTACTTGCCGTTCTTTACCTTATTTTTTACTGTTCCTAATTAAAAAAGGTAAGTTTTTAAAACTTTTAATATAAGGTTAAATCACTAATATATTATTCTTATGAAAATTTACCACCATAACGCACTTGCTGCGCCACGTACTTTTTTTCGTAATACATCGGCATATTCTAGGATCACTGGAGAACCTTATCCTAAATCTTTATAAATCTTTTTTGGAACCTTGTATGTCATGCCTTGGTATGGCGAAAAACATAGAATTCAATCAAGTATAAAGCTCCCACCCACATTCTGTAGCCCCACCTAATCGGCTTTTCCCGAATAAATTGTTTGCAGGAATGCCAGATACGATAGGGAACCCATGGCTTCATCCATGGTTTTATTCAAGAGGAGAAAACTTGCCAAAGTTTTGGTTTAGGAGTGTAAATAGAGGTCTTATTTTAGCGTATTTATCACCTTCGTCTAGAAGATTATTACTGCAAAAATGGATAACTTTTATTACAACGCAAAAACGATCTCTCGAAGTAGCGTTAGCAATGGCTTCGTATGACTATCATCTTTGCTTCCCCAATACATTTAGCCGGTAGGATTAACTACCACTTACCAAAAACACACCCAAAAATAATTTTTATTCTTTGTTGTTACCAGAAAGATTTTGTTAAGCTACAGATATATTTGAATAGATTACTATTAAAAAATATTCAAACTATTAAGGAGATGTCGCTGTCTTCATTGGATCTATAAAATCGCTCTCATGTGTCCTGCATGGAGAGAAGATCACCCGGCAAAAAATTTCAGATTCTTGGGAATAGTTAATAGCTGTGCAAGGGGGAGATCATCTTCTTTATTATCGTCTTCAGAATTTAAATGTTCATTATGTTGAAACTTCCGTTCAATTTTCACTTCGTTTCTGAATTGGCTCCCGGACAAATTGTTTGGCGTACCAAAGGCTTCCTCGACAGAATCTTTATCCGTTATAGCATTATATGTATATAATCAAGATTTTAGAGTTCTTCCAAGACCCCGTGCAATTTGGCGCAAAGCGGTCGTCTAATAAAAATAAAAATATTTATGAAACACCCACATATTACTACTGTGTTTTAAAAGAACAATCACATTCAGAGACCACTCTTACCTAAATAACAAAAAAGTGGTCCATATCGGTATGTTTCAACAACTAGCCTTCATTTTAAAATTATAGCTACACAAAGTGAATAATCTGTGATGTAGCCTTATCAGAAAATAAAAGCTTGCAAGGGAAGTTGTTCCAAACGTGTTCCTTTCTTAGTACAGTATGTACAGAACCTTTACTTATATCGTGATTCAATGACAATCGGCGTGAGGTCCGAATTTTGGCAGGTCCTTTACAGTACCTGTTTCTCCAAATCTCTATACTGTTTTACACACCACTGACTGGATAATTGGTTCTCTGAGATAGAGTTGTGTGTTATATAAAAATTTGAAATCGCGGCATAAGCGAAATTTGATTTATGAAATTCTATAAAAATAACAGCCAAAAACAACTATTTATATGTTCCTTTACTAAAACCGGAACACATGTCACACTTAAAATCTGAACAGCTATATAATATGTAACTACTGTCGCCACCTATAAAAGAAAGGTGAAACTGCTAAAATACCGTCACATATGAAAATGCCTTTCAAAAGGATGGTTGTAATTCCGTCGCATATGAATATGCCTTTTAAAAGGGCGGTTGTAAAAAGTGGGTTAATACTGATTAAATACAGATGAAGATACTTATTCTCTGGCTTCACAAGTGTTTTTCCTTAGAGAACAAACAAAAGAGAAAAAACAAACAATTCTGAAGAATCTACATCTGTATTTAGTGAAACGGTTTCACAAAGTAAAGGCAATAGGTTAATAATGATGTCAACACCTAGACTCAACCTAGTTTGAAAATGCAGCAATTGGATTTTGCCATAATTTATATTTGTATCATTCTTGTACACCAGCTGTTGAAGTCGTCCAAAACGTCATCAACATTGTTATGGACAGATGAAATATTTGAGGCTAACTCTAAATAAGTACACTTGGAGAACCCACAACGCATTTTTAAAAACCTGACGACCGTTTCACTAACCAAGTTACCGTCATCAGAGGATGAATAACTCGGAATGTTTTGCCTCTACAACTGTGCTTATATTATGTGCAAGTAGTCGGTCTAGACGATTGAGGGTGATTCAAACAAAACAGAAACATTCACTTATCTCCTACCGCAAATTCCGACTACCCGAATTCAGTTACCATCTTTCACACGTGCTTTTTGTCCGCATTTCTCGCAAAGTGGTCAATCAATACACGGGCCACAGGCGGTGGTGCCGAATTCATACAACCTTTATTATCATTATATATATATATATATATATATATATATATATATATATATATATATATATATATATATACACTTTCGAAAGCGTTTAGCTGTCCTGGCTGTCTAACAATTTTGATATTTTGATTAATTTTAGGTTCTCTTTATCTACGTGGTGATTATAATCCCAAATATACTGAATTTATGAGTGCTCATCACAGGTTCAAATCTTCACTTAGTGGCTAACTCTAAAATTGAGGTTTTGTCAGCATAATTGAACACGACTACCACAAACTAATTCACAGTATCGACTTGTTTTCTTTATGAACTGTATGCTTATTTTGTTTACCTGGCTATACTGTGTATTTCAAGTCATGAAGTTTGTAATATTCAGTTTTTTTAATACTCATGTTACGTTTAAAATTTATCGGAAACCATACGAATTCTGTTTTAATATAAGTCTGAGAAGAAACCTTTCGAACTTCGTGATATGTTCGAAACATAAATTACCACTTGTTCTTCATTTTAAGAGAAACTTGCCTCCAGAGAGTGAGTGAGTGAGTAAGAGCGAGAGAGAGATATCAAGTAATTACAAAAGTTATCAGTAGCAAGCAAGTAAAGCGAGTATGCAGGAGTTGTGCGGCAAGCCTTCAGAACTTACTTAATTCAAACTTCCCGAAGACCACTTGTTCTTTTGATATAAACACTACAACAGGAAAATATATTAATTTGAATTTGATTCGAGCAACAGTACCCGCAGGAGTTAGAACAAATAAACAAGAACCAAACGCACAGGTACGGTCGTATAGACAATCAACGTGGGGGTGTAAGCGAGAACAGCAACAACACAGCAGCAGCGAATGGAGCACCCCGGAGTGAATGAAAGACTTTCAGCTTTGTCTTTGTAATTTAGATTTGTATAAAGTTTACATGCTGAGCGTAACTCGAGCGTTACCACCACAACAAAGGGCTGAAGAACACGTAACAACGTCTAATGTAAACGACTCAAGTAATTTTATACTACATCAAACTTCCAGTCGAAACTGGCTGCCTTTGTGTTAGATCGTTTATTAAACTTGAACGAGATACTTAGTTGAAACGAATCGTGCATTGCACAATCGGCAAGGGAAAATAAGGCTTCACATCTCAAACAACAGGTATATGATTAGCTTCTGTGTCAAGTAAAACCGTTAAAAGTCCGATTGTTTCAGATTGCGTCCATAATAACAATAATTAATGTTCTTTGATTGATAAATGCCGAGTTTAGTTATGCAATTAACTTTAATTAATTCCCTTGACACTTACGAGGTAAGCGCCAAAATTTCCCGGCGACCTGACTACGAAAGAAACGGCGTAGCCTCGCAATTACATTTTATTTTTTAATATAGTCCCCCTAACATTAATGCACTTACTTAAAGGGGTATGCACCAATTTAATGCACTTAACTACATCGTTTCAGCAACAATTCCATACCCCTAAAAGATACTTTCGGTTTGTCCTCAAAATGTGCCCAAACTGCAGCTTTCACCTCTTCGTCGTCACTGAAACGGCGACCGCAAAAGTCCTTTTCCAAATTTTCAAATTGGTAGTAGTCTCTGCGGGCCATATCTGGACTGTACGGCGTTGGTTCAATTTGTTCGAAACCGCAGTCACGAATTGCGGCTTGTGCAATTCCAGCAGTGATGCACTGGTGTATTGTCATGGAACAAACGAACGCCTCTGGTCAGATTCTCACGTCTTTTCTCCAGCATATTTTGTCTTATTTTTTTTAATAATTTATTTATTTATTTATTTTTTATTTCAACAACACACCACGATGGCTTACAGCCTAAATACTATCGTACCGTGGGTGTCGACAAGGAGGAAAGAGGCAACTTGTTAATTCTGGACTTGAAGGTTTGGAGGTTCGGGGGAAAAACATTTGCCGGCAAGGAATTCCACTACTTGGAATGAGAAAGAAAGCAAGACTGTGATTTGGTGGGGTTGAATTGTACAAGATTTCTACTTCCCCAGTCTAATATTTTTTGGAGATCCACGGAGACAGAACCCTCCATGAGTCTGCGATCCTCATCTAATTTGGCTAAAGAGACAGGCTTAGAATATTGTATATTTGAGTGGAGGGTGCGTCCGCGTAACTGTGAACTGGGTTGGACGTGCTAGAGAGAAGGTCATTGAAGTGGAGTAGAAAGAAAGTAGGGGCTAAAGCGGAAACTTGAGGAACTCCTGCATTAATTGGATACAGTTTAGAGGAATGGCCATCCCCGATAACAGAAATGCTCCGGTTGGAGAGGAAATTTGCTGTCCACGTACAGAGTTTTGGTGGTAGGCCATAGGCCGGTAGTTTATTAAGCAGCGCTGCGTGCCAGACCTGGTCGAATGCTTTGGATAGAGCGACAATCTGGGATTCACCGTGTAGTTCCATAGACTTTTTCCAAGAATGGGTGACAAAGGAAAGGAGGTCGGCAGTTGATCTGCGCTGACGGAATCCATACTGCATGTCGTGGATTAGACTGTGTTTTTCAAGAAATTTTAGTAATTCGGTGTTTATATACTTTTACATCACTTTAGAGACAACTGAAAGGAGAGAAATAGGCCTAGTTGCTAGGAATCACTTTATGCAGGAGTGTTGCGTAATACGCCCCGTTGACTGTGGTGTTACGTTCTTTAAAGTTCTATCGACCCCCTTCTGCACTAAGGATCATAGTAGAGAACCATAGTTTCATCCCCTGTGACAGTTGTCTTCCACACGTCCACAGGGTGTTCTCCATAGAGGTACAAAAAGGATCGGGCACATTCAACACGACGCTGAATTGCTGAAATATGTTTGGGGACCCACCTTGCACTAATTTTATTCATGTCTAAAGGTCCGTGTAGGATTCGGCGAACGCTTGTATCTGAAAGCGCCGATATTTTTCGTAATTCTTTTACTTTCAAGAGTCGATCGCTCAATAGGAGATCCCCAACAAGGGCAATCTTGTTGT
The DNA here is from genome assembly GCA_964006375.1 of Tillus elongatus. NCBI lineage: Eukaryota > Metazoa > Arthropoda > Insecta > Coleoptera > Cleridae > Tillus > Tillus elongatus. Next base: position 272,616,052 of record OZ023262.1, read on the forward strand.
CCGTCACCACTTCCACCGTCTTTGCTGTTCTTGCATCATCTTTTAATTATTCCTGTCTCATTCGAAACCGTTTCGACTAAACTTTTACTACAGAATACGACGTCCAGCCGATCTTTAATACTTTGAGGTGGAAGACCTTCTCGAGTAAGGAATGTAATGACAGCTCTATACTCAATTTTCGTGACTTCTGACATCGTGATGAACCAGTGTCAGTGTAAGAAAACTAATTGACATAAAATTCAATTTTGTTTTTTCCAAGACCAATAAGACTTGAGCCAATGTCTTACCAAATTTTTAACACGCTGCGACACCTAGGATCTATGACAGCCTGGGAAATTTTAATGTTTACCTCCTATAAATAAGTACATTTTCACCTCGGTGTTCAGGTTTCCTAAACAGTTTAGGAATTTAAATTCGCTAATACAGAGGTCACGATGAAAAGCTTTCGAAAGCATTTCTTCAGATGAGCGCGAATTTGGGTCCATAGAACCCGAAATTAAGGTCCGTTAATTTTTTTATATGTTCATATATATATATATATATATATATATATATATATATATATATATATATATATATATATATATATATATATATATATATATATATATATACACATATATCCGAGCGATAACTCAAAAAATACTGAACTGATTTCAATCAAACTTGGCGAAAACCGACGTCCAGTTCGTTAATCAGCCTGTATGCTCAAGTTTTTCCGGTGGAAAATCGGGGAAAACTTTTTGAAAACGCTATATTTTGTAAATATCAGAGTAACTGGAGTGACACTTAGAAATAGTGCAAAATAAACCTATGTTGTAAATTTTAAGTAATTTGGTACACAATATGTAGAGTTTTTCCAAATTAAAAATAAAATCCCAAAGACATGCGTTGAGACGAGTTAGTGGTTAAAGTCCAATGCCTGACAGACAGAGTAGTTAACTGCCACCCGTAGATTGATTCATACAACAGGTATAAACCATACGACAACGGTAACCAAACTAAATATGTACCAGGCATAACACATACTACGCAAACCAACAATCGTGAAATCTCGGCCGCAATTATGGAAAATGACAGACGACATGAAATTAAAATTTTGCCAAGTAATTGTTATTTAACTGGGGGATTCAATCAATTATTAAAAGACACTATGTTTCTAGCTTTATAAACGGCCTCAAATACAGTTTTAGCGCAGCATAGATATATTATGCTGTCGCATAATATAGTACGAATGTAAACAAAATCAAGCCAAGTTTGTATAAAAATGATTCTAAAATAGTTTCTTTCATCTTTAAACTTAAGAAGTCATGTAAGACCGAAACAGTCACGGGATGTGTTTCAATGGTAGTTCTACTAATTGTTACGTATACTTCGAATATAATATCCCGGGCATGAAGCCGATCTAATGTATCACCTAAACAAAACGTTTTTTTTACGTATACCCGGATGGCTCAGAGACGTGCCGCTTGCCTCATAAGGAGAAGGTTACGCGATCGAATCCAGTTCGATAAATGTATGTTTTTTTATGTTTTATTTTGACGTTTGGAGAAACAATAGTGCACAGATTTCATACATTTTGAACAAGATCTCATTTTTGTTTAAAACGCATAAATAAGTTTGTCACCTTCGAGTCTGAAATTACAATTTTGTTATTGTTGATATTGAAAAAACCGGCAGCGAAACGCACATTGAAGACCTGAACGGATTGAGAGATATTCCAACAATGGCGAGATCTACCAGCATTAGCACACTCAAAGGTCTTCATAAAGGGCCTCTCAGAGTTAAGGGCTAACAAATTTCTAGAATTAAACAGGCAACAGCTGAGAACTCTGATCGGGTATACAGGACACTGTCGCTTGCGCCGCCACCTGCACAGAATTGGGTTTGAACAAGAAACCGAATGCCGACTGTGTATGGAGAGTGACGAAACAGAAGGGCACTTGCCATGTTCCTGTGCGATGAGTGAAGATTGGAACCTGTGATGAGCACTGATAAGTACAATTTGGAGAACCCAATTCATCACAATACAGTTTTTTACTCATCAAGAGTTTACTCAGTCCCTTGATGACTCTAACTTGGTTAGCGAAACGATCGTCGGGTCAAAAATCCGTATTGTGATGAATAGGGTTCTCCAGATTGTACTTATGTTCCTGTCCGGCTGCGTAGGGGACTAGGCACCTGCTCTTTGGCAAGACCCAACTTGCACCAGAGGATCTGGATCAACTATCGTCCTCAGCACTGGTGTGAATATGTGATATCCATATGCTATTTAAAGTATTCAGAAGTAATTGCTTGAAACGGGATGGAAGATGGATCGATATTTAAGAAAATTGATATGGATCAGATGGAGATTTTTGCAGTGCTGTAAGGATAATTGAAATAAGCATTATGTTCCATTTCTTTTTCTTTGGATAAATCCAGGGCGATCTCTATTCGATCTTTAAGAATAAAAAGTAGTTACACGGTGCCAAATAAGGCGAAAAGGGTGGACGATCAATGGCTGTGATCAATTTTTTTTGTGAAAAATATCTTGACGACTAGTGACTTGTGAGCGGGCGCATTGTCATGCTGAAGGATGCCACCGCCCTCCCCCTACACGTATTTTCGGGACAAACCTCGTATGTATCACTGATAACTAAAAAAAAATGAGATCGTGTATAGTTCCTGTTCTACTAAACCCAAATTAAAAAAAATATATACGTAAGTTTTTAAATTCCACAAGGAAAAAAAATGTATGTAAATTTCTGATTGGTGATTCAACTCTCGATATAGTTACGTTAAATATGTGTATAATTATATGCGAAAATGCATTATCTATCAGTAACCTTCCAGATATGAAAAATATGTATTATGTATTATTATTATTTGCATTTATTATGGGTTCTAAAAAATCCAATAGGAATATATAAATAGATGACAAATGTGAAAAATAAAAAGCGGTTTCCCCTAAACATAAATCAACAGGGTGTGTGAATGCGCTAATACCTAAATGTGCTAACGGTGGCACGTCCACTATTAAATTACACAAAGGCCACAGACGTCAAAGCAACCAACTGCAGAAGTGATAGGCTGCTACATTTAAAAGAAATGAATATTTTTTGCAAAAGCTTGGAAAATCAAATCCAAGCCCGAAAAAGTGAATCTCGCTTGGCGTTTAAACAAATAAATTAATGAAATAAAAAATACTTTGAGAACATTTGAAATAATCAAAACAATTCGAACGTATCGTACTTTCGTACAATTAAGTTGCAAAAAATAATGATTGAACAATTTTTATGAAATATTTTTATTTATTTACTCTTAGTTTATATGCATTGTACAATGTGGAATACAGGGATAAAGCTAAGCTTGTGGTTGTATACAAGACAATTAAGTTACCCAAAGAATGGTACAGGGTGTTCAAGATAACATGCCCTATCACCTTTTCTGAAAAAATGCAAGAGATAAATGAAAATATTAAATACAAAAGTTGTTTGTATTTATGCAGATTTTTATTTTATAATCATTGCATGTATACAGGTTGTTTCACTTCTTCGATACCACAATCAACTTCGCTATTTTAAATGGAACATATTTGAATTATATATATATATATATATATATATATATATATATATATATATATATATATATATATATATATATATATATATATATATATATATTATAGTCTAGGAAAAGGCCGACGTTAAAGAAAAGAAAAAACCGTTTTTTCATTGAATATTGATTATGGATACAATTTCCTTTCACTGTCAGAAATGTTATTAAACTCAACATCCTGATAATTTTGCGTTTATTATGTGGTGTGACGTATCAACTTTTTTCCTTTTCAACTGTTTGCAATGAAGATGGTATGGCATTTTCTTATACAGAAAGGTGACTGGATGAAGATGCATCCATGTAGAGTATTGGTTATAAGTAAATGTTGCAAAAGATTCTCGGTATAATATTTTATTGCACTACCTGCAGAAAAACAAGTGAACGTTCTAATCTAATTCGTGTCACGTAATTACATTGACATTCAATTATTTGCATCCATAATATACTACAATAATACTCGGGTTTAGTGTATTGTTATTATTATACCTTACACCTTCCAGTGGCGTACTAACATCAAATTATAGATAAAAAAGTATTTTTGGAAGTATAAATTGTATCGACGCAAGAATATTGCAGACACCTTTTCCTAGAGGTTACGTGTGTTTTAAGAGGAACATACGTTATGGAACAGCCAAATGGAATTAATTCAGTATCTCAATTATTGTGCATATTTATAAAAAATGCTGAAACACTTCAATTTTAGATTAAAAAATGACATCCTGCAACGTGAAAACTTTACCTCTACGTTCAACTCCGGTTCAAGTGACAGTTGCAACCGCCCAAATTTTTAAATAGGGAGTAGGGGCTTGTAATACCTTATTTGAAAGATCTCTTCATTCTCTATTCAAAAATGCTCTGGTTTGAAACGTAATTGCGAAAATGAACAGCAAAAAAAAAAGAAATTCATCTACTTGACGAACTTTGCTTCAACACACTAAAAATTAATAACTAATCGTGTTGCATTCTTAATAATGAGAAAGCAAGGAAAAACCATTTCAGTGTCCTTTTTGGTAAAATTTGGGATTGCAGGGAGAGAAGTTCAAATTTGGAAAGTGACAGAATAAAACCATTTGACAGTTGGAGTTCCTGGAAGAATTTTAAAATTATGTCATTTGCAAGCACAAGCTATGCTTGTACATGCTGTATAATTGAATTAACAATAAGTTAGTTTTGTTTAAAACGCCTTGACAACTTGCTGTGTGGTGGTAACAGCATGACAGTAGTTGTCAGTTGTTAGCTGCAATAGACAAACATGGTTTAATTAACGGACATGCATAAAGTAACAGTTCTATATAACAATGATTGGTTACGGAGATGAAACACGATCACAGATTGTATTTGCTCGCCCATTTCAAGAAAAATTTCCCGATTAGCCGCATATATCTCAGGGAAAACTAGTAAAATTAAAAAGCGATTGCGCGAGCTTGGACATAAAAAGCAGATACAAAAAAAAACCTTCTAATGAACTGAGTAATGATATCAAATTGTATGTAATGGTTGAGGTTGAGGAAAACCACATACTTCGAGCCGACAAGCAGCCACAACTTTAGTTCATCGATTATTCGAATATTAAAAAAAATGCATCCCTATAAATTAATACAAACTCAAGAGGAAGACGATTTTGATAGAAGAACGTCTTTATGAGACCAAATTATGGAAATGTTAGATAACAATGTTATCAAACTAGAGCATGTTTTTTCCTGATGAGTGCAGTTTTACACTTTCAAGCCTATGATGTTAATCGTCAAAATTGTCGCTACAGGTCTTAAGAAAATTCACACTGGATGAGAGAAAACATACGCAATACCCTGAAAGGGTTAATGTTTGGGTAGTAATAGCTGGAAACCATGTCATTGGTCCTTTTTTCATTGATCGCAATTTGAATGGAAATGATTATTTAGCATTGCTCCAAAATAATGTCGTCCCAACTTTGATAAACTTATATCCTGATCGAGCAAACCCACATTTTCCAGAGAATGTGATAAGCTTCCAGCAGGAGGGACCACCAGAACATTACTAATAATATTAAATGTCAGTATAATTTGATTCCACACAAAATTTATAAGTTTGGTATGGAAAGCAACATCAGGCAGCGAAGGGTTTTTTGTTTTTGTTTAGCTCATGCCAAACGTTTTAACCTAATGTCTGGAATCCAGTTTTGGTTTTTCGCTAGTCTGTAGCATTCTACCCCATTTATAAAAGACGACGCCTGATTGTTATGCCAGAAATAATAACTCCGCTTTCATTTACGGTTTCGTCAACTGCCTAGTATATTTTTTCCGGTTTTCCAGGCAAACGTCAGGAAGTTTTTATTCATCTCGAGACGTAGTCATTCGCCTTCGTCCACATTATAGGGAGATAAAGAAAACATGAAGAATTTGAAAAATAATTATTAAATTGGAAATAATAATGATTGCAAGTTCTTAGCGTAACAACTTTACAGCGTAGGTGCGCTGTTGCTGGTGCCGGGGAAATAAAAAAAGAAGAGAAGAAGCAGATAACAAAGCAAAAAGGGCCTCAATAACACACTTCTATGGATTGGAACTCTAGAGCAGCTTAACAAAAAGCCACATAAGTCACAGAGGGAAAACGCCAGGCAAAGTAGGGAAAAGGCTTCATGGCCACATCAACAAAGAAGTCTGAACAGCTTCTTTGACTGAACAGGATTGACTTGAGAATATTCACAGAATTTTTTACATGCCACTTTCGTAACATGCCCGACAAAAAGCCCCAATGTTCATATCGAAGCTGTTCCCACTTCTTAATAGAAATTCTAAATTGTCCATGAACAATAAACTGCTCATGTACAAAGTCATAATCCGGCCAGCCTTGACCTATGCATCCCCTGACTGGGCCACCGCGGCCGATACACACATCAAGGCCCTTCAAATCATACAGAATAGAATTCTGAGAATGGTTACCAGAGCGCAATGGTTTGTCAGAAACAGTGAGATTAACTCTGATCTGGAAATGCCTTCGATGCTTGAGTTTGTAACTCAACTATCCACAACTCAGTTCGCAAAAGCCACTTCTCACTCAAATGCTCCTCTCCGTAGTGCCACCGACTACAGTGAGCAACTTCCACATAGGCATAAGCGTCCAAATCTTATACTTACCGGATAACATTCAAACCCAAACGTCATTGTGTGAAATCTTTCCGACGGAGGTTGGGACTAAGGTCAGGTACTCCAGGGAGCGGAGTTTTAGTGAGTAAGAGCCTCACAGTACCTCGATATCCCACGCACTACGGTGTTGTGAATGAGGTCTACATGATGCATTTCTCTACTCCTGCATCCAAAAACAAAGCAAAAAACAAAAACAAAAATGACACTTTTTTGTAAGGTTCTACCTGATCGAGATGGGTAAGGTGGATAGTAAAAATTGCACATATTCCAACAAAGCAAGGGAAACAACATTTTCTATACAATCGCATGGCATAGTTCTTCAAAAGGCTTAAATACCTTGGAGGAGGTGATCCTAACATCAAATGAAGTAGGTAAGATAGCTTCCCAGAAAATAGTAAACTACGTAAAAAATGTGAATATTTTGAACAACTATTAGGAAAATAGTCATGAATAAAAGATCGTAAAAAGTCTGAATATATCTTGGGCAACTATTAGGAAAATAGGGTCATGCATAAAAGATGGTAAAAAGTCTGAATATTTTGGACAGCTATTAGGAAAATAGTCATGAATAAAAGATCGTTAAAAGTCTGAATATTTTGGGCAATTATTAGGAAAATAGAGTAAGCATAAAAAATTGCAAAAAGGCTGAACATTTTGGGAAACTATTAGGAAAATAGAGTATGCATAAAAGATCGCAAAAAGTCTGAATATTTTGGGCACATATTAGGTAAATAGGGTCAGGCATAAAAGACGGTAAAAAGTCTGAATATTTTGTGCAACTATTAGGAAAATAAAGTCATGCATAATAGATGGTAAAAAGTCTGAATATTTTGGGAAACTATTAGCAAAATAGAGTCATGCATAAAAGATCGTACAAAGTCCGAATATTTTGCGTAACTATTAGGAAAATAGAGTCATGCATAAAACATCGTAAAAAGTTTGAAAATTTTGGGCAACTATTAGGAAAATATAGTCATAAATAAAATATCGTAAAAAGTCTGAATATTTTGAGAAACTGTTAAAAAGATAGAGTCATGCATAAAAGATCGTAAAAAGTCTGAATATTTTGGACAACTATTAGGTAAATAGAGTCATGGATAAAAGCTCGTAAAAAGCCTGAATATTTTGGGCAACTATTAGGAAAATAGAGTCATAAATAAAATATCGTAAAAAGTCTGAATATTTTGTGCAGCTATTAGGTAAATACAGTCATGCATAAAATCTCGTAAAAAGTCTGAATATTTTGGGCAACTATTAGGAAGATAGAGTCATGCATAAAAGATCGTAAAAAGCCTGAATATTTTGGGCAACTATTAGGAAGATAGAGTCATGCATAAAAGATCGTAAAAAGTCTAAATATTTTGCGCAATTATTAGGAAAATACAGTCATGCATAAAAGCTCGTAAAAAGTCTGAATATTTTGGGCAACTATTAGGAAGATAGAGTCATGCATAAAAGATCGTAAAAAGTCTGAATATTTTGGACAACTATTAGGTAAATAGAGTCATGGATAAAAGCTCGTAAAAAGCCTGAATATTTTGGGCAACTATTAGGAAAATAGAGTCATAAATAAAATATCGTAAAAAGTCTGAATATTTTGTGCAGCTATTAGGTAAATACAGTCATGCATAAAATCTCGTAAAAAGTCTGAATATTTTGGGCAACTATTAGGAAGATAGAGTCATGCATAAAAGATCGTAAAAAGTCTAAATATTTTGCGCAATTATTAGGAAAATACAGTCATGCATAAAAGCTCGTAAAAAGTCTGAATATTTTGGGCAACTATGAGGAAAATAGAGTAATAAATAAAATATCGTAAAAAGTCTGAATATTTTGGGCAACTATTAGGTAAATACAGTCATGCATAAAAGCTTGTAAAAAGTCTGAATATTTTGGGCAACTATTAGGAAGATAGAGTCATGCATAAAAGATCGTAAAAAGTCTAAATATTTTGCGCAACTATTAGGAAAATACAGTCATGCATAAAAGCTCGTAAAAAGTCTGAATATTTTGGGCAACTATTAGGAAAATAGAGTCATAAATAAAAGATCGTAAAAAGTCTGAATATTTTGGGCAACTATTAGGTAAATACAGTCATGCATAAAAGCTCTTAAAAAGTCTGAATATTTTGAACAACTATTAGGAAGACAGAGTCATGCATAAAAGATCGTAAAAAGTCTGAATATTTTTTGCGCAACTATTAGGAAAATACAGTCATGCATTAAAGCTCGTAAAAAGTCTGAATATTTTGGGCAACTACTAGGTAAATAGAGTCATGCAAAAATCGTAAAAAGTCTGAATATTTTGAGCAACTATTGGGAAAATAGTCATGCATAAAAGATCCCCTGGGACCATAACGCTTAGAGGAAGACTTATCAGTCTACAATCTACCCTAGATTTTTTGATGATATTTTTAAATGAAACAGAAAACTAAAAGTCCATACCCTTCGCGGTAGTATGTGGTCCCTTTTATAGTAATAATAAATAGATTCAATTGGTATTAAAGTAAGATTATTTATATTAAAGCTAATGTTATTTCATTTTATTTAACTGTTTTTTTCTCTTTTCAGGTAAGTCAGCTTTAGTGGAATGACAAACCGTAAGTGTTTGGTTATATTCCTTTTTAACTTACTGAAGGACAGAATCCAAAAAAGTAAACTTGATATTATTCCTGTTATTAATAGGTCTAACTTGAACATTACTGTTATAAAAATGTAGACGAGTGTCTCACCGCAGTAAGTTTTGTTTCTGGACGTTAATGTTTATCTAAAGTTTCTAAATTTAAATTCCTAAACTCCAGCTTCAGATAAGGTAAGTTCATTTGTCGGGTTATTTTTACGCTTATACAGCGTGTTCCTAAAGTACGTGTACATGCGTATAACAAAAAAAAACCAGCAATAAACTACCTGAAAAATTCCAGATATGTATAAACAATACTATTGGAAAACGAAAGAGTCACCCGACCTGAACTGACCCGACTACATCTCACCCCCACAGTGGAGAATAGGGAGTAGGAGAATTGGATGTCATCTTGTCAGGCCAGGTCTTGTCTGGTCAGGTCAGGTTCTGTCTGGTCAGGTCTGGTCTGGTCTGGTCTGGTAAGGTCAGGTCTGGTAAGGTCAGGTTAGGTGTTTTTATGATGTAATAAAACGTCACGAAACAAAACTTACTGCGGTGTCACACTCCTAAATTTAGAAAAATTTACAGCAACGTTTAGTATACAATTTTACAAGAGATCTGTACCTTACTTGCTTGTGCCAAAGGATCACTATGGTTGGTCATATACAGTTTACTAGGTTACACGGTGGGTGACTTTGTGTCCTGCCACCCTTGATAGATTGCGCTACATTTGTATCTTCCTGTTTTTTTAAGAACTAGCTGCTTAAAACAAATTACAGCTTCGATGATTTTGTTTCGTTCATTTCAATATTCGACGCAGAGATTTTTTTATCAAGAGACAAGTCTTATCTATACAAAAACGGTTACAGTTAGCCTCATGTAGTTTTTAAGACAATCGAATATCGCTTTTGATTAGCTTATAAAATACAGGCTGTATTATTTGAAATGAACACAATAATCAACTTGTCATGTGTAAACAGTAATAAAAGTATGATACTTGGGTATAGGGAACCCTAGTACCATATGAAAGGGAATTATTTTCTCTATGAAATGCAGCAAAAAATATAGGGTGTTCCATTTGAAATAAACGAAACAATCTGCTTTGAATGTGCCGATAATAAAACTTGCATTTTTGAACGCCTTGTAGAGTAGTGCGAAATATTGACTACAGTAGTCCAAATACACCATCAAAAGCTAGTGACTTTTTTTACGATATCATCTGACAATGGAGATAAGATTCTTCGAAAAGTCAAGATATCTGGGAAACCGTAATTGCTCTAGGTATAGGGATCCTTGGAGTAAGTGAACCTTATTTTTACTATATTATTCAAAAACGTCAAATACTGGGTGTTCCATAAGAAAAAACAGAACTTTGAGGTGTCACACTTTTTTTGGATCAGCCTGTATATTTGAAAATAATTTTACGTTGTCGTCCTTTTCCACCTACACAATCTCCGTTCGAAATAACGAAAAATATAGACGTGAGAGCCCGTTGGGCCAGTATGTATATATATATATATATATATATATATATATATATATATATATATATATATATATATATATATATATATATATATATATATATATATATATATATATATATATATATATATATATATACTTTATTTGTTTGCTGGATTCTTTATTGGCTTATGTCGACTGCAGTTTCGAACCATTCCGGTTCATCATCAGCACGCTACTGACTGTGATCGCTCCTGTGTGGTCTACGTCTGAGATTGTACGTGGCGCCTGCGCGTTGAGCTTCTATTGGTCGGTTTACTGTTCTCTGATTGGTTGTGGCTTCGGACTGTGTCGTGTATATCGGTCTCCTGTCTTGATCACTGTGGTTTGATAATTTGTCTATTTGCATGGCATTTATTAAATTTTGTTTAAATGGTTGTACTGGGATTTGTTCTGGCATTAACTGTTTCTTATTGTTTGTTTGTTGAATGTAGTATTGTTCCCAGATTTCCATATTTTTTTTGTGGTCTTTAATATGTTTCATTAGTTGTAATTGGGTGATATCTGGTTTTTGGTGTTTGGTGTTGTGAATGTGTGTAGCTACATTTGATTTTTAGATAGGTATGTGGATTTTATCTAATGCTGTTATATGTTCCTTGACTCTTGCTTCTATTGATTTTTTTGTCATTCAAATCAAATATCACCCAAATACAACTAAAGAAACATATTAAAGACCACAAAAAATGGAAATCTGGGAACAATACTACATTCAACAAACAAACAATAGGAAGTAGTTAATGCCAGAACAAATCCAAGTACAAACATTTAAACAAAACTTAATAGAGGTCATACGAATGGACAAATTATCAAACCACAGTGATCAAGACAGGAGACCGATACACACGACACAGTCCGAAGCCACAACCAATCAGAGAACAGTAAACCGACTAATAAAAGCTCAACCCGCAGGCGCCACGTACAATCTCAGACGTAGACCACACAGGAGCTATCACAGTCAGTAGCGTTCTGATGATGGACCGGGACGGTTCGAAACTGCAGTCCACGCAAACCAATAAAGAATCAAAAAGAGTACAGCAAACAAATAAAGTGTGTATTTAAAAGTGATTACAGTGTAGTGCAATATATATATATATATATATATATATATATATATATATATATATATATATATATATATATATATATATATATATATATATATAGTTTTTACAGACAAGTGACATTTATTAATCAGAATCCAGGATGTCGAGCATTTTCTGTATCGAGCCGCAGAGTAGAAAGTGAGTCAATTGATAGAGACAATGACGTCATTAAGCTACTAGTATATTTATGATTGAAATATAGTCATAGAAAGATAATAAAAACGTGTAAAACGTTACATTTTTCAGTCTACGAAAGCAATAAACCAACCTCTATTTTTCTCAAGCGTCTTTCTTCTATTGTTTTAAATGACCACTTTAGTTTCTCGGTCAGGTCTAAATTCGAACTGATCTCCTCCAGGCAACACTCGAGATATATTGAAAAATGAAAATAAATGATGTATAAAGATCCAAGAAAAAAAGCCTACACAAAAAAAGCAGATAAGTACGTTAATAAAGATATTATCGGCAGCATCGATAAATCAATAAATAGTATAAGCGACACAATATCAGCATCAGTATCTCCCAAATCTTGTTGAAACAGTTTAACATGCACATGTATAACATACAAGCGGTGGCATAGAGTGAGGGAAGATTCCAAACAATTGTGGAATAAATTAAATTGCTACCCCTAATTGATCTTGCAGGAACCTGCAGTACCGGCCCCTGGGCGGAACAGAGAACACGAGAGGCCGTAGAAACCAGGAACGCTCGGAATGAACGCGGCGACCAGGTAAAACGCACACCGGAATCCAATCGGCGGCCATAATTAATACAGCCCCAAACAATGCGCCGGCCAACTGGATTCCACACCGGGGAAAAACAACTTTCGTTTTTGCAATTGTTTATACCTATACATACCCGATATACCCGGACCCGTTTATGGAAATGATTAATCCCATTATGATGCCGGTGATGATGCGTATTTGCCCGTTCGGTTATTTATACAGATCAAGACTAGCAGGATACGAAAAAGGTTATTTTTTATTTTAGAATGTTGGTATTAATGTAGCTGGCCATGTGGACGTTTGTGTCTTAACAGGTGTTCTAAATTGTTTGTCTTTCCTATAGATATATGCTTGAATTAGCGTTGTGTATTCGAGATGTTTTACAGTCTCAATACGTTAGTGTAGTTAAATCTTGAAAACAACAATATCCATTTGGAATTTGTTTTTTTACAATCCACTTTTAATCAATTTTCGTAAAGAAATTTCGTAAATAGGGAAATGTTATTTAAAAAATGTATTTAAACGAGCGCAAACTATGCCCCCTGCAACCCATATCCGAAGTCAGTTACAGACACACATATAGGGTGGTGCATTGAAAACGAAACAGACCGATTTGCGCCCAGATAATTTTTTTTTTTTAAGAAACGCCGAAACACGTCAATTTTAATATTGAGGGGGCATGTTTTGACATAAAACTCAACTTTGTCACATCAACCCCTTAAGGGTGGTGATAACAACCCTTATATGTTAAATAGGGAACATGGGTCGAGTGTTACATCATTTGAAAGCTCTTTCTTTTCTGAATTCAGCACACTATTTTTTTTGGAAGTTTTATCAACTCGTTTAAAAATTATTCACAGTTGAAGATGCAAAAACGCATTTCACTCATTCCGATAAGAAATGTGCTGATAGTCAATGTTTTGTTGGTTTGTAAACAAAAAGTTGACTATCAGAACATTTCTTATCGGAGTGAGAGAAATGCAGTTTATTATTTCAGTTTATCGGTCAGTTTGATACTTGATAGTACTACCGAAAATTAATTACACAATGGTGTGTTCTGTAGAAGAAAGAGTTGAAATAATTAATCTTTTTTCAAAAACGATGACTGTGCCAACCGTACCGCAAATTTGTTTAATGAACGACATCCGAACAGACATGTTAACAGAAAATACGTTTTGGAGTTAGTTGCAAAGTTTCGACAAAGTGGTTCAGTAGACAACAAAAAACGGGATCCTGAACGTGAATTTCCGGTTAGAAATGAGACTATTGAAATTGAAATTTTAGGACAAATTGCTGCAGACCGAACTTTTAGCACGAGAAAATTGGCCACTGTTTCAAACATCAAAAGAAGAACTATTCAGCGGATATTGAAGCATCATAAATTTCACCCGTATAAAATTCATCTTGTACAACAACTGAATGAAGATGATTTTGATCGGCGGCTGGAGTTTTGTGAAGTTATGACTGCACGAATAGCTGATATCGGGAACTTTCTGTTCAATATTTTCAGACGAGTGTACGTTTTTTATTAATCTCTACAGTCAATCGTCATAATTGTCGTTATTGGGCTGATAATAATCCAAGAAATGTTCACGAAGTCCACACTCAAACTCCACAGAAATTGAATGTCTGGACTGGCATTTTTGGAGACCGTTTAATCGGACCAATTTTTCTTGATGGCCATTTGAGTGGTGAAACGTATTTGGAGTTACTAGAAGATATCGTTTACCCTCTACTAATTGACATTGTTAAAAATGATGATCGCTATCAAGAAAATCAATTAGTGTTTCAACAAGATGGAGCTCCTCCGCATTTTTCACAACGTGTTAGGGAGTTTTTGAACAGAGAGTTTCCAGAGGAATGGATTGGGCGTAGAGGTGCTATTGAGTGGCCCCCTAGATCACCGGATTTAACTCCTTTAGACTTCTTTCTATGGGGCCATTTAAAGAGTAGAATTTTCGCAACAGAACCGGAGTCTCTGGAAGAATGAAGACGACGCATTGGTGAAGAATGCCGTCTAATAACTCCACAAATGCTCCAGAATGTCAGAGCTCGTTTTGAACAAAAATTCTACTTTTGTATGAAAGCTGGTGGTTAACAATTTGGACACTTACTTAACTGAATAAACATTTTTGAACGTTTGGTTTTGTTTTTTAGTTTTTTTCAACGAAAAATTGACTAATTAGTGCATTTCTTATCACAATGAATGAAATACGTTCTTACAACTCCAACCTGAGAATAATTTTTAAACGAGTTGATAAAACTTCCAAAAAATTAGTGTGCTGAATTCAGAAAAGAATGGGCTTTCAAATGATGTAACATTCGACCCTATTTAAAATATAAGGTTTTGTTATCACCACCCTTAAGGGGTTGATGTGACAAAGTTGAGTTTTATGTCAAAACATGTCCCCCTCAGTATTAAAATTGACATGTTTCAGCGTTTCTTAAAAAAAAAAATTCTCTGGGCGCAAATCGGTCTGTTTTCAATGCGCCATCCTGTATACCGGCTCTTTCAAAAAACATGTGCCATTGCAGGTGGTTAGATTCCTCACGTAAAAATAAGACGTTTTTTCATATCAACATAGGTCCGATTTTGCTTTGTTTCGTAGCTACAGGTGTTACATTTATTTTATATATTTTTTGGTTTATTCCAAATTTCTCCAAAAGGACTGTGGAAATCCAAATGAAACTTGGAGGGTAAAAGTTATTTAAACTGGTACATATTTTACTGCTAAATGCTAAAAAAAACTCTGGACGCAGCAAGTGCGTTATAGTAGTAAATTTTCATAAGAGTTGTACACAATTATTATACAGCATATTACTAATATTAATACTTTAAACTTACACAGACCTTGAAGATCGATTTGAGAGGTCCTAGTACGTGCACATTTGAAGAATTCTTTTGAAAGTGTCACCATCGATATCTCTATTATCAAAAAAATCTTGTGTTCTAGTTCCTTTTGAGAAAAATGCCCAAAACTCAATTTTCTATGAAGCTATGAAATTAAATTTTGCTATATCCATAGATCTTCAAAAACCGATCCACAAGGAAGAGCAGCGGAGGCCTTTGCAGTCAGCAATGCTTTAGCCAATATGGTTCAGCAACCTACTTACTTTCCTCGCATCCCAAACACAGCTCAGTTCCCTTGGATCTCCTTCTTACTACAAATCCTGACTGCTATAAGATATCAGTCACCACCCCCCTGGGTCGCTCAGACCACGGCATGGTCACTGCTTCCTGTGCAATGCAACCCGAGGTCACACAGTCATCACACCCACGTATCGTTTGGCACTACAACTCCTCGAACTGGGACGAAATGCGAGATTACTTTTCCTCATTTCCATGGGCGTCTGTCTGCTTCTCTCATTGTGACCCCTCTGATATCTCACAAAACGTCACCGAAATTATCCAGACTGCCGTGGAATTATTTATTCCACGTACACAGAAAACCTCTGCAGCCACTCAAAAGCCCTGGTTCTCTAAATGCCTTGACAAGGCCAGACTTGAAAAGGTCAAAGCTCATAAAAAGCTTCTACACAATCCCAGTCAAGAAAACCGTCAAGTATTTAACGACGCAAGAAACCGCTATGTCCGCATTCTTTCTGAGGCAAAAAACTTGTTTAATAACCACATCAAAAACAAAGTCCTCTTAAGCTCCAGCGGCAGCAAACCCTTCTGGACTCTTGCTAAATCTATTGGGAATAATTTCTGCAAGAGCACGTTCCCACCTCTGGTCTCGGGATGAAATGGTTTCTACCGCCCTGCGCAAGGCTGAACTTTTTTCCTCGTTCGCCGGCAATTCTACTCTCAACCCACCTCCAAATGTTCAACCACCAACAGGCCTCAAAGTCGCGCATAAAATGACGGATATCACGTTCAAAACTAAAAATGTACGAAAGAGTCTCTCTTCTCTTAATACCAGGAAAGCCACTGGCCTTGACGAGATCCCAACAATTGTTCTAAAAAAATTCGCACCAGAACTTGCTCCTGTCCTGACTCGTCTGTTTATCTTACAATAGAGGCATATTCCCTAGTAACTGGCAAACTGCTCGAGTACAACCCGTCCCCAAGAAAGGATCCAAAGCGCTTCCTAGCAACTACAGGCCTATTTCTCTCCTTTCAATCGTCTCTAAAGTGATGGAAAAGTATATAAACACCGAATTACTCAAATTTCTTGAAAAACACAGTCTAATCCGCGACAGGCAGTATGGATCCTTTCCTTTGTCACACATTCTTGGAACAAGTCTATGGAACTATACGGTGAATCCCAAATTGTCGCTCTAGACATATCCAAAGCATTCGACCAGGTCTGGCACGCAGCAAATTTCCTCTCCAACCGGAGCATTACTGTTGTCGTGGATGGCTATTCCTCTAAACTGCATCCAATTAATGCAGGAGTTCCTCAAGGTTCACCTTTAGCCCCTACTTTGTTTCTTCTCCACATGAATGACCTCCTCTCTAGCACATCCAACCCAGTTCACAGCTACGCGGACGACAGCACCCTCCACTCAAATATACAATATTCTAAGCCTGTCTCTTTAGCTCAATTAGATGAGGATCGCAGACTCATCGAGGGTTCTGTCTCCGTGGATCTCCAAAAAATATTAAACTGGGGAAGTAGAAATCTTGTACAATTCAACCCCACCAAATCACAGTCTTGCTTTCTTTCTGATAAGAAATACACCAGTCGTAGTCCCATCACAATGAACAACCAAGTTATTCAAAGTAATGAGTCCTTTTCTCTTGTTGGCATTTCTGTGGATCGAAATCTTAATTGGCACCAACATGTCACATAAATTGCAGAAGCGGCTGCTAAGAAATTAGGTTGCCTCTTCCGGACTCCCAAATACTTTTCACCAGCTAATCTCTATACCGTATATACTTTACAAATAAGGCCAAACCTCGAATACTGCTCCTACATCTGGGGTGCAGCTGCCGCTTCCACACTCGCTATCCTGGACTCCATTCAAAAGAGAGCTATACGTCTCATCGGTGACCCTACTCTCACCCAAAGGCTGCAATCCCTTGCCCACCGACGTGCCGTTGGTGACCTCTCTCTCTTTTATAGATATCTGCACGGGCACTGCTCAGAGGAGCTTTCTTCCATAGTTCCCCAATTTGCTGCATCCAACAGATCTACCAGGGGAACAGAGCGAATGCACCCTTTTACTGTCCAGGTCACCAGACATAGAACATCTTGTTATGCCCGCTCTTTTGTCCCGAGGACTTCTAAGTTGTGGAATTCCTTGCCGGCACATGTTTTTCCTTCTCCCCCGAACCTCCAAACCTTCAAGTCCAGAATTAACAAGTTGCCTCTTTCCTCCTTGTCGACACCCACGGTACGATAGTATTTAGGCTGTAAGCCCTCGTGGTGTGTTGAAGAAAAAAACGGTTTTTCCAACAACTAAAAAAGTTTTTAAAAAGTTCGGGACGCAGCAAGTGCGTTATGGTAGTGAATTTTCAGAAGAATAATATATAATATATTAGTGATTTGGTTTTATATTAAAAGTTATTACACATTACTTTATTTAATTAGAAACAGTAAAAAATAGGGTAAAGAAGGGCAAGCAAAAACATGATCTTTAACATAAATATTTATACAGTAATTTGGATACAAAACTCAAACAAAGAAATTGATAAACAGAAAATATACTCAACAAAAAATACACTAGAAAGCTGAACATAAAAAAATTCCTGTGATTAATGCATTGAGGGTGATTGTATGCAGGCAGAAGGGGAAGAAGAACCCGCAGGACGAAGAGGGTTTCTCTCCCCTCGCCTAAAAACACGGGGGGTTTTCCTTCCCCTTGTGCATGCATACAACCACCTTCAAAGCATAAAGCACAAGAAAAATTTCTTGGGAGCAACCCCCAAGAAAGTTACGGCGCCTGTGCCGAATATGGATGTTGTGCGGGGTAGACATGGTTTAAAAGAGGTATTGCTGCAAAATGTGAAAAACACATCTTTTCAAAGTCCGACTAAGTTTATTTTTTTAGCTTTTTCCGCTCATATTTCCTTAACATTCTTAAGGGCGGTTTGTAACAAATTTGGTACAAATCAGTGAGTTATTGGTTGGATACATACATACATACATACATATATATATATATATATATATATATATATATATATATATATATATATATATATATATATATATATATATATATATATATATATATATGAGAATTTGTTCCAAACGTATGAAATTTATACACTATTGTTTGACCAAATATTAAAGTGAAACAAAACAAAATGTTACATGCACCGAGCGGGAACCGACCCCCGGGTCGTTTGCGTGGGAGGTAATTATTCTAAACTGAACCAGAGACGCCCCAACAAAAAGTTTGTTTACCGGATACTTGACGTCGACTTTGTGCTCCGGCAAATTTTATATTCTTTCTGAAAGTTTCACCATCGTTATCTCTCTATTAGTGAATTTTCGTAATGAAAATTCATTTTATGGTCGCACTCATTTGAAGAAAATTTCGTCATCTCGCCATTAAGCAAATTTTTTTCTGTGCTCCATACAATAAGCACATTTACTGCTTATTGTATGGACTGCTGCGTCACAGTGTTAACATGTAATATTACTCAATTTACTGTTACATTTATATAATTCGTTAATTATGATTTCTTTGAAGCCCTGGTTGCATTTGATTGGAAACATCAATTATTTGTTGTCTTTTCTGCAGTAAAGTTGCATTACGGTAACGCTCTAGTTTCTGCGATATCTGATACACAGTGTCTTTGTTTATATTTCACACTATGATATATAACATAATACACCTTGTAATATTTTATAATTCAGCAGATTGAACGTTTATTGACGTTCGAGGTCATTAAATTGTATGTTACATTATCTATCAGCAGAAATACCAGTTCCTCGTTTTTTAGCGAATTTTCATTAAGAAAAATTCGCTTTTAGAGAGGTCACGATAAAAAGCTTTTGAAAAAAATTCATCAGATGAGCGCGAATTTGGGTTCCTAGAACCCAAACCAAGGTCCGTTAAATTTATATATATATATATATATATATATATATATATATATATATATATATATATATATATATGTATGTATGTATGTATGTATGTATCAGAGCGATAACTTAAAATATACTCAACTGATTTGATTGGTGCACAATGTTTAGAGTTTTTCCAAATTAAAAATAAAATCCCAAAGGCATGCGTTGAAACGACTTAGTGGTTAAAGTCCAATGCCCGACAGAGTAGTTAACTGCCACGCGTAGATTGATTCATACAACAGGTATAAACCATACATCAACGGTAACCAAACTAAATATATACCACGCATAAAACATTCTACCCGAACCAACAATCGTGAAATCTCGGCCGCAATTATGGAAAATAACAGACGACATGAAATTAAAAATTTGCTAAGTGAGTATTTAACTGGGGATTCAATCAATTATTAAAATACACTTTATTTGTAGCTTTATGAATGGCCGCAAATACAGTTTTTGCGCAGCATAGATATATTATGCTCTCGCATAATATAGTAGAAATGTAAACGAAATGAAGCCAAGTCTTTATAAAAATGATTCTAAAATAGTTTCTTTTATCTTTAAACTTAAACATAATACGTCATATAAGACAGAAACAGTCGTGGGATGTGTTTCAATGGTAATTCTACTAATTTTACTAATTCTGTAATTAATTGTTACGTATACTTTGAATATAATATCCCGGGCATGAAGCCGATCTGGAATATCATGTAAACAAAACGTTAGCTAATATGTGCTTACATAGCGCAGAGTCAGCGTCGCTGTCTTCTAAGCAGAAGGTTACACGCCCGAATTCAGCTCGATAAATGTATGTTTTTTATGTTTTATTTTGACATTTGGAGAAACAATAGTGCACACATTTCATACGTTTTGAACAAGACCTCATTTTTGTTTAAAACGCCTCAATAAATTTGTCACCTTTAAGTCAGAAATTATAATTTTGTTATTGTTGATGTTGAAAAAACCGGTTTGATTAGGTTGACTAAAAACGAAATCATACTGGCGATTAATGAGGAAAAATAACTGCTACGTTTATAATTTGGCAGATAATGTAATTTTCTAAATATGAATTAAGTTTCCTTCTGGAAATCTGTTGTATAACTTTAATGAAATTTGTAATACAAGTTTCTTTTAAAGAGACTTACACTCTCTACAGATATAGCAAAATTTTGTTCTTTAGCTTCATAGAAAATTGAGTGTTGGGCATTTTTCTCAAAAGGAGTTAGAAAGCAAGATTTTTTTGGATAATAGAGAGATATCGATGGTAAGACTTTCGAAAGAATTCTTCAAATGTGCGTGTAATAGGACCTCTAAAATATATCTTCAAGGTCTGTGTTCGTTTAAAGTATTAACTTTACTAATATGCCGTATAATAATGAATTTTTTCATATATGCAAATACATTTAATATACACTACGAGTTTGTAACCTGGAATAACTGCAGCTTCTTTTATAATATTCGGACACGTTGATTAGTAATTTGAGTTGCAGTGTAGAGCCTGAGTGGTCCAAGGGTAAAAACGTGTGCCTCTGAACCGAAGAGTACTGGGTCCAATTCCCGAGGTCCCCTTACACTTTTTTAGTACATACCCTAAAATTAACATCAACCGAGGTTGTGGCATTGTATTTGAGCAAGTTGAATGTCTGCACGTTTCGTCCTTCGGAGGGGGCGTAAATCCGTCGGTACCGTGTCCGTGAGATGTTGAACACGTTAAAGATCCCCACGCTCCTTACAGAAACGCAGAAGTTCGGCAAAATTTCCAGGATAGTGAGGTGAAACTGCTCCCTGGCGTTGGTGATTTGTCATAGTCGCGAAAATAGACCGACGTTAAACTTAAAAAAAAGAGTTGCGAATATTTAAAAAAAATACAGTGTGTCCGAAATTTGCCATATAACCGTGCAATCATGAAAAGCTAAGTAAACTCGAAATGGACAATGTCCTGAGTCCAAGCAGCTGCATAAAGTTATAAAATAATCCCATAACGGGCGAATTGGAGCGAATTTGTTATCATGATTTCTGAAAGTATTTTCATCAAATCGCAAACAAGTTATTAGAAATTTGAAGCGTGATGCGCCCACTATGCATGTATATATTTTACCACTTTATTTTAAGAACATTCCGCAAGTTGGTAAATGGGCGTTTTTTTTCCCCAGCCTTGCACCAAGATATTTGGTATCAACAAGTTGGTGCTCCACCCCATGTCTGTCAGCAAGTTCGCGTATTCCTAAATCACAATTTCCCAGGGCAATGGATTAGACGGATGGGTCCCATTCAATGGCCTCCTAGGTCTTCAGACATGACTCTCGTGAAACTCGAATTAGAATTGCGATTCAAACCAACGTTTGCGATCGCATTTCTAATTCTAAAGACCAAGGTCCGGCATATTTTCAGAATGCATTGGGCGCTTTCGTTTATAGATTTAGATATTACCAAGAAGAGGAAGGACAACAAACTGAGCAATTATTGTGATGTTCTTCAATTAAGTAACTGAATTTTCAAAATTTGTTCTGTTCACTTTAAGCAATAGTTTAATTTTTTAAATTTCTCCGTTCTAAGATAGGTCGTCCACTCACAACACCAATAGCACAAAACAAATGAAACTCATATCAAAATATGGGTATTTATGAATAATTTAACCCCACCAAGTGTTAATTCTAAATGTCCAACCATTTTTGCATAATATCATAATACTATTTACGCACCCTGCATACAAGAGCCGTCTACGGGCAAATATTTCTATCAAGACTGTGTTTCAGCTAATATTCGACCTTTTTGACCAATAAAATAAACGAAAACCTCTCTAAATGCGTCATTTTCATGGAACTCCTCTACCTATTGGTGAAAATGCCGAATCACAATTTTTGATATGTGCCATATATGATATGACAAAAACTAAAGCTAACCTCGGATATGGGTTCTAGGGAGCTTAGTTCGCGTTCATTTAAAGACATATTTTCAAAATTCTTGTCACGGTCTTCTCAATAACGAATTTTTTTTACGAAAATTTGCTAAAAATTATGGACTATTAAACCACTCTAATACTAAAACTACTCTCAAAGCATCAGGGAAAGGGTCTATTTGAGATTAGTTTTCTGCAAATATTTTAGTAAAATGAAAGACAATGACGGTTGAAGCTGAAACTTAGGGCTCTAAAATAATACACTTCTTACGATATTTCTTCTACATAACCCGTATTCAGCTCAGGTTCATTCTTTAAAAGCTGCCAATTTTTATGTTTTAAATCGTGACCTTGCTGTTTTAAGAACAGCTATAAACTTTTTAGTCATTTTCCTGAGATTGCTTGACCTTTTTGGGCCAAGAAAACTGGATCTTTGTCTGTAGTATAAAATAGATTTTGTTACCCACACAAAATATGTTGGTCTTGTCCGTGTCTCTGAACACCAGTGACAACCAATTTGTTTTCTTCTTTAAATGTTTATATATTTTTTTAACTTAGAGATCTAAATCTTGTTGCATAGTTTACTTTTTATTATAATATAAACATGCGTGCCGAATTTTGTTGCTGTCGCTTTGTTAGGAAGGTAGTTATCAAATTTGATTAAAATCGGCCCATTGTTTTTTGGGTTATCGGTGTTATATACACACATTCGCGCTTATTTCAGGAATATTTTTTTATGCAAAAGTTGCGATCTCCTCAGTGAATTTTTCTGCGAAAATTCAGTAATAGCTAGCCACCTGTAATGTCGTTCGTCAGCTGTGTTAAGCGCATTTGTTTAAGTTTTTTCTTGATGTTATGTATTACTATTATTATTATTATTATTATTATTATTATTATTATTATTATTATTAAATTTCTTGTTGCACAGCATAAACTGGTATTCAGACTAGGTTCGACTATTTCTTTTAAGAAATCTAGTCGGTCCTTGGTGGCTGATGCTTGGTCCCTTCATCTTGTCTCCATGTTAAGCACGTTTCTCACTATCGTGGTTGTGGCTGATGCTTGGTCCCTTCATCTTGTCTCCATGTTAAGCACATTTCTCACTATCGTGTCCCAAGGACTACTATTTTTTGCACCTAGACGTAGAGGCTCACTCGTATTTTGAGTATCTTCAGAGACTTTAATAATTGCTTGGATATTTCTCCATGTGCGTCCAACATATGGGTCCGGAGTTTATCAATGGTGTCTCTTGATATTCTACCCACATATTTTCCATGTAGGAATTCTCCCTCCTCCTACGCTTCAACTTCTTGTGAAAACTCGTCTTCACCTGTTTCTTTCGTCTCCTCTGATTTTCATCGGTTATCTCTAGATTAACGTTGATGTTCAGTTCTTGACTTATCCCTTGCCCAGTTTAATAGAATGGGTTAAATGGAACAAGAACAGTCGCGACTGAATTTAGCCCTTTTGTAAATTAGATAAAGGTTTGGTAATAAATTTACTGTATAAGGCTGACTGCAATAAAATTTTATTATTATAATTACTATATTCGAACAGTATAATATCCTCAATGACACTGCGTTGTATACAAACAGTCACCGATTTAAAAAAAGCATTCAATTATGTAATCGCCCCATAAATGAAAGTTTACAACACACTGGAGGTCATGAAACACAGAAACTATATTTAATACGTATACAGAGTGGTTTTCCCATCGCCGATGTGTACAGGTACGGTAATTTATGAATGAACCCCGAGATGATGTCGGACGCAGGTTGTGAAGAGGCAACCAGAAGATACCTGAACCTGTTCCACTACAATATTTTAGCTGTGTTATTGAGTGTCCGGCAGTATGCACTATCTGCTTACTATCCAGTAGTCGGTTACATCACAAGGTGGTCATCTTGTATGATCGAGAGCTGCTGTTGTTGCCCTCTTCACTTATTAGACAGCGGCGGCCCGTTATTGTCTTTCAGTAAAAGCAATAAAATAAATTTGCAACAATCAATGACTTGAGATTCATAAATATGTTTAATAAAGTTAAGGTTAGATTACAATATAAGAATCTTGCCAAAATACCTAGGTCACCTCAGTGATTTCAGTAGTTTTGTCACCCCAAATATGCAATAATCGCGATTTTTGTTATACTGAAAAGACCACGAAATTCGAATAGATGCTAAATGCCACTGTCAGCACTAACAACTACGCATGTGTGAATATCTACCAACGACCAAATTTATAAAAGTCCTGGTGAAAATCAAAGGAAACATATTAATTGTATTCGTTATAATAAAAAGGTTTGTGGAAGTAGGAGATAGTGTAGGGCTTCAAATAAATAAATACAGAAGCAAGTGCGTGGCAACCTGAAAGCAAAAGG
The DNA here is from genome assembly GCA_964006375.1 of Tillus elongatus. NCBI lineage: Eukaryota > Metazoa > Arthropoda > Insecta > Coleoptera > Cleridae > Tillus > Tillus elongatus. The sequence goes on from OZ023262.1 coordinate 272,641,055, forward strand.
AAACTAATAATGAACTTTTCACAGTGAAAATGGGAGGGAAGATTGTGTTAGACTTTGGGAGAGGTTGAAAATTGTATGTATTTAGGGGGATTAATAGACTAGATGTGACGAAGATGTTAAAGTTAACCTGATAATAGCAAAAGCCAACAGATGCTCCGGAGGACTTGATAGTTTCCTTAAGTCAAAATAAATTAAATTAAATCTCGCGTACGACAAAACCTTAGAGTGTATAAAACCGTGGTACCACCAACATTGACATATTGGTGTTAAAGGTGATCAATGAAGAAAATAATAGAAGACAGAACAGCGACATGGGAAAGAAAGATACTGCGCCGAATTTTTGGAGGCAAGGAAATAAATTGTATTTGGAAAAGGTGTACAAATGCAAACATGTATCGGAAAATGCCTGTGCTACAGGTAATTCAAGCACGCCGACTGCAGTCGCTGGGACAAATCGAGATGGTGCAAGGGAGAAGAACATGCACAATCAACCAAAGGTTGCAGTGCTATCGGGGCGGAAAGGCCGCAGACGAGCCCTGAGGGAACAAAAAAAAAGGGGGAGAAGAAGCTGCCAAGAAAAAAGTGTCCCGACGCCATCCAACCAGACTTGCAAGAAAAAGGAGTTTAAAAGTCTAGACGCAGCAAGTGCGTTATGGTAGTGAATTTTCGTAAAATAGTTTTAATAGCAAATATGTGTGGTTTTTTTAAAGAAAGCAGGCATCAAATTTGGTTACCAGTATAACGTATATAGTAATAACAAGGTGCCATGTTTCCTCAAAATAACTTTATTGTTTGACAATGTACAAAAATTTACGAAAGTAAACTTAAAGTGTTCCCCAAAAAACTTGTTTCTTGGTCACCTTGTAGACTAATAGCAAATTGAGCTATTCAAGTGTGTAGCATTTAATCAAAATTCGCTACCATAACGCACTTGCTGCGTCCCTAAATTCTTTTCTTACAAACATGCATTATATTACGATGGAAAATGCAAAAATGCAATAAAAAAAGGCGTGCTTGAAAAAAAAATTGTATCACCAACGACTTATGGGCCACCCTACGATTGTAGAATATTTTTCTTAAGATGTAGCTCAAGACACCGTATAATTAATGTATACAAGTTTTTTGATATCTTTTATAATAACAGGTATATTGAGCTTTATTGATTTTTCACGAAAATTCGACAAAAATTATATACCATTAAACGATAAACTCTATAGCTAAGACTACGGCCAAGCATGAGAGAAAGGGTCTATTTGAAATAAATTTTCTGGAAATATTTGAGTAAAATGAAGGACAATGACGGTTGAAACTAAGACTTCATGGTTTGTAAAACATTCTTCTTGAAACATTTTCTTTCCATAGCCCGTATTAGATTCAGGTTCTTTGCCTAAATGTTGCAACTTTTGACGTTTTAAATCGCGAATTCGACGTTTTGAGGAAACCCCTAATTTATTTTTCTCTAAATGCCTACAACTTTTTGCCTCTTAACCTACAGAGCTAAATTTTGATACGTAATTTACCTATAACGATATAAACCCGCGTACCAAATTTGGTTGCCCATACTTTGTTATTTTCCGAGATATAAGTTTTTTCGAAAGAAAACACAAAATTTTCCGGGAAAACCTGGGCCTATTTTCCTGGATAACGAACTCGTCCAAGTAACTCGCAAAAGGAAGGTATTTGCATAGTTTAATCAAAATCGGTCAATAATTTTTTGAGTTATTGGTGTGATATATATATATATATATATATATATATATATATATATATATATATATATATGTATATATGTATATATGTATATATATATATGTATATATATATATATATATATATATATATATATATATATATATATATATATATATTAGCACTCCTTTGAAGAAATTTTTTCAAAATTGATAAGTCGGGGTCTCCTTATTAGTGATTTAAAAGAAAAGAAAATTCACTAAAAATGGAAGATTATTACAACAGATATGAAGCCGTCTGAAAATTTCACGAAGTTCTGGACCTAAATTGTCTGTGAATGCATAAGTTGGTTGTAAAGCGGCATCCAAGTATGAAAACTGGCACTAGAGCCGTCAGTCAGCAAAGTTCTTAGTTGCGCTCATAGGTGTCTGAGGTTTCTGAGAGGTGTGCTACCTCAGTGCCAGTTACTCGGATATATTTTGATAAGATTTATTGTGTTAGGTCGCGTTACAACGGTGATAAGCGAATTAAGATAATTTGTTGGGTCGGGAAGTGGGGTCGTAAAACTCTCTAGATTTATTGTTCGTCTAGCGTGTTTGTAATGAAGATATGATAGGTTTCCAGGGAACCGGGAGTCGAATGTTTTTTAATCTCGATCACCGGATAATTCTGGTTTTCAAATTATAGACTAGATCTATGGTTTTGGCATTGCCGAAATCTATTCTGTGCCATGTATAAATATAATTTATGGCGTGAGTGGCCACATTTTCTAACTACGAGTGTATGCCCGCGTATTCTATTGTCGATAAGTTTGTTGTTTGTCCCATTATAAGTTCGGAAATATTTGAAGCAAGGTATCTCGTAGACTCTATTGAATTCACTGTGTGAGTATTGGAACATGCGATGAGCACTGAAAAGTACACTTGGAGAACCCAAATCACCACAACACATTTAAAAAAAGCTGACAATCGTTTCACTAAATATCCATCCTCTGATGGCGCTAAATTGGTTAGTGAAACGATCGTCATGTTTTTTAAAAGAATGTGTTGTGGTGATCTGGGTGCTCCAAGTGTACTTGGATTCTTTTGGAATGGCATCCGTGAGAGTTTTTATTAGATAACTGCTTTTGTTCTGTTTTTAAGATATGAAGTTTTGATGTTATGGCTTCTAAAAATTCTGCTGATTTTGTAGGTGACATATTTAATCTATGGTAAGGAGGTTTTGTGCTGTTAGGAGGAACCTGTCTGTTCTTGTTGTGTTGTTGTAGTTGGTTTTTGGGCACCTTTAATCTTGCTTAGTATGTGGTTTTTGTCGTACCAGTTTTCTAGCAATGTCTTTTTAGAAGGTTTAGTTGTGTATGTTTTATTATTGTTGCCCGTTAGTATAAGAGGTCGTGTTATTAAGTCTTGAATCACGGAATTAAGTTGCGATTGGTGATGGTGGGCGTTAAGTTAGCGATTAGTGTAGATTGGTTTTCGGCAAACAGTGTGAGAAAATCCTGGAAGTGGGTTTTTCGTGATGCGTGCACCTAATAAAAGTCAAGCTTTTTTGTTCCAAATCTGTCAACATTTCACATAATATACAGGGCCTTTCATTCCTTCTCCTCCGAACCTCCAAACCTTCAAGTCCAGAATTAACAAGCTGCCTCTTTCCTCCTTGTCAACACCCACGGTACGATAGTATTTAGCCCTCGTGATGTGTTGTTGAAATTAAAAAAATATATATATTTTTGTAAATAGCTTGGAAACGCGACCTTTAATTGTTTTTCTGTTAACATCACCGTTATTACCAGGAAAAATATACACAAGTTTTCTAATTCAACCCAATTGCAGCAGCTCCAATAACAGTAAAGTTAGCAATAGTGCAGCCGTAATTTGATACAGCCGTTTTTCTGCAGCCAATTTTTTTTATTTATTAAAAAAATTGTACTTTTTTAAATTAAAAAAAGGACAATAAACCAATGGCATTATATTGTACTACTGTTCAAATTTGAAACGCAATAAGCTAAAAAGACGTGGGATCGAATAATATAGCGGTAACGCGGGTTTTTTTAGCTACTGGAGGAGATTTTGAAGATCCAAAGTTTTCCCACTATTGTTTCTTCTGATTGAACTTAAGGTACGGATCAACAAGACGTTGACTCTGTATCTGCATTCTAAATACCGAATTAACTGATGGTTTTGCCTTGAGACACTATTTTCATTAGTATTTTGGCTCCTCCCAAATACTTTCAGGATAGCGAAGGTATCATCAATCTACTGTTAGTCTACAGGATTTGCTATCACACAGACAGTAATATCGACATTATTTTGATACACTATCAATATTACTGTGATAATTAAAAAATCCCTGCTTCTGTTATGGAGAATATACCAGCCAATAGAATCTTAGAAATTTTGTGGTGATATTTTGCGTTTCGCTATCTCATACACGTTTTTTTTGTAATTGGCGCATTAATCAGCTGTTTACATACTGTGTAGTTAATTTGTAGTAATTTTTGAAGTTAGTTTGTTTCTTAATGTTGAGTGTAATATAAACGAGTGCATGTTTCAGTGTGTTGAACAGTCGTGATGTTACCCCAAGTTTCTACCTACACAAATTTAGAGGCATTTGCTTACTTGTGTGTATGAATAAAAACTCATGTTTATATGATAATAATGACGGACAATCGGATCCACAGCTTTGCTGACGATGGTACTCTTCACAGCACGTTCTCGTCGATTCCCCCAATGTCTTCTTCTGGCTCCTTATCAGCGAGAGTCGAAGTAATCAACTCCTTAAATGATGACCCCGAACTATTTTCATGCGAAAGTAATATTGTGAAAGGGTAAAAAAAATATTTGCAGTGACAAAAAATGACCAATTATTTTCAATGACAAAATAAGTGACAAATTATTGTTATCTTCACCAAACTACGTTTAGATCGTTATAGTAGGCGTATAAAAAGTTCGCAAATTGCTTTAAAATTTTCACGGCTTACTAATATTTGTGAACACTGTCGATTTTCAGGTTTGCGAGCTTGAATTTAAAAATGTTCATAAGTAATCCTTTACTGTGAACGAGATAACATTAAGTGGTAAATTATTAAGGACATTTGTTGTTAATTAATTTCTCCACTACGCAAGCAGTGTATCAATTAAATGAAGAAAATTTTAGCGTAATCAACGACCTTTAGAAAAGATAAAGCGGAAAAAACCTTGTTTGTCTGCCATTTGGACCACGGATCACAATAGGTCTAGATAGGGTTTTTAAGAGACCCAATTTGCAACTAACATTTTCGACAAAACATACATTAAAAATATGCTGGGTAGTAATGATAGTACCACTAAAATGTCGGGGATCTATGAAATAGGTTGTAAAGAGTGTGATCTTAAATACGTCTGGCAAACTAAAAGATCTATTGAAATTACTTTTAAAGAACATTTAGCGCAACTAAGATACGGTACTATAGATAGATCATGCGTGACCTGACATAGGGGATAATAACCACCACGTGGATTGTGTGTGTGTGTGTGTGTATGTATATATATATATATATATATATATATATATATATATATATATATATATATATATATATATATATATATATATATAATCACTAAATATATTAATAATAAAAGTTGTATGAATTCAACACCTCCGCCTGTGTATAGTTTATTGATCGACCACTTTACAAAAAAATGTGGCAATAAGGATTACGGAATTTAGATAAAGGGAGTTTTCGGTGAACCGGAAGTGAAAGTTTGTTTGTTTGGTCCACCCTCAAGCGTCTAAGGCACAATACCTGTACACAATAAATAAATCAATTGCGCCTTGATGCCCTATCCATGTTTCAGGAAAGCTGGCATCTAGATATCGATGGACGTATACATGAAAGTAAGGAGGCGCCTCGTCTTGCTGAAGGAAAATATCTTGATGGGCACATCTGCCTTGTGATTATTTGAAAAAATTACTGCCAGAGCTCGCACTAAGTCCAATCGCAAGAAACGTGCTGCTGTAAGATAAAAACAGTTAACCACATTTGTACTCTTCCTGGAACCATTTTTAGTAAGCTTTTAAATTCTCCAAATAAAGCTTGTAACTTCTTGTTGTAGTCGTCCAGCGTTTAGAATTTCTCTTCCTTTCATGACGCTAACTTTGTTAGTGAAACGACCGTCAGGTCTTTTTTTAAATGTGTTGTGGTAATTTGGGTTATCTAAGTGTACTTATCAGTGCTCAGTACAGGTAAATTAGTGGTAAATTATGACACTGACATAAGAGGAAACTTCAGGATGGTAAGTTTTAGTGCGTGCGGCTGTCGGAGCGGTCTTGTTCTGTTTTTGAATTTTCTCGATCATCTATTTAATTTATTTTTTCTTTTTAAAACAAGATGCCTCTTGAATAATCTGACTTTAAATTTCACGCTTCTTTGAATGTGTGCTACTTGAGTTGCTATTGACTGAATCGCCTTTCATAACACAAGTCAGGGCTGTTTCAATTATCCCAATATTACTGAAAACTGATCGTGTAAGGCCCGCTTTAGATGTCCGCCACTGTGTAATAGTGACCGTCTTGTGGCGCTCACACGCCGCGGACAAAGAACCGATCGGACGACGTACGTCTGAGAAATCACCTTAACGACTTGACAGACTTCCAGGTAAAGTGATTGGGCAACCATTGATGTTCAGTGGCGGGCACTATAATATGACATCTATTATTACAATATTCATTATTGCATTCGGTGATTTACATTTGAAGTAGTGTTTCTAAATTTTACCGCCAATTCATCGTGTGTGGTTAACTGAATTGTTTGTACTGATTTTTTTTTAAGTAACTTATAAAGGGCCGACATAACCTGCGTTTCCAAAACTTTATTATCGACTAGATTTACTCTGTGAAATTTTTGAATCGGTGGTGACTAGTGCATACTTAAAAAATCCATTTTACCACAAGTGTTTTTTTACACATGATGATCGTGTCGATAGCATAGTTTCATCTTTTGAAGCTCATGTTGTAAACGAAATGTTCGCCAGTTAAAAAATAAACCACGGTTGCGTTAAAAAGCCTTTTACCTACCTATATGCGCTTTATCGTTTTACCACAAGCTACCTATGTTGGTATTAGTCTTTTTAACGCGTATAAATTTATGGCTGGCGATTCATGGCCAACTTAACTCTAAAAAGTGAAATGTAAATATACACTTCACTGACTATAACGGAAGGTTATACGTTCCTGGAAATGTACCTGTTGGGGTTGGGACGCAAGGTATTATCAAACTTCGATTTAGAAAGCGAATGAAAGAAAAAGCTATTCATTCATAAATATCTGGCGCCAGCTGTACAGGTGCCCAGATTTATGCTTACCCACAATTCCACGGTCCCACAGTCCACAGTAGGAGTCACAGAAAGGGTAGGAGATAGATACAAGGTTAGTAGTAAAATTATATATATATATATATATATATATATATATATATATATATATATATATATATATATATATATATATATATATATATATATATATATCCATTACAAAACCGAGAATATGTAAGATTTCAGTTTTCTTGTAATTCTTTTAACTCTATTTTTAAAAAGATTGGCCTTCAAATTTCTATAGGATACTTTTAGGGATGCAGAATTAAAATTTTACATGAAATTGCTTAACTTGTTTCATTTTTAAGGTGTGGTAGTCGACTAATGATAAAATGTGGTAATTGGCACGACATTACGTTTTGAAAATGTATGCAGTATTTTAAAATTGACACATAACGATGTGTAATTTTGCAAAATTGGTCTATGATTTTAAAAATTACAGCACCCAGCAGTTCTTTTCCTTTCGTTGTAGTTTCTGCATTATAATGAATTTTGATTTAAAAAAATTCACTAATAGAGAGGTATCGATGGTGACACTTTGCAAAAATTTCACATATCACAAGCAGCATCAATCCGTAATACATGTAGAATTATATACCCAAGAATTAGTATTCGATAACGATGTCCAGTTTAGAGTATCATTTATTTAGAGTTTTTTCCTATTTCCTTACAATTTTAAGAAGATTCCCACTGCACCACGCATGCATCCGTCAATGAAGGGCACAATAGTCCCCAACAGACTGATTTTTTGTATACTATTTAAGGTCATCCGCAAAGAGGAGCCGATCACACCGAATAGCAGGGGTCGTCTATAAATATTATGAACATAAGAGGCTCCAGATTGGGCCCTTAAGGCACACCTGAGGGGGCAGTATACTCCACAGAACGGTGTCCTCCATACATAACGTACTGTTTTCTGCTTGAAAATATGGCCTAAAGAGCTGATGTATCCATTTAACTTGGATACGCTTTCCAGTGTTTAGCAACGTCTTCCTTTTCTAGTAATAAATGTCCATAGTTGTTCTTTGCAATTTTTTTGCTTCTGGTTTATATCGTAGCATTCTTACCTGCTGGTAAGCTTGATCCAAACGTCATTTGTTTACGTAATTTTCAGTTCCTTTACTATTTATTTCCATTCATACTTCTTTTGTGTTCCTACATTTTATTTTATCATATTTTTTATTTATTTACATTTACTGTGTATCTGGGATCCTAACGTACTTACTTTAAACGGTGTATTCAGATCATTTTCCACGCTGGAGGAATTGTCTCTAATTATAGTGATTACAATGTTTTAAGTATGTAACTTGGCTACACAAGGATCGTGGCTATATGAACTGGGTTGTCAGTTCGAAGCCAAACAATTCCGGGGAAAAGTACCTGACTGATGTTCCTGTCTTTTTCTTTAAGCTATTTATTAGAACATTATATTGCATAACAATGGCGATAACGGCATTGTTTCTGTACACGTGTCTTACTACGTTAATGTTTATTATGTTGCTGTGATTTTTATATATACAAATGTCCCAGATAAAAGTAACTACATGGACAGTTCGCAAGCGGTAAGAGATAGAATTTTGGTTAAATGGGAGAAAAGGTGCGCTATTCCGACCCCAATAGATGCCGTATTGAAATTAAAAATATCTACAGGGGTTTTCATAATATCGAGCAAAAACCTTGTTTTGGAAAAATTGAAATATCTTAGCCATCTTGTAAACAAATTTAATAAAATTTGGTAGTTTTGTATTTGCGACTAGAGCCGATCAAATGACGTTAACGAATTTTTTTCTAGGCCTCCTAGTTTTTTTGCAACCATAGCCAACTTTGTTATTTCTTATGGCCACCATATTTATACGTAATTAAATAGAGCATAAATGGAGCCTTTCGGTCATGTATAACAAGTCTATCTTTGGATGACGGAAAATGTAAATATATGAAAAAAACAGTGTTTCACTTACTTGGCTGTGAAACCAAACCAACCTTTGGCCAAAAAATAATGCAATTTCTTAAAAATTATCTTTTATTTATGATACTAAAGTAAACAACTGACACATTATTTGTGATTAAACTCAAAACAAAACAAAAACCTAAAAACCTATGACAAAGCATTGAATGTAAGTAAATGTTCAAAAATTCCATTGTTGTTATTACTGCACGTCCTGCATCGATGAATTAAAGAACTACATGTATCTTTAACCATTTGTCCAGACATTTCTTCTATGGCTTGAACAACGGCTGCCTCAAGTTCTTTTACGGTATTATGAGGAGTATAATAATCCTTTAAGTATCCCCAAATGCAAAAATCAAGAGACGTAAGGACCAACGAGCGTGCAAGCCAGCCAACTGGACCTCGATTTCCGATCCAGTTATTTCCATGTTGCTGATTCAAATAGTCAGTTACAATTTTTGCATTATGTGGAGATGCTCCATCTTGCTGGAACCACAGGTTCGCTACATCGTGAAGAGGAAAATTTTCAAAAGTTTGGTCGACGTAATTTTGTAATATTTCAAGCCTTCGAGGTTCAGACAAATTATTATGAAAAATGTTAAATAGTACGTGTCCGTTTATGACTCCTAGCCATACATTAAAACCCCACCTAACTTGATGGTGCATCTCACGATTTGGGAACGGATTTGGATCGGCCCAATACACGTTGTTGTGTCTGTTAGATATCCCGCAGTTTGTAAATCTGCTTTCATCAGGCTACAGAACCTTAAGCGGAAATTAAGGATTTTCTTGGCATTTCTCTACGAACCAATTGCAAAACAATATTCTCCTTTCTAATTCACCATCTCGAAGTCCTTGACTAATATGTGTTTTATATGGACGATACTTAATTCCTTAATAATTCTCTGAGCATTCGACTTAGGCACTTCAACATTATTTTCCAGTTGACGAAGGGAGGTACGAGTATTGCCGATGACACTTCTCAAAACAAGATTTTCTATATTTTTATTAGGCACTCTATTTCAATTGTGTTTTTAAAGAAACCATAGATAATTAAATTATTTCTAAGCATTTTGAAGGCCGATAAACCTGGTTGCGTCCTTCTGCATATCGCCGAAACTACATATCTTGTGCTCGTTCGGCGTTCCTATGTCACAAAATGAAACAATCATACATGTCCACTTTTCCCAATTTGAAAACCTTTCCATGTTAAATTTAATTGGTAGTGTAACTCTTCAACAGATAAAAGCTAATAAATGACAAAGTTTTGATAGTTACATAGCTATGACGACAACCACAATTACGAAATTTGTTTCACAGCCAAGTAAGTGTTTTTTTTTTAAATAAATTTACATTTTCCGTTATCCAAAGATAGGCTTGTTATACACGGCTGGAAAGCTCTATTTATGCTCTATTTAATGACGCATAAATCCAATATAGCGGCCATAAGAAATGACAAAGTTGGCTATGTTTTTTTTTCTCCTCCAGGGCTCGTCCGCGGCTTTGCCGCCCCGATAGCACTGCAGCCTTTGGTTTATTGTGCATTTGGCTATGGATGCAAAAACTAGAAGGCCTAGAAAAAATTATTTTACGTTATTCCATTGGCCGTAGTCGCTATTACAAAACTACCAAATTTTATTAAAGTTGTGTACTACGTGGCGAAAATATTTCAATTTTTCGAAAACACAATTTTATGTTTTTGCTCGATAACCTCTGTAGATATTTTTAATTTCGATACAGCATCTGATTGGGCTCGGAATAGCGCAACTTTTTTTACATTTAAGTAAAATTGCATCTCTTGCCGTTTCCCGAATCCCCATGTAGTTACTTTTCTCTGGGACACTTGTATAAACAAAAAATTGAAATAACCCCTAGTGATCGATCTGTTTATCTTAGTTCATAGGTAATGAGACCTGATACGCAGGTCAATTAAATCAGTTACCTATATTAGCTTGGTATGAATACGCAGTAATTAATATTCAATATTTATTAGTATCTGAATGCTGTATGTATCTTTCCAGGTGTGAATAAACCTCATTTCATAATATAGTTCCAGTAGGTAGTTGCTGTTTTACAGTTACCTATTTCCTATTTTTCAGATACCGGCGCTGTGACCGGTTGTGAGTCGACAATATTAAGTTTCCATCTCTCGATAATGAATTCGATGAAGAGGTGCGTAATACATCTCTTGTCCGCTTGGGCGGTGATAGTTTGCTGCAGATAGTTGTTGGATCTTTTGATGGTCATCAAAGTGCGGCGGTGTTGCCATTTAACCTCTAACCGATGTAGCAATTAATGTTCTCTAGCGGAGTCTGTGACTCATACAAAAACTTGTTTTAAACCCTTTTCTTGTTTTGCTCTTTCTGCTTGACTGTACCGAGCCATAGGCGGCGTTAGAGTGTTTTAAAACAATACTAAGGCGTATTCCTGCTCTTGGCGATTTTGTTATGGTTTTCTGTTTCGTTTTGTCCCACTTAATAAAGTTTCAATTAGTTTGAATTTATTTATTTTTAGTTCATTGATTGTTGTTGCCCTTACTTGGTGAAACTGCTCCATACTACATACAGACTTGGAGGTATTTTTTTATGTGTAAATAAATACTATTTTATCATCATTATGTAACACAGTCTAGTTAGTAACCATATAACTACAGCACACGTGGCTCTCAATATAATTTCTAAATATCTAGCAATTGTCAGTAAATATTTAATCCCCCTGTATAATAACCAACCCAGGTATATTCTCATAATAATTACTGCTATCTGAATTATATTATTAACTATAATGAACCAAGACACTTAGCGAGTAGGTACTCACCTGAACTGCAAAATTCAGTTATCACATAATCTAATATGCACTGTATTAACTATAATTATTCTTTATTATAAAATGCACTACAAACAAGCCCTTCCTAACTGACTCTCTTTCAACTAGTAAATGAGTGAAACATCTCTAGTTTCAGATGCATTAACGTTTCAGTTTCTGTATGTTATCTACGCATAAAGATTACGTGGTTGATAGACCCTTAACACACTTGAGTTCCTCTGCGTTCGCAGTGTCGTTAAGTATCATACAAACTATCACATGGTACAGTTTCTACTAAAGATTATGTTTAAAACTTACGTTACATTTATTATTAAATTGTGATGAATATCTTGTATATTGATATGTATGACATCTGTTTTATGAGAACATATTTATCATGCTCTGTCATTATTAATTTATCATCATCGAAATGTAAGAGTTATGTCGCTTTGTCGTCATAATCATGACTGTCCATTTTCTTCTTTTTCCTCTTTCCATTTCGTTGACTTCCATCAATGGTACCAGGTTTCCATAAGTTTTCGTCTTGGTCTACCTCCTCCCTTTTTAAAGCGTGTGTATTTCAAATAATGTTGTCAGGAAGTTATTACCTTATAGAATATGTTCAAAAAAGAAGGCCTTACACTTCCCGATTTCTTCCAGCAAACGCATTTCTTCTATTATCGCATCTAGCACATTTTTATTCATTTGCTTGTGCCATCCTTATGATGGTAGCCTGGAATATAACTAAACCTGAGGGCTCCGGCTGTTACAGCGGTATATGAGATGGCTTCTTAGGTAATGAAGCAGTTATTCGGTTAATGATAAGTGCCACCTTGTCTACTACAGAACGAACAATGCATCTTGGCAAGGAACGAACGCAGAATCTAATCTTTAAATGTGCGCCTGTTAAATCTGAGTAAATTACTAAAATTAGCCTTAATCGAATTTCAAAATTATGAATGAATTTAAACAAATGGGCAGAATAATCTGAAATATGACTGGGATTTACCTAAACGGAGACCTAAAGTAAGTACCTTATTACATTATTTGGCAATCAAGTTATCCAGCTATTTGCTGTTTCATAACTCGAACACTAAATGAACAAATAAAATATATACATATATGGTCATAGAGTACAGTATATCCATAAACTACTTTAGTAGACTGGGTAGCGGTAGGTCAAATTTATTGACAGCTAAGGTTGCTTCTGGCATTTACATCAATGGCATAATAATGACACTACCAGCAAAATTATATATTAAAATATGAATTCAGCAATTCACACATTTGCTAAAAGAAAACAATACTGACATTCTGATTTTCTTGATAGGTAGACTCCGTAGCAAACTGAAGGGAGTTACAAAATCCGTGGTACATTGGTGTTATTACACAAATCTAGAAGGCCTGTTAGTTTCTTGTTATTAATTGGTAAGAGTCGTTGTAATTTTTGGAATCTCGTATTGCTTTGCTGGTTTTTTTTTTGACGAAAAATCCCTTTCTAGTAAGGTTCTTTAACCAAGTTATATGCAAAAATATTTTATTACATGACTTTGATGCGAAGTAGATATCTCTTATTTGGCTGACTTTCACAACTTGACCAGTGGAATCCTTCTTCCAGTTTTGTTTCTCGTCCATCCTTTTGAAGCTAATGTAATCGTCTTTAACGTCGGCCTATTTCCACGACTATGGCCTATCACCGACGTCAGGGAGCAGTTTCACCTCAGGATCCTGGAAATTTTGCCGAACCCCTGCCTCTCTGTAAAGAGGGTCGGGATCTTTAACGTGCCCAACATCGCATAGGCACAGGACCGACGGCTTTACGCCCCCTCCGAAGAGCGGAACGTGCAGACATTCAACTTGCTCAAATACAATGCCACAACCACGGTTGATGTTACAGTATGTACTGAAAAAGTAAAAGGGATCGAACCCAGTACCCTTCTGTTCAGAGGCACACGTTCTTACCACTGAACAACCAAGGTTATATTTAAAGTATTAATTTTAGTAATATGCCGTACTAATACTGTACATTTCTTATGAAAATTAACTACTCTAATGCAATTGCGGCGTCCTGAAAGATGTTTTGATTGCTTTTATTTCATGAAATAAGATTCTGTACAAATTGATGATAATTTATAAGAAAAGCCAGAAACATGTTGAAATCAAAGAAGCTTACGCTTTGAGTAGTTGTAAGGAAGTACCTACATAGCAAGTAAATGCGGGAAGTTGGCTGAAAGATAAAGTTCTTTATAAAGAACCGAGAACGTTTTAATGCCCCTTCTGAATAAGACCATAAAGTGAGCTTTCAGAATGCTTTTGACGATGTTCAAGCTATTCGAAATGGAAAACTTAGGAGGAAGGATGGATGCACTTTATAATATACCGCAACTGTAACTGCCACTGCTGTTATCTGTGATTGTACTCGAATGTTTTACAAATTTGGGGATTTATGTCGCCGATTTGAATAAAATACAGGATGGATCATATATCTTTACCTAAACTAATGTAGACATTCACATAAATGCTCACAGAATTTTAAACAGAAAAGTTGTAAAAACTCTTCGGTTACCAGCAACCCGATAGGAAATTTTGCTATGAACCTATACAACTGATTCAGAAGTAAATTTAACTATTTAGCCCTATGCTAGGACAACGTTGCAAACGCCAAATCTTTTTTTGTTTGTTGGGCGAATCGAAAAAACAAAAATTGATCGACTGCTTTATTAAATAAAGTTAATATCTGACTGATGTGACTACCCAAAAGAACTTACCATATTATGATAGGCATTGCAGATTTGGCCGCATACAGAATTGTAAATTTCGAGCATATTTTACATTTCAATCAAACAACGTTATATATCAACGTGGATCAAAACGTTGTTTTATGTAACTAGGGCGGTTACAACGTTGTTTTAGGATTAAAAACAAAGTAAAAGTGAAAATAAAAACGTATTTTTATTCAACAAATGAACGAAAACTGAAATGTACTACATGTAGTTTTACGCATGGCTCTTAATATTTTGATAGAATTGATGTATTTTAATAGAATATAATCACACATATGTAACAGGTTGGCCTGCTTTTCTTTTTTAATTGTAAGGGGCTATGTATACGCTTCACTTAGGTCGTCCAGGATTACTTCTATAGTCGTTTTCTTGGGTGATTTTAGCGAATGAGATGTCCATGGTTGAACTGTGTTGTGGGATTTACTCATCCGAATACTGTTGGGGCATCCGATGTTATTTGTATCCACAACGTTTGACGCATATAAATAACTGTGAAGAGATTGTAAGGCTAGATGCATTCTCGCAACAATTAGAACCGTAGATCGGTTTCGCTCTTATTAGATATCTTCAGTACGGCATATTAATTGCAGCAAAAATACATCTATAAAGTAATACGGCTATAGTAGCCAACCTTTCAATACTAAGTGAGTGGTGCACGTGCCGCCACCTAGTTGCGGAACTAAGTAGTATGTTGGTTCCGCAACTAGGTGGCGGCACGTGCACCGCGTGCACGTGGATCCGGGAAGGGAAGGGGGGGGGGGTATCAAAAGGTACGAATGGTGTCAACGTGCATGTATCTGTCAGCAGTCGATTTATCTAAAACTGCCCGGGAGGTAAATTACTAATTTTGTGTTTTTCCAAAATTAAAAATAAAATCTGAAAGACATTGATTGAAACAACTTAAGTAGTTAAAGTATGATGCTAGACAAAGACAGAGTAGTCACCTGCCACGCGTAGATTGTTACATATACCACAGGCATACATCATAATGCAGCGATAACCAAACAAAATAACACACGTAAGGTGGGATCGCCACAACATCCTAATGTGGAAGGGACGTTCACACCACAACTGTGGCGATCCACCCTGATGACCACCTTCGGGTATATTCGGATGCGCGGATGTGTAAATATCTAGTCTGAAAGTATATATATATATATATATATATATATATATATATATATATATATATATATATATATATATATATATATATATATATATATATATATATATATATATATATATATATATATATTATATATATATATATATATATATATATATATATATATATATATATATATATATATATATATATATATATATATATATATATATATATATATATATATATATATATATATATATATATATATATATATATATATATATATTGTATTATGATTTAAGTTCTGTTTTGAGGTTAAGTAGTAAATGATTGTATAATAGGTAAAATTGGAAATCAAAGAATAAGTATATTAACGTTAATATTCGTTGATAAATTGTTCAAGTAGGTAAGTTATTTGAATAATTAATTGACTAAGTGAATAGTGGAACCTGTGAGAGCACATTTGGAGAACCCAAATCACCACAACACATTTTAATAACCTGACGATCGTTTCACTAACCAAGTTAGCGTCATCAGGGGATGAATCATTCTAAAGATCGTTTCACTAACCAAGATAGCGTCATCAGAGTATGAATAATTCTAAATATCTTATATCGACAATTCTATTTATATTCTTGTGCAGGTAGTCGGTCACTAACGATTGAGGGAAGTTTCACATATTAACTTAATTCATTTGGCGGAAATATCTGTATTCTTTTATTATTTATTTATATATATATATATATATATATATATATATATATATATATATATATATATATATATATATATATATATATATACTTTCGAAGGCGTTTAGCTGTCCTGGTTGTCTTAACATTTTTTATTAATTTTAGATTCTCCTGAATAATGTGGTGCTTACTATCCCAAATATGTCGGGCGACGGAAGATCTATCTATAATACCGTATCTTAATTGTGCTAAATGTTCTTTGAATCTAATTCAAATAGATCCTTTTGTTTGTCCGACGTATTTAAGCTCACAAACTTTACAACTTATTTCATAAATTCCCGACATTTTGGCCGTATTATCCTTGCCTTTTGGGTTACCTAGCAAGTTTTTAAAAGTATTTTTTGTCGAAAATGTTTGTAGCAAATTGGCTTTTTTTTAAAATGCTATCTAAACCCTTCGTGATTCGAGGTTCTAGAAAGAATGCGAGCATTATTCTTCCTCAGATGACGCTGACTTGGTTAGGGAAACGATCGTCAGGTTTTTAGTGAATTTTCGTAGAAAAAATTCACTAATGGGGAGATCCAGATTTTTTTTAACATGTGTTGTGGTGATTTGGGTTCTCCAAGTGTGCTTAATGTATTGACTTCTTGGGTATAAATTAAGTTTTCTTCTGATAAGCTTTTGTAACTTTAATGAAATTTGTAATACAAGTTGCTTTTAAAGAGACTTACAGTACCTAGATTCACCAAATTTTAATTTTCTATCGTCATAGAAAATTGAGTTTTGGGCATTCAACGTTTTGTTCTTAAAAGGAGGTAGAACACAAGATTTGATAATTTTTTATGAAATCAGAAAGAGATAAATTCTTCAAATTAGCTTGTATTAGGACCTCTAAACCCGATCTTCGACGTCTGTTTATATTAAAAGTATTACTTTTAGTACTATATCGTGTAAAATTTTTATGAAAATTCACTATTATAAGGCACTTGCTGCGTCCCGATTTAAAAAAAATTAAACACATCTAACTTTGTGACAATTCACCGATTTAGTTGTTGAATATAAAAATAATCCTAAATAAATATCGTCAAATTCTTCCTACCGTTAATTCACTGTGCACTTGTGTTTACAACACAACACCTCAAAAAATAAAATATTGCCCTTAAGATGATAGTTTGGATTTAACCGCTATTTCGTACAAAATAAACATTAAAATAAATATGTAACTGATTGTATTCAAAATTTATTAAGCAAACACATTGTAAGTTACACAAATTTCTAATAAATGTAAGAAAACGCAACTCTGAAACTGTAGGAGTTACCTGCATCTGGCACTACACCTGACGTAGTGCCCTCCTCTCACATCTTTCCCCCCTCAAAGTTTCAGGCAACCTATCTAATCTATAAACCTTGATGGCAAGCCTAGTTTTACTTTCACATCGTCAATATGTGTGGAAGTATGATATCGGCAGGGGCGGCTCCTCAATAAGTGCGCGCGCACTGCCGCTTGCCGTGGAAAAACAATATTCGTATGCTATATTTTAATAAATTTTTATTTACTTTTTTCCTCCTGCATTCAACAAACAAAATTAGTATATCCAGGATCGCAGTGAGTCGGCAGCCATTAATACAGAATCAGAATAAGTATAGTGTTAATCGTTGCAGACGTTATATACATCCATATCCATATAAAGCAGGCGGGCGGCTGTGTGTATTTTTCGGCGCTCTCAGGCAATGCGATATTTCAGTGCGAAATGATCGCTGAATCTTGATGATCTTCGTCGAAAACGACCGAATAAGCAATCTGTTGTGCACTATAAAATTACACACTTCCAGTTTGTAGTGGACTTTTGGCACAGCGTGTGTACCTACTACCTAGTAATTTTCGTCTTAGCGTTGGATTGATTTTTAGTTAATTTTTATTAAAAAACTTTCTAAGTTTATAGAAAATTGAGTTATTCAAATTTGAGGCATTTAATAAAAATTCACTACCATAACGCACTTGCTGCGTCCCGTAACTTTTTAATTAGATCATTTCGTTGTTGTTTACATGTTCTAACAAGACAATTATTATTATTATTATGGTTACTACTTCGGGTTGCTTAATAAGTGGACAAAATAATTGTGATACTGTGATTAATTCAGTGGATATTTTAAATTTAAAGGTTAACTTTTTAAGGGACTTTTTTATTATTATAACGTATAACTAATTAGAGGAAAACTTTGTAAGTAGTTAATAATTATTATGTTTAGTAAGTAGGTTTCTTAGTAATACATTTTCGAGGAAAAATAGGCGAGCCCTTCATTTTTAGTGAATTTTTATTTAAAAAAATTCACTAATAAAGAGGTATCGATGGAGAGACTTTGCAAATTTTTTTTCAAATGATCGCGAATTAGGACCCCTAGAACGCATATCCGGGGTCAGTTTCAATTTTTATATGTTATATATATATATATATATATATATATATATATATATATATATATATATATATATATATATATATATATATATATATATATATATATGTATATGTATATGTATATGTATGTATCTATCCAACCGATAACTCAAGAAAATAAGCAACTGCTTTCAATAAAACTCGGCAAGTGCCTTTCTTTTATTAATGGCTTGGATGAGTTTGTTAGTTAGGAAAATCGGATAACGTTTTCCGGGAATATTCTTGAGTTTTGTTTAAAAAAAATCTTTTTCTCCGAAAATTACAAAGGTATTTTAATGAAATTTGGCGCATGTGTTGCCTTGTAAAAGACCTTACTACGCACTAAAATTCAACTTTCTACATTTTTATAAAATTTAGTTATTCAAATTTTGAGTTTTCTTTTGAAAAAAAATTTTTTCTCCGAAAATTACAAAGTTATTTTGATGAAATTTGATGGATATGTTGCCCTTGGTAAGACACTACTATACACCAAAATTCAACTTTCTAAGTTCGTAGAAACTTGAGTTATTAAAATTTGAAGAATTTAATAAAAAATTACTACCATAACGCACTTGCTGCGTCCCGAACTTTTTTTTCTTGCGCACCCCCAATGCATTAAGGCACGAGCCGCTACTGGATATCGGTGACAGAAATTTCAAAAAATTGTTTTCGCTCATACGTCGTAAAAAGTGTCAAAACACATAGGAAACATGATTTGGGAGCAAAAATTGTATTGTCTGTCGGTGTATATGTCTGTCTATTAGTAGCCACGATAACTTTAGAACGAACTGAGATATCGTCTTCAAATTTAGTATGCAGTTACGACCGGTTTGGATTGCTTTTGGGTGGTGATTTGGTGAAAATTGATTTGTTGTTGTTGATAAAACTCGAATAATACAACATTTTAGGGTGTGTTTATTAGAAAACTTTCAATTTCATCAAACATCTGGTATTCTGTGCTGAAATTAAATTAAGGGTAGAATGTGTGGGATGGAATATCGGTGACAGAAATTTCGAATTTGTTTTTGCGAAAACGGCGTAAAAAGTCTCAAAACATATAGAAAACTTGATTCTGGAACGAAAATTTTTTTGTTCGTCGGTCTGTCATAGTTTCTTAATGGTCAAGTCATGGACCCTAAATTAATTTCATGATATCTTTCTGAGGAAAGTAAATTATCACAGATATGTGGAAGTTATGATTCAATTTGCAGCACTACTGACATGGCAGTTGTTCTGAAAGACGGTATGTCCTGTCTTTACTCTTATCAACGCTGTCATGAGCGTACCCAATGCCCTTTTCCTGCTGATTTCCAGTTATGTTTTTAACATTTACTTTAATTTGGCCTTCTCGTTAATGAAGGATTTTTCTTTAATTTTAAAATTTGTGTTAGACAATTATTTTATTTCTAGAATTGATAACTCATGTTTACGTTATTGATGATGTGAAACTAACGCGTAACTTGACAAACTTTAACATATTAATTTTAAAGGATGACTAACAGACGAACATTTTTATTTTACAGGCAGGTATCACAAGATAATTTTTACCATCTTGTTCCTAAATCCCTCATTTGACGGTTTTTTAAGATTTTTGTTGTAGTTCTTATAACTGCGTGTTTATATGAGGCTTTTGATAAATAAATTTAAAAAATCATTAATTGCTAATATCGCACTGCGAGATTTCGTAGAATAGGGTGGACGAACAAGTGAACGAGGGCTGGACAGAGACAGGCAAAGCAAAAGGGAAACCCCGTTGTTGTTGGTGGCGGCGACGGGAGCATTTTCGACCTCGGCCATAAATTTATTCTATAATGATGGCAGAGAGCAGTGACGACACCGGAATGCCACTGTAATATCGCACCCCATTATACTGATATCGGTATATGGAGCACAATAAAGTAATGGTACCGAGTTCAAAGGTTATTGCCGGATGGCCACACATCCACTAATAGGATGGAAATTGCGATGAGGATCTCAAGAAAAATGTTTATCCACCTAACTCTAGAAGGAGTAAAGGTTCTGTGTAGCGAGCATCGCGCCTTCTGATCGTCCATTCATTAGTGTTATTATTACTGTATCATTTCTAAACGTTACTAAGTCTGGGATTGACATGATTTAAAGGTTAAAAAAATTAAAGGCTCTTCTTCCAGACAGTTCCTTTCTTATGTGTTACTTATTATTCATTATCCATTTTACCTAAAGAATCTGTGAAAAGTTTTGATATTTTTTTTGTGAAATGGTTCACGAAATGCAAAGCCTATGTGTCAAACACATAATGAAGTTGATTGTTCCGCTACAAGATGGGTGTTCGTAAAGTTCTTGTATACGAGGGTCGTACAATAGCCCGGGTACCTATTGTTTTTGAAGACAGGTGGCGATGCTGACGGAAGTTGGTATTGCAGTCGTCTGCTGTCATCTGTCAAACGACACCGTACTAAATTTCAGACTGATTCATTGGTTACTTTTATTTGGCAGCCAGTTGCATCACTCGTGTTTCGTGTTTCTCGATAAAATGGAAAACGTGCAGTATAGATAATTCGATTTTTATTTTGGATGGAAAACATGCGAAGAAATTAGAGCAAAGTTGGATGCTGTCTATGGCGACCTTTCACCATCTGATAACCGTGCGATATTAGTGTAACGAATTTAAACGTTGCACAGCTATTTTTGATGATGAGCGGTCAGGCCGCCCGGCAGACCTGGTTACCGAGGGAATCGTTGAAAATAACACGACATCATTTTCGCTGATCGCCTAACGGAGGTGCGTCAAGTAGAAGAAGCCGTAGGCATGTCGTACGAAACGGAAATCACTATTTTTACATGATGAGCTAAGCATGAGAAAAGTGTCGTCCGGATGGGTACTGCGATTGCTCCCGGTGGACAACAAGCGGATACGGCGGTCAATGTCGAAGCAGTGTTTGGACCTTTTTAAGCGACATTCGCAGCAGTTTTTTGCGTCGAGTCGTTGATGAAACTTGGATACATTATTATACGCCAGAGACCAAGCGACAGTCAAAACAATAGATTTTTCCAGGTAAATCTACTCCGAAGAAAGCAAAGACGGTCCCATGGACCGGAAAGGTCATGGCCACGATTTTTTTGGGATTAGAAGGGAATAATCCTCACTGACTTTTTGCAGAAAGGAAGAGCGATCACGGGGCAGTACGCCAGTGAATTATTGGACCGATTCGATAACAAATTGGTGGTGACATGACCTCATCTATCTAAGAGAAAAGTGCTGTTTCACAACGATAACGAACCAGCACATTCATCCGGAATTGTCGCCGCCAAATTGTATGAACTGCGCTACAAATTGCTGCCACACCCACCGTACTCGTCCGACCTGGCTCCCTGCGGCTTCTCTCTCTTTCCCAACATGGACACATACCTGGAGGAAACGATTCAGCTCAAACGAGGAGGTTATCGTTTGAGTTTGTCCAATCGTATTTTTTGCAGGGGTTAAAGATTGACAGAAACGTTGGAAACAGTGTATAGACATAAAATGGTATTACGTTAAAAAAGAAGCGAAAAACTTGCGTCTTTATACCTAACACGGCTATTTATTGATCGACCCTAATACCTGAAGGCATGTTTTTGAAAATATGTCCACCGGGAGGGCATTCCAGATTCGTAACGAACCGTGCGAGAAGTGAATAATTTGACGATAAAGCGTTACGCTTCTTGACTAAAACTGGTTTATCGAGTAAGGATCACAAACTGATGTACTAACGAAGCAATTTACGGGGAGCTTTGTCGCTGTTAGAATTTATAGAATAAGAATCTTCTATAAGAGGAACAGCTCGTTTTTTAATGCAAGCTAAGAGGCCTTTGGTGCAGCAGTCCAGACATCGTAACCATATTCGCACAGTGGACATGTATGTAATTTATATAGCGTAATACGAAGTTGCTGCCGTGAAAAGAAACTAAACAGGATTAAATTCTACAGTAAGTCTAAACTCAGCAAGTGCGTTATGGTCGTGAGTTTTCATAGAAATGTTCTGGCACCAAACATTTTTTATGAAATGTTTATAACTTTTTTCTTGTTTGTAATACAAAGATCTAAATTTTGGTATGTAGTTTACCTTTCCTAACGCAAACCTATGTACCCATATATATATATATATATATATATATATATATATATATATATATATATATATATATATATATATATATTAGCGAATTTTCATTAAGAAAAATTCGCTAATAGAGAGGTCACCATGAAAAGCTTTTGAAATTTTTTTCAGATGAGCGCGATTTTGGGTCGCTAGAACCTCGCTAATCAGGCTTTATGCTCAAGTTCGGTGGAAAATCGGGGAAAACTTTTTGAAAACGCTGTATTTTTGTAAGTAAGAGTAGCTGGAATGAGACTTTACACGTGGCTAGAAATAGTGCAAATAAACCGATGTTGTGAATTTTAAGTAATTTGCTACACAATATGTAGTTTTTTCCAAATTAAAAATAAAATCCCAAAGACATGCGTTGAAACGACTTAGTGGTTAGACTCCAATGCCTGACAGACACGTAGATTAATTCATAGAGCAGGTATAAACCATACGTCAACGGTAACCAAACTAAATATATACCAGGCATAACAATACCACCCGAACCAACAATCGTGAAATCTCGGCCGCAATTATGGGAAATGACACACGACATGAAATTAAAACTTTGCCAAGTGATTGTTATTTAACTGGGGGATTCAGTCAATGATTAAAATACGCTATATTTGCAGCTTTGTGAACGTCCCCAAATACAGTTTTAGCGCAGCATAGATATATTATGCTGTCACATAATATAGTAGATATATAAACAAAATCAACTCAAGTCTATAAAAATGATTCATAAATGGATTCTTTTATCTTTAAACTTAACATAAGACGTCATATAAGACCGAAACAATCCTTGAATGTGTTTCAATTGCAATTCTACTAATTCTGTAATTAATTGTTACGTATACTTTTCATATACCACCCCGGGCCTTAAGCCTGTGTCAAGTATCATGTAGACAAAACGTTAGTTGACGCATTAGCAGGTAGCTCAGTGAAAGCGTGCTGGTCTTCTACGCAGAATGTTGCATGCTCGAATCTAGCTCGATGAATGTATGTTTTTTTATGTTTTATTTTGACATTTTGGAGAAACAATAGTGCACAGATTTCATACGTTTTTAACAAGATCTCATTTTTGTTTAAAACGCCTGAACAACTTTGTCACCTTGGAGTCTGAAATTATAATTTTCAGTAGACATTTTGTTTTTGTTGATATTGAAAAAATCAGTTGGATTACGTTGACTAAAACGAAATCACACTGGTGATTAATAAGGAAAAATAACTTCTAGGTTTATAATTTCACAGATACTTTACTTTTCTAAATATGAATTAAGTTTATTTCAGGATTTTTTTGTATAACTTTAGTGAAATTCGTAATACAAGTTTCTTTTGAATAGACTTACACTATCTACAGATACAGCAAAATTTAGTTCTTGAGCTTCATAGAAAATTTAGTTTCGGGCGTTTTTCTGAAAAGAAGTTAGAACACAAGATTTTTTTGATAATAGAGAGATATCAATGGCAACACTTTCGAAAGAAAATAATTCTTCAAATGTGCGCGTACTAGGACCTCTAAAATCGATCTTTAATGTCTGCCTAAATTTAAAGTATTAACTTTACTAATTGCTGCGTCCCGTATATATATATATATATATATATATATATATATATATATATATATATGTATGTATATATATATATATATATATATATATATATATATATATATATATATATATATATGTATATATATATATATATATATATATATATATATATATATATATATATATATATATATATATATATATAAACTGACCCCGAATATGGGTTCTAGGGGTCCTAGTTCGCGCTCATTTGAAGACATTTTTTAAATTCAAAAGTCGGGATCTTTTGTGGCTTGCGTACTTGTAAAATGACTGCAGTTTCTTACCAAGTCGAAAATCGTGGTGCCACATCGCCGAATATTGGTTGTAAAATAAGTGTAGTTATAATCAAAATGCTGCTTTTTCCTGGTAAATCACATGATTTATATTTAGTGATATTCATGCCCAGATAATTATTTTTACATCATCTAATGTACATTATTTAGTCAACTTGGAGTGCAATGCAATTATCCGAAAAACCAATCCGTTTATATAGTAGGTATATATCTGTAGGTCTTGGCAAAAAGCAGCTTGCCGCAAGTAAGCCATTTATGGAGATAAGGAAAAGCAAAGGACCTCAGTTTGAACCCGGAGGAACTCCAGGCGTTGTAACCGGAGTAATTACCACCACAGACCACGTACTGAGTACTGTTTTGGAGGTAGAAACAAACAAAAATCAACTAGCTGAGAAAAGCATCCCAGCCTGTTCAGCTTCGACGAAATGCTCTAATGATTAATTCTGTCGAAGGTCTTCGAAAAGTCTTTATAAATTACATCGAGTGGACCCTGTTATCCAAAATTGTAAGACTGGGGAAGTAGACATCTTGTACAATTCAACCCCACCAAATCACAGTCTTGCTTTCTTTCTCATAAGAGATACACCAGCCCTAAACCCATCACAATGAACAACCAAGTTATTAAAAGTAATGCGTCCTTTCCACTTATTGGCATTTCTGTGGATCGAAATCTCAATTGGCACCAACATGTCACATCAATTGCAGAAGCGGCTGCTAAGAAATTAGGTTTCCTCTTCCGGGTTTGCAAGTACTTGTCACCAGCTAATCTCTATACCGTATATACTTCACAAATAAGACCAAACCTCGAATACTGCTCCCACATCTGGGGTGCTGCTGCCGCTTCTACACTCGCTATCCTGGACTCCATTCATAAGAGAGCTTTACGTCTCATCGGTGACCCTACCCTCACCCAAAGGCTTGCCCATCGACGTGCCGTTGGTGACCTCTCTCTCTTTTTTATAGATATCTGCACGGGCACTGCTCAGAGGAGCTTTCTTCCATAGTTCCTCCACCTGCTGCCCCCAACCGATCTACCAGGGGAACAGAGCGAATGCACCCTTTTACTGTCCAGGTCACCAGACATAGAACATCTTGTTATACCCGCTCTTTTGTCCCGAGGACTTCCAAGTTGTGGAATTCCTTGCCGGCACATGTTTTTCCTTCTCCCCCGAACCTCCAAACCTTCAAGTCCAGAATTAACAAGTTGCCTCTTTTCTCCTTGTCGACACCCACGGTACGATAGTATTTAGGCTGTAAGCCCTCGTGGTATGTTGTTGAAAAAAAAAAAAGGATAGAGAAAGCTATATAAACACATGTCAAATACCTATCCGAAACTAGAAAGTTTGCAATTGGTGGGTAATTAGGAATTTCAGATCGGCTACCACTTTTATGTTAGGGCGTAATCCTGGAGATTTTCCACAAATCCGGAAATGGGCTGTTTGGGGTGATAAATTAAATATATAGGGTAGAAGACCGAAGAAAACCCAACAAGAGTCCCTAAGGCACGCACGCACCCACAAACATATAAAAATTAAAACTGACCCGGGATATGTGTTTTAGGGGGGCTAGTTCGGGCTCGTTTAGAGAATTTTTTTCAAAACTAAAAAATCGCGATCTCCTCATTAGTGATTTTTTTTTAGTTCACTAAACGATAAATGTCAGAAGTTTGCGTAATATGAGAGTGTGTATAAGGAGGTGTGTGAGAAGATAGCATAAGCTATGTGGTGTGTTTACTTCTTTATGGGCCGGCATCTCGGGTGGTAATAGTAGTAGTAGTGTTAGTACAACTTATTAAAAAACAGGGCGATATTTAAGACAAGATTTTAATTTGGATCATAACTATGTGTACATATGATATAAACAAATTTGCTTGAGTGTAAAGGAAACAAAGTAATATTTTGTAAATAATACTATACTTAAATCGAGAACATTAAGCTCCCTTAACAAACAAAAACCAACAAAGTTTTTTTAAACAATATTTAAGCGAATGATCATGTATTTTCCCTGGAGGACATGCTAGTTTATCTTTTAAAAGAGTTATCGATAAGGGTAAAAAACAAAAGAAAAATGAATAACTGATTTCGAAGTTCCAGAGAACGATTGTTCAAAGTTAATCATGCTTGAAATACTCCGAACATCGATAAAATGCTTGAGAAGTCAACAACATAACTCAAATAATGATGTTGAGTCAATTCTTCTGCACGGTCAGATATCTAATATCATCTTTTTTTATCAATCTAGGGTTTTTTTGCAATCGAAGGAATAAGAAATGACTTGTACAGTTGTACACAGTTCATTTTAAATACTTAATTTATGTTAAGGTTGTTTGTGTCATTAAAGACAGCCAGTTTTAAGCGTTATTACATTTGAGTGAATTTTTATTTTAAAAAAATTACTTATAGAGAGGTATCGTTGGTGAGACTTTGCAAAAATTTTTCAAATGAGTGCGAACTAGGACCCCTAGAACCCATATCCGGGGTCAGTTTGAATTTTTATATGTTTGTATATATATATATATATATATATATATATATATATATATATATATATATATATATATATATATATATATATATATATATATATCCAACCGATAACTCAAAACCTCATTAACCGATTTTGATGAAGCTCGGCAGGTGCCTGTCTTTTATTAATGGCTTGGATGAGTTCGTTAGTCAGGAAAATCGGACAAGGTTTTCCGGGAGAATTTTGAGTTTTCTTTCGAAAAAAATTTTTTTCTCCGAAGATAACAAAGCTGCTTTAATAAAATTTACTACATATGTTGCCTTGGGAGAGGCCTTACTACGTACCAAAATTCAACTTTATAGGTTTATAGGAAATTATTTAAATTTTAAATTTTCTTTTGAACAAATTTTTTTCCTCCGAAAATTAGAAAGTTGTTTTAATGAAATTTTGTGGATATCTTGCCCTAGGAAAGCCCTTACTACATACCAATATTAAACTTTCTAAGTTTATAAAAAATTGAGTTATTCAAATTTGAAGCATTCACTACCATAACGCACTTGCTGCGTCCCGAGATTTTTATAATTTAATATACTAAACTTCAATTCTTATTTCAATGTCTAATGTATCCACGTGTTTTATAGACACATTTACAACACGCCTTGCTAGTTCTTCTAACGACAGCATCGAGAGAGTATTTTGCGTCGTCAAGATGGGATGTGAAGTTATTTTGAGCATAAGAGCGCCCATCAAATCATTAACATGTGTAAGTGCGTAGCGTTGGGAATTTTATATACACACGTATTCTGCATAACAAATTACATTTTTTCCACTTGTGAATATATATTTTATGTCTTTTGTATGTGAGCGAGTGAGACCGGTGGGTCTCAAAAATTTTAGAGGCATGCACATTATTTTCACATATTACCCTTAATTTTCACATCTAAGTGGGCAATGGCCATTCATAAGGTTTATTACTATCATTTCCCTTCTTTTCGAGTAGGCCATGAGCTGCTTAGATTGACTACTTAGCCTCACTTGTGCTCTTTCTTTAGTTTTAAGGTAGTAGATTGTGAGTTTTTGTTTGACGATGCTGTTTTGTTTCAGGCAGCGTCCTGTCAGCTAGCACCATTTCGTCTCCGTGGACTCCAGTGACTGGCCCGCCGTCCGAATCTAACGGGGCGGGCCCAGATACAAAGAATTTAGACGTCGGCGATGTTAGTGACGTAAGTATTTATTCTGATGTACCTACGTAAAGTAGTTTTTTTTTTACTCTTATATTGGCAAATGCAAATTTTATCAAGGTCGACCCATTATTTTTTGAGTTATCGGTGTGATACATACATACAAACATATATATATATATATATATATATATATATATATATATATATATATATATATATATATATATATATATATAAATTGAAAGGGACCCCGCGTATGGGTTCTAGGGGTCTTAGTTCGCGCTCATTTGAAACAAATTATTCAAAAGTCGGTATCTCCCCATTAGCGAATTTTTTTTACGAAAATTCACTAAAATTGATTTACTCCGCGGAGTTAAAAAATTTTACTTCCGATAATTTGGTTCTTTGCTTAGAAGTGAAAAACCGCTGAGAATACGTATACCTAACATCATATGGTACTTTTGGATAGAACATCATCTGGTCTTTATATTCTCATTATAAAATACAGGGTGTTCCATTCAAAATCTCGCATTTTTTGCCCTTCTATGTTCTACCAAAAGCCAATTTTTTTATAGACAGCTTTATGAAACAAATCGATTTGCATGAGGTATGATGATATAACCTATTGACAATAGCAACCAAAAATTGAGACCTCCGCCTATGCTGGCTGCAGGAAGAATTTTTTTTTTCATTATTGGATGCAGGTTTCCAAATTTCCTAAGCAATGATTTTTATCTCCTTAACGTCTTGAGATGGGTGAAAGATACATCATATAAAAAACTTTAAGAATGTTCCGAGGAATCGGAAAGTGTCACAATATACAGGCTGTTTCTTTTGAAAATACAATGTTGGTATCTGGTAAGGATGGATGTGGCAACGCCGCAGTGTCAAAAATATTTGCAAAATGAAGATCGTGACCATTTATGAACATAACCCAAATTTCAGGCACATCTACGTTGGTTCACTATATACTTCCAATACGCCATCGAGTTTGGACCACTATATATATATATATATATATATATATATATATATATATATATATATATATATATATATATATATATATATATATATATATATATATATATATATATATATATATATATATATATATATATATATATATATATACTGTATATACAACCTTATTCTACTATGAAACAATGGTATCTGTGATCTTACTGCAGTTTTGCGGTACTCACAAGCAGTTTTTTTTTTAAATCCGACTCCACAGGTTACGGATAAGTTTTGAAACTACGATCCTCAGTTGTAAAAGAAATTGATTGAATCTGACTTAAAGAAATAAATTAATATCGAATTACTTATTCCGTTTTATGATTTGTCTATATTCGCCAGGTCGACGATTTTCTGTAAGTTGAAACCTTATTTGCATAATTTTCAGGATGAAAAGGATTTGGCGGCGGCGGATGCCGAGGGCGTATGGAGTCCAGACATCGAACAGAGTTTTCAAGAGGCCCTGGCGATATATCCACCATGTGGAAGAAGGAAAATTATTTTGTCAGACGAAGGAAAAATGTATGGTAAGTAGAGTATGATGTTTGTTTTATTTTACCTAAAGTGATTCCTTAAAATATTAGATTTAAAGTTGGTTGAACCTATTTTTCGAAAGTAACGCCCATGTGGAATGTGGAAAATAAAGCTTCGATTCTGTGTAGTAAGCAACTCTGTATTTAAAATACCATGATCTCCTGGAGGTTCTTATAGTTTTTCGTGTTCGACTGGGCATACATTTGGGACTCCTTTTATTCATAATATGAATTATCGGTAAAATTATATTCAGCTTACAGTATGACAAACTTTTCTCTGTACACTATCTTGGAATATAAAGATAAATCAACTACTTCCAAACTTGCTGTGGTTCAGATTCAATGTGAGTCGGCTATTTCAGACCCTCCATTACGACCTTAGGTCTGTTGTGGGTCACGTCTATTGCTTAAATTTCGCCCATCAAATCCAGCTCACAGAGCCTCTGTGGTTCAGTGGTGAGAACTGTGCCTCTGAACTGAAGGGTACTGGGTTCGATCCCAGGGTACTCCTTTCACTTTTTCAGTACATACTGTACAATTAACATCAACCGAGGTTCTGTCATTGTATTGAGCAAGTCGAATGTCTGCACGTTCCGCCCTTCGGAGGGGGCGTAAAACCGTCGGTGTCGTGTCCATGCAATGTTGGGCACGTTAAAGATCCCTACCCTCCTTACAGAAAGGCTCGGGTTCGGCAAAATTTCCAGGATAGTGAGGTGAAACTGCTTCCTGGCGTCGGTTATTGGCCATAGTCACGGAAATAGGCCGACGTTAAAGAAATAAACACATACAAATCCAGATCCCTGCAGGAGTCTGTATTTTTGAGGGTGGAAGTTGCTTCGGCAGTGTCCTTCAGGGGCTTTTTTCACCCTCTGTTGAGGTGTATTGCCATCTAAGCGAAGTCGCTTGCCCGTTTTGAAGCTCACAGAGCCAGCCTCTCTCCGAGTTTGTCTGGACAGTGGACCCCTCAATCTCCAGGTATACCATATATCTGTCATCCATTAAAAGCAGGAGGTCCATAGTCCATAATCTGTGAAAAGAATCTCCTACATATTGTAAAAGAGAAATAGATTGATTAGGGTGTAACTCGCACGGGGATGCTCGCAGGGGGGTTTACTTTGTCCCCTGTTGTGGTACCTAGTGGTGTATTTTTGTTCATAACTTAACTTTGAAAAATGGTATCGACTTTCGGTTTGAGCCACTTTTTAAATAATTCTAAAAGTATCGAAGTAAAAAGTGAGCCTACCGTTTGACTTTTCACGGAAAATTGAGTAAACTACTAAAGCGTCAAAAAAAAACGCATCGGTTTAGGCTTAAACAAAAACATAAGTATTATTACAGACTGCTTCAGCTGTCAAGTAACTTTAAAACAAGATCAAGTCCGATAAAATCGGTTAACGTGTTCAGGAGTTATGAAACTTTTTCTGCAATGCGGGTCTTTTTTAAGAGATAGGTCAAAATGCCAAACAAATATTCTTTAGAGTTTTAGTAGGATAATCCAAAAGGGTTCCACGCGACTCGTCTTCATTTATTCTTTTTGGAGAAATTCTGATTTCTTTATTTTGAATTTAAAATACGCCATCTAGCGGTAACATTTGAAAGTGGCTAGGGGTAGCTTTTTAATATTTTTTTTCCGAAAGCTGTAGTACAATATTTTTCGTGATACAGCCGCTGGCCAACTTCAGCAGGACACCCGTATATATATATATATATATATATATATATATATATATATATATATATATATATATATATATATATATATATGTATAGGGTGGCACATTGAAAACGAAACAGACCGATTTGCGTCCAGATAAATTTTTTTTAAGAAACGCTGAAACACGTCAATTTTAATATTGAGGGGGACATGTTTTGACATAAAACTCAACTTTGGGAACATGGGTCGAGTGTTACATCATTTGAAAGCTTTTTTCTTTTCTGAATTCAGCACACTATTTTTTTTAGAAGTTTTATCATTTCGTTTAAAAATTATTCACAGTTGAAGATGCAAAAACGCATTTCACTCATTCCGATAAGAAATGTGCTGATAGTCAATGTTTTGTTGGTTTGTAAACGAAAAATTGACTATCAGAACATTTCTTATCGGAATGACAGAAATGTGGTTTATTATTTCAGTTTATCGGTCGGTTTGATACTTGATAGTACTACCGAAAATTAATTTCACAATGGTTAATTCTGTAGAAGGAAGATTTGAAATAATTACTCTTTTTTTAAAAAACGATGACTGTGCCAACCGTACCGTAAATTTGTTTAATGAACGACATCCGAACAGACATATTAACAGAAAATACATTTTGGAGTTAGTTGCAAAGTTTCGAAAAAGTGGTTCAGTAGCCAACAAAAAACGGGATCCTGAACGTGAATTTCCGGTTAGAAATGAGACTACTGAGATTGAAGTTTTAGGACAAATTGCTGCAGACCCAACTTTGAGCACGAGAAAATTGGCAACTGTTTCAAACATCAAAAGAAGAACTATTCGGCGAATATTGAAGCATCATAAATTTCATCTGTATAAAATTCATCTTGTACAACGACTGAATGAAGATGATTTTGAAAGGCGGCTGGAGTTTTGTGAAGTTATGACTGCACGAATAGCTGATAACGGGAACTTTCTGTTCGATATCTGTTTTTCAGACGAGTGAAGTCCACACTCAAACTCCACAGAAATTGAATGTCTGGACTGGCATTTTTGGAGACCGTTTAATCGGACCAATTTTTCTTGATGGCAATTTGAGTGGCGAAACGTATTTGGAGTTACTAGAAGATATGGTTTACCCTCTACTAATTGACATTGTTGAAAATGATGATCGCTATCAAGAAAATCAATTAGTGTTTCAACAAGATGGAGCTCATCCACATTTTTCACGTGTTAGGGAGTTTTTGAACAGAGAGTTTCCTGAGCAATGGATTGGGCGTAGAGGTGCTATTGAGTGCCCCCCTAGATCACCGGATTTAACTTCTTTAGACTTCTTTCTATGGGGCCATTTAAAGAGTAGAATTTTCGCAACAGAAACGGAGTCTCTGGAAGAATTACGACGACGCATTGTTGAAGAACGCCGTCTAATAACTCCACAAATGCTCCAGAATGTCAGAGCTCGTTTTGAACAAAATTTGTACTTTTGTATGGAAGCTGGTGATCAACAATTTGGACACTTACTTAACTGAATACACATTTTTGAACGTTTGGTTTTGTTTTTTAGTGTTTTTTAACGAAAAATTGACTAATTAGTGCATTTCTTATCACAATCAATGAAATACCTTCTTGCAACTCCAACTGTGAATAATTTTTAAACGAGTTGATAAAACTTCCAAAAAAATTAGTGTGCTGAATTCAGAAAAGAAAGAGCTTTCAAATGATGTAACACTAGACCCATGTTCCTTA
This sequence comes from Tillus elongatus, assembly GCA_964006375.1. Classification (NCBI taxonomy): domain Eukaryota; kingdom Metazoa; phylum Arthropoda; class Insecta; order Coleoptera; family Cleridae; genus Tillus; species Tillus elongatus. The sequence goes on from OZ023262.1 coordinate 272,674,469, forward strand.
TTTAAAATATAAGGGTTGTTATCACCACCCTTAAGGGGTTGATGTGACAAAGTCCCCCTCAATATCAAAATTGACGTGTTTCAGTGTTTATTTAAAAAAAACTTCTCTGGACACAAATCGGTCTGTTTCGTTTTCAATGCGCCACCATGTATGTATATATATATATATATATATATATATATATATATATATATATATATATATATATATATATATATATATATATATATATAATTGAAACCGACTTCAAGTATGGATTCCTGGGGGTCTCATTTGCGAATAGTGTCTGTTACAGCATGAAACAATTATGCTGTGCTTCTGTTTTGAAGAGATCGAGTATCACAGAACAGAACGCAGTAACCAGCTACACATCAACAAGTTTGGGCTACCATTTTTATAATAAAAATTCATAAAATAAATAAAATGTATCTGGGATGTTGTTGTTAAGAAATAATAACAAATCCTGTAAAATTTGTTCTGTGGGGACTTTTATTGAATTCTTTATTTGTGCTCTATTAGCCTTTGGTCTAGTGATGCATGCGTTTAAACCACTATTTCGTTTATGAGATGCTGCTAATCATTTATTAGGTTTCTGGTTTTAGCTAAAATAAAGTTTTCATGGGTAGAGCGAGTCGAAATTATTGGTTTGTCATAAAGAAGGCTAAAACCAATGAGTAGGTCTTCAATACGGCCAACAATAATAACATAGTAACTTAAAGGTTCGACCTTATCCGTAATAATCTAGGAGGAAACTATTATGTCAAGTTTGCATGTGCATTGGAGGAACATAAAGATGTATTTCCTTCCTTTTCACGTCCAGTGGAAAATGTTGAATCTTCACCTTGAATATTTCAGCTATATTCCTTCAAATTCCTCTCTCCCCATATCGTCGACAATAAAACTGCCGTATTTCAATTTAGAACCGAAGGAGAGTGTGATTGACCCAGTCAGGGTATCAAATATATATCTGGCAACGGGCGTCGTTTATCGCCTCTCCGAAGGCAGGGAAACCAAAAAGTGACAATTTGAATGTCGAAGAATAAAATAGAGGGTCCTGTTATTGGTTTCCGGATGACCGGAAGTAAGAGACGGGTGCCTAATGTGTGAATTGAGCGTGTTATTACACAGTGTTCGGAGATTTCGTTCACGTCACGACACTGTTACAGCGGTCTCTGGGCCAATTCTTTCTCCACGCCAGAGGCGCGTATGGCGGATTGAAATATGCCATTGTGAGAAACTGTGTTCTTGATTATATGCAACAGCTGAAAAGTGTTACCTATTCGAAATTTAAGTTCTTAAAAAACTGAACGCATACAAAATACCTTTGAACTTCTTTAACATTTTATTAACATGATTTTTCCAGCATAGGTTTTCGTCAAATGTTACTCCCAAGTAATCTATAGTGTCCGCCCTGTCAATTTCCCAGAAATCCTTATATGTCTTGAAATGCAATATTTTATACCGTGGCATATATATATATATATATATATATATATATATATATATATATATATATATATATATATATATATATATATATATATAGAGAGAGAGAGAGAGAGAGAGAGAGAGAGAGAGAGTAGGTAGTAGGTCGGAAATGCCATGAATCGTGTCTATCTTAGTTATAGTTAGGAGATTGCTGTCGAACCAACACTTATTCTCAGGCAAATCAATTTCCACCTTAGCCTCCAACATTTCCCAGGTGTGGCCCTGATAAAAAAGACTGTTATCGTCTGCGTAGCTTATTATATCTACATCAGTTTTTACACAAAACAAATCGTTTAGATATATTATAAACAGAATTGATCCCAGCACAATAACAAAAAAGGCTGGACGCAACAAGTGCGTTATGGTAGTGCATTTTCATAAAAATGTTTTAAATAGCTAATATGTTTTTTTAAGGAAGCAGGCATCAAATTTGGTTACCAGTTGTAACCTACATAGTGGAAACAATGTACCATATATAATCAAAATAGCTTTATTATTTGAAAATGTACAAACCGTTTTCGAAAATAAACTTAAAATGTTCCCGAAAAAACTAGTTGCCTGGCCAATGAACTTTATAAGTTAATAGCAAATTGAGCTGTTGAAATGTGAAGCATTTAATAAAAATTCGCTACCATAACGAACTTGCTGCATCCCGAATTTATTTTCTTACAAACATGCATTATAATTACGTGGTCGAAATTCGATACATTAAACGTCAGCTCAGAACTGCGATGGACCAAGAGAATCCGACTATATAATTAAAACAAAGCATTGTTTAATCTATTTGAACTGAGCAGATTTTTCTGAATAACGAACTTATCCAATATATATATATATATATATATATATATATATATATATATATATATATATATATATATATATATATAATATCCGTGGATGTCCAAAAAATATTAGACTGGGGAAGTAGAAATTTTGTACAATTCAACCCCACCAAATCTCGGTCTTGCTTTCTTTCTCATAAGAGATACACCAGCCCTAGACCCATCACAATGAACAACCAAGTTATTCAAAGTAATGATTCCTTTTCACTTGTTGGCATTTCTGTGGATCGAAATCTCAATTGGCAGCAACATGTCACATCAATTGCAGAAGCGGCTGCTAATAATATAGGTTTCCTCTTCCGGGCTCGCAAACACTTTTCACCAGCCAATCTCTATACCTTATATACTTCACAAATAAGGCCAAACCTCGAATACTGCTCCCACATCTGGGGTGCCGCTGTCGCTTCTATACTCGCTATCCTGGACTTCATTCAGAAGAGAGCTATACGTCTTATCGCTGACGGTCACCCAAAGGCTGCCATCCCTTGCCCACCGACGTGACCTCTCTCTCTTTTATATATATCTGCACGGGCACTGCTCAGAGGAGCTTTCTTCCATAGTTCCTCAACCTGCTGCTCCCAACAGATCTACCAGGGGAACAGAGCGAATGCACCCTTTTACTGTCCAGGTCACCAGACATAGAACATCTTGTTACGCCCGCTCTTTTGTCCCGAGGACTTCCAAGTTATGGAATTCCTTGCCGCACGTGTTTTTCCTTCTCCTCCGAACCTCCAAACCTTCAAGTCCAGAATTAACAAGTTGCCTCTTTCCTCCTTGTCGACATCCACGGTAAGCCCCCGTGGTGTGTTGTTGAAACATATAAAGTCTGAAACCGACCTTGGATTTGGGTTCTAGTGGTTCTAAGTAGCGCTCGTCTGTAGAATTTTTTTCAAAATTCAAAAGTCGCGATCTCCTCATTATTGAAGTTTTTTTTAAAAGAAAATTCACTAATTATCATCACTTGATATTTGGGCTAGAGCATTTAATTATCCTTTGTTTACCTTGCTTTTAAAATGTTCACTTAAATCTCCTTGTAATACTTGGTGGTCTTTATATAATTTTGTATGATATATTTCAAAATATATACAGTGTGAAACAGCCTATTTGAATAGATTTATGATTTTCATGCATAAACATATTTATAAAAAAAATTGAAAAACACTGCAGTTTTAGATTAAACAATGACGGTGAAAACTTCACCGCTACATTCAACACCCTTCGAGTGACAGTTGCACCCCAAATTTTTTAAACAGGAAGTATGGGCCTGTGATCTCTAATTTGAAATCTCTCTTCATTGTCTATTCAAAAACGCTATCGTTTTAAGATTTATTGCAAAAATTCACAGTAAAGAAAAGAAATTTATCTGATTGACGAACTTCTACAACACACTAAAAAGTTAATAGCCAAATTTGGCAAACTTACATCCTGATCGAGCAAACCCACAAGTTCCAGCGAATGTGATATGGTTCCAGCAGGCTGCAGCACCAGCACATTACCAAACCAATATCCGACAGTACATCGACGTAATATTTCCAAATCGGTGGATATGGAGAGAATCGTTAGATCACCTGATTTTACGCTATTAGACTTCTTGTGGGTATATTTAAAAAGTATGGTATACCAAACTGAACCGCGTAATCAAACTGACCTAAGAAGAGTAATAGGGATTGTGATTAGGTCGGTCATGCCTCAGATGTTAATTAACGTTAGAAGACGTTTTGATTGACGATTAGGGTGCTGCCAAGACGTTCAAGGCATGCATTTTAAACATCTCCAGCATTAAGATTCGTGTACTTTTTATCTTTTTCTTATTATCAAGAATTAAACGTCATTAGTTATTCATTTGTTAGTGTGTTGTATCGAAGCTCATCAATCAAATGACTTTCTTTTTTTTTACTGTTATTTTTTGCAATAAATTTTGAACCAATAGCATTTTTGAATAGAGAATTAGGAGATCTTTCAAATGAGATCTCACAAGCCCCTACTTCGTATTTTAAAAAATTGGGTTTGTCACTCGGAAGTGGGTTGAATGTAGTGGTGAAGTTTTCATGTAGGATGTCATTCTTTAATCTAAAATTAGCCTGTTTCGGGATTTTTTATATGCAAAATAATTGAGATAAACTGAATTTATTCCATTTGTCTGTTTCACACTGTACCTATATACTAAGCGAGATATAAGACACGCTTTTTACACGTGTCGCCATCTCGTTGTGGAACCAAGTAGTATGTTGTCACAGTAGCTCCAAATAACACAGAATGTTAAAAAATAGAGACTGTGTACAACCAACTAACGATTTAGTAAATTGTCAGCCCTGGCCCATTTCTACCCTTACATACGGACAAAGTATGTAAGGCTAGATGCATTCTGACCACAATTAGAACCGTAGACCGGTTTCGCTCTAATTAGTGCACATCGGTACGTGCACCGAAAATACACCTATAAAGTAATGCGGCTATAGGGACAAAGTATGTAAGTATGCCGTACTGACGAGCTCTAATCAGAGCGAAACCGGTCTACGGTTCTAATTGTGGTGAGAATACATCTAGCCTTACACTGTATATACTTTTCGTGCCTGGATTTCCTCGAACTTACTGTTTTTAGGCAATATATTTTTTTCTGATACCATTAAATTTAAAGAATTTCTGAAATATTTCAGACAAGGTAGCATTTATTAGATAATGCATAAAAGAGATTGTTAAAAATGAACTTAAAATGTTTAGTTTTCGTCGACATCATTAATTACGGCCACATATTTTGTCAAGACGCACCGCCGCTGTTGAGAAGAGATATGGAGTTTGGAGTTAACAGGAGGATGAGGAGAAACACGGCAGTAACGGAACTGAGAGAGGACGTGTGAAATTTTCTCCGATGTGCCGGGCAATTCCAAGTGAGCGAGTCCGAAACGTGCTGAAGTGTCCAGTTGTCACCGACAGTGAGCCGCCCCTCCAGTGTCACCCCTCCCCCTACCCCCACCCCTTACTTCGACGGTCCAGTCCAGGACATTTCCAGGACTACTACTGGACATTACAGGACAACACGGTCAATATCTTCACGACATTCGCCGGCCGTTCTCTCTCGAAGTTCGCTTGCGCCATGCATTTTCAATTGTTACTTTTTTCCTTTGTTGTTTTGTTAAAGTTGTACAAATTTAGTGGACGTATACAAAATTGCCTAGAAAATTGTTGTGTGTGCTTTAAAAACTAATCGGCAATGCAGTATTTCAATTGTTTTGAGAATTACGAGCGTTTGATTGGTATTTCTTGTAGTATTGTTTTACGCTAGATGGAGGTAGCTTAGTTTGCTTGATAAATAGGCTTTTAGCGAATTTTCTTCCGATGAGCGCGAATTGGAGGACCTTTAAGTTTCCCATGTTCCCCCAAATGTTTATATGTCTATTATGTACTACAAGTTGCAATTAGAGAGCAAGTGAAATAAGTGTACTTAGATCGCTATTTAGCGAATTTTTGTAGAAACACGTTGTTGACACGTATTAACGATGTTGAAGTAAAATGAGTATATTTGCAAACAAAAATATTTAAAAATAACAAAGTTATTTAATAATGAGTGGGTCCGCCGTCGTGTCTTATGCATTCGATAACTCTTCGAGGCATGCTTGAAATTAAATGATTTATGGTATCCTGAGGAATGTCATCCCAGGCTTCTTGAATTCGGTAACGAAGCACAACTAGGTTATTTGGTGGTTGGGGCAAATTACTCAGTCAATCGCCAATCATATCCCACACATATTAGATTGGTAACACGTCTGGGGAGCGAGAGGTCCATGGAAGCAGGGTCACGTTATTCTCTTGTAAGAACCTTAGTAACCCATGCTGTATGGGGCCATGACTTTAACCCCAACAGCCGCCATGGAGGTGTTGCTGTATCTGCCCCCCTGCACTTAGTTATCATGGGGGAGTCCAGGCTAGGACTATACAGACTAGCCTGCAATGATAGACTGGAGATCAACCCAGGCCGCAGGGGTCACTGCAAAATTCAGGAGATCGTGAAGGAGCATAAGCTTAAAATGAGGTCATACTTCGCGAGTCCGCGAATCTGCAGCGAAAACAAGTTTACAGTGGTAATCCCCGACCGCGAGGCATGGCGGGGGGAGACTCCGGGCCTACCACGGAACACGCTCGTCTGGTTCACGGACGGATCCGGCGGGGAGCTGGGGCGGCGGCAGGCGTTTATGCGGAAGGATCGAAGGTAAGTCACAGTATTTCCCTCGGAGCTCATGCAACGGTATTTCAGCCGAAATATACGCCATCTTGCACTGCGCGCGAGAGAACAAGAGGAGGGGCTACACCAACAAGCGGATCCTCATAGTCACAGGCAGCCAGGGGAGTCCTTAAGGCACTAAGTAGCCCACGGGTAAATTCCAGGCTGGTAAGTGAATGCCGAGACGAGACTAGATGAGCGACCTGACTGGGAAGAATGAGGTCACCCTCATCAGGGTGCCGGGGGTTAAAGGCAATGAAGAAGCCGACAGTCTCGCGAAGAGAGGACCAGCAGAATCATTTCTGGGACCAGAACCATTCCTGGACGTGACGAAGAGAGAGCACTGCCAGGGGATCCATTAAGTCCTGGGTCAGAAACGAACATAAGGTGTACTGGGCAGACTGTCAGGGCTCAAACATGGGAAGTCAGTAATTGAGGAACTCAGTTCAAAGAGAGCTGTGAAGCTGCTTAATTTCAAAAAACTTAGTTCAAACTGATATAAAGAATAAAAAGGAAAAGATAAACATATTTATCGCAGAGACAAAACAAAATAACATATTACAATACAACAAAATAAAAGGAACAAAAAATCAATCTCTATTATTCATAAATATAAAAATTCAATAAAACGACCAACATTTATTTCCATGTTTGCAAATGGAAAAGAACCAACATAATAAATCAATGAGACTTTCTGAAAAAGCAACTAAAATGAATAAGTATTCTGAATAACAAAAATATCAATTATTTTAATCTCTTTCCTCTGACTCTAAGATTTGATTATGCCTTAGCCAATTAGAAACAACTTCCTGAAAAAGATGGTCTGTGATGGTAAAGATTCTTTCTGCGGACAGCCTCTGAAAAAAAATCATTGACTGTAAAATGCACTGCAATACCCAAATAATATAATCATATTGGTAAAGTAAAGCAACTTAAAAAATTACTCAACACGCAGTACCTAAAAATAATATTTTCTGCTCTGGTGGAAAGTCTGCTTCGATATGGAATCGTGGCGTGGGGAGGAATGCTGGCAAGCCATATTAAACATTTGGAAGTTATCCACAAACTATTCTTGAAAATTATATATGGTAAACCTTCGGTGTATCCCAGTGATCTGTTATTCGCAGAGGCCAATGTGTTAGACATGAGACAGTTGTACTCATATTCTGCCTTGGCATATTATTATAAGCACAAGGGTGAATTTGATATCGTGGATCATACGTATGGAGGGCGAAGAGAACAGTACATGAAGGTTCCTAGAGTGCATAAAACTGTGGGACAGGGGTATTATACCTTTATTATGCCAAGGTTGTATAACATACTATCACTAGAAATAAAAAAATTAAGATCGGAGTTCGTTTTCAGAAACAGGGTAAAAACTTGGCTCTTTACAGTACCACGAAAATTAGTCCAAAGTATTGTGGATTTGAAAAACAGCTGATCCGGTTTAGTAGTTGTAATGGGAGGATATGTAGGATATGTGTGCGTGTGTGTGCGTTTGAGAGAGAGAGAGAGAGAGAGAGAGAGAGAGAGAGAGAGAGAGAGAGAGAGAGAGAGAGTATGCGGTTGCTTGGGGTTGCGAATGTGTGTAGGTAGCTCTCTCTGTGTGGGTGGATGTGGTGGTAATTTCATTTTGTTCACTATGCGAGTTTGGTTTTCGGGACGCATTTCTGGTCAATCACCTACAAGGTAGGCAAATCTATACTGAATTTTGCCGACGCACAGTCTCTGACTTTGTCGGTTTGTTATTATTTGCTGGTGGTGTATAAAAAGGGGGAAACGGGTAACCGTGGAAAAAAAAATTTAATGTTGATATTGTTATTTGTTGTTAAAAAAACAGACTGGGCATTGTCGAGTGTCGATTTGAAAAGCCGCAGATTTGGTTTGAAAATTGTAATAGAAGGATTTGCAAAATTTGTGTGCATGTGAGTGTGTTTAAGAGAAAAGAGAGAGAGAGAGAGAGAGAGAGTATGCGAGTGTATAGGATTGCGAATGTGTGTGGGTAGCTCTCGTGTGTGGGTGTATGTGGTAGTAATATCCTTTTGTTCACTATGTGAGTTTAATTCGGGACAAATTTCTGCTCAATCACCTACAAGGTGGGCAAATGTATGTTGAAGTTTACCGACACACAGTCTCTGACTTTGTCGGTTTATTATTATTTGCTGATTGTGGAAAAAATGTCAATATTAATTATGTTATATTGTTGTTGTATTGTTTGTTAAAAGCCAGACTGTATATTATCAGTTAATAAATTATTATTATTATATATAGTGATTTATTTGTAAGCATATTCTTTCATGTTGAAAACGGCACCCTCAAGAACAGTAACCATATTAAATATTTGATATAGAAGTGAGGTTGGTGCTTAATGCAGCTCCAAGATCACCCTGTTCATAAGCATATCTTTTGAAAATTGTAGGTGATGATGTTGAATTTTCAATGGTTGTATCAATTTTGTTTAGAATTTCATATTCCTGTGATATTGCTTTCTTTACCATGCGACGAAAATGAGAACATTTAAAAGATTTTGACGAATTCATCATTTCGTTTCCACCCACTACAAATAAATAAGTAATGTAAAATGTATATCTACAACAAACTAGAAACCGCAAAGTGTAAGGTTAAGACACATGAACATAAACTATTATATAATATGGACATAAAAAATGTTTGTCGCATATAATTGTTTGTTATGCTGTGCGTCTGTTAATACTAAGGAAAAAACAAGAAACTGTATTTAAAGTTCAGAAGTGGTGGTAGTAATAGTTACAACATATGTAATACATGAAATAAAAAACCTAAGAATGCAAACAACATATTCCACTTACCTGCGCTTCCATTACTGTATTGAGGTTCTTTCAAGTAAATTTTCTTTAAGATAAAACACATAATTTAAAATCGAATATATAACAAAATCACACAACTATTATGTAGGTACCTATAGTTATTTACATCATAACCATTGAAAATTGCAGATTGCATACGTGGTGGAGCCATTGCCTTCTTCTTCTTCCTCCTATACGTTTTCTTAATTTTTGAGAGTCAAACATATGATTTCTATACGGGCTATATCTGTCAATAATTTAACTGTACATATTTTTTCCGAAACATTACTGCACGATTATACTCAATGTTTTAAATCCTCAATAATATTCACCATTGAAATATTTCATGATTGTGTCACATTGAGACGAACATTTCAGAAACATTACATAGGAGTTGAAATTAAATGTTTCAAAGTGGATGATTATTGTTAATTTTGAAATGTTTCGTGCATGTGTCTTGCAAGGGCGTAGATAGTTTTTTTTCTTGGGGAGGGTATTCCAAAAATATAAAGGTAAACAAAATTACAAATACAAAAATGTATTGAATTAAAATAATTGAACAAAAAATCGCGAAAATGTTGTTAAAAAAAACAAGATTAAATATATTCCCCACATTAGAAAACAAACGTCTGGACGCAACAAATGTGTTATGGTAGTGAATTTTCATGGAAATGATCTGCACCAAACATTTTTTATTGAATGCTTATAACTTTTTTTTCTTGTAACATATAGATATGTTTTGTATATAAATTAATTTTTATAACATAAACCTACATTACAAATTTGGTTACCATAGGTCTGTTATTTTTGGAAATAAAAAAAATGTTCGAAAGAAAACCCAAAATGTTCTCGGAAAACCTGATTAAAATTTTCTGGATAACGAACTTATCCAACCCACTTACAAGAGGAAGGTACCTGTCAAATTTCATCAAAATCGGACCATCTTTTTTTTTTAATTATCGTGTGAATTTTTCCTACAAAAATTTTATTAAAACAATTAAAAAATCAAACTCGAAATCAGTGAAAAGCCAAGGTTCTGTTTTCTTTTGTTTTGCAAATCGTTACAAAACCTCTTCGTCATTTGTAGGAATGCTCTGATCCTCATGGATGAAGGCTAGTCCATCTAACCTCTCTGTTGTCCCATTGTTAAGCGAACCAAATTTTAAACGTTCTTAACGCGGAAAAAAACACTTTTCTGCAGATTACAGACCGGCAGGCAAACCTGCAAAAAAAGCTCGAGATGTACCTATATCACGAAATACTTCTTTATCAGATAATTTGAGAGTTTCAACAACTTCAACAAGCACCTGAAGAACTGTTGTTCTATTTCCTAACACAAAAACTCAGCTGTACCTTAATCCGAATCCAACGTTACTCGTAAAAAATCCGGACTCTTATTATTTTCCTATTCCAGCAATTATTTTGATACATTTGCTTCTGATGATGAAATGTTGTCATTTTTTGTATTATAACTGTAGGCAAAAAATGTTTTAGAATTAAAGTGAAACTTGAGATCTTCCATGATGTTCTTTAATAGAAAAACGAAAATGCCGGTGTCATAATATCTCTGGGGGTTTCCCTTTGAGCGTTAGTATGGTTGAAACCTTAGTAAGACGTCTCTGTCTATAGTGTTTATATGAGGAAACCTTATGGAAATATTTAACTCATTGCTCAGTTTGTCAATTACTTCATGCAATCTCGTGAAGCATCTATTTGCGCTCACACTACTTTCTTCTGGCAGACCTAAAAAACAACAACTGATTTCTCAGCATATTTCCTTTTAAAAGTTTAAAAATTTTTGCTAAAATGCAGGTTCAAGAAGCATATTCACAAAAAAAATTCGAGAGTTTTACTTAAAACGAGATTTTGTCATTTTTTTTAACAAAAAAATTATGACTTAGTAATTTGTTTCTCCCTCGGTCTTAGGGGGGGGGGGTAATTACCCCCATTACCCCTCCCTTATATACGCCCCTGGTGTCTTGTTTAGCGGGTAAAAACCTGTTGATATGAGTTCAATCGTTAAACAAGGGCAGTTAAACAAAACTCTGGTCCCGGTTTAACACTGTGTTGATATTCTAAAGTTGACAATAAAAGAAAATCGCTCGGGAGAGGTTTGGAGTAGCGGCAGATGCTAGTTGTTATTCAAGAGGAAGAGAATATCTGGAATCCTGAGTGGGGTTTTTATGTTGCCACCTGTAGATATGTCTGATTCCGATCGTCAATTTGCTTCAACGCCAGCTTACTTCACTTAGGGATCTCTCAAAATCAGATTCGCAGATTTTGCCGGAGCTTGACTCTGAAGTTTTTTATACTTTTAAGATGCGAGTTTCTAGTCACGATGAAAAGGCAATCAACATGTGCAGATATCGAGTAACTTTATTTCGTTCATGAAATATCGGAACGTTCCGCGGTGGTAAAATTAGATTCTTGAACTCCCCAATTGATTTCCTGTGATATTTACTTTTATAATGTCTTATGGATGCATCTAGATTTTTAAAATACTTACAGGGTGTTACATAATTGAAGACGCTCAATCTGTACATAATTTAAAGAAATAAGTCTATAAACTTAGGTCTGTTTTTATTGTATTTTTGAAATATAGGGAGTTTCGCATAAGAACCGACACAGGGCAGGGGCATGTAGGAAAACCTAAAATATGGTGATTTAACGCAATTTACCGCTATACAAAGTTGCACCCCTGAGAATTTATAGGCCTTTAGTGAGGTTTCAAATTCAAAAAAATTCTGGACGCAGCAAGTGCGTTATGGTAGTGAATTTTCATAAAAATGTTTTTAATAACAAATATGTGTGTTTTTTTAAGAAAGCAGGCATCAAATTTGGTTACCAGTATAACCAATATAGTAAAAACAACGTGGCATGTTTCATCAAAATAACTTTATTGTGTGAAAATGTACAAAAATTTCCAAAAGTAAACTTAAAGGTTAATAGCAAATTGAGCTGTTCAAATATGAAACATTTGATCAACATTCGCTACCATAACGCACTTGCTGCGTCCAGAATTTCTTTTCCTACAAACATGCATTATATTTCGATGGAAAATGCAAAAATGCAATAACATAAGGCGTGTTTGATTTAAAAAAAAAAGGAAATTTGTATCACCAACGACTTATGGGCCACCTGTGATTGAAGAAATATTATTTTAAGATGTAGGTCAAGACACCATATAATTAATATATACAATTTTTTTTTCATATCTTATATAATAACGGATATATTGAGCTTTATTGATTTTTTACGAAAATTGGACAAAAATTATATACCATTAAACGATAAACTCTATAGCTAAGGCTACTGCCAAGCATCAGAGAAAGGGTCTATTTGAAATGAATTTTCTGCAAATATTTTAGTAAAATGAAGGACAATGACGGTTGAAACTAAGACATTAGGGTTTGTAAAACATCGTTCTTGAGACATTTTATTTCTATAGCCCGTATTAGATTCAAGTTACTTGCCTAAATGTTGCCAATTTTGACATTTTAAATCGTCACTTTGACGTTTTGAGGAAAACCCCAATTTATTTTTCTTTAAATACCTATAACTTTTTTGTCTTTTGAGCTACATAGCTTAATTTTTGTAGGTAACTTACTTATAAAGATGTAAACCTGTGTACCAAATTTGGTTGCCCTTACTTTGTTAATTTTGGAGATATGATTTTTTTTCGAAAGAAAACACAATTTTCCGGGAAAACCTGGGCAGATTTTCCTGGCTAACGAACCTATCCAAGCCATTTGCAAAAGGAATTTTTTCACCAAATTTAATCAAAATCGGCCCATTATTTTTTGAGTTATCGGTGTGATACATATATATATATATATATATATATATATATATATATATATATATATATATATATATATATATATATATTGTGATGAAGTATTATTTCCTATCTGTCTGTGATAGAAAACGCATAATTACTAAGTAAGTAATTAATTAAATAAGAAAAGAATCAAATACAAACTATATAAATATTTGCTAAAATATTTTCGCCATGAAATATTTTAAGGCGATTTATATTTAATTAAACAGGTATTTCATACATATTATCTTATCCGGTTGTGATAAGGTGATAAAATTCCAAGCATGGCAGAGTTTTTGGGCTGGCTGTGAAATTCATATAAAAGGAGAAGCAACACGGGGCACAGGCAGTATAGTATTGTTAATTCAGCTGTTAAGTTATTAAGTCGCCACGAGCCCGCACCGATTCCGTTACCGTTTGCCGTCCGAGCGCACCTCGTTGGTCGATTTCCGCATCCGAAAATATTGTTATAGGTGAGAATTATCTGTTTTAAGTAATTCATATTTTGTAGCGAAATTTCGTACTTTTAAATCATCACGCTTCTCAGTCCAAATCTCCTCAAGTGAATTATTTCTGCTTTTCCTGACCTGCCGCCGTCCCTATAGACAATTCCCGTATGTTAGATTGTCTTGCATTATTTTTGTGAGGATGCTGAGGATTCACAGCTCACATAAATAATCGAGATATATTCATCTTGGTTTGATCCCGATAGGGACGCTGAGGATTCACAGCCTATCTAGGTCACTCCAAGCGATACTTTTCTTTCCAATTAGCCCTGTACACTTCATCTGGCTCCCGGCTTTCCGCCCCGTACAGTATAAGCTCTTGTGTTATTTTAGTGAGGACGCTGAGGATTCACAGCTCACTAAAGTAATCAAGATGTTTTCGTCCCGATTTGACCCTAGCGGAGATGCTGAGAATTCACAGTCCGCATAGGCCTCCGGGAACTGTCATCCCGTCTCTCCCGTCTGCACTTTTTGGTCTCCGCTGTCCCCTGCTTCGACGTAGAAGTTATAGCTAGTAGTCTGATGTTGTCTATCGTTGTGTATTGCCCGCCTGCCGTATCCTCACTTGAGTGAAATACCGTCCGTGTCATATATACCTGACCGAATCCGTACGCTTCGTCACGCACTACCCTTTACCGCTTTAGCGAGGTCCACGTTCCGATTGATGTTAGTATCTGCATATTTTATCTGTACATATTTTGTAAATATTGTTCTGTATATAGATATTTTGTAAATAGTTTCAAATCTGCAATATAGGGTTGGGTAAATTAAAGACCTTGATTAATTATTATCCAACCCCTTAACATACAAAATCTGCTACACCTTTCGTTAAAACAGAAGTGGTCAGATCACGCCGAGTCAGCGATTAAAGCCCGCTCACTGGGGGTCACTAAATTTAGCATATGTTACCTAAAGGCTACCGAACCCTTCTCCACCGAGTTACCCAGGTACTTTGATCGCTATATCGGTCAGAGTTCAGTAAAGAGGTCGCAAACATCCTCAACAGGGAGTAAACCCTTTAAAAATCTGGCGCCCGAGATCCTCCGATAGTAACCGTCAATCCTGGTCACCGAAAGACGGTCTGCAAGCCAAGGCCTCGTCACAATATATATATATATATATATATATATATATATATATATATATATATATATATATATATATATATATATATATATATATATATATATATATATATAAACATATAAAAATTGAAACTGACCCCGGATATGTTTTTTGGGGGGCCTAATTAGCGCTCATTTGAAGAAATTTTTTCAAAATTCAAAAGTCGGGATCTCCTCATTAGTGAATTTTTTTTAAGAAAATTCACTAAAAACACAATATCTTAGTAATGCTTCGACTTATAAAAAATTCGGGACGCCGCAAATGCGTTATAGTAGCTAATTTTCATAAGAATTGTACACTATTATTATACGGCATATTAGTAAAGTTAATACTTTAAACTTATACAGACCTTGAAGATCGATTTTACAAGTCCTAGTACGCGCACATTTGGAGAATTCTTTCGAAAGTGTTACCATCGATATCTCTCTATTATCAAAAAAATCTTATGATCTACTTCCTTTTGAGAAAATGCCCAAAACTCAATTTTCTATGAAGCTAAAGTATTTAATTTTGCCATATCTGTAGATAGTGTAAGTCTCTTTAAAAGAAACTTGTATTTCAAATTTCATTAAAGTTATACAAAAGATTTCCAGAAAGAAACTTAATTAATATTTAGAAAAGTAAAGTATCTGCCAAATTATAGGCGTAGTTGTTATTTTTCCTTAGTAATCGCCAGCATGATTTCGTTTTAGTTAACCTAATAAAACCTGTTTTTCAATATCAACAATAACAAAATTATAATTTCAGACTCAAAGGTGACAAACTTATTTAGGCGTTTTAAACAAAAATGAGATCTTGTTCAAATCTGTACAATATTGTTTCTCCAAATGTCAAAATAAAACATAAAAAACATACATTCATCGAGCTGGATTCGATCGCGTAACCTTCTGCTTATGAGACAAGCGCGACGCCTCAGCCATCTAGGCATACGTTAAGTAACGCGTTGTTTACATGATACATCCTTCGAGATATTATATTCAAAGTATGCGTAACGATTAATTAAAGAATTAGTAGAATTACCATTGAAACACATCTCACGACTGTTTCGGTCTTATATGACATCTTATGTTTACGTTTAAAAATAAAAGAAATTATTTTAGAGTCATTTTTATGGAGACTTGGCTTGATTTCTACTATATTATGCGGCAGCATAATATATCTATGCTGCGCTAAAACTGCATTTGAGGCCGTTCATAAAGGTACAAATATATTGTCTTTTAATAATTGATTGGATTCCCCAGTTAGATAACAATCACTTCGCAAATTTGTAATTTCATGTCTGTCATTTTCCATAATTGCGGCCGAGATTTCACGATTGTTGGTTCGGGTAGTATGTTTTATGCCTGGTCTATATTTAGTTTGGTTACCGTTGATGTATGGTTTATACCTGTTGTATGAATCAGTCTACGCGTGGCAGTTAACTACTCTGTCTGCCAGGCATTGGACTTTAACCACTAAGTCGTCTCAACGCATGCCTTTGGGATTTTATTTTTAATTTGGAAAAACTCTACATATTGTGTACCAAATTACTTAAAATTCACATCATGGGTTTATTTGCACTATTTCTAGCCACATGTTATGTCTCATTCCAGTTACTCTGATACTTACAAAAATATAGCGGTTTCAAAAAGTTTTCCCCGATTTTCCACCGGAAAAATTTGAGCATAAAGGCTGATTAACGAACTCGACCTCGGTTTTCGCCCAAACAAGAATTTTGCCGAGTTTGATGGTAATTAGTTTAGTATTTTTTGAGTTATCGCTCGGAAACATACATAGGTTAGGTTAGGTTTGTATGTGAGTGGGCCATATCGGCCCTCCACCGCGACCTTAAGGTCTATTGTGGCTCACGCCTAATAGTCTATATTTCGCCCAACAAAGCCAGCCTCCTACAGAGGTCGATAATCTTTGTGGGCGAAAGTTGATCCAGGTCTTCTGGAGCAAGCTTTACCTTGCCAAAGAGCAGGTATCTAGTCCTGTCCGCTGCCGGACAGTAACACAGCACGTGCTCTGCTGTTTCTTCATTCTCCATGCACAGCCGTACATACATACATACATACATACATACATACATACATACATACATATATATATATATATATATATATATATATATATATATATATATATATATATATATATATATATATATATATATATAAACATACAAAAATTTAAAAATTTTAACGGAGCTTGGTTTTGGGTTTTAGGGACTCAAATTCGCGCTCTTCTGAGGAAATTTTTTCTAAAGCTTCTCATCGTGACCTCTCTATTAGCGAATTTTTCATAATGAAAATTCGCTAAAAACCAAATTTGGTACACGTTCTGAGTGTACCAAGAGCATTAACCGATGGTTAGTAGAGTTCAGTTGGAGCATTTTAAAGGGTTGAATAGGGATGATGCACCCTTAAATTGTGATTTAAATTGCGATTGGCGGATCTAGAAAATTAATATTACATTTTATGCGGAATTTAAAGCTAGTTTCTTACTCTCATTTGTTTCAAAAAACGTTCTCTTTTTCTAGAAAACCCCAGACTCGTATTTTAACAATGTTACTTAACATAATCGAAAATTCAATAGTTGCCTATGAAACTATACGTCAAACTTGACAATCAGCAAACCTGTGAAAATAAGAATAATTTATTAGAAAAACAAACAACCTAAACAACAGAAATGAAAGATTTGCCACTGATAAGTTTTAGAAATTGTTCAAAATGATCATCGTTTTCTCCGGGGTATAAATTTATTTCTCGTGGAAAATTGAAGTCCACTCTTTCCAGTAACTGCTGATTATTTCTTATAAAGTTGCATTTATTCGTAATGCGATTCCACAATTCTCCTCGTGACGCAACTGGTGAAATTCACAAATTCTTTTAGCGTTGCCCGCAGAAAGCAGTCACAGTTGGTGAGGCCTGGTGATCGTGGGGGCCAAACTTGTGGGCAATTATTTCGTCGTCCAATCCATTTATTTGAATACTGGTAATTTAAAAATGCTCTTAACAATATTACTATAATGAGGCGGTGCTCCATCATGTATAAACCAATATTCCAGTCTGAGTTGTACTGGCACCTCGCCAAGTAAACCCGGAAGAGTGTTTTGGAGAAATTCCAAATACACCATTTAGTCGATTCAGTAAAAGAACTGGACCAATGAGATACCGATCAATAATACCGATTTAAACGGTTATTTGGAACTCTAGTTAGAAATGTCGAGGAATTACTGAATGATGGTTCACATCAGAAAACTCATGATAGTTATGTTAAATTTGTAATACCTTTGCGGGTGAAAAAAGCCTCATTAGTAAAGATATTTTTTTCCTGCAAATTAATGTCTCGACGTGAGATCAACTGCATATGTGTTAGATATTTTTTTTATAATTATTTTTCTTATAAGTGCGCAAGTAGATTAGATATTTTTATAAAACTTGGTGGGTGTAAATTAGGGGTAGACTCAACTTTTATGAGGAATTTTCAAATTTAACCAGTCGCACCATCATTTATATGACCTTGATATTTTTAATAAAAAATATAATACTCCACTCTTTTTTCAAAAACAAAAATTACTTTCTGAATGGTGCTGCATTCTCTAATAAAAAAGATCTATTGACTTTTTTGCGTATCTTGAACGGTTTTCTAGTACAAAAACTTAATAACAACTATCTGCAATTCCATAAACTGAAGACTACATATTAAAATTCTTTAGGAGGCTGTGGCTGTCAAATGAATATCCCTTTCATTTTATCAATTTTGACAGTATTAGGTATTAAGTGAGTGGTGAACGTGTCGCCACCTAGTTCGGAACCAAGTACTATGTTGTCACGCCCGCTCCAAATAACACAGTGTTAAAAATAGAGACAGTATACAACTAACTAACAATTTAAAAAATTGTTAGCCCTGGCCCATTTCTACCCCAATATAAGGACAAAGTATGTAAGACTAGATGCATTCTCGCAACAATTAGAACCGTAGACCGGTTTCGCTCTCATTAGAGCACCAAGTACTATGTTGTCACGCCCGCTCCAAATAACACAGAGTGTTAAAAATACAGACAGTATACAACTAACAATTTAAAAAATTGTTAGCCCTGGCCCATTTCTACCCCAATATAGGGACAAAGTATGTAAGACTAGATGCATTCTCGCAACAATTAGAACCGTAGACCGGTTTCGCTCTCATTAGAGCTCTTCAGTCACGTACTGAAGAGCTCTAATGAGAGCGAAACCGGTCTACGGTTCTAATTGTTGCGAGTATTAGGTATGTAAAGTCAACTCGTCTACTTACTATAATTTTTTGGCGCATATACGTATATAATTTTCGTAAAAAAAACGTAGATATCATTCTTATGAAAATTACCATAACGCACCTACTGCTTCCACATTTTTTTTTGTTATTACTTTACAATTATTTTGATATACAAGTATTGCTGGTTGATTTTTAGTGAATTTTCGTAGAAAACACATAGGGACCAGTTTCAATTTTTATATGTATATATATATATATATATATATATATATATATATATATATATATATATATATATATATATATATATATATATATATATATATATATATATATATATATATATATATATATATATATGTATATATATATATATATATATATATATATATATATATATATATATATATATATATATATATATATATATATATCAAAGTCTTTCAAAATTAATTTTTGGAATTTAAATTTATTTGAAGAATTATAGAAGAAAAAAAGTCACTGAGTCAAAATTTCAGTTTCTTTGTCACATAATGCAATGCATAATTTATATCAATAAATAGAGCCTTGGTGGTTCAGTGGTAAGAACGTGTGCCTCTGAACAAAAGAGTACTGGGTTCGATCCCAGGGTTGTCTTTTCACTTTTTCAGTACATACTGTAACATTAACATCAACCTAGGTTGTAGCATTGTATTTAAGCAAGTTGAATGTCTGCACGTTGCGCCCTTCGGAGGGGGCGTAATGGTCCCGTGTCCATGCGATGTTCGGCAAGTGAAAGATCCCTATCCTTCTTACAGAACGGCAGGGGTTTGGCAAGATTTCCAAGATAGTTAGGTGAATCTGCTCCCAGGCGTCGGCGATTGGTCATAGTCGCGGAAATAGACCGCTGTTAAAGAAAGAAAAACACACACACACACATTAATAAATATTACTATATACCAAAGAGCAAAATGTCGATGGGTTGCTGCGAAGCATTTTTTGAGAAAGTTATTATATGTTAAATGTGAAAAATGTTATATATATATATATATATATATATATATATATATATATATATATATATATATATATATATATACATACATACATAATAAACATATGTATCACACCGGTAAAAATAATGGGCTGATTTTGTTTAAATTCGGTGAGTACCTTCCTATTCTTCCTATATACCAAAGAGCAAAATGTCGATGGGTTGCTGCGAAGCATTTTTTGAGAAAGTTATTATATGTTATATGTGAAAAATGTTGTATGTATATATATATATATATATATATATATATATATATATATATATATATATATATATATATATATATATATATATACATAATAAACATATGTATCACACCGGTAAAAATAATGGGCCGATTTTGATCGAATTCGGTGAGTACCTTCCTATTCCAAGTGACTTGGATAAGTTCGTTACCCAGGAAAATCGGAACAGTTTTTCCGGGAAAATTTTAGATTTTCGGAAAATGTTTATATCTCCGGAATAGCAAAGTTATGGCAACCAAATTTGGTACGCATGTTTATATCATAAAAATGTACCAGAATTTAGATTTCTAACTTAAAAGAAAAAAAAGTTATACACATTTAAAGAAAAAAATTTTGGGTGCCACTGATGACCAGAAAAACGCACAAAACTAAAATATTTTGTCTAGATAAGATAATTTATTGTACATTACAAAATTCAATTTTTTTGGCGCCAAAAGGTCAAGAAATACCAGATAAAGTTTTTTGAAAATTTTATAGTGTTTCTGCTTGTAACGGCAAAAGTCGCGATTTGAAACTTCAAAATTGACAACTTTTAGGGAAAGAACCTGAGACGAATAGGGTTTATGTAGTATAAATATCGTAAGAAGTGTGCTTCACAAGGCCTTAAGTTTCAGCTTCAACCGTCAGTGTACTTCATTTTACTAAAATCTTTGCAAAAAATTCATTTCAAATAGACCCTTTAACTGATACTTTGAAAGTAGTTTCAGTTATAGTGTATGGTTTAATCGCCTATAAATGTTAGAGAATTTTCGTAGAATAAATTCGCTATTGAGGACCTCGCGATTTTTGACCTGAGCGCGAACTAGGCCCCCTAAAACCCATATCTGGACTGAGTTTCAGTTTTACCTGTTTATATCTGTTTACATATACAGGCTAACGCATTTCTGCGGTAAAGATAAATATATCCGTTACTATACAAAATACTAACTAAAAAGGACATATTTGTATTAAAAACATTTTTAGGAAAATTCACTAGGTACTAAAACGCACTTGCTATGTCCAGACTTTTTTGATGTAGACAACTTTAGTAATGGATAGGTAAATTAAATAAATTTTGTTTCCGATTCATGTTTTTGCTCATTCTTTTTATTTGTATGCGGATAGTTAATGATCTTGGAGCAACGCCTTGTATATTCTTACACTTTTTGCTGCGTTATATACATGTTAACGGTTAGATATACATAATTATTTCAATAAAATGTTCCTATAAGTAGTTTAGTTGTAGTTATCTTCATATATTCCATAGGCGTTCTCTACTTATTGTCTTTACAAGATTAATACCCATTACTTTTATAAAAACACAACATAAAAAACTATTAGAAAACGTATCGCCAATTTCCTGGCTTTGCATGTTGTACATAATTAATATAAAGTTTAACAGTGAGGAACATTTAATACCTGTAACGAAGTCAATTGGCGTTTCCAGTGCAATTACGACCCGTAAAAAAACCGTGTCATTTTTATCGATATAATATACTGACTACTGACCTGTATCATTACACGATTTTCACACACTATAATTATTACAATTTGCCAACATACAAGAAAACAGTAAATGTATTAACGGTAAATCTAACACGGAGTGGCGTTTTCATTAGACCTTTCAATAGAATTAATGTGTATAACAATACAGGGTGTTTGATGTAAGGCGTTCTTTATTAGATTTTTTGAAAATTTTGGAATGCCCATCATAGATCACGAAAATTTATCAAATCACCTTTCTAAAATATTTTTTAACGCAGAAGTGCCGGCAATTGTACCAAATCTTGCAAACGACGTATTAAGTTATCTCAGGTAGATGGCTGTATTTCTTATTACATTTTAGTCAATGTTCGTGGGAAAAGTTCGCAAAGGAGCCGTAATTAGAGCCTCTACGACCGGCCCATCTCCAGACCAGTTTATATATATATATATATATATATATATATATATATATATATATATATATATATATATATATATATATATATATATATATATATATATATACTTATACGTATATACGTATATAGTGCGCGTCAAAAGCAACGAATAAATTCTATAAAACAGAAAGTGATTTTTTGAGTAAACTAAAACCAAAATTGTATATAACTTGCACATAGCTGTGATAATCTATTCTTCACAGAAAGACATTCTCATAAAATGAATTTAGCGTCCAAAGCTTGATCATAAAGAAAATATTCGTATTTCTGTACCCATAAACTTCGGAAACGTTATATTACTCGAATTTTAGCGAAAAAATGTCAATTGTTACCAAATCACCCCTCATTTATCCTAAAGCGGTCTTACCCAAAAACAATTCGACCGTTCCTTTGCCGGGTGCTAACTGGATACCAAATTTGAAGATGATGACTCAATTCGTTCCAAAGTTATTGCTCCTACTAACACACAGACGTACAGGCCAACAGACAAAAAATCTTGTTCTAGAATCAAGTTTTATATAATTTTTAAGACTTTTAACTCCGTTTTGGCAAAAAAAAATCGAAATTTCTTTCACCGATATTCCACCCTCACACATTCAACCCCTAATTTAATTTCAGAACAGAATATCAGATGTATAATGAAATTAGAAGTGTTCTAATAAACAGAGCCTAAAATGTTATGTTAATCGAGTTTTAACGAAAAAATTTCAATTTCCACCAAATCATCCCCCATTCATCCCCTATCCCCTGGAGCGAATTTACCCAAAAACAATCCGAATCGTTCGCGTGTCCGGTGCTTACTGTGTATACCAAATTTGAATACGATATCTCAATTCGTTCTAAAGTTATCGTGGCTACAAACAGACATACATACAGACAAAAAATTGTCATTCCCAAATCATCTTTTCTATATGTTTTGACACTTTTTACAACGTTTACATACATGCACACGTATTGACGATGTGGAAGTAAAAACAGGTCAATTTTGTTTAAAAATGGCCCACTTTTTAACATATTACTCACTTAAACAGAGTGACGCGCTAAACAATGGTGACCTTATCAATTGGATAAATTGGACGAAACTCTCTCTCTCTCTCTCTCTCTCTCTCTCAGGGCTGCAACTCAATTCATCTGTTGCATTTACCGGTCACCTTCTGACACCAACTTTGTCCAGCTCTTCGACTACCTTTCTGAAAAAATCGACCATCTGATTTCTGAATATCCTTCCTCCGAGGTCACTATTTTTGGTGACTTCAATGTCCAAATAAGGAATGGCTAGGATCTTCAAAAAGCGATCCACAAGGGAGAGCAGCGGAGGCCTTCGCAGTCATCAATTCTTTAGGCAATATGGTTCAGCAACCTACTTACTTTCCTCGCATCCCAACACACAGCTCAAACCCTTGGATCTCCTTCTTACTAGGAAACCTGAATGCTATAAGACATCAGTCACCGCCCCCCTTGGTCGCTCAGACCACGGCATTGTCACTGCTTCCTGCGCAATGCAACCCGAGGTCACACAGTTATCACACCCACGTATCGTTTGGCACTACAACTCCGCGAACTGGGACGAAATGCGGGATTACTTTTCCTGATTTCCATGGGCGTCTATCTGCTTCTCTCATCCTGACCCCTCTGATATCTCACAAAACGTCACCGAAATCATCCAAGCTGGCATGGAATTATTTACTCCACGTACACAGAAAACACCTTCAGCCACTCAAAAGCCCTGGTTCTCTAAATTTTGTGACAAGGCCAGACTTAAAAAGGTCAAAGCTCACAAAACGCTTCTACACAATCCCAGTCAAGGAAACCGTCAAGCATTTAACAACGCAAGAAACCGCTATGCCCGCATTCTTTCTGGGGCAAAAAACTCGTTTAATAACAACATCAAAAACAAAGTCCTCTCATGCTGCAACGACAGCAAACCCTTCTGGATTCTTGCTAAATCTGTTGGGAAAAATGTCTGCAAGAGCACGTTCTCACCTCTTGTTTCAGGGGATGAAATTGTTTCTACCGCCCTGGGCAAGGCTGAACTTTTTGCCTCGTTGTTCGCCGGCAATTCTAGTCTCCCACCTCCAAATGTTCAACTACCAACAGTCCCCAATGTCGCGCATAAAATGACTGATATCATTTTCAAAACTAAAAAGGTACGAAAGATGCTCTCTTCTCTTAATACTAGGAAAGCCTCTGGCCTTGACGAGATCACAGCAATTGTTCTCAAAAAATGCGCACCAGAACTTGCTCCTGTCCTGACTCGTCTGTTTCAGACATTTTACAATAGAGGCATGATATGAATTTGCAGCTGCCTCAGTATTTTGGTTAGAACGAATATAACCTTCCAACATGTCAAAATATGCTTCATTACCGAACATATTGTTGAATAATATTTAAAATAAACAGAAAACAAACTATTTAGTACAACATTTTAAGCAACGTGTTAAATACACCTCAAATTGTTCAGATAATTAAGAATGACAGTATTCTTAATTGTCGCGATAGTGTTATATCAATAGCAACCTTTATTCTGTTGTTTTTCAGTTGACTTACGTTTAAAAATCAAAGAATTTTCAAAGGCGTCTTCGTAAATTATTAATCTGCTTTTTATTGAGTTCTGTTGGTAAATTTAGTTATTTACTAGGTTTACTTATTTAATTTAATTATAACATTTTTCTAGGATAATGTTGTAATGTAAAATATCATTTGTAATAATGGGCCGATTCATTGGTGTGCTCAAAGTTCCTATTTTTTTATCGTGAATTATTACGGAAAACTATGTTAAAAGTAGAAGTCTATTGTTAGACTCCACGGCCTACTGCTTTTTGAACACTTTTTTTGTCATTTGTTTTCTGGTATTGGATTTCATAGCCTACAATCCTCAAAACGGTTTTTCTCAAAATTGTCAGTGCTATTACAAGATTTCTCAAGCATTTTGTACATAATTGGAAAGCTCTTGTTGTTATAAATTACGTTAAAAAGGATGTACACAGGGACACTTGTCTTCACGTCAATGGGATCCACCACGACGACTTATTAAGACAAACTGGACTGGATCACTAATAGGCAGGTAAAACATTAGGGGGGACATCAGGACTGGTTTACAAAATTTAAAATCTAATAATACACAATCATTGGAAAGCTCTTTTCACAGGCTATTACATAAGCAAAAAATCAAATATGGCTGCCATAATAAAAACAAACGTTGTTACCTGTAGCTCAAAAACAAATGACAATCCAAAATTCAGAATAGCACAAAAAGATTACTCTGTAAAAAGTGTCCTCATAATATGCAAGTCTTAGACATGTTATATCAAGGCCTACTTAGATATTGAAGAAAAAAGAAATCTACAAATTTTGGTTTTTTCAAAATAACTCGAAAAGGAAAAGAGGCTGGGCAACATACAAGTCATATTTGGAACGAGCATGAAATTATACAAAACTTGCTAATTTAACAGTTTTCCTATCTCTAATAATAACGGATATAGCAATACATTCCCATCCAATTTGGGACATACTGTATATAAACACAGATCCTAATAGCGAATATTTTCTACAAAAATTCGCTAAATAACGATGTATGTGCACTTGTTTCACTTTCTCTCTAAGTCTAACTTGTATCATATAATAAAAATATAAATATTTGGGGGGAAAGGTTCTCTACTTCGCGCTCATCTGAAGGTTGACCTTTAGACGTTCATAGAAAAGTAATTATATTATTCTGCAAATTTGAAAGGTTTTGGAAGGCGGTCTATTTATTTAAAATACTTCTAACTGGCATTGATGTTTTCTTTCTTTAGGAAGGTCCTTGCAAATTCCACAAAAGTTACAAATCAACAGATAAAATTAAAACCTTGTTGATCAGTGGCGTCTCCTGACCAAAAGGTTCGGGTGTGCGGTAACGAGTTGCTGTTAGTGGTGGTTTTAAAAATTATTAACACTAAATGTACATAGAAAAGAACATGGAATTATTATACAACCTCTTCTCTTCACACAAATTTGTGTTAGCGTTAGCACTGTCTCGAACGGGGTGAAAACTGAAAACATTAAAAGTAGTTCAATGTTAATATGGTACTAAATAATAAAATGTGCAAAAAGCCTGGATGCAGTAAGTGCGTCATGGTAGTGAATTTTCATAGAACTGATCTGGCACGAAATATTTTATTATAACTTTTTTTCTTGTTACATAGAAATCTAAATTTTGGTGTATAGTTTACTTTTTATATCGTAAACCTACCTACCAAATTTGGTTATCATATCTTTTTTATTTTTTGAGACACCATTTTTTTTCGAATGAAAACTCAAAATTTTCCCGGAAAACCTCGTCCGTTTTTCCTGACTAACAAACTTATCCAAGCCATTTACAAAAGGAAGGTACATGCCAAATTTCATTAAAATCGGCCGATTATATTTTGAGTTATCGGTGTGATACCAATATATATATATATATATATATATATATATATATATATATATATATATATATATATATATATATATATATATATATATATATATATATATATATATATATATATATATATATATATATATATATATATATTTGCAAAAAAAATTTCAAAATTCAAAAGTCGAGATCTCCCCATTAGTGATTGTTAGAAATTAAAATATTTCGAATAAAATTGGTTTATTCAGAATTAATATAATTACTAAAGATCACATGCCAACAACTGAACAACTCATAATAATCTAACTGAAATGTTCATCTTCAGTACAGCCGGGTATCCCCCTTCATCCTTGCCCTTCTTACATATCGTCACTCAGTCTGTTTACTTAAGCCATACGCCAACTACGTTTTAATACTCGCACAACCAGTGTCGGCGCGCTTCTAAGATTGCCAAACAGTTATTTTTAATAACTAGCAATCTTACATGATTTTTTTCTACGAAAATTCACTAAAATGTGTTATAGTCTTTGATGCTAGAATACTGTGGTCTCTGCAAGCGCAGTCGTAATGTTTGTAAATATTTCTATCACAACGTTGGTTAGACCGACTTTCCCTTCATTTGTCTTGAGCGATATTTTTATAGCTCACTGCAGTGTTAAAATCAATGGTATTTTCCTCACTATTTTAAACATATGGGTGGGGGACTGCATTGTATATCAATACATGTCCATCGACTGAAGTTGTTCGGAAATATTAACGCACACCTAACCCGAATTCATTCCCCGTTACTATTGACCTACTCATATTCTCTGAATATGTTAGAAGACGTGGTATTTACTTCATTCCAAATCACTATTAACCGACTATTTATGAAATCAAATAAGTAAATTAAATCGATTGTCATTATACAGGGTCGCTGATAAGTCTGGAAACGGTCGATTATCCGGGAAAATATACAAGGTGTCGAAAAAAGTTTTATACAAAAGTTTTTGGGTTCTTCAATGTCTACTAGGCGGTGATAATTTCATTTATACAGGGTTGGTCATACAGGCGTGGCACACCAATATTAATTTTTTTTAATGGAACACCCTATATATTATTCGATATTTCAATCCTTCTCTTAATTTTGAGCAACATTTATCAGAAGCATGATGTACATAAACTCAATCGTTTCCGGGTAAAAAAAATAAAAAAATAAACGCTATTGTTTTTAAAATCTATTGGATGAAGAACAAAAATAAATGAAAAGTAGAATATCTCTTGAAAACAATCTGTGAGTGTGAAAAGAACCGGTTGCGATGTTTTTAACATTGTTTGGAATCCTATTTTATAAGATGTTCAAAGTGTTCTCCATTGACCTCCTGACAATAATGAATTCGCTTAACAAAACATTGCACTGCATTTACAAGAGCGTTTTGAGGAATGTTATTAATTTCATGCACAATCCTTGCTTGCAACTCTTCAATATTCTGCGGTCTATTTTGGTAAATTAAATTTTTTACATGACCCCACAAAAAAAAGTCAAGCGGCGTCATGTCGGGAGACCTAGCTGGCCATTCAATAGTTCCCCTGCGCCCTATCCATCTGCCAGGAAAGGTTTGATTCAGATATTCCCGTACCTCAATTCCAAAATGAAGGGGTGCCCCATCCTGCTGAAACCATATTTCTTCCGCTGGTAGATTTGGGTCGTTATTGTTCGGAAATAATCGACTTACGTCTGGAACAATTGATTCTTGCAAAAGTGTCAAATATCGAGCAGAGTTCAAATTACCGTGTATAAAATAAGGTCCTATGATATGTCCACCAATAATAGCACACCAAACATTTACTTTTTGCGGTCTTTGGGTGTGAATTTGTTCCATCCAATGTGGGTTTTCGTCTGACCAGTACCTACAGTTGTGTCGGTTGACTTGTCCATTCAAACAAAATGTAGATTCGTCGGAAAACAAAATGTGGTTGGCAAAGTTAAAATTTTGGCGTAACTTCTCCATAATAAGTTCACAGAACTCGATTCTGCGATCAAAATCGTCTTCACTCAGTTCTTGCAATAAATGAATTTTATATGGACGGAACTTTTCCCGCTTCGTAATCTTTTGAATTGAATATCGACTCATATTGTGATTTAAAGCCAATTGCTGTGCCGAAGTTTTCGGATTTTCCACCACATCCAATATCACATTCAAAGAATTTTCTTCATTTGTAACGGTTACTGGCCTTCCAGTTCTAGGTTTATCCTTGATACCGCCAGTTTCGTGAAAACGATGCAAAGTTTTCGAAACTGTGGATTTGGAGATCGATTCCCGCTCAGGATGCAACTCATTGAACATAATCACCACTTGAGCAAAACTTCGTGTTCTATCACCGTACCCTATCATCATTAAAATTTCGATACGTTCGGTTTCACTTAAACTTGCCATTTTGCACAAAAACTGTTGACACTAAATTACTAATGTTTCAAAACTGTTGACACTGAATGAATGTTTGACATTCGTTGTCCTGGAAACATTTTAAAACAAAAGAATAATACTGCGTTTCTTATGGGCATCTTATCTTATCTTGGGATTCCAAACAATGTTAAAAACATCGCAACCGGTTCTTTTCACACTCACAGATTGTTTTCAAGAGATATTCTACTTTTCATTTATTTTTGTTCTTCATCCAATAGATTTTAAAAACAGTAGCGTTTATTTTTATTTATTTTTTTACCCGGAAACGATTCGAGTTTAGGTACATTATGCTTCTCATAAATGTTGCTCAAAATTAAGAGAAGGATTGAAATATCGAATAATATATAGGGTGTTCCATTAAAAAAAAATTAATATTGGTGTGCTACGCCTGTATGACCAACCCTGTATAAATGAAATTATCACCGCCTAGTAGACATTGAAGAACCCAAAAACTTTTGTATAAAACTTTTTTCGACACCTTGTATATTTTCCCGGATAATCGACCGTTTCCAGACTTATCAGCGACCCTGTATATGTAGTGTATTAAGACAAAGGGAAAAAGAAATAAAACATATTTAACTGTGCACATTTTGATTCTATTTTAGGGTGTGCGGCGCACACCTAGCTCACTAGGAGAAATCGCCACTGTTGTTGATAACACTAACGGCAACTCACCTCATCTCACAACAAATAATTATATATCTAGCCCCTCTCGAAGTCGGGCCACGAACTATGCAATATATCCTAGCATTATTCACGAACCACCAATCTTCAGGTCGACCGTAAACAATAAACGAGTTTGGTGAATCACCCTGTATCAACTGTAAATCTAACACAGCCTGGCGTTTTCATTAGACCTTTCAATAAAAATAATGTGTATTACAATACAGCATTAACTGGTGAATAGATACACAGTTAAATAGGTTAATTTACATTGTAACGCAGATACTGACAGTGTCATTTATATTGTATAAGCTAGTTTATAATGCCATAAGAAAGTGATACCTTGTAGCAAACAACAAGCTCTAATGTTAACGATATGCCGATAGAAAAACGCCGTTATTTCTGAATGCATGAATAATAAACAAATATAGTACTGAATCAAGCAACCGCGAGGAAAAAACGTGAACAGTTTGACTTGTTTAGTATCTAGTAACACCTGGAGACATTTCGTTAATTTACAAAGAGAAAGCCAATTGAATCTAAGTTTCGGGATTATGTAGGTGAGAACTCTTGGACAATTTAATTGCAAAAAGTAGCAAAAAGTCTAAACGTTTAAATGTCATCGGCGTTGCTTTACAAATGATTTGTTTTTTCTTTCTATTACTCAATATAAACAACCAGACACGGGAATTGAATCCGTTGCCATTGCAGGACAATATCCACCATCTTTATTTATCACAATAATCAGGAAACTGATTTTGTACTAAAGGATGGTGCCCACTTGCTTGGAAAACCAGAAAAGTCGGGGAAATGTAGCAAAATGCAGCCCCGGATCTTGTATTTTTTCGAGGCGGAGCAAAAATCTAAAACTGCCGCCCTCGTCCATCGCTCATTCTCCTTTAAGTTTTTCTATCAAGTTCTATTTTTTTTAACGACGCATATAATATATAAGTAGGGCAGGGGGATTTGAGATAAATCCCAAAATCTATTTTATACTAAGAAATTCTTTGTTTGTCATTTTAGTGAATTTTCTTAAAAAAAAAATCACTAATGAGGAGATCCCGACTTTTGAATTTTGAAAAAATGTCTTCAAATGAGCGCTATTTAGGACCCCCGGAACTCAAATCCGAGGTCAGTTTCAGATTTTATATATATATATATATATATATATATATATATATATATATATATATATATATATATATATATATATATATATATATATATATATCGTTATAGGTGTGCTACCTACCAAAATTTAGCTCTGTAGGTTAAAAGACAAAAAAGTTATGAGCATTTAAAGAAAAATAAATTGGGGTTTTCCTCAAAACGTCAAAGTGGCGATTTAAAATGTCAAAATTGGCAACATTTAGGCAAAGAATTTGAATCTAGTACGGGCTATGGAAAGAAAATGTCTCAAGAAGAATGTTTTACAAACCTTGAAGTCTTAGTTTCAACCGTCATTGTCCTTCATTTGACTAAACTATTTCCAGAAAATTCATTTCAAATAGACCCTTTCTCTGATGCTTGGCAGTAGCCCTAGCTATAGAGTTTATCGTTTAATGGTATATAATTTTTGTCAAATTTTCCTAAAAAAATCAATAAAGCTCAGTATATCCGTTATTATACAAGATATGAAAAAATATTGTATACATTAATTATACGGTGTTTTGAGCTACATCTTAAAAAATTATTGCGACAATCACAGGCTGGTCCATAAGTCGTTGGTGATTCAAATAATTATTTTTTTTCGAAAACGCCTTATGTTTTTGCATTTTCCATCGAAATATAATGCATGTTTGTAAGTTAAGAAATTCTGGAGGCGGCAAGTGCGTTATGGTTGCGAATTTTGATTAAATGCTTCATATTTGAAAAGCTCAATTTGCTATTAACCTATAAGGTTGACCAAGAAACGGATTTTTTCGGTTACACTTTAAGTTTACTTTTGGAAATTTCTGTACGTTTTTAAACAATCAAGTTATTTTGATGAAACATGGCACATTGTTCTTACTATATATGTTATACTGGTAATCAAATTTGATGCCTGCTTTCTAAAAAAAAACACATACATATTTTCTATTAAAACATTTTTATGAAAATTCACTACCATAACGCACTTGCTGCGTCCCGAACTTTTTTTGTTTCAATGGAAAGATACAAAGATACAAAAGTTATATACCTAAAACTAACGCTATTGAAATATTACGAGATCAGTACAAAAATTAAAATTTTACTCTGAGGCTCTTTTTGTTCTGCATCGAAGTCTATGTCCTTGTTATAATTATTTTGATGTGCGATTTAATTTTCGATAATAGGAATCGCGAGACCTACGTTACTGAATGTTACTGGTTCATTGATAATCGCAGATAGTTTTTAATAAGTTCAGGTTTGCTAAAACTTCGCTCAGAGCTTGCGGATGTGGTCGGAAGCGTAAATAAATTGGCAGCCCAATACAAATATTGGAAAAGCATTCATCGGTGTAGATCTGTTGTAAGAGATAGAAAAGTGTTACCCTTATTTATGTCGCCCAATAAAAGTGGAGTTGGTTCTTTGAAAACGGCGCGTTCCTGGCAGATCAGAAATTTATTCAAGTTTTGCTCATATTTTCGTAGGTACTAGATTAGTAGTTCGATCTACTCGATTATTTTGTAGCTCTCCAGTCGATATATTCAATATTTTAGGACCATTGAGAAATGCAACATTTAAATTTTGTGTGGTAGCGCCGTCAACCTTCGTTTTCATTTCTGGTATGGTTTGATCAAATACAATCTTTATTGCTTTGGAAAATCGCTGTTTTTACGAACATTCGTAGAAAAATATAGAGTACTAGCTGACCCGATAGACTTCTTCCTGCCTGTCTTCTTTCGACGTTGTGAATTGACAAAAATGATAATGAATTTATTAATGGAAATCAGTTAGTTATCTTTTTTTGTTGTTGTATTACTTCTCGATAGTAAAATTAACCATTTTGGGGTTAGCGGTGTTACACTTTTGTTTCTCCCTTAGGGCTCATCCGCGTTTTTGCCGCCCCGATAGCACCGCAGCCTTTGGCTTATTGTGCATGCCCCTTGCCTTTTCTACTCCACCCATTCCAACATCACTGTGCCTTGAACTAGGCTGCACAGCAATTGGTAGGGTGAAGTTTTATATTGCTCTGTCTCTGGTGTAGGTTGTCCGTAGATCAGTTGTCTTTTGCGTCCAGAGCTTTACTCTCGCACAAGATGTCCTGGACTGACTCCTCCGCCTCGCCGCAGAGTCTGCATGCCAGGTCCCCCTCGAACCGCCTTATTTTATGCAGGTGTTTCTTGACGGCCATGTGTCCCACCAAGCGTCCTGTTATGTTCCTGAGCTGTCCTCTGCTAAGATTTAGCAGTGTCACCCATACTCAAGGAAGCGTGAATTTTTTTGTTAATTTGACCTTTTCGCCCGGACAACATAATTCTGGCGTTTCGTGTCGAAACCTCAAAGCATTGCAGTGTTGAAAAACAGTGCTCATTGTACCGAAGTCTACCGATTCATCTGCAGCGTAATCGACTGGTGGATCGTATCTGAACGCCAAAGTCTCATATCGAATTGTCACGTTTGGCCGCCTTGTTTTGTCGACGTTCCAAAGTATTTTGTGCGCGAGCTCAAAGTGAGCGAGTCGAACTTGACTTATTCGATTTGCGTCCAAATGC
Source organism: Tillus elongatus (assembly GCA_964006375.1). NCBI lineage: Eukaryota > Metazoa > Arthropoda > Insecta > Coleoptera > Cleridae > Tillus > Tillus elongatus. Next base: position 272,707,925 of record OZ023262.1, read on the forward strand.
AGTCTTAATCATGATACAAATAACGAGAGATATGGTATTCAGGCTACCTGTTTTTAGAAGTCATGTGCATGGCGTCATGTGGTGAGTCCAATGCAACAATAATATGCTGTCGTACAGTGGAGTTTGACGATGATTCATATAACCTCTTAACAAATTACGTATTTTACTAATATTTAAGTGCATACAGTTGGAAGTATTTTTTTTAAGATCAGAATACGATACTGTGATTATGTGACATGATGGTCACTCAAGTTTATGAATGCTAACGCCCTCTAAATGTCTCTGAACGTCTTCTCTACTTTTTAAGTTTGTGTATCCACAATGTTAATTCAGGGCTCCCCTTAATTATTATACTTGTCTTGTGCGTATATATATATATATATATATATATATATATATATATATATATATATATATATATATATATATATATATATATATATATATATATATATATATATTTTGTTCCCTCAGGACTCGTCCGCGGCCTTGCCGCCCCGAAAGCACCGCAACCCTTGGTTGATTGTGCATACCCCTAGTCTTACTCCACCCATTCCAAAATCACTGTGCCTTGAACTAGTCTGCACAGCGATTGGTAGGGTGAAGTTTTATATTGCTCTGTCTCCGGTCTAGATATATATATATATATATATATATATATATATATATATATATATATATATATATATATATATATATATATATATATATATATATATATATATATATGTAGTATAAAAATGAAAAAAATTAAATTTAGTGATGTGTTCTATATTATCTGAAAAAGACAATATAGGCGACGAAGTGGAATGTAACTTCAACCGCATTAAACTGACGTATAGAAACTTTTTGATTGCGAAGGACTTTGTTTTAAGTGTGTAGTTGGACTTCTATAACGTTATTCACCACGTGACGTCATACGAGGGGGCGGGCATATGCGCAATATCATATATCTTGTCATTATATCATGAGTCTTAATGACTCGAGGATCACGCATGTCGTTGGTTTGCTGTGCGCGTACGTCGACCGATATTTCGACGCCCCACTGGTGGCACTTTTCACACTGAACTATTGCTTTGAATTCAATTTATTTTTCGCAAAATATAAATTTTCAATGCGGAACCTTTTATTACGAAAACTTGTTACATAATGTCAATTATTCGCTAAATATCAAATTTCAATGCGCAACTTTGGAAAATTTGTTACAGAATGATAAAGTACACAGCAGAACTGTCAAACTGAACGTTGCACAGTTGTGCCATATGTTGATATCGAATTTTACAAATTCTGGACGATTTTCGAACAAAATGCATTAAAAATCATACGAATTGTCCGAGTTGAAGTTGGAACATCACTTTCCGAGTTTTACCAATGGTGGGAATTTTCCACTCCTATTTTCCCATTTTTCTCTTCGAGAAGCTATTCTGAAACAAAAACATATTCACATACAAAAATACCATAAAAGGATTTTCCGAATTTTGCGACTTTTCAGGCGGATTTTCCCAACATTTTATTTCATACAAACCTTGTCCAGACAATTACGAACACAATAAAGACATGAGCCAAATCGGAAGAGCCGTTCTCAAGCGTTGATGTCACATGCATGCGGCATTTGATTTTTATTTATATAAAGTAAACCCTAAACTCTATAACTAAAAATACTGCCAAAGCATCAGAGAAATGATCTATTTGAAATGAATTTTCTGGAAATATTTTAGTAAAGTAAAGGACAATGACGATTGAAACTGAAACTTAAGGGTTTGTAAAACACAGTTATTGCGACATTTTCTTTACATAACGATTATTTGTCTAAAAGTTGCCAATTTTGGCGTTTCAATTCGCAACTTTGACATTTTAAGAGGAAAAATTTTCAAAGTAACTTTTTTGCCAAAAAAAAACGTAATCTTTGTCTGTAATATACAATAGGTTTTGTGATGCACAAAAAGTATTTAGTTTTTGTGCGTTTCTCAGGTCATCAGTGGCACCCAAAATTTTTCTCTTTACATGCTTATACTTTTTTTCTTCTAACTCGCAAATCTAAATTTTGGAACACAATGGACTTTTTATGGTGTGAACCCGCTAATGGGCCGATTTTGATAAAATATGGCACGTACCTTCCTTTTGTAAGTGGCTTGGAAAACTTCGTTACCTACACACTTATTTGCTATTAAAAAGATTTTAATGAAAATTCACTACCATAACTCACTTGCTGAGTCCAGACTTTTTATCTTCTGTTAACACGGTGAATGTTATAATATTCTTTCCTTTTTATAATCTATTTTTATTCTTTGACCAGCAAGTTTTAAATTCAAAAAATTAAACGCCGGGTGTCGAGATCATATTAATTAGGCTATTAAAACTTGACCTACAATATGAACGAAGCGTTCATCTGTAAAGAGGTCTCGAGTGTCGGTATATAACAAGCACGAGTTTCATAATTTCTATACAACAACTCCTGTCTCCATCTCTGTCTTCCTTCTCGTCTCCCTATATATACAGTGCGTTTTATTGTTAACTTGTCACATCTTTATTTATATATCGTTTGCGTGGTTTGAATGGAGGAGCGGCGGCGGTGGCTTAGAGAGAGGAAGGGGGAGTCTGCACAGCACACCTCGGCTAGAGAGAGACTCGACGATCAGAGTTAAACTGGGGGCGGCGAGCTGTAGGATGGCTTCAGCGCCCCCCGGCAACCCCGGCGAGGGCCCGAAACTATGTCAAGAATGTGCAATTAGTGAACGAGCGCGCTTTGGGGTGAGCTCGCCGTGCTCGAAGAAAATATAAAGAAGGGTGGTAGGTTCTCGCGGCTCCCAATGAAGAGCTTGCCAATCTAGCCAGATCACGGCACTCCTTAAGCGACACGGAGGAGGACTCTCCTCCTCCACCTCCTTTTGTGCTTTTTAATCTTCTCTATTTTCCATGGCAATTTTACGGCACCGCACTGTCTGAAACAATTATATTGTTATCATTTATTTCTAAATGTAGCCGTTTGCATTCAGCAGAGTGTCTTTATGTAAAACGATGGTGAATCACGGAGTTCAGTATATTTTTCATCACTCGCTGAAGCAATTATTTATGAAGTGTTAAGTTAAGCCTCTACGCATAATTTGGTCTGAAAATTGAAGGTTTGCTGGCAGCAATAAATACTAACCTTATAATACAGGGTGTAGCGCCAAAACGTTTAGTTAGCGGTTTCTCAATAACTACTCCGATTTGAAATTTGAAAATGTACACACATACGATCGAGACAAATTCCAGTTCAGTGAAAATAGTTTACTTTATGTTAAACTTCCGGTTTAACCGGAAGTTACCATCAACTTGCTTATTTTAAATACAACACGGTAATTTTCATTATATTTTCGAATTCTACATTGAATTTTAGATAAATTATTACTAAAACACCATATGTCAAAAATCAAGCGTTTTCGAAATTTTTCGATTTTTTTGAAAATTCTCGCGAAAACCAAGGTGAACGTTGCAGGCTCTCTCTCTGTGGAAATACAACTGAGAAGACTCATTTTTTGTACAGATTACCCTCAAATTGGCACCTAAACGACACGTTTGATAGCATTTCTTTTAAGTATACAGGGTGATGAGAATTAGCCGTGCCATTTGGTAAAATTGAAATAACAATTACTCGCTTATTTCAAATGGAACATCCTATATATTATGAGCTATTTCGGTACGCATCCGGTTTCCCTTTCAACGTGTATTAGCATTCCCTATACCTAAATTCCACCGTTTCCCGAATATTTCAATTTTATTGGATTCACTTGATTCAAATTGTCACAATAGATTTAAAGCAGGCTTTGGAACTTGATAATATGCTTGTTGACGTCTACATGTCAAAAGAGCGTCAAGCGAAGCTTATTGTCATAAAAATCGAGATACTATCAGTCAACGCGGTGCAAAAATAACAAATTTGCAGTACACAAACGACGATTTTTTGGAGCTTCTAATTATTTATGGTGAGTGTCAACGAATTGTGGGCAGAACATGTCGTGCATTTGCAGAAAAGTACCAGAATAAACCGAAACCCAGTCACGACCTGATAAAGAGGTTGCTGCAAAATTGTTCACAGCATGGAAGTTTTCGCCCAAAAGTACCGAAGCGTAAGCCACTCGTCGATAACGAGGTAAACGAAGTGAACGTATTGGCATTTTTTGTTGCTGATCCCAAGGCATCTATCAGGGATTGCGAAAAAAAAATTTTCGAAAGAAAACTCAAAATTTAAATAACTCAATTTCCTATAAACTCAGAAAGTTAAGTTTTGGTATGTAGTAAGGTCTTCCCCGAGGCTATCTATGCACCAAATTTCATTAAAATAGATTTGCAATTTACGGAGAAAAAAATTTTTTTCGAAAGAAAACTCAAAATTTTGCCGGAAAACCTTGTTTTATTTTCTTGGCTAACGAACTCATCCAAGCCATTAATAAAGAAAGGCACTTGCCAAATTTCATAGAAATTGGTTAGTTATTTTTTGAGTTAGCGGTTGGATATATATATATATATATATATATATATATATATATATATATATATATATATATATATATATATATATATATATATATATATATAAATTGAAAGTGACCCCGGATATGAGTTCTAGGGGTCCTAGTTCGCGCTCATCGATACCTCTCTATTAGTGAATTTTTATTAAAAAAATACAAGAAAAGCATTCTCATGATTGCAATTCACAAGCTGTCAGAGATACGCAAGTTATCAAATGCGTTAAATTAAATTTAGATCTGACAGTCTAAGTATGCAGTAAGCCTATTTATTTATTCATTTGTTCATTTCTTCATTTGTTCATTTCTTCATTTATTCATTTATTTAGTTATTTAGTTATTCATTTATATTTATTAAAACTGCTGGCTGTCTTCTAACGACGGAAGAAAAGTTTATGAGATACAAAGTAAATGGGTAAATGCAGGTATAAAGTTTCTGGAACAAAATCCACTGTCGCTAGGAGTGGATGTATCAAAAGAGGTCAAAGTCGCTGTATATAACAGCTCACTGTTTCCAAATGTGCTCTGTGGGTGTGTTAGGCAAAGCATGTAGAAACTTTGAATGATGTTGGAATGGACTATCTGAGACTGATAAAGCATCAATGGATAAAATTAGAAATGACTGGATTCTCAGCGATTGTAATCTGTAACAGTCTACTGAAAATAAATATAGGAGAAACTCTTAGGTAGTTTTGGCACGTAGAAGGAACGGATAATGATGGCATGGCAAGTATAGTTTATAGAGAGCATGTGAATGGCACGTCGTGGAAGACCCAGGAAAGCTTGGTCGAATGTTGTGAGCGATTTATTAAAGAAGAAAGTCGGAAGTTTACGTAATAGGAGTCTATATGCGGAGATGTGCCAATGTAGAAGAAGCGAAAAGAGTATGTCAGGGTAGGAGTACGTGGAGAAATATTGTTAGGAAATAGCATGTTTTGTTGTGCGCCTACTCCTTGGGAAAGGCATGGACAGGTAGTTGTTTAATTTTTTCAAACATTCGGAAAAAAATGAATCTTAAAGTTTTCCACTTACTTTCTCGAGAATTACTGATCCTTATTGCTAATTTAGAAAACTAGATATCTTTGCAAAGATAATTTAGTTCAAGTCATACGGGAGCGTACGTTTCTGTCAAAATGTATAAAAACTGAGTGCGAAGTTTCTGGTGAGCTAGCCATGTATGTATTTTGATATTAATTACATTACCTAATAAAACTGCTCATCCAAGAAAATATTCTTTCATTTCAAGGGTTCACCGGAAGCGAACATGAAAAGTTCAGGTAAAGCAAAATAACAATCGCATACTTGTTATCTTTAACTCAAATAGAACGTGAAATGCGTCCAGGAAGAAGAGCATTATGAACTCGTGCGGACATGAGGGGTGTCCACACAAAAGAACAAAGGAAACCGAGCTCGCTGTTTTATAAATTGAGGCTCTCCAGCATGGTATCTGCATGGATGCATGCAATATTGAATAAATGTAAATTTGCGTCCTTATTCGTTTTATCATAGCCGTTCATCGTTCATCCCCCTCTTGTCGCCGCAACATTTCATCAACTTTACAGTCATAATTAAAGCGAATTATATGCTAAATTGGCTTAACTAAGGGTTACGTTTCAATTTAGGGATGTTTTATTTGATTAATGAGTTATAAACATGAGGACGGAAGAAAATTTATGCGCACCTTCGTTCTATGTATAAATCAATATATGTATACTGTAATAAAGGAGAAGCTTAAAACGGTGTAAATGCTCCATAATCCGTGAATTTAGATTCTGAACTTGAATGTAAGAGATATTGTGTAGTTTGTACGAGGGTTGATCAACAATTAGCAATGAAGACGCAAGTTTTTCACATTTTTTTTTTCTTGTTTTTCAACGTAATCTCCTTTTAGGTCGATACATTTTTCTCGACGTTTCTGTCATTTGTTTAACCCCACCTTTAAAATACGCCACCGTCTCTGCGATAACCTCCTCGTTTGAGCTCAATTTGTTCCCCCGAGCCATGTTTTCATGTTGGATAACAAAAGTCGCAGGGAACTAGGTCGGGCGAGTACGGTAAGTGCGCAGCAATTCGTAGCGCAGTTAATGCAATTTTCCCGTGACAACTCCGAATGAATGCGCTGGGGCGTTATCGTGGTGAAACAACACTTTTTTATTAGCCAAATGTGGCCGTGATTCCTTCAATCTGTTATTGAATGGGTCCAATTTAGTGAAAGCTTAAAAATATTGTTTAAGAATTCAGACACCGTTAGGATTTGAACCCGGGTCAGAAGGTTATAGCCTCGAGTGAGTTTGATACAGCAGTCGCCCTTATCATTCGGCTATCAAGCATATGACAGATTTAGTATGATGAAAGCGATATAAGCTTGTAATCAAATAAAGAAGAGTAACACTCGAAACATAAATCTAGGATCTTTCTTAAAGATATTGCATGTTGTGTTTTTGATGCATCACGTCCGTGTTTAGAAATCACCAATTTTGACGTTTTAAATCGTCAGCTTGACATTTTTAAAGGAAATAAAAATATTTTTGTGCTTTTTTTTGCATGAAGAAAAAAAATAGTCTGTAATAGTGAGCAGATTTTGTTTAACACACACAATATTTTGGTCTTGAGCACTACTTTTACCTCCAGCGGCACTACTTTTAAATTTCACTAAATGCTTATATTTTTTTCTTAGAGATGTAAATGTTGAAATATAGTTTACTTTTTATAATACTACGTACCAGGTTTGGTTACCATATTTTTGTTATTTTCGGAGATACAAAAAATTTTCCGAAAAATAACAAACTTTTTCAGGAAAATTGGTCCGATTTTCTGACCAGCGAAGTTGTCTAAGCCACTTACAAAAGGAATGTGCCTGCCAAATTTCCTCCGAATCGGTCCATTATTTTTAAGTTATCGTGTGATATAGGTAATTCAATACCCGTCGTGGTATTAGCCAGGGGAGTAATTGTTTTTGCTCGCTAGTTTTCTTCCCACAGCTTCCTTTATGCTGTACTGTGTGTACGTGGAAGACTAGAATCGCCACAACACCAGAGATGGCCCTTTGCGCTATTCCTTTATTGCATATCGTAGCATTTTCCCCCTGAAGGCCGACTTATTGGAGCGCAGGGATGGCATATTGAAGAGTCCTAAAAAGGACGAAACTGGACTGTGTCTTCTTATATGCATCTGTACCGCAAGTCCCGGCAGGATTAAAGTGATGTAATTCAATGCCCGTGGTGGTATCAACGGGGGGAGTAGTTGTTTTCGCTCGCTAGTTTTCTTCTCACAGCTTTCTTCTTGCTGTACTGTTTGTACGCAGAAGTCTAGTACCGTCACAACACCAGAGATGGCGCTTTGCACTATTCGTCATTACATATTGTGCCAATGCCTGCCTTAAGGCAGACTTGTTGAAGAGTCCTAAGCAGTGGTGGCTCGTGATTTCGAGAGTGGGGTGAGGCAGAATCCCCGTGGCTCCAAAGGAGGGCGATGTGGGCCGTAGCCCCCCTTGGCGCCACAAGCGAAAATGTTTTTAAAAATGTCAAGGTCACGCGTTCTTCTGTCACTTCAAAATTTAAATGAAAAAGCAATTTGTACAAAAAGATAGACTTTCACAAGGCACAATTTTCGGAATAATGACCACGAATACTGGATGAGAGGACATAAATAAATAAATTTATTATTATTTACCTTATTTTTTTTATACCGTACGCGCACGCTACGGTACTATCATGCCAGTATGAAAATCTGTTTCTAGTGGAACGCGCTACAAACATTTTTTCCGAATTCAAGGCCCTTCACTTTTTTTATAACTTGAAATTTTATATCTAATATTCTATTATTTTGAAATTATTCTTTTATTTATTTATTCTATAACGGCAACATAATGGAAGTCTGGACACAGCAAGTGCGTTATGGAAGTGAATTTTCATAAAAATGTTTTTAAAGCTAATTAATGCAAGTAGGCATCAATTTGGTTACCGGTATAACCTATATAGTAGAAACAATGTACCATATTTTATAAAAATAACTTATTGTGGAAAAATGTACAAAAAGTCTCCAAAAATAAATTTAAAATGTTTCCGAGAAAACTGGTTTCCTAGCCAGCGAACCTTAGGTTAATAGAAAATTGAGTTATTGAAGTTTGAAGCATATAATGAAATGCTACCAAAACGCACTTACTGCGTCTCGATATTTTCTTACGAACATGCATCATATTTCGATTAAAATGCAAAAATGCAATGATGTTCGAAAAAAAAATTGTACGTATCACCAACGACTTACGGGCCATTCTGTGATTGTCAAAATAATTTTATAAGATGCCACTCAAGACACCCTATAATTAACGTATAGAATGCTGAGCTTCACCATATAAATGCTCCAACCTGTATATATGTAAACAGATAAAAACTGATACTAAACACGGATGTGGGTTCTAAGGGGCCTAGGTTGAACTCATTTGAAGAAATATTTTTAAAATTCAAAAGTCGCCGTCTCAACAAATGTTTTGTACGAAAATTAGTTAAAAATTATAGATCGTTTAACCATAAACTTAACTAAACCTACAGCCAAAGCATCAGAGAACAAGTCTATTGGAAATGAATTTTGTGGAAATATTTTAGTAAAATGAAGGACAATGACGGTTGAAGCTGAATCTTAAAGGTTTGTAGAACACTATGCTTGATACATTTTGTTTACATAAGCCGTATTTATTCAGGTTCTTTGCCTAAATATTGCCAACTTTGACGTTTAAAATCGCGACTTTGGCGTTTTGAGGAAAACTCAAACAATTTTTCTTTAAATGCCTATAACTTTATTGTCTTTTAACTAACTTACATACCTAAATTTTGGTACATGGTTTACTTTTTATAATACAGATACGGGTTGGTTGCCCTCACTTTGTTTTATCCGGGGATATAAACATTTTCCAAAAGAAAACACAAAATTTTCGAAAAAACCTGGGCCGATTTTCCTGGCTAACGAACTTACCCAAGCCACTTGTGAAAGGACGGTATGTATGTATACATGGTGTTTTTGTCTGAGATACAGTGATAAAAAAATATATTTTTTAATTTTCCTTTGTATCACTTGGAACAGCCATTGAATATTTTTATGAAACTTGGTGGGGGTGATTTAGGTGTATTAATTTGTAAACAGCCAATTAATATGTACGACACGTATTTATTCAGGTTCTTTGCCTAAATATTGCCAACTTTGACGTTTAAAATCGCGACTTTGGCGTTTTGAGGAAAACTCAAACAATTTTTCTTTAAATGCCTATAACTTTATTGTCTTTTAACTAACTTACATACCTAAATTTTGGTACATGGTTTACTTTTTATAATACAGATACGGGTTGGTTGCCCTGACTTTGTTTTATCCGGGGATATAAACATTTTCCAAAAGAAAACACAAAATTTTCGAAAAAACCTGGGCCGATTTTCCTGGCTAACGAACTTACCCAAGCCACTTGTGAAAGGACGGTATGTATGTATACATGGTGTTTTTGTCTGAGATACAGTGATAAAAAAATATATTTTTTAATTTTCCTTTGTATCACTTGGAACAGCCATTGAATATTTTTATGAAACTTGGTGGGGGTGATTTAGGTGTATTAATTTGTAAACAGCCAATTAATATGTACGATACCTAATTCAGTTCTGCTGTTTTTTAATTTAAATTAGTTATTGGATGATGTTTTTTATTTTAACAAATAATGAAAAAGTTCCCCAAAATGTGAAAAAAATTCAAGAGATTTTTTTCCTTTCAAAAATAAGTAGTAACGTGAAAATGACTTTCATTTTTAGAAAAAGCAGCAGCGTATTATACTTTTTATTCAAAATATTTAGGATCGCATCAAAGAGGGCGCCACTAAACGAACAACGGAACTGCACACTGCACTTTGAAGCAGACTGCAAACTCTGCATCACTTTGTCATTATAATAGTCACCAACACAACGGCGTATGTGACGTTGTCATGACAACCATTGCGTGCAAATTATAAGAAAGCGAGGCAGCATTTGTGTATACAGGAATCTGCGTCAGTTCTCAGTTCAATTGCTCCGCAGTAGCCTGTAACACGTAATACGCTGCGTGTTGGGGCATCAGGGGGTTGCATATTATATCGTTTCGTATAATACAATAAAAAACATTATCAACTTCGGCGGCGTAACTAAACATTTTTATGGAGTATCAAGTGGATTTGAGAGAATAAAAAAAATTAGATTATGGTTGATTTTGAATAAAAAGGTTTACCGACAAATATAGATGAAGCAGCGCTTCACCTGCGTCATCTGACGAGCCGCCACTGCTCCTAAGGGAATGTTGCACTACACTGTAATCACTTTAAATACACACTTTATTTGTTTGCTGTACGTTTGTGATTCTTTATTAGTTTACGTGGACTGCAGTTTCGAACCGTCCCGGCTCATCATCAGCAAGCTACTGACTGTGATCGCTCCTGTGTGGTCTACGTCTGAGATTGTACGTGACGCATGCGGGTTGAGCTTCTATTAGTCGGTTTACTGTTCTCTGATTGGTTGTGGCTTCGGACTGTGTCGTGTGCATCGATCTCCTGTCTTGATCACCGATCACCGTGATTTGATGATTTGTCTATTTGTATGGCCTTTATTAAGTTTTGTTTAAATGTTTGTACTTGGATTTGTTCTGACATTAATTGTTTGTTATTGTTTGTTTGTTGAATGTAGTCTTGTTCCCAGATTTCCATTTTTTTTGTGGCCTTTAACATGTTTCATTAGTTGTAATTGGGTGATGTCTGGTTTTTGGTGTTTTGTGTTGTGAATATTTGTAGCTGATATGTGGATTTTATCTAATGCTGTTATATGTTCCTTGAATCTTGTTTCTATTGATTTTTTTGTCATTCCTATTTTTTTTATTGCATGTGTTACATTCTATTTGATATATTCCGTTTAATTCATGTAGGTTGTGTTCTTGTTTTTTATTTATTTTGTTTATTATTTTGTTATCGGTTTTGTAGCTCATTTTTAAGTCATATTGTTTGAGTGTTTGTGTTATTTTTTTGATGTGGTGGTTATAAGTGAATGTTGTGTATTTTGTGTTTGTTTCTAGTGTTTTGTTTTCGGTTTTGTTGATTTGTTTGGCTAGCTTTTCTATTGTTTTCTTGTTGTATCCATTTATTTCTGCTATTTGTATTATGATGTACTCCTTTTCTCGTTCGTCGTTATGGAGTGGTACATTTAGCATTCTGTTTATTAAGTATCTGTATGCGGCCATTTTTTGTGTGTGTGGGTGTAGTGAGTGTTTGGGTATAGTGATGTCTGTTTGTGTAGGTTTTCTGTATATTTTGTATTCAATCTGGTTTTCTTTTCTGATTAGTGTTAAGTCTAGGAAGTTTATGGTGTTGTTTGATTCTTTTTCTATTGTAAATTTTATGTTTTTGTTGATTTGGTTTACTTTTACGAGGATATTGTCTATGTTGATTTTTTGATGGTCGTATATTATTAACATATCATCGACGTATCTTATCCATTTGATGTTTGGGTCTGTCTCTTTTATGATGGTGTTGATTTTATCTTCTAACTATTGTATATATATTTCTGCCATGATGCTTGATAGAGGAGATCCCATTGGTAGTCCGTCTTCTTGGATGTAGTATTCTCCGTTGAACTCAAAGTAAATTTGTTTTAATATGATGTTTAATATTTCGCTGATTTGTTGTTTTTGGTTGTTATTATGCATTTTATTTTCGATTATATTTGTAGTTTCGTCGATTGGTATATTGGTGTACATATTTGTTATGTCAAATGAGGCAAGTCTTGTGTTTTTGTTTATGTTTTCTAGTTTATGCACTAGTTCTATGGATTTTTTTTATGTTAAATTTGTTTTCTAGTTGTATTTCTTGTTTTAGTACTTGGTACATTTCTTTTGCTATTTTGTATGAAGGTGCATCTTTGAAGTTGATGAGTGGTCTTATTGGGTATCCCGTTTTGTGTATTTTTATTATTCCTGTCATTGGTGGTGCTTTATGGTTGTTGTTATAATAATGTGTTGCTTTGTGGTTGAATATTGTCTTTTTTTATGATGTTTAATATTTGATTTTGGAATTTTTTCGTTGGGTTTTTGTTCAGTTTCTTGCATTTGTTTGTTGAGATGAAAGTGTGTTTTTTCTATATAGTCCTGTGTTTTTTATTGCTATTAGTGCGTCGCTTTTATCTGTTTCTGCTATTGTTATGTTGTTATACGTGACTTTGTTTCCTATTTGTTTGCTCATTTTTTCATATATATCAAATTAAACTGAATGGTTCACAAGGTCACAGTTTGCGTCCATTGAGGGAATTTTTTCAAAATTCAAAAGTCGCGATCTTCTCTGTAGTGAAGTTTTTCTACGAAAATATACAGATATAAAAATCTGTTTCCTTTAACAATAATTATGTTATAAAGAGATACGAAATAGGTAGTCTGATATATTTCATAAGCAATTAGTCATTTATAATTTTAATTACGGATAGAAACTTGGCAATTGTTGCAAAGCTACAGTTAATTAATAGGTTCAAAAGCGCTTGTCGGAAGCGTTACCGATTAGAATGTGAAACAAGTAGCTCTCGGAGGCAATTAATTAATGGACAATGGAAACAAAACTTTGCAGTAGTCAACTTTATATATTGGAAGAGAAGGAAATTCGTTTATGTTTAAGGCATAATCAAATGTATTTCGAGTTTCCGTTTCGTCTTTTGTTGTATGTTTTAGAATACATTATGTTATTTACTTTATACTCTCTTATGTTGTTGTCATTTGGATATAGCAGAAATACAGGCAAAAGCAAAAGCAGTTCTGTGGTTGTTTTCTGAAACTATCGTCGATAAATTAATACAATAATTATAAAACAGAACACATACGAATTTATTTTTTAGAATGATTTATTAACTTTAAGTTACTCTTGAATAAAATCATAAAACTAATTACTTTTAGTGAATTTTCGTAGAAAAAATTCACTAATGGGGAGATCCCGACTTTTGAATTTTGAAATTTTTTTGCAAATGAGCGCGAACTAGGACCGCTAAAACCCATATCCAGGGTCAGTTTCAATTTTTATATGTTTATATATATATATATATATATATATATATATATATATATATATATATATATATATATATATATATATATATATATTGTAACGGTATAAATTGGATAGCTAAACATCTAAGCTAATTTGGACGTCTTTGTGGTTCCTCCCCTGCTTTGTAAAAAGAATTATTGGCGAAACTGTGGTTAATTCTTCTGGATACCCCTCGTATAATGTATCGAATTTAGATCTTTCGTAAATTATTTATATTTGTATTAACCCTGGTATATCGGGCCGGCTTACACGCTTGCGTGCCATGCCGTAGTTCGGAAAGGATCCGCATGTTGAAGAGGATAGATGGCTGGAGACGTATGTGACGCGAGAGAGAGCGAAGGATGTAGCAGCACCTGTGGTTTCGAATCGGAGATATGAATGTGCTAAAAGTTTCGGAGGAGAGTTGGTTGGTAATTTTTGTGGAGTTAACACGTGGTGCCGTCTGAAGAGCAAGTTTTGGATATTAAGTATGCTCCCTTGTGGGTTTTGTTGCTCTCAGAATTTAATCTGCAGTCTTTCTGGTTATGTCGTAATGTACGGATTTAGTGCCGAAGGCTGTGGAGAGACCCGTTTAGGGGATTTAAGGACCACATTTATCGTATCCCGTTGTGGAATTTCGTTTCCCTCTCTGGAGGTAAGAAATCATTCTCTCTCTTAACTGTAACACCTTTAGCATCCCGTTACTTGTTGTTTTTAGGGTTCAAGTACCGGAGGAAGTATTCCTTGTGTCGGCTGGAGTATTTCACGTACCGGCTGGAAGAATCCACGTACCGGGAGATTTCCAAGTACCGACTAGATTAGTTTTTGTATCGTCTGGAGTATTCTCGTACCGATGAAGTCTTGGTGTAGGGCGATTTTTGTGTGCCGACTAGCCTTGTGGTAGGCCGACATTGTTGTATGGGCAATATCTTTGGTAAATTCACGTACCGTAAATTTGAAGTGGATTAGTGAATTTTTATGTACCGAACAAGATATATGGCTGTCGAATTAAATGGAGAATTGGATTAGGATCTCAGTAAGAAGGTCTTCCCTATCGTCGTCGCATTGCCGTACCGTTTTTGCATTGTTCCCGTTTTTGCATTATTCCTGTGGTCGCAGTCCCGTATCCCGAGAGGCCTTGGATTGGTTTGGAATTTGATGGGAATTAGATGGCCTAGAAGTTCAGGAATTTAAGTAAGAATTTTCCGTTTTGTGATAACGTGTAAAGTGATAAGACATTCCTGATAAGGTACATTTTTGATATTCATGTGTGTTAAATTTATTAAAATCAAACCGAATTTATTTTATTTTAACGTCACTAAATATGCTACAGATTTTTATAAGACCACTATTTATATAATTGCTTCACTTTTGAGAGTACCATTCGTTATCATTTACTGTTAGCATTAGACCAGCTTATTGATTACTTTTTGGGACTTGATCTTTAATCAAGCCACTTACCGTATTGATCATGTAATCAAGTAATATTTGGGGAAAATGATTTGTGAGCTTTGCGTGCACGAAAAGTGGGATTTTCCGTATAACAACTATATTTATAGTACCTTCATAAATATTCAGTAAAGATCTTGTTATTTGATAGTAAGCCACTTCTGTGATATTATAGAGACTTATATATTTTTATATTTATTATTTTAGATCAGAATTTTAAGAACAACTTTTAACGAATTCTTATATACCAAAGAAGCTTAATAAAAGCCCTTATTTTATCGTATTTTAGGTGTTTTGGTTTTGTGTGGTTGTGTTTTCTTTTTCAGGACTGTTGATAGATTAAGATCATTACCGTTATCTCTATTTGTGGGTCTATGAGACCATACCGTTCCGAATTTTAGTTTGTGTTATCGTGATTACATCTCCCTTGTAGCTTCCTGTGCTCGATTGTGGTTGGCTATAGTTGCCAGTGTGATCCAAGAGTTCTTGGTTGTGTTGGATCTGGGCAGGGAAGCAGATTAGCAACATCTTATTAGAATATCCGGGAGTAGAGGTTAAACAATCAAGTGGCGCCCCTAATTAAGATCTTATTTTAACCCACGCCCATCTCCACTGTATAAAAGCTGGCGGCCCTCTAACTTCCCGGTAACTTAGCTTATGCCAATGACAAATTTGATTTGTTGATAGGTTAGTAATTATTTGAGCATTTGTCATCTGGTATAAAAGGAAGCGCGGCGGGGTCATATAAATTTTGGCCCATGCCCACTTTGGCGGCGTCATAAAATTTTGGCGCCCAACTTTGGGGGCCCTCGAGTTTTTTTGGGAATTTCGGCACTCGAGTTGTCTGGAAATTTTTGCACTCGAGTTTTCTGGATTTTGGCATTCGAGTTGTCTGGAGGTTTCGACCCTCGAGTTGTCTGGAGATTTTGGCTTGAGTTTTCTGGAAGTTTTAGCTCTCGAGTTTTTTTTTGAGATTTCGACTCTCGAGTTTTCTGGAAGTTTCGACCCTTGCGTTTTCGGGATTTTTAGCCCTCAAGTTTCTGAAAGTTTTGGCTCGAGTTTGTGGGAGAATAAATTTTGGCACAACTTTTTCGAATTTTTCAGCAGTCCATTGGTGTTTGATTATTGAGTGTTGTATGTGTTTGGATTTTGGGTGTTTGATTGTGTATTTTAGAAATGATTTTTAAGAATTACCGTTACCGTTCTATCGTTTAGTTATTACCGTTACCGTTTGGTAGTGTTGGGAAGTATTACCGCTGCCGCTCTACCGTTTGTTTTATTAATTGTGGAGAATATTACCGTTACCGTTTTATCGTTTATTTATTACCGTTACCGTTTGGTGGTTTTGGAAAATATTACCGTTACCGCTGTATCGTTTATTTCTTTTTTTTTGTGGAGAACATTATCGTTACCATCCTACCGTTTGCTAATGGAGCACACTTCGTTTATTTTGGTACCGGCATTTAGTTAGCTGTCTCGTATCGCATAATATCGGATTTCGCTCGTCTCATTCCTGACCACTTACAGCTATGGAAGGAAAATTGAAGGCCTATCCGCCAGTTGAAGATTGAATTGAAAGATTTTGGGTAAAATCTTTTAAAGTAGGGGGGGATTTTGTAACGGTATAAATTGGATAGCTAAACATCTAAGCTAATTTGGACGTCTTTGTGGTTCCTCCCCTGCTTTGTAAAAAGAATTATTGGCGAAACTGTGGTTAATTCTTCTGGATACCCCTCGTATAATGTATCGAATTTAGATCTTTCGTAAATTATTTATATTTGTATTAACCCTGGTATATCGGGCCGGCTTACACGCTTGCGTGCCATGCCGTAGTTCGGAAAGGATCCGCATGTTGAAGAGGATAGATGGCTGGAGACGTATGTGATGCGAGAGAGAGCGAAGGATGTAGCAGCACCTGTGGTTTCGAATCGGAGATATGAATGTGCTAAAAGTTTCGGAGGAGAGTTGGTTGGTAATTTTTGTGGAGTTAACACGTGGTGCCGTCTGAAGAGCAAGTTTTGGATATTAAGTATCCTCCCTTGTGGGTTTTGTTGCTCTCAGAATTTAATCTGCAGTCTTTCTGGTTATGTCGTAATGTACGGATTTAGTGCCGAAGGCTGTGGAGAGACCCGTTTAGGGGATTTAAGGACCACATTTATCGTATCCCGTTGTGGAATTTCGTTTCCCTCTCTGGAGGTAAGAAATCATTCTCTCTCTTAACTGTAACACCTTTAGCATCCCGTTACTTGTTGTTTTTAGGGTTCAAGTACCGGAGGAAGTATTCCTTGTGTCGGCTGGAGTATTTCACGTACCGGCTGGAAGAATCCACGTACCGGGAGATTTCCAAGTACCGACTAGATTAGTTTTTGTATCGTCTGGAGTATTCTCGTACCGATGAAGTCTTGGTGTAGGGCGATTTTTGTGTGCCGACTAGCCTTGTGGTAGGCCGACATTGTTGTATGGGCAATATCTTTGGTAAATTCACGTACCGTAAATTTGGAGTGGATTAGTGAATTTTTATGTACCGAACAAGATATATGGCTGTCGAATTAAATGGAGAATTGGATTAGGATCTCAGTAAGAAGGTCTTCCCTATCGTCGTCGCATTGCCGTACCGTTTTTGCATTGTTCCCGTTTTTGCATTATTCCTGTGGTCGCAGTCCCGTATCCCGAGAGGCCTTGGATTGGTTTGGAATTTGATGGGAATTAGATGGCCTAGAAGTTCAGGAATTTAAGTAAGAATTTTCCGTTTTGTGATAACGTGTAAAGTGATAAGACATTCCTGATAAGGTACATTTTTGATATTCATGTGTGTTAAATTTATTAAAATCAAACCGAATTTATTTTATTTTAACGTCACTAAATATGCTACAGATTTTTATAAGACCACTATTTATATAATTGCTTCACTTTTGAGAGTACCATTCGTTATCATTTACTGTTAGCATTAGACCAGCTTATTGATTACTTTTTGGGACTTGATCTTTAATCAAGCCACTTACCGTATTGATCATGTAATCAAGTAATGTTTGGGGAAAATGATTTGTGAGCTTTGCGTGCACGAAAAGTGGGATTTTCCGTATAACAACTATATTTATAGTACCTTCATAAATATTCAGTAAAGATCTTGTTATTTGATAGTAAGCCACTTCTGTGATATTATAGAGACTTATATATTTTTATATTTATTATTTTAGATCAGAATTTTAAGAACAACTTTTAACGAATTCTTATATACCAAAGAAGCTTAATAAAAGCCCTTATTTTATCGTATTTTAGGTGTTTTGGTTTTGTGTGGTTGTGTTTTCTTTTTCAGGACTGTTGATAGATTAAGATCATTACCGTTATCTCTATTTGTGGGTCTATGAGACCATACCGTTCCGAATTTTAGTTTGTGTTATCGTGATTACATCTCCCTTGTAGCTTCCTGTGCTCGATTGTGGTTGGCTATAGTTGCCAGTGTGATCCAAGAGTTCTTGGTTGTGTTGGATCTGGGCAGGGAAGCAGATTAGCAACATCTTATTAGAATATCCGGGAGTAGAGGTTAAACAATCAAGTGGCGCCCCTAATTAAGATCTTATTTTAACCCACGCCCATCTCCACTGTATAAAAGCTGGCGGCCCTCTAACTTCCCGGTAACTTAGCTTATGCCAATGACAAATTTGATTTGTTGATAGGTTAGTAATTATTTGAGCATTTGTCATCTGGTATAAAAGGAAGCGCGGCGGGGTCATATAAATTTTGGCCCATGCCCACTTTGGCGGCGTCATAATATATATAATGTATCACACCGATAACTCAAAAAATAATGGACAGATTTTGATAAAATTCGGCGTGTACTTTCCTTTTGTAAATAACTTGGATAAGTTCGTTAGTCAGGAAAATCGGACGAGGTTTTCCGGAAAATGTTGACTTTTCAATCGAAAAAAAAATTTATATAAAAAAAAAGCCTGGACGCAGCAAGTGCGTTATGGTAGTGAATTTTCATAAAAATGATCTGGCACAAAATATTTTATTATAACTTTTTTTTCTTATAACATAGATATCTAAATTTTGGTGTATAGTTTACTTTTTATATCGTAAACCTACCAACCAAATTTGGTTATCATAGATTTTTTATTTTTTAAGATAAAATTTTTTTTCAAATGAAAACTCAAAATTTTTCCAGAAAACCTCGTCCGATTTTCCTGACTAACGAACTTTTTAAAGCCATTTACAAAAGGAAGGTACATGCCAAATTATATCAAAATCTGCGTATTATTCTTTGAGATAAAAATTTTTTTCGAATGAAAACTCAAAATTTTCCCGGAAAACCTCGTCCGATTTTCCTTACTAACAAACTTGTCAAAGCCATTTACAAAAGGAAGGTACATGCCAAATTTTATTAAAATCGGCTTATTACTTTTTGAGATAAGAATTTTTTTCGAATGAAAACTCAAAATTTTCCCGGAAAACCTCATCCGATTTTCCTGACTAACGAACTTATCCAAGCCAATTACAAAAGAAAGGTTCGTGCCAAATTTTATTAAAATCGGCTTATTACTTTTTGAGATAAGAATTTTTTTCGAATGAAAACTCAAAATTTTCCCGGAAAACCTCATCCGATTTTCCTGACTAACGAACTTATCCAAGCCATTTACAAAAGAAAGGTACATGCCAAATTTTATCAAAATCGGCCTATTATTTTTTTTTGAGTTATCTGTGTGATACATATATATATATATATATATATATATATATATATATATATATATATATATATATATATATATATATATATATATAAACATATAAAAATTGAAACTGACCCCGGATATGGGTTCTAGGGGTCCTACATCGCGCTCATTTGCAAAAATTTTTTCAAAATTCGAAAGTCGGGATCTCCCCATTAGTGAATTTTTTCTACGAAAATTCACTAATATCAAAAAATAAAAAAGCTATGATAACCAAATTTGGTGAGTAGGTTTACGATATAAAAAGTAAACTATACACCAAAATTTAGATTTTTATGTTACAAGAAAAAAAGTTATAATAAATTATTTTGTGCCAGATCATTTCTATGAAAATTCACTAACATAACGCACTTGCTGCGTCCAGCCTTTTATATTTTCGGGAGGCACCAAGTGCGTTATCGTAGTAAGTTTTCATAAGAATCGTACACTATTGGTACGGTATATTACTAAAAATAATACTTTAAAATTTAAACAGACCTTGACTTTTAAAGGTCCTAATACACGTGCATTTGTAGGATTTTTTCGAAAGTGTTATCATCGATATCTCTCTATCATCAACAAAATATTTTGATCTTGAGACAAATGCCCAAAATTCAATTTTCTATGAAGCTAAAAACTTTAAATTTGGTATATCTAGGTACACAAGTCTCTTTAAAAGAAACTTCTATCACGAATTTCATTAAGTTACAAAAGCTTTCTAATAGAAAACTTAATTCATATTTAGAAAAGGAAAGTATCTGCCAAAATATAAACGTGGCAGGTATTTTTCCTTATTAATCGCCTGGATGATTTCGTTTTAGTCAAGCTAATCAAACCGATTTTTCCAACAACAAAAACAGTCTTAAAAATAAATTCTCTTCTCTTTTTTTTAACAATAAAAAATACCTGCTGAAAATTAGAATTTTAGACTCAAGAGGGACAAAGTTACCCAGGCGTTTTAAAGGAAAAATTAGATCTTGGTCCACACATATGAAATCTGGACACTATTGTTTCTATTAAATTATTAGAGTTAGTGAAACAAAACAAAACGTTACATATGAAATCTGGACACTATTGTTTCTATTAAATTATTAGAGTTAGTGAAACAAAACAAAACGTTACATGTGCATCAGCGGGAATCGAACCCCGGCGGCCCGCGTGTTGTTATTTTTAACTAGGAAGGCAAGACCACCGTCATTATAGTTACTATTTTTTCTAATAATTTTGTAATTTTTTATTTTGAGTTTGTCTTCACTTCCTGGCTTTGTCTCGTTAAGTGCTAATATGCTGATGTTTTCAGTTTTTAGAAATTCATTTACTTCGGCAATTTTATTTTTAATGCCATTAGCATTCGAGAAACATATATGTATGTAATTATGCATCGTGTTCCATACAGAAATCTACAAACATTTCAAATTTTTACGACTCCAGTTGACAATTTGTTAGTTTCTCGTTAAACTGACGTACTAAATGCTTCATTTTTTTTGGAATCTAAAATTCTAAATTTCTTATTTCTTTAATTGATTCGTTCAAGTCTTTGTTATTGGCACTATTTATACTTACCGAATTTGGGCAGGTCTGTTCGTCATTCGATGTTTTTAAACTTAAATCTACTTCTTCATTTCTGGGGGGCGTGTTTTTTTAATTTTTCCTATGCGTTGAATTCTGGGGCTGCGGCAAGGGTGATTCAGGTGGATACTCTACCTTTCCTCCACGCAAGACAGCTAATAAATTGTTTGTACTTATAAACACGCCAACTTGCTGCTACACGAAATGTTAGATTATATTCTAAGAGTAAATTAAGTAAACCGCTAATTACAGAATTAATAAACCGTTTTAAAACCATTTTATAGACACGTTAGCTGATTTTGTTTCCAATATTTAGTTCATTCTATCGTATCTTCTTATATTCTTTTAATATGAAACTTACCAAGTCATAGTTTGGCAAAACGTCATATTTTCTTTATAAAAACGATAGTTCCGTAAAAATTTCTTAATTGTCTTCCTTATACCTTGATCTTTCCACCCTTGTGCTACATTTTCAGTCTAAAACTTTAATTGGGTCCATTCATCAAGCTACAAATGTAGTGTATTTAAAAAAATTACTGAATCCCCACTTAAAAAACAATCGCATCATTTTTAATTTCATGTAATCTGTCATTCTAAAGTCGTAATTGTTGACAACGGTTTTCTGGATATTAGTGGCCGAGATTTCTCAATCGGGTAGCATGTTTTACCCATGTTATTTGTATTGTTTGGTCCTGTAGTATGTATCAATCCACGCATGGTAACTACTCTGTCTTTGCCAGGCATTGAACTTTAACCATTTAATATTTGAGTGGTCGAGATTTCTCGATTGCTAGTTCTGGTGGTATGTTTTTCGCATGTTATGTGAATTGTTTGGTCCTGTAGCATGTATCAATCTACGCATGGCAGCTAACCACTGTGTCTTTATCAGGGATTGGACTTTAACCACTTAAGTCGTTTCCATTCATGTCTTTCATTTTATTTTTAATTTAGAAAAAACTACAAATTTTGTGAACCAAATTATCCACAACAGATGTTTATTTACACCATTTCTAGCTACATGTGAAGTCTTATTCCAGTTAATCTAATATTTTCAAAAATATAGCGTATTCAAAAGTATATTTGTATATCACATAACAAAATGAAGACATGTGCCAAGTTTCGTTCAAAACATAAAAATTCAAAAGGACCTTGGATATGGGTTCTGGTGTTTATATATACAGGATGACTTTGAGACAGTGATAGTACATTTCTTTTGCAACATAGTGAACCATATATCACATTATACAAAGTCCTCTGATTTTCGAGCTTTTTCACTTTTAATGATGTTTCGAAAATTCATCATGTGTTGCTACTAATATTCAAATTTTAGGAGAAGTGATAAGCACTTCCTCAATTATTTTTTTTTCTTTCAGATAGTGTAGACATTAAATCACGCTCTGCAATCATTACTATGTTGAACAGGATAATAGTAAAGAAATGTGAGGGCAAAAATTATCAGTATCGTGAAAAAATTCAAATCAATTTAACATTTCACAGTCGTTTATTTTGAAAATTTGATAACAAGAAATTCTACAAATACTGTAAAAAACTAAACTTAGCTAAAAAAGAGTCACACAAACTATTCTCAAAACGGTTACCTCCATTTCTTATACACGCGCGATCTCGTTTGCAAATTTATGTTTTAATAGTCCTACTAGAAAATTTGCTTTTGATTTGTCCTGCTGCTTGCTAAATTCTGTAAATCAGTTGCTATCGTGTGTGAATCTCCACTTCGTAAACGATTTGTTTCATATGACTCCATTCATAGAAATCTATTGGAGTTAAATCTGGATTCCTTGGCGGCCACGGTATTGGTCCTCCCCTCTCAATCCACTTGTTTGGAAACCAGGGATCTAATAGCGCGCTTACGTTGCGACAATAGCGTGCCGGACACCCGTCTTGTTGTAAAATCATATCACATCTGTTTGCTAGTGGTACGTCATCCAGTAACTCCATAAGATCATGTGATAAGAAATTTTCTTAATCTTCACCATTTATGTTGTCTGAAAAGAAATGCGGACCTACCAGATTGTTACCAATCACACCAATCCAAACAGCCACACTGAATCGTTTTTGATAACTTGTTATCTTAGTGAATCTGGGGTTCTCCATAGATCAATAATGATAATTATGACAATTGAATATTCCTTCTTTAGTGAATTTTGACTCGTCGGTCCACAGAATTTTAGACAGGAAATTTCTATCTTCATTATCAGCCTTCAACAGGAAATGGCAAAATTGGAGCCTTCTTGTTGGATCACCTAGCTGCAATCCTTGAACTGGTGAGTAATGGGAAGGGTGCTGTTCTTCCCGATAGAGAACTGACCATACTTTCCACTGCGAGACGCCCAGAGAAGAGGAAACTTTCCTAGTGTATGGGATCTTCTTCGAAAGATTCCAAAATTTCCTCATCTACCCTAGAATTGAGCCTCGAGGTTGAAACTTCACGATGAATTTCATTAACGGAGCCAGTTTTATGAATCCGTCTGTATGTTCTTCCAAACACTGTGGAATCAGGTACGCGCCTATCTGGAAAGCGCCGTACATATTCACGTTGAGCTTGAGCCGCATTTCCATTACAGAAACCGCAAATGAATAAAATATCTGCATATTCAGCATTCGTAAATGTTACCATCATCAAATCAAACAACTTTTCACGCAAGTCACAATTTAACAATCAAATGTGACGAATGTCTCAGTAAATTATAATTGACATTTTGCTATTATTTCCATAGCAACCTTAAATAACTTGAAAACTATATCCTTAACCGGCAAACTATATGGATAACATGTACATATGTCGCATCATTGCATGTGATATATCTATGTAACTAGAGGACAATTAACGATTCATACATCATTAGAAAGCTAGATGACCGGCGAAGTTTTTTACAGTATTTGTAGAAATTTTTTGTTATCAAATTTTCAAAATAAACGTCTGAAATGTTAAATTGATTTGAATTTTTTCACGATACTGATAATTTATGCCCTCACATTTCTTTACTATTATCGTGTTCAACATAGTAATGATTGCACAGCGTTAATATCTACACTATCTGAAAGAAAAAAAATTGAGGAAGTGCTTACCACTTCTTCTAAAAATTTGTATATTAGTAACAGCACATGATGAATTTTCGAAAAATCATTAAAAGTGAAATAACTCGAAAACCAGAGGACTTTGTATAATGTGATATATGGTTCACTATGTTGCAAAAGAAATGTACTATCACTTTCTCAAAGGAATGCAACCATTTACCAGTCACCTTATATATATATATATATATATATATATATATATATATATATATATATATATATATATATATATATATATATATATGTATATATATATATGTATATATGTATATATATATATATATATATATATATATATATATATATATATATATATATATATATATATATAGATAGATTATATAAACTCAAACGGACCTTGGATACGGGTTCTAGGGGCCCTAATTCGCGCTCATTTGAAAAACTTTTCCGAAAGTCTCACCATCGTTACCTCTCTATTAGTGAATATCCTTAATGAAAATTCACTAATATAGCAGTAAATTTTGTATATCGTTGTATATTTTCTAGTGGCTTCTGTCAAATATAATTTGTATAAACTTTTTCTTTGTTCCAGGTCGAAATGAGCTGATTGCCCGGTACATAAAATTACGAACAGGAAAAACACGAACAAGAAAGCAAGTTAGTTCACACATACAAGTATTAGCGAGACGGAAGTTAAGAGAAATCCAGGCAAAACTTAAAGTAGTAAGTATAACTTGATTTTTCCCCATGCTTTATACCCTAACATAGCTTTAAGAATACTCAAATTGATATCACTAATAATAAATTTTATAATTCATAACTTTGAACTTTATCTAGATATTTTTCCTATGAAACCAATAAAAAACTCTACTCAAAAATTAAGCTAATTTTACATCATTTTTTAGTAGTCCGAAACTAAATTAATTACAAAATTTTGCTTTTACCTCATCTTGTAACTAACCTAACGTAACAATTTAGAAACATTTTCTCTATTTACATGTAATAGAATCTAATATTTGTAGAGAAAGAAAGAGGACTGAACAACTTTTGAAAAAGACGAATAAAATCAAAGGTTATATGTAAGAAAGTAATAAACAGTTTCAATATTCCTTTGTTCCTCATCTTGTAAAACTAGTAGGAATCTCCGTATTTAGATATTATTGAATACAAATTTTGAATGATCCAGATACCATTCTTGTAGTACACTTTTCAAGACCAGCCCATTTATGCAAACTTAATTAAAAAATGAAATTGTTAATCTGTATTCTAAGTGTTTAGATGTCTTTATATATATATATATATATATATATATATATATATATATATATATATATATATATATATATATATATATATATATATATATATATATATATATATATAAATAAAAACGAGGGACTAGATTCCACTATTGTGATGCCCTTTTTATAGATTACTACCCTTATAGCTGTTAAAATGAGATGGTTCCTATAGATGCAGTTTAGAAATTTTAAAATAAAACAATTGGAAGGGGTCTTCAATTCACTCTTGTGGTACACTTTTTACAGATTACTGCCATTGTAACAACTGTAACAATGAGATAATTACTATGCAAGTAATGATAGAGTTTAAAGTTGCCATGTCCTTTTTCTTTAACTACACAAGACAAGTACGTCGATCTTGGTAGTCGGGGTAATCTTGGTGATGGTATTTGGTGTTTGTCAGGATCATGCCGCCAAGGAGAAGGCGCTACAGACAATGTCAAGCATGTCTAGTGCTCAGATAGTATCTGCTACTGCAATGCACAGCAAGTCGGCAGGTCTGAGTCTAGGTTTAACTCCTCCCGTCTCCTATCCTGGAGCGGTAAGTTGAGACCTTCTGATAACAGTCGTACGCAGTCCTGCGCTTATTGTACCTTTCTCCTCACACACCAGTTCTTCGTGATGGCCTTTATCAGCTCGATGAATGTATTTTGGAAAATTACTTTGAGGCACTACTGCATTTACATTTTGAGAAAAATGATATTAATAGTATCGTTAGTAAATAATTCCGTTTTTGTATCTTATTCTTCAAAAGACGATGTTCAAGTGATACAGTCCAGCGTTAAGATGGGCTGTGTGAATATCGGATCTGAAGTTAAAGTGATCGACATAACATTTTTGAAAAGTTACTTAACTTTTCACATAAAAGCACAAGGTTTGAGTAAACGATTATAAAGCTCAGCTTTGTAAATTGATGTTTCTTTTTATTTCCTGTTGAATAGATCAACAGGAATGACCATTTCAAAATGAGATTATTTCATTAAAAATTAACACAATAAAAGTAGTTATGAATTAAGAGTTGGAGTAAAATAATTAATTTTTCTGGATGCCGGATAAGCCGAAACAGTTTAGATTGTGATTGGGCCATTATTGACAACGATGGCAGTTAATTAAACCTTTTAAAAAGGACACTCACCAGAGAAACGTTTTTATTGCCCAATAGCTCACTCATGATCCCAAAATTAACTGGATATTTATCAACATCGGTCGTTATTGTATTTGTTTGTCCCCTTAACTAACTTTATTTTGTAAGTGTGGAATTTGTAATATTTTACCACAGCATATCTCATGCCGTGATTACTAAAACTGATTTCTACATATATATATATATATATATATATATATATATATATATATATATATATATATATATATATATATATATATATATATATATATATATATAAACATATAAAAATTGAAACTGACCCCGGATATGGGTTCTAAGGGCCCTAATTCGCGGTCATTTGAAAATTTTTTTGCAAAGTCTCACCATCTATACCTCTCTATTAGTGAATTTTTTTAAATAAAAATTCACTAATACGCGTCTGACGGTCCGAGTAAATGAACGACGGAAGCTAAGCCTTGAAGCAGGTTGAGAACTCTGCAGCACTTTTGTGGCCATAATAAATACCAAGTCAACAGCGCGGGTGCCTTTGCCATGGCAACCGTCTCATGCAAACTGTGAGAAATCGACGCAGCATTTGTGTATAAACGATTCTGGCTCAGCTACTCGTTGCCAATTGTCTGTGCTCTGCAACAAGTAATACGCTGCGCGCCGAGGCATAATGTATAACATTAAATTCGGGAATCAGTGTGTGGTTTTACCAAATGAATTTCAAAGAATGAAATAAAATTAAATTATGATTGATTTCGAATAAAAAAGTTTACCTTACCCGAGAAATATAGGTGAAGCAGCGCTCCACCTGCGTCATCTGACGAGCCGCCACTGATTCTTTAATCGAGAAGGTATTCCACCTCAAAGAGTCGACTGGATGGGGTGTACGGAGAAAATTCTCCGCCTTATTTTGTAGTAAAAGATTGGTCAAAATTGTTTCGAATGAGGCAGGACTCCTTGGACGATGACACCAGAAAAAGAAAGACGGTGGAAGTGGTGTCGGGCAACAAGATTGCCCTTGTCGAGGATTTTGTATTAAGCGATCGACGCTTGAAAGTGACAGAATTTTATTAACAATGTCGGGGCTTTCAGATATAAGCGTTCGCCAACTCCTCCACGAACATTTAGGCATGAATAAAGTTAGTGCAAGGTAGGCCCCCAAACATATTTCAGCAATTTAGCGTCAGCGTCGTGTTGAATGTGTCCGATCCTTTTTGTACCTCTGCGGAGAAAACCATGTGGACGTGCTGAAGAAAATTGACAGAGGGGATGACACTATGGTTCTCTACTATGATCCTTTGTGCAAAAGGGAGTCGATGGAGGCGTAAAAGAGAAGCACCGCCAAGAAAGTTCAAGGTCTGTTAATCGACAAAAAAAGTGATGGCTACGATGGTTTGGTATTGTGATGGTATTCTTCTCATAGACTTTAAAGAACGCAACACCACAGCCAGCAGGGCCTATGAGACAACACTGTTGCATACCTTACGCCAAAATATTCGGGAGAAAAGACGTGGGAACCTGACCAGAGGCGTGCGTTTGCTCAATGAGAATGCACCCGTGTACGCTTCTGGAATTGCACAAGCCGCAATTCGTGACTGCGGTTTCGAACAAATTGATCACGCTCCATATAGTCCAGATATAGCCCCCAGTGACTACTATCTATTTGAAAAAGGACCTTCGCGGGCGCCATTTCAGTGGCATTGAAGAGGTGAAAGCTGCAGTTTGGGCACATTTTGGGGACAAACCGAAAGAATAGTTTTTAGGGGTATTGTAAGCAAGGTGCTTTTTTTAAAGTTCCCTTTTTATTAAGAATGGGCCAGCTGTCTCGAGTACCGAATTAATTTTAAGACTAAGATTGTATGGATATTTTGAACCATATAGGCTGTAAGCTAAATTAGTATAGATGATTGAGTCGTAGGGCGCTGGACTTATAATCAGAGTGAATGAAATCAGTTCCCTTTTTATTAAGAATGGGCCAGCTGTCTCGAGTACCGAATTAATTTTAAAACTAAGATTGTATGGATATTTTGAACCATATGGGCAGTAAGCTAAATTAGTATAGAGCCGTAGGGCGCTGGACTTATAATCAGAGTGAATGAAATCAGATTAAAATTTAGGTGTTGTTTTATGATAGGAATTTAGTGGGTGGGGGAATATTTGTGAAATGTTATAATACGAGGAAGAGATAGGGCTTTGAGCCATGAGAGTTTAGCTGGGAGCTATAAGGGGTTGGATAAGTTTGAGAGCTGTAATTAAGCTAAGAGGGAGTTAATTATTGGGCTTAGAAAAATTATACCGGGGACGAGAACAAATGTAATTTTCACCGGTATCAACTTTGTGTAACATTTAATCCATCCTGAGGTTCGGGAAAACCTCCTACACCCTTCGGGGTATATTATTGGATTAATAATTTTTAGTATAATTTTAATCATACGGAAACCTTGAAATTAAATAATGTATTTAAAATTTATTGTGTTGTAAAAATGTTTATCCGTTTAAATATTATTTTGTATTAAAGCCATTTTAAAACTAGATGCGGGGTTTTATTCTTAGCATCAGACTCCCTAAACTAGAGTTACTTGCGCAGTCCTTTTTAAAATGATTGTGACGTGTTTGTCACTCGGTATACACTAAGGCTGAATATATAGTAAAATTTTGGGAATTTGATCTAAGACGCTCGGTTTTAGTGTTCCAAATAAATTTAGGAAAGACCTCCCTTGAAGGTCGTAAAACTTAAACATTGTTTTCAAGGTAAATGGGGTGGTTTGTTGAATACACGTTCTGCCGCTCGAACGTTGCCGAGTTTAAAAAACGTACCTGAATAAATAATCACTTAAATTTTAGTAACAATAATAATTAGAGTTTACAGTCATTTAAAATCTTTGTATTAACGAAAAGCAAAAGGCTCGTAAAACCACCCCGTTACAGTACTAAATTGTTGCTGAAACGATGTAATAAGTGCGTTGATGTTAGGGGGGGCGATATTGAAAAATAAAATTTAATTGTGAGTACGCGGTTTCTTTAATCGTCAGACCTCCAATATGATGAAATAAAACTAAAGAATGTAAGTTGAATACTTCACAATAACTACTGTCACTTACATCACAGCATAAGAAACAGTGTTTCTTATGCTGTGCCTAAATTAAGGTTTTACATTTAGCCCTTCTTTCCCTTCTTTCAAAAAAGCAGTGGTGCTCAATGTAAGTAGAACAGTAACACGTCGCAGCTGGTGGGCTATTGTTATTGTTCCGCCGATCTTATAGCTTTTGCATAGATGCTCCTTATTTAATATAGATGTCTCAAAACTAATATAACCAGTGTTCCTTTTATGGATGATTTGTTTTTGAGCTTACTTGCTGTGTGTTGCGGCTACTTGTAGAATTACATATAGCAGTACCTAATGCTGAGCTTAAGTTTATTAAAATACCTTGTTTTTATTGTTTTGTTGTACATCGTTTCATGGTATCATTACAAAATTAGGTGTCGATTTCGACACAGAACAAAATATAAATTAGAGTTTCATATATGTAGTTTGAATCATCATGGAACGTGTATTAAAATTAATAATGATGATAATAATACCTGTTGTAATGAATTTTGTAAATTTACAGCAATTCTGGCAGCCAGGGCTTCAACCAGGAACATCGCAAGAGTGAGTGTCTTAATATATTAAAGAGTTTTTTCACTAAATCTAAACAGAATGCTTTTGACCTGCATGTGAACTGTTGATTGTGTGAAGGTTGCAGAGTAAAATGTGTATCAAAATTTGTTCTAACCCTATCAAAGACAAAAATATTAAAGTTATAAGATTGATAAATGATACAATTTTATAAAGTTTTATTGTTACGTAAATGATACAGCATAAAGTTTCTCAACACCCAAAAACAGTTAATATATATTGTTATAATACGAGGGCGGGTCAATAAGTCCGTGACTTTTTGAATTTCCCGCCTCTTCACAGGAAGGGCAACACTGCTCCTGTTAACAAGCATCTGTCAGTTGACTCCTGTCACATTTTGAACAAGCTGCGTCATTTAGTTTGTCTTAGATGGCCATTGAAAGCAGACAACCTTTTAGGTTATAACGAAAATGAAAAAAAGTGAATTTCGTGTGCTCATCAAACATTATTTTTTGCGGACAAAACCATCACTCAAACCGAGGCTAAGTTTGATAAATACTATGGGGACTCTGCACCATCAATTTCCATGGTAAAAAAGTGGTTTACTGAATTTCGTTGCGACCGTACAAGCACAAATGACGCCGAACGTTCTGGACGCCCAGTTGAGGTCGCTACACCCGAAACAATTGAAAAAATTCACGATATGGTGTTGGCCGCTCGGAGATTGAAAGTGCGCGAGCTTGTGGAAGCCATAAGCATATTACATGGCTCAGTGGTTTCGATTTTGCATGAGCACTTGGGTATGAGAAAGCTCTCCGCAAGATGGGTGCCGCGTTTGCTCACAATCGACCACAAACGCAATCGCGTGACAACTTAGAAGGAGTGTTTGGCGTTGTTCAACCGCAATAGGGACGAGTTTTTGCGCCGTTTTGTAACCGTGGACGAAACATGGATTCACCACAACACACCAGAGACCAAGCAGCAGTCAAAACAGTGGTTTACTCCGTGCGAATCGGCGCCGAAGAAGGCCAAGGTGGGTTTGTGAGCCAATGAAGTCATGAAGACCGTTTTTTTGGGATCCACGCGGTATAATCCACATTAATTACCTTCAAAAGGGAAGAACAATCAGTGGCAAATATACCAACCTATTACACCGATTCAATGACGATTTGAAGAAAAAAACGACCGCATTTGGCCAAGGAAAAAGTTCTTTTCCACCAAGACAATGTAAGGGTGCACACATGTGTAGTCTCCATGGCGAAATTGCATCAATTGGGCTATGAATTGCTCCCTCATTCACCATATTCTCTGTATTTAGCCCCGAGTGACTATTTCTTGTTTACAAACTTAAAGAAATGGCTCGGCGGGAAGAGATTTGACTCCAATAATGAAATCATCTCACAAACAAATACCTATTTTGATGACCTCGAGAAATCTTATTGTTTGGAAGGGATACAAAAAATTGGAGAAACGTTGGACGAAGTGTATAGAGCTCAGAGGAGACTATGTTCAGAAATAAAATGATTTTTTGTCAAAAAAACCGGTTTCATTCAAAAAGTCACGGACTTATTGACCCGCCCTCGTATAACAAAACATATTTAAAACAGACATTTTAATTCGTTAAATGCTGTTGCCCTTACTTGGTTAAACCGTTCGATATAAAATACATATTAAGAGACTTCTCTGGTTTCACAGGAAGAAAACAAACATTTGTGAAGCCAGAGATGAAGTCTCTACATCTGTGTTTGACACATTTTTAAAACCATCTTTTATTACCCTCAATAAAATGGTTAGCCGCTTAACGCTAGAGCGTGGCACCTTCTCTGTATATATGAAGTAAAGCTAGTACGATTAATCGTGCTTCTTCTGTTGTGCCTCTTAAATAAGTTTTAACCTAGCTGTCAAATTTTGAATCAGGTGAGGAAGACGCAGCTTGTTTATTAGGTTTTGTCGATGTTTTTGTTCAATTTTCGGACTACATTTGCCATGAAATTCGAATATTACGAAAGCTGGGACATTATTGCCTGTTTTATACAGGCAAATGAGAATGCAGAGGCTGCAAGCAATTTGTACCACGAGCAATATTCAGAGAGAAAACAACTGTTCAAAGATATTTTCGCAAGATTGCAACATAATCTAATTACAGTGGTCAATTTGAGAAGAAAATACCTAAAAGATATGCAACAAGTAGGGATAGAGAGTTAGAAGAAATATTACTTTTAGCAACTGTTGAAAATAATCAGAGAACCTCAACGCAAAAGCTGACGATATCAACAAGACTACTTAGAACTATAGGCGAATATACCTCCACCGCCACCTCAAGCAGCAGAAGAAAAGAAGCTAATTATGTTTCATTTTATTGCTTGAGGATGTGGTAAAGGCAAATCAGTTGCAGGGGACCTGTTAAACACTTAAGAGAGGGAGTCAATGACACTTCAAAAAAACCAAATCTAACACAATTACAAAGTCTACTTATCAGCAGTCATCAGGTTCCAATAATTTAACGACGCAAGAAACCGCTATGTCCGCATTTTTTCCGAGGCAAAAAACTCGTTTAATAACCACATCAAAAACAAAGCCCTCTCAAGCTCCAACGGCAGCAAACCCTTCTGGACTCTTGCTAAATCTATTGGGAATAATTTCTGCAAGAACACATTCCCACCTCTTGTTTCAGGGGATGAAATTGTTTCTACCGCCCTGGGCAAGGCTGAACTTTTTTCCTCGTTGTTCGCCGGCAATTCTATTCTCAACCCACCTCCAAATATTCAACCACGAACAGTCCCCAATGTCGCGTATAAAATGACGGATATCATTTTCAAAACCAAAAAAAAAAAAACGAAAGATGCTCTCTTCTCTTAATACCAGGAAAGCCCCTGGCCTTGACGAGATCCCAGCAATTGTTCTTCAAAAAATGCGTACCAGAACTTGCTCCTGTCCTGACTCGTCTGTTTCAGACATCTTACAATAAAGGCATATTCCCTAGTAACCGGAAAACTGCTCGAGAACAACCCGCCCCCAAGAAAGGATCCAAAGCGCTTCCTAGCAACTACAGGCCTATTTATCTCCTTTCAGTCGTCTCTAAAGTGATGGAAAAGTATATAAACACCGAATTTCTAAAATTTCTTGAAAAACACAGTGTAGTCCACGACAGGCAGTATGGATTCCGTCAGCGCAGATCAACCGCCGACCTGCTTTCCTCGTTCACCCATTCTTGGAACAAGTCTATGGAACTACACGGTGAATCCCAGATTGTCGCTCTAGACATATCCAAAGCATTCGATCAGGTCTGGCACGCAGCGCTGCTTAATAAACTTACGGCCTATGGCCTACCACTAAAACTTTGTACCTGGACAGCAAAGTTTCTATCCAACCGGAGCATTTCTGTTGTCGTGGATGGCCATTCCTCTAACTGTATCCAATGGCTGCAGGAGTCCCTCAAGGTTCAGCTTTAGCCCCTACTTTGTTTCTTCTCCACATCAATGACCTCCTCTACATCCAACCCAGTTCACAGTTACGCGGACGACAGCACCCTCCACTCAAATATACAATATAAGCCTGACTCTTTAGCCCAATTAGATGAGGATCGCAGACACATGGAGGATCCTGTCTCTGTGGATCTCCAAAAAATATTAGAGTGGGGAAGTAGAAATCTTGTACAATTCAACTCCACCAAATCGCAGTCTTGCTTTCTATCTCATAAGAGATACACCAGCCCTAGACCCATCACAATGAACAACCAAGTTATTCAAAGTAATGAGTCTTTTTCACTTGTTGGCATTTCTATGGATCGAAATCTCAGTTGGCACCAACATGTCAACATCAATTGCAGAAGCGACTGCTAAGGAATTAGGTTTCCTCTTCCGGGCTCGCAAATACTTTTCACCACCTAATCTCTATACTTTATATACTACACAAATAAGGCCAAACTTCGCAAACTGCTTCCACATTTGGGGTGCCGCTGCCACTTCTACACTCGCTATCCTGGACTCCATTCAGAAGAGAGCTAAACGTCTCATCGGTGACCCTACCCTCTCCCGAAGACTGCCATCCCTTGCCCCGCGACGTGCCGTTGGTGACCTCTCTCTCTTTTATAGATATCTGCACGGGCACTGCTCAGAGGAGCTTTCTTCCATAGTTCCTCCACCTGCTGCCCCCAACAGATCTACCAGGGGAACAGAGCGAATGCACCCTTTTACTGCCAAGGTCACCAGACATAGAACATCTTGTTATGCCCGCTCTTTTGTCCCGAGGACTCCCAAATTGTCGAATTCCTTGTCGGCACATGTTTTTCCTTCTCCTCCGAACCTCCAAACCTTCAGAATTAACAAGTTGCCTCTTTCCTCCTTGTCGTATTTAGGCTGTGAGCCCTCGTGGTGTGTTGTTGAAATATATATTTTTTTAAATCACTTAGTGAATTAAGAGGATGCAGCTGAATATGCTGAAAAGTAGATGTGAAGCAGCACGTTTCAACAATACATAGCGAAATCCTAGCTCTTCTCCACTTTCATCACTGGCACTATCAATGTCCTTGTTGAAAATGTGTTCAGCTTGGGAATACAATATACTTCCAGGTAAATCGTCGAAATCAACATTTTCTTCATCACTCTAGTCTTCCGTCAGTTACTGCTTCATCGACGCCCAGGGGTGGAAAAACTTGATACTATCTGGTAATATCGTGCCATCTTCAATATTTTCTATTTCTGCCAACAGCTCATTGAGAGTCAACGGTTTCTTCCAACAACTGCAAACATAGTAGTCTATCAAGCCATTTATAAAGGACAGTGAAGTTTTGAGGGTTGTACAACAAATTGAGAGGTCCAACCTAACCTAACCGGTTTTAAATGATTAAGCCATAACTATAATGGTTACGGTTTGATGAATAATAAATAACATATTTTACTCATAATAAGAAAGTAATTCTTACGTCCCGTGGTACATATCTGTCTGTCAGAATCCTTGAAACTTAAATAACAATTTTTGCGCACTGTACTAACTTAGCGTTGTCAAAAACCATTTCACTGCATTACACACACATTAAGTTTCCTTATTATAACACCATCTCTGTGTCAATAGCTCAACTAATTAGAAAAAGACAGATTTCGATAATATAACTTAAAGGACAATGATCGTATTTGTTGAAATCTTAGTGTTTAGTACATTACTACATACTTTAGTTTCAATTTCTTAAACTCTTATTTGTAAAAGATCATGTTAACTGTTTGAAATTTATTTTTACAAATGTTGTTTTTCTTTCTTTTCTCTTAGTGTGAAGCCATTTGCACAATCTGCATACCCAACTGGAAAACCAGCAACAGCTGTGTCATCTGGTGAAGTAGGACCACTGCAAACAGCACCCCCACCAGTTTGGGAGGGAAGAGCTATCGCAACTCACAAACTTAGGCTTGTAGAATTTTCCGCCTTCATGGAATCCCAAAATAGGGAAGAAGCAGTAAGTGCATTTTTATCATTTAATTTCACTGATTTTGGCACAATATTGTTATATTGTATGTTTTTTAATTTAACATCAAATTTATGTGAGGGTTGTGTGTGTTTTGTTTCTTTAACGTCGGCCTATTTCCGCGACTATGGCCAATCACCGACGCCAGGGAGCAGTTTCACCTCACTATCCTGGAAATTTTGCCGAACCCCTGTCTTTCTGTAAGGAGGGTAGGGATATTTAACGTGCCCAACATCGCATGGACACGGGACCGACGGCTTTACGCCCCCTCCGAAGGGCGGAACGTGCAGACATTCAACTTGCTCAAATACAATGCCAGAACCTCGGTTGATGTTAATTTTACAGTTTGTACTGAAAAAGTGAAAGGAGTACGCCGGGATCGAACCCAGTACCCTTCGGTTCAAAGGCACACGTTCTTACCTCTGAACCACCGAGGTTCTATGTGAGGGTTGCTCAGGAATTGCTGGTATAAAGGCTAGACCATGTGTTGGTTTCTTTTTGAAGTAGCTGTTACAACTAAACCCTTTCATATTTTTTGAAGATTGTTGATTTATTGAAGAGTGTATATCTTACAACTTTTTATGGAAAATAATTTTATTCAAATCGCTGTTCCAACCGATTTGCTAGTAGCGCATACTATTAACCCTGTTGCGTGGAACATTGTCTATTATTTATGATTCCATTTTGTGAATATCTTAATTGATGTTTTCCTCAAGGTCGTTGTTTGTAGATTTTAAAAGTAACAACAGTTCTTAACATATCCCTATTAAAAAAGTTCAACGGCTTCAAATTGTAACTCCACGAAAGCCGATTATCATTTTTCCAAAATGGCTAATAATTCTGTTACCAAAATTGGTACGAAAAATATCGAGTCTTTAGTGACCTATCATGATTTCTGTTGCACACTCGAATCACCATAAAGCTGTCGCCTGCTTCAATTTTTAACTAGGGACCAGTGATTCCATATTCCAGAACCAACATCTAGGAGTCACTCTTTGATGATGCTTTGCTTTGACTACGTGTAGCTTTTCCAACCGCCAATTCCACAGTTTTGCTTACTGAGATAGCTTATTGCCTCCGAGATGATAGTTCTGAAAAGATGATTTAGCGGTCAAAATCACCGTCGTTTTTCAACCGATAACGAATTTGACGATTATTATCAGTAATAGTCGTTAGTAGATTAGATTATAATTAAATTAGATTAGATTCAAAGTGAGTGGGCTATTCCAGTCCCTCCACCGCAACCTTGGGTCTTTTGTAGCTCACGTCTAGTTGTTTAAATTTCATCCATCAAATCCAGCTCGCTGCGGGGTTTGATCTTTTTTGAGGATAAAAATTGATTTGACAGGTGTACTGTCATCTGAGTGAAGGTGCTTGCCCATTTCAAAGCTCACAGGGAGATAACACCTCTCTCTCTCTCTCTCTCTCTCTCTCTCTCTCTCTCTCTCTCTCTCTCTCTCTCTCTCTCTCTCCGAGTTCATCTGGGCGCGACATCAGTCAGCATTTGACTCCTGGCGGTATCATGGAGTCTCGCTCTCCAGCAGCATCCAAACGGGGTCGTTTGCCTGTTTCGGAGGAGGTGTAATCCACTCCAAGATATCTCAGCTTCTCCTCCAGGTTCGTCTAAACCCGATACCCGCGAGTGTTAATTAACTGCAGCTAGTTTTAAAATCGCAAATATTTCGAAAATATTTTATTTTAGCGTCATTCAACAAGTATACCTCCCTTGTTAAGAAAATACAAGAAAACGATATTTTCGAATCAAAAGTTTCCTAGCTAACAAAAAAGTGTGCGTATTTTTAAGACTTGTAGGGGTACTACAAGCATTACTTTTGGACCGCCCGGCATAGAAACAGAAACAACCAAATACTGTTTGAGCAACATCTTCTCAGAACGCTAAGTGAAGATTGTAACCTGTGATGAGCACTTATAAGTACACTTGGAGAACCCAAATATCACCACACCACGTTTTAGTGAATTTTTATTTTAAAAAAAATCCACTATTAGAGAGGTATCGATGGTGAGACTTTGCAAAAAAATTTTCAAATGAGCGCAAACTAGGACCCCCAGAACCCATATCCGGGGTCAGTTTCAATTTTTATATGTTATATATATATATATATATATATATATATATATATATATATATATATATATATATATATATATATATATATATCCGTCTGATAACTCAAAAAATAATTAACCGATTTCGATGAAACTCGGCAATTGCCTTTCTTTTATTAATGGCTTGGATGAGTTAGTTGGTCAGGAAAATCGGACAGGGTTTTCCGGGAAAATTTTTAGTTTTCTTTCGAAAAAAAATTTTCCTCCGAAAATTACAAAGCTGTTTTAATGAAATTTACTATATATGTTGCCTTGGGAGAGACATTACTACGTACCAAAATTAAACTTTCTAAGTTTATAGAAAATTGAGTTATTCAAATTTTGAATTTTCTTTCGAGAAATTTTTTTTTTCCGAATCTTAAGTTATTTTAATGAAATTTGGTGGATATCTTGCCTTAGCAAAGGCCTTACTGCATACCAAAACTAAACTTTCTAAGTTTATAGAAAATTGAGTTATTCAAGATTGAAACATTTAATAAAAATTCACTACCATACCGCACTTGCTGCGTCCCGAATTTTTTTTTAAAGACCTAACGATCGTTTCATCCACTGATGACGCTAACTTTGTTGGTGAAACGATCGATTCTGATAAAGACTAATAACGATAACTTTGTTGGTGAAAAGATCGTTAGGTCTTTAAAAACGTGTCGTGGTGATTTGGGTTTTCCAACTGTACTTATCTCTCAGAAAGCGCAAAGCAAGCAGCTTTGTGCACCTATGAAGTTGGATACATCAACGATCTCAAGACCCTGTCAAATTACGTGCTGCCCTTGGTGATGAATCTATATTGTAATGTTTGTTCAATTAAAAAAAAACATACATTACACATTTATTTATATGTTTATTTTGTTCCAGTATCAAAGGCATCTATTTATACACATAGGAGGACCAGCTTTAACATATGCAGATCCTTTGCTAGAGGTAAATTGTTGATGCTTTGATCGATATTGTACATTGTAGATAATAACCTCTTTTACAGGCTGTAGACGTACGGCAAATATATGACAAATTTCCAGAGAAGAAAGGTGGTCTGAAAGAATTGTATGACAAAGGACCTCAAAATGCCTTTTTCCTTGTTAAATTTTGGGCAGACCTTAACTCAAATATCCAAGATGAAGCTGGCGCTTTTTATGGTGTTACAAGTTCGTAAGTATTTTGAAAAAGTAACCCAGAAAATATAAACCTTTCATGTATTTATTTGTACACCTTACACATTTTTTTGTAGATATGAAAGTAACGAGAATATGACAATTACATGTTCTACAAAAGTGTGTTCATTTGGTAAACAAGTAGTTGAGAAAGTCGAAACAGAATATGCGAGATATGAAAATGGAAGATTTGTATATAGAATACACAGAAGTCCCATGTGTGAATATATGATTAATTTCATACATAAACTGAAACACCTGCCTGAGAAGTACATGATGAACAGTGTTCTGGAGAACTTCACAATACTTCAGGTGAGTTGTTGGTTGATGTACTTTTTGCAGACTTTAAATACAAGTGTGTATTGATAAGTACGATTTGGAGAACGCAATTCGCCACAATACAGTTTTTAGACCTGACGCACGTTTCGCTAACAAAGTTAGCGTCATCAGAGGGATGACTAATCTAAGCGAATAAAAACTAGAACTACTATTTATGTGTTAGTTGTCAAGCAATTGCGAACAGCGTCCTCTTAGAAGGTACACGACAGACCCCCACTGTTGAGTCTTAAATCGCTGTAATTAAACAACCTATTTCCTAGATTCCTGACACTTCTGTGGATTTATCTTCATCATTTGGATTACCTAGCAAATTTTGTAATGTATTTTTCGTAGGAAACGTTAGCTGTAAATTGGCTTTCTTAAAAATGCTATTATATCCTCTTGTGGTTCACGGTTCAAATGGTAAATAGACAACGGTTTTGTCTGTTTTATCTTTTCTGAAAGTGGTTATTACCATTTGAACCTCCAATTACCGGAGGTTTTAATAGCATTTTTGAGAAAGCCAATTGATAGCTAATATTTTCTACAAAAATAAAATAAAAAAATAATATGCTAGGTAACCGAAAGGATAAAGATAAAACCACAGAACTGTCTGGAATCTATGAAATAAGTTGTAAGGATTGTGAACTTAAATATGTTGGACAAACTAAAAGAACTATTGAAACTAGAATAAAAGAACATTTAGCACAACTGGGATATGGCATTATTGATAAATCAGGTGGTAGTGGACTTTTCCTGTACGTGATAGTAAATGATTTTTTCACGCTCGAGGAGGTACCACCCCTTACATCAAGTCTCAACAGACGTTTCCGGTTCTGGTGTATGAGTCTGTTTCCCTTATAAACAAAAATGATTATGGCTCCTCCTTGTACAAAAGATTCCAGAGATAAAATACTCCCCCATTCGGATCTCCGGGAGAGGGGTGTGCAGGGGGCGCCGGCATCAAGATGTAACATATTCTTCTCGAATATATGTGGCCTAAATTATAACCTGAACTCCTTCCACCATTTCCTCCAGGCTAATAGGCCCCAACTCATCTTCCTCACCGAAACCCAAATCAGTGCCTAAACAGCCACTAATCACCTTAATTTCCCAGGGTATGAGCTCCATACTTCCTTTAGATTGCATGGAGGCGTGTGCGCATACGTCAGTAGCAATCTACCCTGCACCAGACTCCCCAATTTAGAAGCTAGAAAAAAGCGCTTCCTAGCAACTACAGGCCGATTTCTCTCCTTTCAGTCGTCTCTAAAGTGATGGAAAAGTATATAAACACCGAATTACTAAAATTTCTTGAAAAACACAGTCTAATCCACGACAGGCAGTATGGATTCCGTCAGCGCAGATCAACTGCCCACCTTTCCTTTGTCACCCATTCTTGGAACAAGTCTATGCAACTACACAGTGAATCCCAGCTTGT
This sequence comes from Tillus elongatus, assembly GCA_964006375.1. NCBI lineage: Eukaryota > Metazoa > Arthropoda > Insecta > Coleoptera > Cleridae > Tillus > Tillus elongatus. The sequence goes on from OZ023262.1 coordinate 272,748,807, forward strand.
CGCTCTAGACATATCCAAAGCATTCGACCAGGTGTGGCACACAGCACTGCTTAATAAACTTCCGGCCTATGGCCTACCACCAAAACTCTGTACCTGGACAGCAAATTTCCTCTCCAACCGGAGCATTTCTGTTGTCGTGGATGGCCATTCCTCTAAACTGTATCCAATTAATGCAGGAGTCCCTCAAGGTTCAGCTTTAGCCCCTACTTTGTTTCTTCTCCACATCAATGACCTCCTCTCTAGCACATCCAACCCAGTTCACAGTTACGCGGACGACAGCACCCTCCACTCAAATATACAATATTCTAAGCCTGTCTATTTAGCCCAATTAGATGAGGATCGCAGACTCATGGAGGGTCTGTCTCTGTGGATCTCCAAAAAATATTAGACTGGGGGAGTAGAAATCTTGTACAATTCAACTCTACCAAATCTCAGTCTTGCTTTTTATCTCATAAGAGATACACCAGCTCTAAAAGAAAAGTAAAGTATGTGCCAAATTATAAACGTCGCAGTTACTTTTTCTTGTTAATCGCCTGCTGCAAAATGTTGTGGCAATGTCTGTTACAGCTGATTTACGAAGACGTCAATCTACTATGTCATTTGATTTCATTAATTTCATTTTTGTAGTCCGTTTATTTTTATAAGTAACAATATGTTTGGAAGTTACAATTTAAATAATTTTACTGGAGCGCTAGCTTGTAAGGTCCATTAAGATACTTGTTTTTCATTCCAGGTGGTGAGTAACCGTGACACACAGGAAACTCTCCTCTGTGCAGCATACGTGTTTGAAGTATCGACATCGGAACACGGAGCACAGCATCACATCTACAGGCTGGTGAAAGATTAGCGGAAAATCGGGACCGCAAGTTTCACCCCTCACTTCAGTGCCTACACCCCCACAATATTAGTATTATTATCATTATTATCATTGGTTACAAACATTAGTAAGTAGCTAGGTGAAATACATGCGAAATTGCCATTGTACTAGGATCTGCTCTCAGTATGGATATAGATCTGTATGGAAGGTGATAAAATGAGAAAAAGTAGATAATATTTTAGTTTATTCTATTACTATCTTTAAGTAGTGAATTAAAACAACAAGCCTTTGTTATTTAATTCAATCAAACTTTAGAAGAAAATGATTCTCAATTTTTTTAACCATTATAACCACATTGAATCACTGGTGCCTAAACCAATAGACCATCTGAGAGATTTGTTAAAAATATCAAGTTTTCTTTTGCAACGAGCCAAATTTTTTTGGCATGAAATGAATCACTACCGATAAAACTAGGGAAAAGCCTTATCTAATGCTTATTTATGCGATAATGTTTTATAAGTTTGAAACTGAGGCTCTTATATGTTGTTTTTTGACATATCTATATTTGTGAATAACATATAACAACAATAAGAAAATCAATCATTCAACATTTATTCTCGTATTAAAGAAGCCAACGAATATAAAAAACTGGGTTTGTTCAGTGCACTCTGTATACACTTTTTTTTGCGCACTCCAAAAATATTGGTTTTTTGGACTTGTTAGCAAACAAACTCAATTATTCTTTTCTTCTTGTAGTGACAAATTGGTCATCTTCTTTTGTCTAACTTGTCTTCAATTAACATTTTCTAGCATTTGTTTACCTCCTCAACATTTTAGATTTCATATATGCTCAATTTTAGTTTCCTCAGTAGAACTGTGCGTGCCAGTCTTCTTTCAAGACGAGGTTCCACAAGATGAAATTTTAACTTTTTTGATGTATTGTAAGCGTTTTGGATGATTATCTTTCTGTAGAATTTGTAATATATAATGTCAAAGGGTCTAAAAAACACTGCCATAGACTACCAATGGGTTTTACAACTACACTACAACCAGACTTACTAAATTTTTCATTTAACGTGTTGCCCTCATCTTTAGTGCCATTGTATTCAGCAATAATATCAGGCATTTTGGTTTGTGGGACTACACTGGCATGGTGGTGGAAAGACGGCGGCAAAAGGGCAGCCTGATTGATTTTGGTTGTGTATGAAACCAAAGTAATATCTTTTGTGTAACCGTAGAGTTGTTTACACTTCACGTTTTTTGTTGGTAGGAAAACTGAACATATTTCTCTTTTGTTCTTGTTGCGGACCAATGATGTCCGCTTGAATATCTTGCTGGTTCGTTTAAATTAGTGAACTGTATTTCTTGTTGTTTGAACACTCTTTAATATATTGAACTAATAATTTACAATAAATGATACCCTTAATACTATGATAATACTGTTCTACACCTTGGCGTGTTGTTCTCTTGGATTCTGATCGATGAATACGCACTAGGAACAAGAATACTATCCGACTCTCCTGCTAGATGTCCCTTCTACTTGAAGTACCCCTTCTACTCGTGGTTAGGTCTGCCGTCGGCTGGCGTCTCGAGCGTTGACAGTTCTTTTTTGGAGTACCAATAAAAGTTATTTCATTTTGTTTTATGGCTTGCATATGGTACCCAGACACCTGGAAAACCAGAAAAAATCAGGAATTTGAAATACCCCCTAGAATCTAAAGGAAATTTGTGATTTTACTTAGATGTCATGGAAATCATTCTGTAGACCTGGAAATTATATATTTATAAGATTCCGTCACTAGCAGATTAATTTTTATTTTGATTACACACACACAAACATTTTTTTTTCTAAATAATTTGGCCTAACTAGGGAAATATATCTAATAACAATGCCCCAGTCCTTTGGTATATCAATTGAAACTGCCAATAAACCCAACGCAATTATATCATGCGCCGATATAAATATAGCATCTTCTTCATCTGTCTCAAACATGTCTCAGTCATTCATCTCAATTGGAATGTTCTTTCGTGAATACCAAAAATGCCATATCGCACCCTGAGTGCAACAGTATCGCAAGTGCATTAACCATAGTTTCGAGAAAACTGCGGTTAAAGATTCCAATTGTGTACTAGCGCTTTTCAATTCAATGTTCTGCTAAACATTATGAAAATAAATATTGTAAATGCTTTCAAAATATGTTCTAAAAGTGGACAAAATTTGTTTAATATAGATACATATATTTCAATTAAAAAATTATTAATATTATAGAAACTTTTGCTATTTACGTTAGTCTTGCATGAACAGAAATGTACTGCTTTTGTTAATGATTCACTTAACTGTCATTCGTTTTCAAACTGGCTCAGAGTAACACTATCGCAACTACTGCGCGAGTCCTCATTTTTGATGTTAATATTCAATACAAAAATATTTATTGACATTAAAAAAATTATTAAAATATTTGGCCAAGTTAACTTAAAGTTTTATTATGGTGTAAAAATACTTTCCTCTTAAAAAAATATTTATTCATATTTCTTGTGAAATCCAATGATGAACACATTTTATAAAAAAACAAAGCACATAATAAATTTTAAAAATCTAAAGCATGTAGTCATGCAAATTTTAAGCACACTTTTTTATTAATAACAATACTAAAAAACTAAAACTAACGTCAATCCCATTTAAAATAAAAGGTCCTCAACAATCTGCTACTATACTATTATAAGAAGTCCTACTTCTTATTCGTCATCCGATTCTTCGGTAGTTTTGTTTGTAACCAGTAAATCCCGATAAAATTGTTGGTATTCTTTATCCACCAGATTTTTGTTGCATAAATTAATAATACCTTCTTTTTTTTTCTTTGAGATGGGCAGCGCCCTTGAATAGGCCTTTTTTAATTCAATGTCTTCTATGTCGCGGATTAAATGTCTCTGTTTTTGATTTATAAAGACTGTCGTAGTCCTCCTGTGCATAGTCAGTCTTGTAAAAAAAATATCTAGGTTTCGAAGAATCAACATGAACAACTTTTATCTCTGGCCAGTTCACCTTTTCGTACTGTGTATTCACACAGTAATTCTTTCCAATTTCAGTCGATAATAGCTTGAAATCAAAAATTTCTTTTTGCTGAACCTCATGAACCTTGTAGGGTTTGCCCGTTTTTTTAGCTAATGCTATTATGGGTATCCATTGAGAAGGCACGTTTATTTTGTTGGTCTTCAAATATCTTTTTTTTTTCTCTCTCTATTGTGGCGTACATACTATCGCCTTCATTTTGTGTGTGACCTGAGATGAGATATTTGTGAGTTATAGTCTTGATACTGTATTTTTCAATCGCAAATAAATACATTGCCATCAGAAATTTGTTCTTGTTTTGTCCCCCACAATTATCAGAATAAAAGATAACGTTCTTTTCCTGGCAGTAAGTTTTCAGGTAGTGTAACACAAAGCTGGCAATCTCATTGGCACCTCTTTTGGCCAAAGTTTCATTAAATACGTAACAGTATCCCTCCTTGTCTGCAATATTATACATGGTAAAATTTAAGGTAGACAACTTACTTACATAATAAAAGTCAGATTCTAGTGACAATGGGCTGGGTAAAACTGCATGTAGGTCAAAGACAGCCACTAAAACTGAATCTTTGTTTGTTAAAGCAGCACTTACATCTTTAGCTTTTTCTGCACGACACATTTCTTTATTTCGAATGTGATTATCAATTGTTTCTTGAATTTTGTTTTTTTCTTCTACAGTCGAATTTTTATATGAAGCACATAAAGTGCATTGGTCTTTTTTGGGTGTGAAAATTCCAATATTATATTCATAGTTAAATATTCTTGCATACTGAAAGTAGTGAGCTGGCGTTGATCCTTCAGAATTGCATTTATCTGTGTACAGTCGGTACAGCGTGGCCAAATTTAAACTACCTTCAAAATATTTTCTTGTAGTCTGAGCCCGAAGATAATGCGATTCAATGGTAGGAATGGATTCAATGTGACGTTTAATGCCAATCCTAATCTCCTCACTAACACGATTTTTTCTATTTTCATGCTTACCTCTTTGATCTTGTTCCAGTATGCCATCTTGGTTTACCTTTTTCAGAAGTGTTTTTATAACTTGATCACTGATAGACAAAGTGTTTAAAAAATATTTTTTGCAAACCCTGATTTCATTTTTATTGACACATAAAAAATATTTGTAATTATTTTGTCTGATGTCTTGGGTAGAAGACAAACTATGGCGACGGTACGTTGGCTCTACTTTTTTCAAACTTCGTAGCAAAAATTCACGTTGATGATGAATGTCTCCCATTTTCCAGTAATTTTCAAAAATCTTACAACGTTCTTCGTTGCTGACATGGGTAGTACATTTAAATTTGCACGTTTCGTTGCATGGTTCCTTCATTTCTTTTCCGTTTGACCAGTTACCTCTGCTGTTTGTGTGTGCTTTTCCAAAATTCAGTTGTCGCTTCTTTATGTTTCTCAACCATTTCTCTTTGCACAGTTTCCTTTTTCTTGATTTATTCTCATTTATTTCCAGTGGGATTTCTTCTACCTCTGAGTGGCTACCCAAGTTTTCTTCATTATCATGGACTATGTTTTCTTTTTGAAACTGACTGATATATTCTAGTTCATTATTTTGTCTTCTGTCCGATAATTTGCCTTCATTGCTCTCTACTGTAGTGTTGTCTGTTTGCTTAACATTGAATTGAATGTCCTCTGATGTGCATCCATCTGTTATCAAATTTGGGGTGTACTGTAGCCCAACTTCATTTTCTCTGCGATTCGACGTGCTTTCTCCTTCAATGTCACTAATAACGTCCGAAATATCATTTTCGTGGTAATTGTAATCGTGTGGTTCATTGTCATGGTTAGAAAATTCGTCTTCGTCTGACTCACTATAAATTTGCATGTTTTGTAGAGTAACAAAACTAGGACACTCAGTGAAGCCTTTGTTACTATTATTTTCAACATTCTGTTCGGTACACGCATTTTCTGCAATATCTATGCATTTGAAGAAAAGAAAGTGTTACTGTAATAAAAACATAACCTTAAACTAGTTTTACTTACCTTTAATGTCTGGAACGCTGCGAACTGATAACACAGGTGCACAATTGGACAATGTTGGTGCACCAAGTAAGCTCATTATGCGTTTTGTACGGTCACTCATATTTATTTTTTGTCTATAGGTAAAAGTTTTTAAGAGATTTAGATCTCACGCACGTGGCGTTATGGCGGAAAAACAATGAAACTGGAGCGAACCCTGCATGCAAGACTATCACATGTTGTACTTACGATACTCTTGCACTAACATATTCGCACTTGTCTCAAGTTGTAGACTAACGCATATCCTAATGTGACAGTGTTGCATAAGGATTATGATGAATATACATATTGTTACAGTGCCACAATGACAACAATATTACTAATACATTTACGATACTTTGGCACCGTAAAAATTGATGTTCTCTGAGTGCAGAACTCGCTTATCTCAAAAAATTGATTTTTGTTACTTACGATACTGTTGCACTCAGGGTGCGATATGCACTCTAGCTATTGGCCAGGTAGAGCTGGGCATTTGTATATGGCGCATTGAAAACGAAACAGACCGATTTGCGTCCAGAGAATATTTTTTTCAAGAAACGCTGAAACACATCAATTTTAATATTGAGGGGTACATGTTTTGACATAAAACTCAACTTTGTCACATCAACCCCTTAAGGGTGGTGATAACAACCCTTATATTTTAAATAAGGAACATGGGTCGAGTGTTACATCATTTGAAAGCTCTTTCTTTTCTGAATTCTGCACACTAAAAACTCGTTTAAAAATTATTCACAGTTGGATTTGCAAGAATGTATTTCATTCATTGTGATAAGAAATGCACTAATTAGTCAATTTTTCGTTAAAGAAACTAAAAAACAAAACCAAACGTTCAAAAATGTTTATTCAGTTAAGCAAGTGTTCAAATTATTGACCACCAGCTTCCATACAAAAGTACAAATTTTGTTCAAAACGAGCTCTGACATTCTGGAGCATTTGTGGAGTTATTAGACGGCATTCTTCAACAATGCGTCGTCGTAATTCTTCCAGAGACTGCGGTTCTGTTGTGAAAATTGCTTGAATATATAAAAAAATAAGTATGTAATTGTTAAATTGCTCTGTAAGAGGTAATGTGCCCCATCAACTGTCTAAAATACGCACGAGTAAAATCTCCTAAAATTACGCTATTGACTCGATGAGGCCAATACCAAATTGAAAGTACCGCTACCGAGTTAATGGTGCCGAGTTACAACTTCGCCGCCTTTGGCAGCATTGAATGTCTCAAAGTGCAATTTCTAAGTATTTTTGAACAACAAACTACCAACTTTTTTGGAGAATTACATATTTTGAACTTCGAACTACTTTAACATCGCCTATCGTATATAATTTTTCGAATTGAAGGTTCGAGTTTTGGTTCGGTTAAAAATTTCGAATCTCTGCACACTCTAAATACAACGCCTTATTAAAAATCTTACGAAAGTGTGATGTACTACTAACCACACATTTATCATAGGTTTTTTTTTTGGAAAGGTCTTATGGGAATTCGTTTTTGTCAAATGCTGTTCAAATAACATCAAAATATAAAAATCAATTGGAAAACGTAACTTATTTTACCCAATTGGTGGTCTTACAAATCTTTGTACTACAGCAGTGTTGAGGTAATGGAATACATGTTTACTTGAAAATATTGGCAAGTGACATGTGGTACTTGTGCCATTTAACAATCATTGGTTTGTTCTATACAGTCTGTATGGTTAGCACTTTGTATCCATCATAATTGTGGTGAGAAACCTAGTTCCTAGTACGCATAGAGAGATGTCACTGGTGATTCACGTCACTGAGAAAATATTGCAATTTAGTTCATTATTATTACTTAAGTATGTTTCAAAATGAGTAATCTTAGTATCCATACATACTGAACTATTTCCATACCTTTGAACGATCCGCCTAATATCATGAAAGCTTTCTTTGATAACTTAAGTTTATTTTGCTCCTGTGTTAAATCTTCGCTTTATGGTATCACAGGGAACTATAGTTTGTTTTACATAGATGGCGTTAAAATCATGCAACAGTTTACCAGTTTATTGCTAGTCTAAAAATAAAATCTAAAACTCGAAATTTTTATCAACATTTTAAATTAGGCTGTGACTATTGCTACGTGCGCTGTGCCCGTAACATTAGACACTATATAAATGCATGTTTTCATAGAATATTAGATATCAGATAAATGTTACATGCGATGTGCACATATCTGTAGAGGTAAATTATTCGTTATGTGCCCAAATGTCGAATTATTTTTGAAAAATACACAAACATTTAAATTATAATAACAATTTGTTGTCCAAAGCAAAGGGTACAAGGTCCATTATGTGGGTTTTCACCTATATCTAACTATTCATAACTAACTTAAATATAGAGCCTCAGTGGTTCAGAGGTAAGAACGTGTGCCTCTGAACTGAAGGGTACTGGGTTCGATCGCAGGGTTCCCCTTTCACTTTCTCAGTACAAACTGTAACATTAACATCAACCGAGGTTCTGGCATTATATTTGAGCAAGTTAAATGTCTGCACGTGCTCTTCGGAGGGGGCGTAAAGCCGTCGGTCCCGTGTTCATGCGATGTTGGCACGTTAAATATCCCTACCCTCCTTACAGAAAGACAGGGATTCGGCAAAATTTCCAGGGTGGTGAGGTAAACATGGACGCTCTCGCTATATGTCTTAACTATCTCCATCGAGTAACTATAAGTGACACTATATTTAGTGTCAAACGTAAGTTTCCATTACAAATTTTTTGACCTGGTTCTTGACTCCTCTAAAGGACTGCTGGCAAAAGTTATAAGCCAGGTTATAAATATAGGCAGCTTTGATAAACAAAAGAGTTTTTGCAGAATTCAGTCCTGTGCTGTGGGATATGAAGTAAAAGGCAACTTCTAGTAGAAACAGAATGTAACTCAGACCTTCGAACGAGAAGATGTCGCAGATACGGAGCTGGCAGCAATTTTGCAGTACAGTATACTGTGAGATAGAGACCACATACCATATAATTGAAATGACTCAAAAGAAGGTGGTCAGTCAACATTAACTTCAAATTAGTAGGCAATGTGTCTAAACCCTGAAAGCATTTAAGAAAGGTAGTTTTGCAGATGTTGACCATTGAAAGTGAGTGCTTCGTCCATATGTAGACCTCTCTGCTGCACTCTATCTTGTCCATATAGTCCAAGATCAAGTTCTCCAATGACCTTATTTCTGCTGAACAGGTATGGCTTGTGCTTTCCCAGGATTAACTTTTAGACAGTTTTTAGCTGCATATGTAGATATTCTTGAAGATCAACGTCGAGAACTTTCTCAGCATATGCTGAGTTTAATTCATTAACAGAAAAATAAGTTTGTAACTCGTCAACATAGATGTGCCAGTTGGAAAAAATTCATTGACATTATATATATCTAATATATAAAGTGAAAACAGGAGTCTCAGAATGGATCTCTGAGGAACACCCCTAGTGTTCTCTCGAAAATTAGACATCTGATAACCTTCAGTACTACCAAATACTATATAATGACAATACGGGACACTCCTATGCTTTAGCATTGGTGATATTTGTGACAACTACACTAGCGCCACCTTGCGTGAAGTACTGACAACTGAGCGGGTAATTTTAATTGTATATTTACCTGCGTATTCTTAATTTAGACAAATGGTTTATTATAGATGAATATAAAAACTTGTACATGACAAAACAGTGAAAATTTTTTGATTATATAGTTATAAATATGATTTGTATCAACAATCAGCTTGAAACATAAATGAATTCAGCATGAATAATTCTGCAAATTTCTCTTACCCATTATCTTCATCATAATTTAATGTACTACCTTGAAACCGTCGTTAAACTACTATTTTAAGGGTAGGTATAGGAATATACTGAAAGCTGTATCTGAGGATATTAAGTTACAATCTGTACTTACATATAAATAATTGTTCCAGGTATAAATGGTAGCACAGTACTCAATTTGCTATATCTCTACATGAAAACTGTCTTATTAATCTAATATTTTAAAATATGTAACTGATATACTTAGTACATAATTAAGAAATTGTGCAGATGAAAGGTGAGACTAACTCGGACTTCCGTGAATAAATATATTATAGGGCTGAATCTGCTATTTCTACTTGCATCTTTAAAAACTTATCTTGGGAAGATAGTTAAAAGCCTTTACCAAGTAAAATAATTTTAAACGTGAAAAAATGTGACAATTTATGCCATACTGAAATAAAAAAGGACACAGGAGAATATAGAAAAACAGAGTTTTCTTATATGATTTATTATTAATGCAAAACATTTTTTGCCTTCATATATATATATATATATATATATATATATATATATATATATATATATATATATATATATTTGATGCACTGGAAGACAAGTTATGATTGAAGCCTTTCAACCATCCATTTACGAAGTTTATCTATAAATAGATATATGATGGCAAATTTTACACAATAAATTATCTTCTGCGAACTGTACATATTGGCATAAAAGTGATTCTGAATTTGTCTTCTGCTTCAAATCATATTCACGTTTCGTCATCCTTTGGAAACCTATGAAACGTCTTTGATAGATTTAGCACGTTATAATTCGAACAATTATAGATTGCACACACCCAACCACAACATTCATTGCAAAAAAACAGCTCAAACTTAATTATACACAGTTAAACACCAGCAATTGCTAGCGTTACACGTTCTCGAACGATGTAACATCAGTACTATCCGCTAGGGACGCTGATATTCTTGAAACACGAAATCAGCCTGAGTGTCCTGTATTGTCATTATAAAGTATTTGGTACTACTAAGCCTAACAGTCTGCCATCTATGTGCAAGATAGCCGCAAAAACAGTCTAGCTCAATACCACTGACATTGTAATATGATAGTTTTGCTAACAGTAATTTAGTATTAATGGAATCAAAAGCCCTAGTCATATCAATGAACACCTCTGCTGTATTCTTCCCATTATCAAAAGCAGCAGCAATATCATTAATGATTTTACACAAAGCTAAGTGGCAACTGTAGCCTTTCCTGAAACCTGATTGAAATTTAGGTAAAATCTCATTGTATTATAGGTGTCCATTTAGCTGGATGTACACCACTTTTTCTAATATTTTAGAAGGGGCACATGGAATGCTGATTGGTCTTAGATCTAGGTTTGATGTAGGAATAGGTGTGATTATAGCAATCTTCCAAAGCAGAGGAAACACCCCATTTCCCATTTGACTATGTGTGTTAGATGGTCTAAGCAGTATCGTAAACAACATTTCAGCATTTTAGCTGTGATTTTATCTACTCCTTCAGTATTAGATCGTATACTGCAAAGATGTTGAAGTATGTCGTTCTTTGGAACAAAGCTGTATCGTGTCTGGAAACGATTTCTTTTATAATGGTTGTGTAAATCTGAAATTAAAAAAAAACTCAGTATGCACCAACTCAAGCTTTTTTTGTTGAATAACTTCCTTGAAAAGTTATTACTTTTCATTATCAAAATTTTAATGTTCTTTTATCGAAGAATCCTATTTTCCCCAAAAAATATCGGGTTCACCCAATTAAAAACCTACAGGAAGGGAAAACCACATCACATTGCACTGTGGCAGCAGTTCAGGGGAAGTAGAAACAGCCTATTACCAAGTTCCAAGTACTTACTTCTGGAAAATAGCCATAAGGTAAAAATAGTATCAATGTGCATGTAAGGTGGTTGATCTTCTAATGTGACGTACACACTGCAACTTTTATTTAATGTCTAATGATACGGGCAGACTGCACAGACCATTTCTTTGGTAGCTAAAGCTATGGGCACACTGTACGGAAAATTTATTTGATGTCTAGTGCTACAAGTAGGCACATACTAATAGCCACATCACATTACACTGTGGCGGCAGTTCAGGGGAAGTCGAAACAGCCTATTACCAAGTTCCAAGTACTTACTTCTGGGAAATAGCCATAAGGTAAAAATAGTATCAATGTGCATGTAAGGTGGTTGATCTTCTAATGTGACGTACACACTGCAACTTTTATTTAATATCTAATGATACAGGCAGACTGCACAGACCATTTCTTTGGTATCTAACGCTATGGGCACACTGTACGGAACATTTATTTGATGTCTAGTGCTACGAGTAAGCAGGTACTAATAGCCACATCACATTACACTGTGGCGGCAGTTCAGGGGAAGTAGAAACAGCCTATTACCAAGTTCCAGGTACTTACTTCTGGGAAATAGCCATAAGGTAAAAATAGTATCAATGTGCGTGTAAGGTGGTTGATCTTCTAATGTGACGTACACACTGCAACTTTTATTTAATGTCTAATGATACGGGCGGACTGCACAGACCATTTCCTTGGTAGCTAACGCTGTGGGCACACTGCACGTAACATTTATTTGATGTCTAGTGCTACGAGTAGGCACGTACTAATAGCCACAGCATTTCAATTATCCGACTTTTTTTACATAAACCATAAATGACATAAATTCTAAACGTTGTAAAAAAGAAAAACTTAAAAGTTATTTTTCAAAAGCTGATATTGATCTATGGTATATATTTTTGTTGTATAGTCTTAATATCTCTAAAAAAAACTATTCAAGTCATAGAATAAATTTTTGTTTAACTACTGAAAGTCAATTTTGATATTTCCTCCATTAAGAATATACAATTTTACAAGACTTTTTGACTACTGAAGTATATTTGGATCATTAAAAGAATAGTGGACTGTTGCATTATTTCGCTTGCAATCCGTATATACATATAGATTTATTATGTAACTTACTTTAGTTTTTGTAAACTTGAGGAATTTAAGTCTTCTAATTTACTGTCTGTTATGACATATCTCCTTTATTTAAGTGCAACAATCGATTGATCATATAGCAGCTATTAACAAACTGATCTTTGACAATTAGCCTAATAGGTAAATTCAAGCGTTATCATAGGGAATTCTCATAGATTTATTTTGTTATAGTCTTCAATATGATGACTCACATTTTGTGACTGTTTTTAATTATTATTTATTGTGTATATTTGAAATATTGAAAGATTATAAATATATATTTACACAAATTGTGAGTCATTGTTAGGATACTTGCAATCCGTATAGTTTTAATTTTTATTTAGTTTATTTTTAGATGTAAGTAAATTTATAAGTGTTTGCTATTTGTGATGATAATTTTAAAGGTTTTATAAAGATTTTTTCATATTTGAGGTACCCAGTATTTTAAGTTCGTTGGAGTTATGTATTCTAGTGTTAAATTATGACACAGATTCTAATTTAGAACTCAGTGTTTTATTATGTACAAACTGCTAGGAAACTTACGGCTGGCATCTGGTTTTCTTAGCAGTTATTCTGGAAATTAACATATTTTCATATGGGTCGTTTTAGTGATAAAAGAAAAACTAATGGCAATTTAAGATTGAAAGCATGAGAAAGTAACAATCTGGTCGAATTAATAGAATTGGATGTGTTGTCTAAGTTGTGTTTTATACATTAATTGATAATTAATACCTTAACATCCACATACTTAAGACCGTTGATGGTATGCTGAAAAATAATAGTGGATGAATCTCACAAAAATTGACATGTTCTTATACTCAATGGGCTTTTTTTGCCAAAGTTGATCAGATAATTCTAATAATGAAATTCAAATCATGATTTCAGTGATATACACTAGCAGCCAAAATTCTGGAAACTATGAAAATTTGTATTTTTCTAACAGCATTCCTCTTTTTCATAAGACATTGTTATTTATAAGAATATTTATAAATATTGTTCCATCGTTTTATTCTACTTATTATTTGATGTGCTTTTTTGACACAACAAACCTTCCATAAATTTAAAAATAAATCAAACAATAAACTAGTGTGAACCCATGTTTTGTTCGAACCGAACTATGAACGAACCCAAGCAAATATGTTGCATCGAACTTCGAACCTCTGAAATAGTATGTCTAAGGTTCACAGTCGAACTTTGAACTTATAAGAAATTCAAAATCGAACATCGAACTACTCAAAAGTCTTTAGTGTTCATAAATCACTTCCTTAAAGACAAAATTTAGGAATATTGTAACATACAATATTTGATATGTAAAAGATTCCCACTCTGTTTACAAAAAGGAAGGGTTCGACAAATTTGCAGGTTGATTGGGTGAAAATGCCTTCCGTTACTGATCGTTGTGGAGATGGGTCAATGTTAAAACAAAAAATATTTTAAACTTTTTTAGATTTCTAGATCTATAGATAAGCTCAATTATAAACATGTTGTTGTTTGGTATTGACTAGGCAGTTTAAGCAAACAGATTGAGAGGGTTCAAAGTGAGCATGATAGTTATATAACAATAAAAATTTTCAAAAATAGTAAACCGACCATCAAGAATAACTCAAAAACTACTGGTCAGATCTTCATCAAATTTATATGGCACCACATGAGAAGCACCAACTTTCAAATAAAAAAAAGAATCATCACAATCGGTTCTCCTAGAAAAAAATTCTGAGGCAACACAGATTTAAAAAAAAATTGAGTCGAATTGAGAACCTCCTCCTTTTTTAAGTCAGTTAAAAATAACCACTTACAAGTTTGAATTGTCTGCTGATTGTGAATATGTAACTGTTTTGGCTCACTGTGAAATAAAGCATGTTGAAACCAGTGTTTTCCAAAGGCAATCTGCAATTATCCTCAAATTCTGAAAATTTATGTTACCGATCGTCTTCGAACACCGCCATCATAATGTTGTTACTGAAAAAGGTGTTGGGAGGCTAGGATATATAAGAAAAATAACTCTGTGATTGCTAAATGGCGCAGTTGTGTCTCACTATCAAAAATATGCACAAGTGAAATCTCCTGAAATTACGCTATCGACTCAATGAGACAGATAACGAGTTTGCCGCAACTTCGCTACCTTTGGCAACATTCAATGTCTGTAAAGTTAAATTTCGAAGTATTTTTGAGCAACGAAGTTCGAACTATTTTGAAGAATCACATATTTCGAACTTCGAACTACTTCAACATCGCTAATGCGAACATATTTTCGAACCGAAGGCTTGGGTCGAGTTCAGGTTCAATTCGAAATTTCGAAGCTTCGCACACCTCTACAATAAACATTAGGTTTTAGTAGATATGTTTAAAAAAATGACAATGGTTATTATATAGAGAATTACTATTTGGTGGGGTAACCTTTGCTTGTTAGCACAGTCTCGATTCTGAGAGGTATGGAGGTCACGAGACTAGCCAGATCTTCTGGTTTAATGACTCTGAACCAGCTTTGAATAATGGCTTTTCACAAATCCTTCTTGTTACTTGGGTTTCGGCGTGATGCAACACTTTCAGCATTAACCATAGTTTTAACCTGACCTGACCTGACCATAGATGTTCTATTGGACTTAGATAAGAGCTATTTCTAGGCTAAGGTAGGACAATAGTGTCATGGTTTCTAAAGCAATTCATGAAGGTATTGGCCTTATGGCAAGGCGCTTCATCCTGCTGAATATCACCTTCAAATAGATCTCAGATTGTCGGCAGCAGTTTGGCTTGCAGTATTTCTTCCTGATTTTTTTTTTGCATTAATATTACTCTCTATTGCTGCCAAACGCCCAACTCCATGACCCTAATACACTGGGGTAAAAAGTCTACTCCTGGTGGGCGGCAAACAAACTGCTCCATCACTCCCAAAGATGGAGATTCTGGTTTCATCACTCCACTCTCTGTATGTAAAAGCCCAATCAATGCGTTTGTGCCTCTGTTTTTGTTCAGTTATGGCTTCTTTCTAGGGGTTCTCGTTTGCAATTCATTTTCACACAACTTTCTTATAGTGCTGTCTGATATTTGTAACCCCGATAATTTGAAAATAGCATTAATGTCTTTTGCTGATCTGCGAAGATCTTATCAATTTCAAATCAATAGATATCTCTCGTCTGGGTCCGTCTTTCTAATCTCCAATACCAGAAAATTCGGCTTTATGACAAGGTCAACATTTGGGATAATCACACTGGCCCTGTCAATGAATTTTTTTCCACTAGGGAGGGGGATCTAGGGCCTTCATCAATGGCCTTTCAGAGTCAAGGGCTAAAAAACTTCTAGATCTAAACAGACAACAACTAAGAACTCTAGTCGGCCTGTATTGGTCTCGGTCAAGAGACTAAGTACCGGCTGTGTATGGAGAGTGACGAAACAGCAGAGCAAGTGCTATGTTCCTGTCTGGCTGCGGACAGGACAAGACACCTGCTCTTTGGCTTGCACCAGAAGGTCTGGATCAACTTTCGCCTACAAAGATTGTCGACCTCTGTAGAAGGCTAGATTTGTTGGGCGAAATACAATACAATTACGCATCAGCCACAATAGACGTTAAGGTCGCAGTAGGGGGACCGTTACGGCCCATTCACAATTTAACCTAAACCTAAAAACCTTAAAGGAGCGGGAAAGGACTTGCCTCAAGTATATTAAGTGATGTTGGACGATTATCAGGATAAATCCTACTTGAAGAAAAAAACAGACAATTCCGAGTTACGACATCGAAACATATATATATATATATATATATATATATATATATATATATATATATATATATATATATACCCATGATAGGCCCCCAGACGGTCTATGGTCGGACATGACAAGGATCGATCCCGGTGACCGCACGGGGCAAACCAGAGCTCGTGCGACGGACGACGCTGACGTCGACCGCCTAATAAAGTAACATTGTTTTGAGCCTTTCGACTCCCGGAACTCCTATAGGTATCGTTGCCACCTTTGTCTAGAAAGGATACGGCCTTAAAGGCGTTCAGGCATAATCCCACGGATGGTAGCTTCGCACCACTGCCCGCTCAAGCGAGTGCGTCAACCAAATGTCCGAACCTGCGTTCCTCTGGTACTGAGCAGGATTACTATCGCAACGACGAATCATCAGTAGGGTAAAACTAACCTGTCTCACGACGGTCTAAACCCAGGTCACGTTCCCTATGGGCGGGTTGGACAATCCGACGCTTGGCGAATTCTGCTTCGCAATGATAGGAAGAGCCGACATCGAAGGATCAAAAGCCGACATCGAAGGATCAAAAAGCGACGTCGCTATGAACGCTTGGCCGCCACAAGCCAATTATCCCTGTGGTAACTTTTCTGACACCTCTTGCTGAAAACTCTTCAAGCCACCTGGTTTAAAAACCAGGTGCCCTTAATTTTTCTATCAATAGGTCTTGGTCTACACGATCAAATGCCTTTTGTAAATCAGTATAGATGGAATCCATTTGCTGATTTGTTTCAAGACTTTTATTAATATACTCAGTAAATAAAAGCAAATTAGTCTGTGTACTCCGCCCTGCAAAGAAACTATGTTGTTTGGTACTGATTGCATGTTTACATATGTCAAAACCATTCTCAGAAATTATGTAATTAAATACTTTTGCAATTGGACAGGAAGATGAAACACACGTATAGTTCTCAACAAAAGACTCTTTCCACCGTGCTGGATATACACCTTAGCTTAAAGATAAATTATATACGTAAGTAATAACATAAGATAAAGATGGACTACACAACCTCAGAAATTATTGCAAACAAGTAAAATTCATTAGAAGATGATTGTGATAAATTATATTTTTAACTAGTGTACTTATTAGTGCTCGCTATATGTTGAAAATTAATTTAATTAACAGCAAGAATTTATTTTATTCAGTGTTTTTCTATTTTTCACTAAAAAGATCCATATGAAACACTTCAGTCTTTAAGGTTTTGGTGTTTTCATATTTTTACAATCAAATTTTGGAAAAACGAAAGGCAAACAGAAACCCTGCTTAGTGCAATTCTCATTATATGTATAAAAAATGTGAGAACATCATTTAAGATATTATAATTTTATGATTTTTTAATTAACGTGGCAATGATTTGATCTCTAATTTAGTCTTCGAGAATATGATATGTTTTGCAATTTTTGGTAGCTGGTAATGTATTGTTATGTAAGTTTTTTCTACTATTTCCACTTATCCCGTATGTAATTTAAAACCTTGGAAAATTCTTGCACTGGCACTAAAATTATCTTCTATGAAGATAAGAGATTTAATTTTCTAATCTTAAAAATCAATGAGGCTGCAATTTTTACTTTTAGTTCTTTTGTTACTTAATTTATATAGATGATAGAGTATAAATAGATAATATAGATCTACTACTGTACTTCTTAAAAATGAACAATAACTATTATTAATCGTAATTTTTATTCTAAAGAAATTATCTATTTTGAAAAAACGAGACGTGTCAGTGTAAAAATCAATATTGTATATATATTTATAAGAGAATATGGCTGCTCGGCTCCAAATATTTTTATTGTCTTATTATAAAAGTTCTTCACAAAGTGTGCTATATTTAAATGAGATTTTTTATCCATATCTGGAAATGCCATATCAAGGTGGAATTTATTGAATCTTATACTTTTGCTCTGTATGTGTACAGTATTTTAAATCATGTTTATAATTTGTATGGAAATTATAATAATTGATATAACATGGCGTTTTATTCACCCTACCCGTTCACAATTTCATATTTTCTATGCCAAAAGAGTAGTCTAAGCTTTTCATGAACACTAGAATGTTGTGAGTTTTATTGCAGTAGCGACCTCTCGTGCATGACTATAAACTACAGTATCGAGGAGAAATTTTGGATTTTGCAATTTTAGGTCAACTTTTTCGTGAATATGGCAACACTGAATGACATCACGTCTTCCAGTCGTGGCATATCGTTTGGCCGACAGTTCGTTTAGTCGACACTACAATAGAGCGGGGATTCAAGCGAGAATACCCGCTTTTTTAGTATTTGTCTGGCCGACTGGGTGAAACGTTTCTTTGTATAAAACCTAATATTGATCTCTGCTTCATATTTAGTTGCAAAACATGACAGAAGCGAAATTGGAAAAAAAAAGTCAATTTATATACGAGGCAATACACACTCTTTATATGTTTGAAATGGCTTACCTAATTGCATAGCAATATTTTGAGGTTTAGTTTGATTTTTGTTTTGCTTTTAATATAACATTGTAAAAAAAACATGTGTAAGTTATTAGATACAAATAAACTTGCTTATGGGTAATTAATTGTTACATATGTAAATATGTATGAAACTCAATCCTGACTCACTTTAATGAAAAGTCTTTTTCTAATGAAAAAAAAAATCGATTGATATAAGATTTATTCCATATTTTAATTACAAAAATGTGATTTAAAGTGAAGCCACATATTAAGCATTTATTTTCTTATTTTCAAGAAAGTTATCTTTGATGGCGTCTACTTTTTCACATTTTATAATGCATAGTTGCACAATTGTTTGAAAATTTATGATTGAAGGCAGAAGGTTAAGTGCTTCTGTTTTTATAAATGTATATAAGCAATGAAGAAAAAATCACTGGAAATTGAATATGGTCATGCCATTAAAAATATTTGTGTAAAAAAAAATATGTGAGATAAATTAATATAGTTATGGATAAATAGTTGTTTTTGAAGAAGATATAAATAGTTGTAAGCCTGAATTACAATGTCCACACTCAAAGAAAGTATGGAGAATGACAGGCAGTTCTGTTAGTGTCGTAAAAAAATCGAATGTTTTATTCAATTTTAGTGAATTTTCGTAGAAAAAATTCACTAATGGGGAGATCTCGACTTTTGAATTTTGAAAAAATTTTTGCAAATGAGCGCGAACTAGGACCCCTAGAACCCATATCCGGGGTCGGTTTCAATTTTTATATGTTTATATATATATATATATATATATATATATATATATATATATATATATATATATATATATATATATATATATATATATATATATATATATATATATATATATATATGTGTGTATCACACCGATAACTCAAAAAATAATGGGCCGATTTTGATAAAATTTGGCATGTACGTTTCTTTTGTAAATAGCTTGGATAAGTTCGTTAGTCAGGAAAATCGGACGAGGTTTTCCGGAAAAATTTTGAGTTTTCATTCGAAAAAAATTCTTATCTCAAAAAGTAATAAGCCGATTTTAATAAAATTTGGCATCTACCTTCCTTTTGTAAATTGCCTTGATAAGTTTGTTAGTCAGGAAAATCGGACGAGGTTTTCCGGGAAAATTTTGAGTTTTCATTCGAAAAAAAATTTTATCTCAAAGAATAATAGGCCGATTTTGATAATATTTGGCGCGTACCTTCCTTCTGTAAATGTCTTTGATAAGTTCGTTAATCAGAAAAATCGGACGAGGTTTTCGGGAAAAATTTTGAGTTTTCTTTGAAAAAATTTTTTATTTAAAAAAATTAAAAATCTATGATAACCAAATTTGGTAGGTAGGTTTACGATATAAAAAGTAAACTATACACCAAAATTTAGATTTCTATGTTACAAGAAAAAAAAGTTATAATTAAATATTTTGTGCCAGATCATTTTTATGAAAATTCACTACCATAACGCACTTGCTGCGTCTTCGACTTTTTTCATCAAAACAATTTGATTTAAAGAAAAACCAGATTTTAATACACTTTCTATTTGCTTGTTTTATTGCCAACTATTTTCAAAATTTATTGTTTTTAAAAAAAAATTATGAACAAAATACACAATGAAAAAGCTGTCTTATGTTATTTTTTTATGCTTATTTGCTGCAAACATATATATATATATATATATATATATATATATATATATATATATATATATATATATATATATATATATATATATATATATATATATATTGTGACAGCAAACACTCTGGAATGACATTTCTGGAATAGACTAGAAGTGACAGGTGTAGAGTAGTGTAGAACATCTAGAATCTCTATAGACAGATATAAATAGACGAGCGGTGCGCAGAGGAAGTTAGTTCAGTATTGAATAATGTGGTGTGAAAGTGATCAAAGAGTATAAAGCGAGTTAACAGTAAGTTTGGTATATAGGAAGCGATCATAGAAGGCGATAGTGGAATATAGTTCTATGGACATTTAATAATAGTAAGAAGAGATATATTTTAGTTGGTACTGGTATTGGAAAATAGTTGGTAATAATAAATTAGTAGTTTGAAAAGCTGTGTTTTGTTAGTAAACAAATCCAGAACCCCGTAGAATGTAACAACTGGTGTCAGAACTGGGATTTTCAAGCTGCTAGCAGAAATATTATCCAGAAATATTATTTGTGGGAATAATTTGAAAGTTATCTAGATGTAAAATTGAATGTAAACATTGTCGATTTAGCTGTTGATAATTCAACATGCAAGATTTCCTGAAATGGCTTAACACGTTGCCAGCTGTATTTCAAGGCATTGCGTTGTGATTTATAATTAATTTAACTTCGTTATGTGTTAACCAGCGTGCTTAATTAATTAGAATTTTTCTAAGTAGGTCTTAGGAGTTAAATATTTTTCAGTCTTTGTAAAGAGTAGTTAGAGCAAGATTGACTCTGGTTGTATTTTCTGTTGCATATAGTTGAGATCCAGTAGACTGTATAGCTGAAGTTTAAGAAGTGGGACATTCAATGCCGTTATAGTTTGGCATAGAAATATTTCAGTAGTAGAAATGTTGAATGTTATTTGTGGGAATACTTTGAGAGGTTAGTTGGATGTAAATGTAGACAACATTGATTTAGCTATTCATAATTCCACATGCAAGATTGGCTGAAATGGTTTGTGGCGTTGACAGGTGTATTTCGAGGCATTTTGTGATTTATAATTAATTTGTCAACTTCGTTATTCATTGGTTGCCGTACTTAATTAATTATAATATTTCTGAGTAGGTTTTAAGAGTGAAATATCGTTCCGTTGCCGTTATAATTTTGAATAGGGACATTCCAGTAGTGCATATGTAATTTCCTTTTCTAAATGGGTTTAAACCGATATAGGTACGACTGAAAGGGCTGTCTCCTTGTCGTTGAATTAAGTTACAAGTGAACCTTCTAGACCACTCGATGGTTAAGAGACAGAACAGGATGACAGTATTTTTTAAACTGGATAAAGTAATTGAGCTCTCTTCTAGTTGAGATTCTGAGTGGGAAAGTTGTCCCTTTGCATGTTGAGTTTCAAGGTGTAAAGATCACTTCTCTTGCAGTTTAGATTTAACGAAGTTAATATCACTCTTCTAAGTAGTAAGGTTGTCTCTTCCTGTTCAGTTTTCAAGTAATCGATTGTGAGAAGTGGAAAGTTAAGATTTAGAGAGAATCCATGTTGTTCGGATTTTTAAGAAGAGATTTTAAGTAGCCAGTCCACGTGAAGATTGTTGTCGTGAGTTTTGGATTTTTAGTTGAGGTTCAAAGTAGAGGTTGTTTGTTCTTGTTTCTCTAGGCAATCTATGTATTATCAAACAACAGTTATATCTATGTATAAATATATATTTAAAGCGTTCGTTGTTACATATTTACAAATACATATAATATTAAAAATAACAAAATATATGGAAATATAGCTATGAACAAACTTGCAACAAGTTACTATATAATAAAATTAGATCACAGAGTATCTACCAACTAATAAGACCTGACAATCATCACAAACCCTTACAGGCTTAGCTGAGGATGGAAGAGACATGGAGTTATCCGAGCAGGCATTGCAGAAGATGTCCCCACAATTCCTGCAGTGGTGCTGAAAATATATTTAAGTAAATAGATATTCATCTCATAAAAGTAAATTATTATTAAACATTAAATACATCTATTAAAAATCAAAATTTATTATCGTTACATGTGCTTATATGTTGATTTTCCAACAAAAAAAACCCGAACACCCAGTAAGAGTCGATCAATTGCAGTGAAATTTTCTATACTACTCTGTTTTGTCTGAAAAGAAATGCTAACAATCCGGACAGAACATTTAAACAGAAGTACATTTTTTAAATTCTGTTTTATCAAAAATTTTTCTCTTTAAATTTGCTTTTCATTCAGTTTGAAGCAATAAACAACAAAAAAGGTTTTTTATGTTATGGTAGAAAATTTTCCTAAAAATATTTCAAATCCGATAGTTCAATAAATTTCCCATTAAGCCAAAATCTTCAATCTTGAACCATAGTAACACCTATGTAAACGCATGTGGATAATAAATTAAAGAAAAATAACATAATGAGCTTCGCGGATAACTACAAATTTGTTTTAAAAAACCTTTTTTGTTTATTGTTTGCAAAAACTGGATGGGTTGACTAAAACAAAACCATCCAAGCAATTCATAAGGAAAAATACCTGCCATATTTATAATTTGACAAGTACATTCCCTTTGTAAATAATTACTTTTTTTCTGAAGAACTTTTGTAACAATTTTTGACCTAGCCGATGCCCAAATCTGTTAAATTCCATTAATCAACCAAATAACACATCTATTCAAATGCACACCAGCACCTAATCTACTTCATATTTTCAACTCCAGCCACACAGACAACAGGAAAAAAACTTCTGGACGCAGCAAGTGCGTTATGGTAGTGAATTGTCATAAAAATGTTTTTAATAGCAAACATGTTTTTTTTTTAAGAAAGCACACATCAATCTATATAGTAGAAACAATGTGCCATGTTTCATCAAAACAGCTATATTGTTTAAAAATGTACAAAAATTTCCGAAAGTAAACTTAAATTGTTCCCGAAACTGGTTTCCTGGTCAACCTTATAGGTTGAGCTATTCCAATTTGAAGCATTTAATGAAAATTCGATACCATAACGCACTTGCTGCGTCTCGAATTTCTTTTCTTACAAAGATGTATTATATGTCGATGGAAAATGCAAAATGCAATAACATAGGGCGTTAGATTAAAAAAAAAAAAAAAAAAAAAAAAAAAAAACAACGACTTATGGGCCACCTGTAATTGTGGAAATATGTTTTAAGATGCAGCTCAAGACACCCTATAATTAATGTATACCATCTTTTTCGTAACTTGCATAATAACGGATATATTGAGCTTTAATGATATTTTACGAAAATTTGACAATTTGATATACCATTAAACGATAAACTCTATAGCCAACACTACTGCCAAAGCATCAGAGAAAGGGTCTATTTTAAATGAATTTTCTGGGAATATTTTAGTAAAATGAAGGAGAATAACGATTGAAACTAAGAGTTCAGGCTTTGTAAAGCATTCTTCTTGAGACATTTTCTTTCCATAGCTCATTCTAATTTCAGGTTCATTGCCTAAATGTTACCAATTTTGACATTTTAAATCACGACTTTGACGTTTTGAGGAAAACACAAATTTACTTTCTTTAAATGCCTGTAACTTTTTTGTCCTTTAACCTACAGAGCTAAATTTGGTAGGCAGCTTACCTATGATGATTTAAACCCGCGTACCAAATTTGGTTGCCCGTACGTTTTTAATTCCGGAGATATAAATTTTATTCGAAAGAAAACTCAAAATTTTCTCGGAAAATCTCACTAACGAACTTATCCAAGCCATTTACAAAAAGGAAGGTATGTGCCAAATTTTATCAAAATCGACCCATTATTTTTTGAGTTATCAGATATATATATATATATATATATATATATATATATATATATATATATATATATATATATATATATATATATATATATATATATATATATATAACTGAAACTGACCCCGGATATGGGTTCTAGAGGTCCTAGTTCGCGCTCACTTGCAAAAATTGTTTCAAAATTCAAAAGTCGGGATCTCCCCATTAGTGATTTTTTTCCAAGAAAATTCACTAAAACACACAATCTTTTTAAAGACACTTACAGTAGTCACATATATCAAAATAGCTTTATTGCTTAAGACCAAATTTTAATTTTTTAGCTCCATATAAAACATAATTTTTTTCAAATAATCGCTAACTGGGACTGAAACCGATCTACAAGGTCCATTTAAATTTAAAGAACTAGTTTTAATAGCACAGAATAGAATAGAACATCCTATTCTTAAAATGACAGTTATATTACCTTTCTCCTTGTCAGGTTGAATTCTTTGTTACAGGCTTTACATTGAGTGGCAGTCTTATCATTTACCCAAGCACCATCGATTTTGTTACGGTTGACTTCCTCTTTCAAATCTGAAATTTGCAACTTAGAACTACTCAATTGTGTTCCCAATTCTTCTAATGTCTGCTCATGTTCCAAACACTGTTCTTTCAAATTGTAATAATCTTCTTGAAGAGTTGCATATTTCTGAAATTAAATGATTGTACATAGTAAATTAATTTACAATATTGTTGGTGAACAGCATTAACCAATATAAGTTTAAAGAAAAACTTTCATAGAATGACTTCATATTTCTGCAAAAAGTATTCAACAAAATGCAAACATAAGGTTTGTTCAAACTACAAATTCTTGTATCGTACGTGGTACTGTAGATGAAGAATTTAATAAAAGAAAGGCACTTGCCGAGTTTCATCCAAATCTGTTAATTAGTTGAGTTATTGGTTGGATACACACACTTTTTTTTTTTTTTTAACAACACACCACGAGTGCTCACAGCCTAAATACTATCGTACCGTGGGTGTCGACAAGGAGGAAAGAGGCAACTTGTTAATTCTGAACTTGAAGGTTTGGTGGTTCGGAGGAGAAGGAAAAACATGTGCCGGCAAGGATTTCCACAACTTGGAAGTTCTCGGGACAAAAGAGCAGGCATAACAAGATGTTCTATGTCTGGTGACCTGGACAGTAAAAGGGTGCATTCACTTTGTTCCCCTGGTAGATCTGTTGGGGGCAGCAGGTGAAGGAACTATGGAAGAAAGCTCCTCTGAGCAGTGCCCGTGCAGATATCTATAAAAGAGAGAGAGAGAGAGGTTACCAACGGCACGTCGGTGGGCAAGGGATGGCAGCCTATGTGTGAGGGTAGGGTCACCGATGAGACGTATAGCTGTCTTTTGAATGGAGTCCAGGATAGCGAGTGTAGAAGCGGCAGCGGCACCCCAGATGTGGGAGCAGTATTCGGGGTTTGGCCTTATTTGTGAAGTATATAAGGTATAGAAATTAGCTGGTGAAAAGTATCTGCGAGCCCGAAAGAGGCAACCTAATTTCTTAGCAGTCGCTTCTGCAATTGATGTGACATGTTGGTGCCAATTGAGATTTCGATCCACAGAAATGCCAACAAGTGAAAAGGACTCATTACTTTGAATAACTTGGTTGTTCATTGTGATGGGTCTAGGGCTGGTATATCTCTTATGAGATAGAAAGCAAGACTGAGATCTGGTGGAGTTGAATTGTGAATTGTACAAGATTTTTACTTCCCCAGTCTAATATTTTTTTGGAGATCCACAGAGACAGACCCTCCATGAGTCTGTGATCCTCATCTAATTGGGCTGAAGAGACAGACTTAGAATATTGTATATTTGAGTGGAGGGTGCTGTCATCCGCGTAACTGTGAATTGGGTTGGATGTGCTAGGGAGGAGGTCATTGATGTGGAGAAGAAACAAAGTAGGGGCTAAAGCTGAACCCTGAGGGACTCCTGCATTAATTGGATACAGTTTAGAGGAATGGGCATCCACGACAACAGAAATGCTCCGGTCGGAGAGGAAATTTGCTGTCCAGGTACAGAGTATTGGTGGTAGGCCATAGGCCGGAAGTTTATTAAGCAGGGCTGCCTGCCAGATCTGGTGGAATGCTTTGGATATGTCTAGAGCGACAATCTGGAATTCACTGTGTAGTTCCAAAGACTTGTTCCAAGAATGGGTGACAAAGAAAAGGAGGTCGGCAGTTGATCTGCGCTGACGGAATCCATACTGCCTGTCGTGGATTAGACTGTGTTTTTCAAGAAATTTTAGTAATTCGGTGTTTATATATTTTCCCATCACTTTATAGACTGAAAGGAGAGAAATGGGCCTGTAGTTGCTAGGAAGCGCTTTGTGTCCTTTCTTGGGGACGGGTTGTACTCGAGCACTTTTCCAGTTACTAGGGGATATGCCTTATTGTAAGATGTCTGAAACAGACTAGTCAGGACAGGAGCAAATTCTGATGTGAATTTTTTGAGAACAATTGCTGGGATCTCGTCAAGGCCAGAGGCTTTCCTGGTAATAAGAGATTATATATATATATATATATATATATATATATATATATATATATATATATATATATATATATATTCAGAAAGATTTTCGCGGTCTTCAATGGGAGACATACTTGGTTTTCGGGTTGAACTTCGAGACACAAGCCCTCAATTCATCCCAACTGAAACCAACCTGTTGGTTAAGATACGTTGACGATATTTTCGCTGTCTGGCCACATGGCAAAGAATCTCTAGACGAACTCCTTTCTTACCTAAATAACATCAACCCCCAAATCCAGTTCACCATGGAAATAGAAAATAATTTTTCTTTGCCTTTCTTAGATGTACGCATCACTAAAAACCCAGTCAGAGGATTTTCTTACACTGTCTACCGAAAACCAACCCACACGAATCGTTATCTTAACGCCCAATCTCACCATCACCCATCGCAACTAAATTCCGTGGTTCAAACACTAGTAACACGATCCCTTAGACTAACGGACAACAACAACAACAAACAGATAGAATTAAACTTTTTAAGACAGACATTGCTAGAAAACGGATACGACAACAAACACATACTACGAAACATTAGAAACGCACGACAACAAACTACTACACCACAACAAGAACAAACAGAGTCCACACAACAACACACAGCGTTTTTACCATACATTAAAGGTGTCACCGACAAAATCAGCAGAATTTTTAGAACCCATAGTATCAAAACCGTATTCACAACAGAGCAAAAACTGTCAAATCTGATAAAAACTCCCAAGGATACGATTCCAAACGAATCCCACGGAATTTACAAAATTCCTTGTTCCGACTGTCCCCGAACTTATGTAGGACAAACAAATAGACGCATCCACAATAGAATATATGAACACACCCTCGCAGTTAGAAAATCCGACCCCTCATCGGCGCTGGCCATGCATCATATTCATACAGGGCACAAAATAGACTTCGATAATGCCAAAACAATAGCACCGGTTTACAACTTCAAAACGAGAATTATCCGCGAAGCAATCGAGATTGAAAAACGTCCCGATTGTTTAAATAAGAGAGATGATGGTCTTCGCCTTCCGACTACTTGAAAACCTATTATATCTTCTTTACAAACACAAAAAGAAAATAAATTCCACGGACAATTTTATTGCCTCATTATCTGCCTCAACAAATGCCGGTGACCCTCTTAATCCTCCTCATCCTCTAAGTACCATGACCAAAGCCCCCCACTTAATTGACGGTGACCCCACTACTTTCACTGATAATGAAGCAGGTAGACGGAACGACATATATAAGACAATACTTGCAACGAACTGCCAGATCTCTCTGAGGCTTAGGGTTGAACACACCGAGACCTCACAGACGATCTCCGGCGAGATTTGGGGAGTAGACAGATTGAGGCCCCGTAATCGAGCTACAACAACCCAACTCACCTTTGTCCACCGCTCTAAGGAGTAGGCAGATTGAGGCCTTAGAGTGTCTTTACATATATCCTTTACCAACTTTTGTCCACCACTCTAAGGAGTAGGCAGATTGAGGCCTTAAAGTGTCTTTACATATTTCCTTTACCTATTGAAAATGGCTCCAAAACAGGAGCCGAAACGTCAAGTTTTCATAAATTCTGGACGCGGTTCATTTTTTTTTTTTAATTCACTAAAAGGATAAGTGGAAAATTCAAATACCATCTTGTAGCCTGGGTCCTATCAACATGTTTTTAGTTGATTTTTTTTTCAAAGCTTTTAAGCTTCTTGACGGTTTAGAAAAATGTCAATGTTTTATTCAACACCAGTTAAGGGAACACAATCTAAGGTGACTCACTTGTAGCCCTTTGATTTTGACACCTAACACCAGTGTCATTAATGGCTCATGTTTATCAGTTGTCCTATGATTTTAATTCACTTACCTGAGCTACTAATTTTAGCTGACCGATTTCAGTTTGAAGTTTAGCTATCTTTTCACGATCCTGTTGCATGCCATCTTGTAAGGACATCCTCCATTCCCTTTCAAGTTGCAAATCTCCTTCAACACTATTTGCCTGCTCTTCAACTTGGGCTGCTTGAATGTTGAGTTCTTTCTTTTGCTGTTCCACAGTTACCCGAGTCAGCTCACTTTCTCTGTACCTTTAAGATTACAATTACTAATGAATACTGCATGCAATGCTCAATTTTTAATTAAACAAAGGGCGAGCATGATGAGCAAAAAACTCTGTAGGTGATTCTATTCAAACAATTAATGCGCCAAGTTCTAAAATTTTTTTGAAAACAAAAATAGCAGAGTTACAGACTCTTGAACTTTTTTTTATTTCAATCAATTTTCTTTAATAACATCTTTTAGTGAATTGGTTCTTTTAAAATTTGATATGCTTGTAAATATCGTAATTTTGTGTCAAATTTAATATGAATCACTTAAAAACAAATCGTCGAAACTGCCACTGACCTATAGATAATGACTCATAACAGGTTTTTCAAAAAAATAATTCGGGACGCAGCAAGGGCGTTATGGTAGCGAATTTTTATTAAATGCTTCAAATTTGAATAACTCAATTTGCTATAAACTTACAAAGTTTAATTTCGATATATGGTAAGGCCTTTAGTGGGGTAACATACCTATCAAATTGCATCAAAATAACTTTGTTATTTTTTGAGATACAATTTTGTTTTCAGAAAAATCAATCACACCATCAATTAAATGTCCATACATTGACCATTTACCGTCATTCTGACTGCAACCGCCATGTGGACCTCCATATATGCATGTCATATTGCAGAGTTTGTAGAATGTGTGTAACATGCGATACTTAACCATAGGACAAAATTTTAAATGGACATAAAATTGCGATATAAATTACAATATTTATATAATTTTAATTCAACAGATTTCTGCTTTTTTAAAGCGCTACTCTAAAGACGTATATTTTTGTATATAGGTTTTTAAGTGATGCACAATTTGACATCTTCTCTATTTCCTTGCGGCGGTGAATCCACTACAACGCAGGCAACACTGTATTTTTATTGTTCCATGTTCAGTTCATCAAAGAGAAGTGTTAACACGTAAGTCGTGTTTATAATACGGTAGTGTAACATTGCTAATACATTCAGAATATTTTCCAAGTCACTGAGATATGAAAACAGTGCTTGTCAAAAACTGTAAATATAATTATTTTTTTCAAAACTGACCAATCTGCAGTTTTTTTTTAAATTATTTAAATTTAATTTAAGCAAGAGAATGTTTCTGTAGTTAACCATTGTCACTCACAAATATGGCTACTCGTTATTATAGCGTAAATAATACCAAACACTGTTACAGAAAATATTTGTGATAAACTTGATAAAGATAATGACAAAAAACGAAGTCTGCGTTTTTTGCGGACCAGCCAATTTGGATCGTCAGTTCTATAAAAATTGTTACTTTGCCTACAACAAAAAACTGGATAGAAATCCTACATTTACCTATGTATCCATACATACATACATACTTATTGAATGAATTAGTTTGACAACTTGTGTTAAAAGAGTTGCGCTTTGATTGAAAAACTAAACGTATTTTTTTGTCAGAAAATACATTTATCAATTAGAAAAAGACGAAATAAACATTGGTTAAAGTACCTTTGGTTTCTACTTATTTTTCTTCACTCTAAAATGAATTTTAACGTTTTATAAAGTATTTAAGCTTGTCATATGAAAATGTTGTATAAATAAGTCAAGCTTACCTATTGTATTCATATTTAATGTAAGCATACCAAATAGACTTTATGATACTCACCACAGGTCATACTGATAACAGATTTTATAAACAAAAGTTTCTGGAATAAATTGCCCTTTAATTTTTTAGCGAAAGAGTAGAAATGAAGATGATGATTTAAAAAAAATTAAAATGCTAATGTGTTAAGATTTCGATTTTTCTTATAATCCATAGCTTGGCATCAAGATTACGAAAATTCAATGTTTACATTACGGGCCTGTGGACAGCTACAGCAGGCTTGACGGAGATATAGAAATAAAGACGATATTGTTTTGGTTGGTCACAAGAGCAAACATAGTAAACATTGGTCGAAAAATTGAAGTTAGACGTTGACATATGAGGGCTAATAAAGTAACCTTTACGGGAGTTAAAGTAAATAGTTCTTGTACTAGGGTAGGATTGATAATTATTATGATGCATAGAACATATGTTGATTATGTGTATATTAAGCAAGCAATAGAGAAAGATGCGAGTAGTTTACTGTGCTTTGCCACTGGTTTTTCCAGATAGTTAGAATCCATTTGTAACTTTTATCCTTGTATTCATTAATTTACCACAACTCTGTATACAGTTGTGTCAGCCTTACCTCTTCCACATGCCTAGAAACCTTTTCTGTCCATTTGGTCACATGTAAATAGAGAATTTAACTAACCACCAGTTAGTCTTTGGTTCATGCAATAAATATCTAAACCTGTATGCCATCAAAGCAGTTTCTGGATTCTCCAACGTCTGTGGCACATCTCGGACTACCAACCAATTGACCCATTTTCAACTGTCCTGCGTGAGGTCGACCTGTATGGTACTAGCCCTCGTGGCACTACATTGCCTGGTGGCTCCCCATCTATGTCAAGCGCTAAACAGTAACCAACTATGTTCCTTTTAGTAAACCGGCTTGGTAATGATTCCCTAGCCTGTGTAGCACATCCTGGACTACCACCCCATTCCGTTATTCTTAATCGTCCTGGGTGGCGTAGAACTGTTTGATACTATCCTTGGTGGTACCAGCCTGTGTGGCACTACCTTGCCTGTGTGGCTTACTGTCTATGACAACGTCCAGACAGTAACAAACTATGTGCCTTTCAACCAGTCGGCAGTCTGGCAATTTCCTAGCCAGTGTGGCACATCCTGGACTACCAACCCATTTGTCTATTCTCAACCGGCCTGGGTAGAATAGATCTGTTTGGTACTAGCCTTTGTGGCAGCGTGTGCACCGCTACCTCGCCTGTATGACTTCCCGACTATGTCAACCTCCAGATAGGAACCAACCATGTTTATTCAACTAGCCAGCTTCGTTGTATTTCTGTAACCTCTGCGGCACATCCTGTACTATCAACCCATTTACATGTTCTCAACCGTCCTCGGTAGCTTAGACCTGTGTGGTATCTGCACTTGTAGCACAAGTCTTCATGGCACCAGTCTTAATGACATTACTAACTTTCTTGACCTGAAAGGCCCCCGGTGAGTCGGCCCTTAATGTGCATTCAGACACCATGAGTGTTACATTCCAGTCTGGTGATTCGAAGACTAAAGCTCAGCTCTGATTGGGTCGGAGAGTACTAGACCACCAAAGTCTATAAAAATGGCCTCCTACATTAACCCGATGATAGTGTGGTGGAGTATTACATACCCTAGACTTTATAAAAATGGCACCTATCAGTCTAGGTTGTATCTGTGCCGCCAGGAGGCTTAGTACCTTCTGTTTAATGTGTTTCATAGCCACAGCAGTAATGGAGCTTGTGGTCGCCACATGTTGCGTTATCTGTCGTCAAAGTGCATTGGGGTACCAGATACCGCACCACACAGGTGAGTGTATATTTATATGTATTCGAATTATTTCATTTTGTCTATTGTTTACATCGGATAAATATTAGATTTCTTGACATGTTATTATCGCGTTGGTCGAATAATATTAATGAAAATCAAATAATGAATTTTTGCGATACATTTTCGCACATGTTCAGTATCTACAGTTTTACAGTGAAGTTTATGCCGTTTTGTGTGACACAACCCGAAGAAACCTGATGTAACTGTGAGTCGATAACTCCTGGAAGTTGAGCTATAATGCCCTGGCCTACTCGTCACTGTTTCAGGGTTCCCAATAAAAACAGCAAATTTCCCTGACTTTTCCCTGACATGCCAAAATATATTTCCCTGACTTTGTGGAAAAAGAAATCATTAAATAAGTGGTTCAGAATTTCACAAAAAGCAAACACATTGTTTTAATTATTTATCATAAAAAAGAAACAAATATTTTTTCCCTGACAGAGACAAAAATTCCCTGACTCTTAGTCAATTTTCACCATTTCCCCTGATTTCCCTGACAAATTTTTTCTTCTACAAATTCCCCGACTTTTCCTGGTTTTGCAGACGAGTGGGAACCCTGTGTTGTCATAAATGTTTGCCCAAAAACAAAACCAACATGATGCCACAGGCTTCATATTTACCAGATATGGCTCGCAGACTTTTTCCCGTTCTCAAAGGTGAAGAAAATATGGAAAGTCCAACGTTTTTGGTACCATAGAGATAAAGGGCTAAATCACTGAGTAAGCTGAAACCTACACGAAAAAGTGTTCCAATCATATTTTGCTGATTGGAAACAACCTGACCATAATAGTATAACATCTGATAGGACCTACTTTGATGGGCACCAAATCAATATTCATAAATAAATAATTACTCTTTGATTTGAATGCAAATTCTCATTAATATCTGATCATAACATGTATATCCTTAGCAGCACATTTTAAAAATTATGTGTTAGGTGTTCAACATAAATTAATAAAAAAATCAATACAAAGAAAAAATAATAAGGAACATAAATAAAAACAAGCAACAAAATAAAATACATAGAATCATATGCAGAAAATATTTATAAAGAAAATAATGGCAAACCTACTACAAAACTATTAAAAATGTGTTTGGTATTGTGAGGTTTTTCAGGGTTATAAAAGACACTGTTAGTTATAATATTTTTATTTATATTTTATAAGCAGAATCTGAAACATTATTAAAAAAATCATTTACACTTTACAGTAATAAATATATTCACTATGATTTTAACCCATTAACTCAAAGGCTTCTCACATGTTCCCTCTCTTGTTGACAAACATTACTTTTTACATACACTTTTCCTATATTAGAATAAGTTAATGGGCTAAAAATAATATTTTATACTTAATAATTAAATTTAACATTAGTTTTAAGTTTATATAAGAATAAACACATAATATCTTTCTAGAGAGGGACTATAAGAATAACATTAAGCATTTTGCGAAATGTTATTCCCTTTTTCTAAAAACAGCTGCCATAGTGAAGGTTTGCCAACATTTTCCAGTATAAACATTATCCTACAACTATTTGTACAATACGCAAACAAAAACAATTAATATTACCAAAAAATTTAAATTCTGCATGGACTGCTTAGGTTTGACAAATGTCTTATTACTAGCAAATTTTTAAAGAAAAAGTTCATTTGTCAGATTTAAAAAAAAAGTTTTTTCATTTGCATTTTTTTCTTTGATGTTAGAATATTTTAGAATTTAAAAATTGTGCTCAGTATTATATCAAAATGGGTCCTTACTACGCAAAAAAAGTTATCTTATTTTTGCAATATGTGCAACGTTAATTAAAAGATGGTGCAAAATGAACGCATGTTTTTGAACTGGGTACTACTTGAGAGGGGAGAAGTTTCGTAACACCAACGTGTTGCTTGTGACTAGTTCAAACCAGTTTTATACCATGACACAGTGGAAAGTGGAGCAAATCAAAATTCACGAAGCAATTTACGTTGATGTTATACAAGATGGTGCAAAATGAACGTCTTTTTTTGAAGTTTGGCAACACCTACGTGTTGCTTGTGACTAGTTCAGATCAGTTTTGACACAGTGGAAAGTGGAGCATCATGTTTTTGTCATTGGGTTTCTATTATATAGAAAAAACGATTCTGTTCTTACTGTCCAACAGGACTTTAAATAGAGGAAACTTTTTATACGTAAAATCATTACTGCCTGCCATTATTATTAAATAATCTTTCGAAGTCAATGTTTTTGTTAAGGTTTTAATTTTAATGTCTTCTTTCACACTTTGTAGCAAGAGCCTCAAAGGCTGGCAATCCTGGGTATCACAGGCGCTATGAGGACGACACCCTCAGCCGCGCTAGAGGTCTTGCTGATGTAGCCACTGCTTCTCATCTGTATCAGAAGGGAAGCTATGGCGTCGCATCTTAGACTGCGAGACTCTGGAAACTAGTGCGGAGAGGGAGCAGTATTAGGGCATGCAAGAATCGCCAAGGAGGTGGAAAAAGAAATTCCGATTTCCGCCATCAAGGTACGGAATGCAGAGAACGATATTAAGTTGACTAGGCCATATACCCTCAGAATCGCTAGTAGGGACCAGTGGAGGGAAAATGAGGTTGCATTCCAGCCCGCAAGCCTGGTCTGTTTTAGCGACGGATAGGCTGGAGGATCAACAATTCTCCGGGGCAGGAATATACATCGAGAGTTATGCTCGGGGCGCATATACCACGGCATTCGAAACGGAGGTGTACGCTATCCTGTCTGTAGCCAATAGACAGGATGTGAGGATGAGCCCCGAGAAATGTGTATACATTTGCTCGGATAGCCAGGCCTTCCTCCGGGCAGTCTGTGCGGCCAGAATTAGGTTAACACTGGTTCAGGAGTGCTGTGGGACACTGTGGTGTAGCGGGGAATGAGGTGGGGAATGATATCGCAAGGCTTGGTTCCTGGCGGCCGTTCTGTCGCCCGGAGCCGGCGATAGGCATAAGTAGGAAGACGGTCTCTGTCGCCTTAGGCAGGTGGACTGACGAGGCCATGGAGAGGCACTGGGGGTCGGCTGGTGGCTGTAGGCAGGCGAGGGACTTCGTGGAGGGGCCAGAAGAGATGAAACTGTCTGGCTACTCGGTAGGAGTCGACCTACGCTTCACCGCATCTTTGGGGTGCTGACAGGCCACTGCACCCTTAGCAGACACCTCACATTGATAGGTGTAAAGAGGGATCCCATTTGCCAGGAATGCGGCAAGGATGAAGAAACGTCTTACCACTACCTGTGTAAATGTGAGGCTTTTGGGAGTCTTTGAGCAGAATTGTTCAGTTCGAGGACTCTGCAGAGGAATCAGGTAAGTACCGTCCAATGGAAGACCGTCACGGCCTTCATTTCGATGTCGAGACGGTTTGGCGACATAACTGAGGAAGTGTAAAGCATGGTTGCTGGGGTTGGCAAAAAGGGCCCATTGTGGACTACTTGCTTGGCGTTAGCCTCCGTACCACTGCTACTACTACTACTTGTAGCAAGAGCCTCGGTGGTTCAGGGGTAAGAACGTGTGCCTCTGAACCGAAGGGTACTGGGTTCGATCCCAGGGTTCTTTCACTTTTTCAGTACAAACTGTAACATTAACATCAACCGAGGTTCTGGCATTGTATTTGAGCAAGTTGAATGTCTGCACATTCCGCCCTTCGGAGGGGGCGTAAAGCCGTCGGTCCCGTGTCCATGCAATGTTGGGCACGTTAAAGATCCATACCCTCATTACAGAAAGGCAGGGGTTCGGCAAAATTTCCAGAATAGTGAGGTGAAACTGCTGCCGGGCGTCGATGATTGGCCATAGTCGCGGAAATA
Organism: Tillus elongatus; assembly: GCA_964006375.1. Lineage (NCBI taxonomy): Eukaryota > Metazoa > Arthropoda > Insecta > Coleoptera > Cleridae > Tillus > Tillus elongatus. The sequence continues at coordinate 272,785,024 of OZ023262.1, forward strand.
GGCCGAAGTTAAAGAAACAAAACACACTTTGTAGCAGAACTCAAGATTGGATGACCATCTCAATGAACAATGTGACCTATCAAGATTGCATTTATTACAGATTGTTTTAATGTTATTAAAAAGTTTTTACATTTAAAATCAAGAAAATTATACTTTCCGCAAAACATGTGTTCATTGTGTGCTACCTTGTACTTTAGATGTGTAATCATACACATACGCAGTAATCTAACTAACACACTTATTTTAGCGTCATTCGTAAAGTAAAAAAGTTACCTATTTTGGCAAGATTTTTAAGCGAATCCTAAACATACTAATAGTGAATTATGGCATATTTATTTGAATACTTACAAGCATTCTTTTAAGTTTATCTTTTAAAGATCCAAGTAACCCATTTGACCATCTAGAGTAGACTGGACAGTCGCTAAAGAGGTGGTTACCTGGAGCAAAATCAGATGGGCCATTAACAGCTTTAAGCCATACAAATCGCCGGGATTTGATGGAATAATGCCCATCATGCTCCAACAGGGGATAGATATACTGGCGCCGGTGCTTACCCTCATTATGAGGGCCAGCCTGGCTCTGGGGTACATTCCGAGGGCATGGAGACTGGCCAGGGTTGTATTTATTCCTAAACCTGGGCGTCCAACAGACCAGGCAAAGTCCCTGAGGCCAATAAGTCTCATGTCCTTCTTGCTGAAAACAGTGGAAAAACTGCTCGACCGGCACATTAGGGGCGGTGTACTGGAAGCATATCCTCTACACTGCGGACAATATGCATACAGAGCAGGATTCTCAACAGAAACAGCACTGCACCAACTGGTGCTGAAACTGGAGAATACGCTGGAGAACAAGGAGGTGGCGCTGGGGGCCTTCCTAGACATAGAGGGGGCCTTTAGCAACACCTCGTTCGGATCGGTTCTGGCAGCTGCCCGGGAGCGTGGAATAGAGGAGACCTGCTGCAGGTGGATCGGTTCCATGCTCAGGGACAGGGCGGTGTTCACCTCACTCGCGGGAGGGACTCTGCTGGCGGGGGTCGCGGCGGGGTGTCCGCAGGGGAGCGTTCTGTCTCCCTTGCTCTGGTGTCTAGTCGTGGACGGCCTGCTGGGGAGGCTCTCGGGAGGGGGGTATGAGGTACAGGGCTATGCGGACGACATTGTCATCATAGTCCGAGGAAAGGTCACACAGGCAGTGTGGGAGCGTATGCAGACTGCACTGAAAGTGGTGGAAGGGTGGACGGTTGATCAAGGGCTCGGGGTGAGCCCCGAGAAAGCAACCGTCGTGCCGTTTACGAGGAGGAGGAAGTGTGAAAGCCACAGAACTCTCACTCTATACGGTAGGAGCGTTCCAATGGCCAGGGAGGTAAAATATCTTGGGGTCGTATTGGACTCTAAGCTAACCTGGAATGGTCACATTGGAAAAATACTGCGTAAGGCAGTCATGACCTTAGCCGTCACTAGGCGGCTATATGGAAAAACGTGGGGACTAAGACCTAGTATGGCCCACTGGCTGTACACAAGGGTGGTCAGACCATCGTTAACATATGCGGCACTGGTCTGGTGGCCTAAGGTGACACAATCCAGTGCCAAACAAAAACTAGGCAAGATCCAAAGGATGGCTTGCCTAGGCATCACAGGGGCCATGTCTTCAACCCCAACAGCCGCCATGGAGGTGTTGCTGGATCTACCCCCCCTACACTTCGTTATTATGGGAGAGGCCAGGCTAGGACTATACAGACTAGCCTGCAATGGTAGACTGAAGATCAACCCAGGCTTCAGGGGCCACTGCAAAATACAGGAGATCGTGAAGGAACCCATGCTTGAAATGAGGTCAGACTTCGCGAGCCCGCAAATGTGCAGGGAAAAAAACTTCACAGTGGAAATCCCTGATCGCGGGGCATGGCGGGAGGAGACACCGGGCATACCACGGGACGCGCTCGTCTGGTTCACGGACGGATCTGGCGGGGAGCGTGGGACGGGGGCAGGTGTTTACTCGGAAGGACCGAGGGTAAGTCACAGTATTTCCCTCGGAGCCCATGCAACGGTGTTTCAGGCCGAGATGTACGCCATCCTGCACTGTGTGCGGGAGAACAAGAGGAGGGGCTACACCAACAAGCGGATCCTCATAGCCACAGACAGCCAGGCAGCCCTTAAGGCACTAAGTAGCCCACGGGTAAATTCCTGGCTGGTGAGTGAGTGCCGAGACGAGACGAGCGACCTGGCTGGGCAGAATGAGGTGACCCTCATCTGGGTGCCGGGTCACTCGGGGGTCAAAGGCAATGAAGAAGCTGACAGTCTCGCAAAGAGGGGGTCAGCAGAACCATTTATGGGACCAGAACCGGCTCTGGGCGTGTCAAAGAGCACTGCCAGGGGAGCCATTAAGTCCTGGGTCAGAAACCAACACAAGGTGTACTGGGCGGACTGTCCAGGGCTCAGACATGGGAAGTCAATAATTGACGGACCCAGTTCAAAGAGAGCTGTGGAGCTGCTAAACCTTAGCAGAGGACAGCTCAGAAACACAACAGGTCTCTTGACGGGACACATGGCCGTCAAGAAACACCTACATAAAATGGGGCGGTTCGAAGGGGACCTCGCATGCAGACTCTGCGGCGAGGGGGAGGAATCAGCCCAGCACATCTTGTGCGAGTGTATAGCTCTGGACCGGAAAAGACAACTGATCTACGGTCACTCTAGACCGGAGACAGAGCAATATAAAACTTCACCCTACCAATCGCTGTGCAGACTAGTTCAAGGTACAGTGATTTTGGAATGGGTGGAGTAAGACTAGGGGTATGCACAATCAACCAAGGGTTGCGGTGCTATCGGGGCGGCAAGGCCGCGGACGAGCCCTGAGGGAACAAAAAAAAAAAAAAAAAAAACCATTTGACACATGACAAATAAAATGTCGATCAGTTGATAGTTATAGTTACATATTTGACATGCTAGATCAAAAAGCATTAAAAAAAAACTTTCTGCTTAAGGTCTCTTTAAATGCTACATGTGCAACTCTTCTTTTTTAGGTTTTAGTGAAATCGATGATTAAATAGAATCTGACTAGTTTTCCTTAACATCACTAAAATGGTCTAAGATTACAATATCACACAAATACAAGAGTACAACATGGCTTCTATATGTCTGGGAAGCGCAGATGCTGTCTAGAATAACATCTTTTATAAATATATAAAGATTCTTAAGCACCTCAGTATTGTGTACACAAAAATTAAGAATGATGAGGGAGCTAACCCCTTTTGAGATCACCAAAAATTCAGTACAAGTCGTTAATGTTTTTAGTAGACATATACTAAGAAAACAATAAAAACAAAAACAAAACAAATAAATAAAAATTCTGACTAAATTGTTAATAGTTTGTAAATCTGTTTCTATTAACACATTCTTAAAAACGTTTTGAAACTTTGGCTGTTGGGATGCATTATGATGCACAAAAAATTATTATATGCAAAGGCCACTCTGTCATTTTTTAGATATAGAAAACTGCTAGTCACAGAATTATTTATTCATGTGTCAATGACGTTTAAATATATAACTATCCGCACTTCTAGTAGAAATTTATATTATTTTTAATTAGTTAGTTCGTAGTTCTTTATTTCACCATCAAGATATACATGGAACATCATACATTAAAATACAAAACCATTGAGGTGTAAATTCCAATAATTCCAATAAAACAATGAAATAATAAAATAAATGACTACTGAGGTTGACAATAGTTCATTTATTCCCGAATCGCATAAAAGTGGCAGCTTGTATAATTTGATACCGGTGTAGTTACTTCCACGTCTGGATCCTCCTACATGGTGCAGTGGTATTGAAAGTTAATTTCCATCACACATGCTATAATTAATGTTTTCATTGTCTTTGCTCTGTCATCTCTGGTATGCCATATATGTAGAACACAGGCAAGTATGTATTCACTTACTACTGTCAGTACTGTATATCCTTTGAAAAGCACTCTGCAGCTATCTAACGGACCAACATGACTTAAAGCTCTAATAAACTTTTTTGTTCAATAAGGACTCTGTGAAGTTCATTGGATGAGCCTGAGACCAGAATCCCATAGATTACAATGGAATGAAAATTTGCAGAATATGCTACTCTATGTGCCAGGTGAGTTGAACACCCCATTAGTTTTTAAATTGCATATACCATCCTCGACAGTCTAGAATATAAATCTTCTACGTGCTGAAGCCACTTGAGAGTTATCCATTATGACTTCGAGAAACTTTACAAACTCCCGTTGACCCTAATTTCTTATACTAAATTTCATTATTCTAGTCATCCAGTCTTCAGCTGCAGTGCATTACCAGAAAACTAATTTTTCGTTTGATGGATGCTAGTTAGAGCCTGTTCATGGGCTTCTTGGTCACTTCTATAATGAATATTGTAGCATCTGCAAAACATGTAGGTTCCATATGTTTCAATACTGGGAAATAAGTCGTTGATGTAAATTATAGAGGATAGAACCCAAGATAGATCCTTGTGGTACCCCAACTTTCAAACACATATTAATGGACAATTTGTTGTTCCACTTGACCATCTGCATTCTGTTATAGAGGTACAATCTGAACAGATATTATGCCAAACTGTAATAGTAAAGCTTATCAAGAAGAATGCTGGGATCCACAGAATCAAAGGCTTTACTTAAGTGAAGAAATGTTATTTCCACTTTATCTTTTTTCAAAGCCATCTAGTATGTCTGTCACTACCGTGAAAGTGTAGGGATTGTTGTCTTCGATTTTCTACATCCAAACTGAATTTCATTGAACACTTAACTTTTTTCGAAAAAGTACTCCAGTCTCTGTTTTAGAAGGCTTTCAAAGATTTTTGAAAACAGGCAAGATGGAAATCGGCCTATAATTGCAGCACAGATCATTATCGCCTTTTTGAAATACAGTAGCTTGCAGTTAGTAATTGAAACTGATGCAACATGAATATAGGGCAAGAATCTTATTTACCTCGTCTTCATAAACGTCTAAGTGTGATGTCGCCTTGTTGCAACCATGATTTTCTGCAGCAAACAATTTTGATTTCATTGCAGCATCCATAATTCATTTATTGGGTCCAGCTTTCCAAGAGTTAAAAATTCAACTTTCCACCTCATACATTACAGCATTCCATAAATATAATTTGATGAAACCTTTCCTTAGGTCCAAGTTGAAAGGTTTTTAGTGAGAAGATTTTAGTGAGATCCTCTTTCTCAGTTCTCTGCTAGATTCACTATCATCCATAATAATAAAACAGAATAGAATTTTTTACTTTGTCAAAAGCTCTTGAAAAGTAAGTATAAATCAACAAACTGTCGTCGTGAGTCAATAACGTTAGTTAAATACTGGGTAAAACAAGCTAGGTTAGCTATAGTTGATCTAGTCTTCCACAACTCATGCTGCTGAGGAGATAACAAATGGCTCATTTGGTCCTAAATAGAATGGAAAACAAAAAATTCAAACACCAGCAAAAAAGGTATGGTGGAAATTTTCCTATAGTTTTTAACAAATTTCCTTTCCCCACTCTTAAAAGCAGAGCAGAATCTATAAATCTTCCATCCAACAGGAAAAGTTGAGTTCTGCAATATGAGAATAAAGGTTATAGAAAGTGGGACATAGAACTATTACACTAGGAATTCCATTACTATTTGTGAAACTGTTTTTCAGCCTTTGATGCATTTCACAACCGATTCATGAAAAGCTTTGCTCGGGCATATAGTTACAGTGTTTGAAATATGATTATCCCTGGCAGTTGTAGAAGGACATGTGTTAGCAAAACTGATTTGAAAAATTTGGCAAAACTGACTTGAAAAATTTGGCAAAGGCATCCACAATCTCTTGAGACTGATCCAAAGCCACACCTTCAGACACTATTGAAGACAGAATACGTGAGCCACTTTCCCTTCGATTGGTAAAAGCCCAGGACGACTTTGAGTCATGAGAAATGTTTGATCCAATATTAAGAATATGAGAAACCAATGTCAGAGAGAGAGAGAGAGAGAGAGAGAGAGAGAGAGAGAGCGAGCGAGATATATATATATATATATATATATATATATATATATATATATATATATATATATATATAGATGGGTAAATTGACCTTAATAGTTTAATACACCAACGGTTCCAAGACGGGATCAGGTGTTGGATTAGGGCTTTACAGAATAGGGCCAAAAGTCAAAATATTAGTGAACCTAGGAAAACACGAAACAAGATTACATGCTGAAATGGGTGCAGTACAACACTACACAAAACAGAGTATCAAGCAAGAAGCGACGAACCAGTCAACCGCCATATACTCAAGATAGCCAATCGGCGTTTCAGGCATTAGATTCCATGGAGATCAATTCAAAGATAGCATGAGACTATCCGACAACCCTAACAAACAAGCGATGCAAAACCCGGATCACTGTTCCAGTGTGTCAACACAGGTTGATAATTTGAAGATGAGTCAACCTAAAAGATATAAAATAGGAAATGCATAAATGCGCATTCAAAAAAGTTGGATGAACAGAAAACTGTTAACATCATAGCATACTCCTTCACAGGACCATAACTTTTTCCCATACAACTCTTGGTTTTCGAGAAAAAAAGATAGCATCATACAACACCCTCCCTTATTAACTTGATTTGACAAATATGCTAATTTTAGCTGTTCTCTTCAACTTAAAGAATTGTGTGAAAGTTTCACTTCAGAGAAGCATAGTCACCATTCGTATTTTTCTTTCCTCAGGGCTCGTCCGTGGCCTTGCCGCCCTGATAGCACTGCAACCTTTGGCAACTTTTGTATACATCCCATTACACCAAACTAATATTTGACCTTCTTATAATGTCCAACAGAATTTTGATTAAGGTTAGGTTTTACCAGATGTTTCTAATATGTATCTGTTTGCAACTACGTTTGCACTAAGGTGCAAGTAGATACATGAAAGAAAAAATTAACATGGATCAAAATTATGTGGAATTTTATTGTGGATATAATATTCAAGCTTATTGATTTCATGATATAATGACTTAGAAGAGATATGATATCGCGCATATGTCCCGCCCCCTCCCATGATGCCACGTGGTGAGTAACGTTACAGAAGTCCAACTACACACTTAAAACAAAGTCATTAGCAATCAAAAAGTTTCTATACGTCACTTTAATGCGGTTGAAATTACGCCTATATTGTCTTTTTCAAATAATATAGATCGCAGCACTAAATTTAATCATTTTTATATTATATATATATATATATATATATATATATATATATATATATATATATATATATATATATATATATACACAGGTGATTCATAAGTGGTGACCAAAAATGAAACCCCATGTTCTTTGAACAATTTTAGAGAGGGTATGTCCTATAAATTTTTTTCCTATAATGCTTCATTAAAAAGATACAGGGTGTTGAAGTTGAATTTCAAAAAATAAAATTTCCCAATTTTTTAAAAAGTAGCACATATATTTTGCTGAAACTTCGCATGTGTAGGCTGCTATGTAAGGCGCGTATTCTACCATAACAATTGAATCGGCTAATCCAGCAGTGTCATTGGTTATTCCTCAAGAAAAAAACGGGTAAGCCAATGATATATTTTATTTTTCATTTTTTGAATCTTACTTTCATTCGTGAACAAAATTACTCTCTTGATAATTTTCTGTACAGCGCTTATTTTACGAGTAAGCAATGAATCAGGTTAGTGTTTTAGAGCACAGTTCATGATTTTTAACCAGTGGTTAGGTAGAAAATCGCAACGATACAATTTTATGCCTCCATTGGCCTGAATACACGCACGACATCTTTTTAATATGGAAAATTTAATGTCTTGATAATTTTTTGTACGACGATTATCTTTGTTGTATTTTAGTAAGTAGTAGTCTGGTTTGCCAAAGTTGTCATTAAGTGTCACTTGACGTTTAGGTTAACAAGTTATTATTTTGAATAGGTGTAAGTGGTAAACTTTATAAAATTGCAAAATTTTCTACTCTTTTACTTCTTATAATGGAGTACACCTCAGAAGAGAATGCAGATATAATTTTTATCTACGGATATGCTGATGGAAATGCTCTAGCTGCTTGTCGGGAATTTCAAGACTTCAGCAGTGCAGTATTGGACAACGTCCTGACGCTAGAGCTAATGGTAGAAGACAACATCAACTTGAAGACAAAGAGAGAGTGGTGGATGCAGTGATGGATCAACCTTCTACAAGTACTCGGAGGATTGCCACGCAGTTACAATATTCTCAAAGCTTTGTTTGGAGAATTTTACATCGAGAAGCCTTACATCCATATCATCGACAGAATGTTTATTGCCTTCTACCTGGAGATAATGTGCATCAACGAGTCTTTTGTGAATGGATGTTGGAAATGAAAAGTCAAAATATCTTATTCAAATATCTTATTCCCTAATCTAATCTTTTGGTCTGACGAATCAACATTTACAAGAAATGGTATTTATAATTCTCATAATGAGCATGTCTGGTCATTGGAAAATCCACATGCAACAAGGACTCGCACATTTCAACATAGATTTTCCATTAATTTATGGTGTGGTATTTTTAACGGCTCACTGTTCATGGAAGTCCTGCCACAACGTTTAAATGGATCTTCGTACTTAGTGCTCCTAGAAAACCGTGTAGAAAACATTGTAGATGACATTCCACTAGCAACAAGAGGTATAATGTGGTACCAGCATGACGGTGCACCAGCGCATCATAGTCGAAACGTTGTTACATGGCTACATGAACATTATAATGAAAGACGGATTGCCAGAACTGGACCAATACATTGGCCTGCAAGATCACCAGACTTAAACCCACTTGACTTCTATCTTTGGGGTGATTTTAAGCGACTGGTCTCAGAGCTTCAGGGCTCCCCTAATTAGCATTGGGGATACACAAACTTAAAAAAGTAGGGAACACGTTCGCAGACATTTAGAGGGCGTTAACATTCACAAACCTGATTTGATCATCATGTGACATAATCACAGTATAGTATTCTGATCTTAAAAAAATACTTCCAACTGTATGCACTTAAATATTAGTAAAATACGTAATTTGTTAAGAGGTTGTGATGAAACGTCAAACTCCACTGTACGACAGCATATTATTGTTGCATTGGACTCACTACTTGACACCATGCACGTGACAGGTCTAAAAATAGGTAGTCTGAATATCATATTTCTCGTTATTTGTATCATGGATTGATTACATTTTTGTCAACAAATGGCTTCATGCTTTCCATAAAGATTTATGCGCAAAAGTACACTGAATCCCAACAAAACACTTTGAACATTCTTGAAATTTACAGATTTTAGTGAGACAATATTTTAAAACTACATACAGACTTTGAGCCTACTTCTCTGGCTTCACTGCTGGGTTTCGTTTCTGTAGAAATAGTCTCCAAGTCTGTATGTAGTATGGACCAGTTTCACCAAGTAAGGGCAGCAATAATCAATGAATACTTCAAAAATTCAAAGTGGCCTTTATGTTAAGCTTTAGTTAATATAATGCCCCTAATAGATCTACAAGTAACAGAACGGAATAAAAATGAGTTATATAATGATCCTAATAGACCTACAAATAAAATAACTGAATAAAAATGAGTGTCTTCAAAATATGGAACTAAATTAAAAAAATAAAATAAAACAAAATACCTACTTATTTTCGAGTGTCTGAATCGTATCTGTCATGGACTGTGCCTTAGCCTCTAGCTTGGTGATCAATTCTGTCTTATGTTTTAACGATGCCTCACTTTCCTGAAATAAGCCACTGCTTTTATACAATTCTCAGTCTTTGGTTAAACTCAATACAAATGTATAAATGCAAAATCTTATCTGAAATTCAAGAAAAATATTTACATAAAAGATTCATTTCCAAAAAGATCACAAAACTTTGGTTTCATTCTCGGGTAAAATATGTAGCTTATAAATTTCTCAAAACTTTACATGTCAACAAAAATGATGTGTATAAAATTTTATGTCTTCTTTATGAATTTCGATTAAAACGTTGAGTGAGGTAGTTCTATAAGGACAGCGCTCAAAAAATATAAAGTACTGTCAGGAATATTTTTAAGCATCAGTAGTTGGCACAAATTTCTAAAATTTATCTGACGGCTCAATTTTGAGACCAAGTTAAATATGTATAACAAGTGCAGCTCAAAGCGAGCATTCAGTTTAAAGCAGTAGCTTATAGAAAAAATATATACATGAAAATTTAATTTGAAGGAGATCTGATTGTGCAATTAAACACTTAAAGCACTGAATAAGAAAATAATATTTATTTGGGAGACCAGTATGATGACCGAAGTCCCCTGTCGGTCCGGGGACTAATTAAAAGAATAGGCCCAAGGTAACTCCTGCCTGTCGTAAAAGGCGACTAATTGGAAATAAACACTGGCGGGGGTCTTGTCCAGGTGGGCCTGAGGGGAGGCGGATATCTCTGGGAAGTGATGTACACCCGGATTTTGAGGCCTAGGTCTAGACGAACCCGGAGGAGAGCTGAGATCTTTAGGGGTGGAATACAACTAAGGGTTGAGGCCTCTTCTGTGAGCTTCGAAACGGACAAACGACCTCACTTGGATGCTGCTCGGATGCAGGACTTCATGATACTGCCCCGAGTCAAATACTGACGGATGTCTGGTCCAGACGAACTCGGAGAGAGGTTATCTCTCTTTGAGCTTTGAGACGGGCAAGTGACTTCGCTCAGATGGTAGTACATCTGTCAAACAAAGTTTCACCTTGCAGGTGTCGTCTCCTGTCAGAAGCTCGATTTGTTGGGTGAAATTCAAGCTAACGCTGGCGGGTGTTGGGCCTGGACGAACCCGGAGGTGGCTGGGGTCTCTAGGAGTGGATTGCACCTGGAGACTTGGGCCTACTCTGTGAGTATCGATACAGGCTAACGACCCCGCCTGGATGCTCCTCGAGGGCGGGACTTCATGATACCGCCTCGAGTCAATGAAACACTGGCTGGGGTCTGGTGCAGGTGAGGCTAGGGGGAGGCGAATAACTCTGGGGAGTGATATGCACCCGGAGTTTGACCCCTCCACTGTGGCCTCAGAGACTGACAGTTGTCCTCGCTTGATTGTTACTCGGAAGCGGGGTTCCAGATGATACCGCCCTGGATTGAGCCCTGTCGTGTGTCCAGACGTTCCGGGGGGCTCTGATCTCTGATGAGTGGTAGACACCCGGAGTTTGGAGCCCATACTGTGTGCTACGAAACGGACGGACGGCCACGCTGGGGTGATGTTCGGGAGCGGGACTCAGTGGGATGTTGCGTTGAGTCTAACACTGTTAGGTGTCAGGTTTAGACGAGCCTGAGGGGAGCTGTGATCTCTAGGGTGGATTAAAACTGGAGATTGGATGCTGCTTAAGAACGGGACTTCATGATACCACCTCGGGGCAAACACTGACGGATGTCGGGTCCAGACGAACTTGGAGAGAGGTTATCTCTCTTTGAGCTTCGAAACGGGCAAGCGACTTCATTCAGATGGCAGTACATCTGCCAAACAAACTTTCACCCTCAAGAAAAGATCGACTCTCTCAAGGAGCTGGAATTGATGGGTGAAATCTAAATAATTAGACGTGAGCCACGATAGACCTAATACTGTTCCTAACGATAGACCTAAGGTTGCGGTGGAGGGACTGAAATAGCCCACTAACAATAAAATTTAAAGACGACCGAATAAGGTTCCTCCACATATTTGACCAGTAGATGCTACTTAATTCCTTGTTTGGGTATAAAAATTATTTTAAACATGTACTTAAGTACAGTCTTGGAAAAGCAATAGCCGAGAGACTAACATGGGTAAATTGCCCTAAACAGTATAATACACTGACAGATCCAAAACGGAATCAAGTGTTGGATTAAAGCTTTACAGAGTAAGGCCAACAGACAAAATTTTTGTAAACCTGGACAATTCCAACAGGAAACAACCCAACAGAAGAGACTTTAACCTACGGTAAATAGTGCCATAAAAACAAAACAAAAATTGATTACGAAAAATCACAAATCAAATAAAACTAATAACGACGACAATAATAACATAAAAATAACAACAAACACTAAGTAAAAAAATCAAGAATAAACAAATAAACATCAAACACCCACACACAGCTCTCGATGTGAGTAAACTTATATTTCTGACTTCTTATACTGAAAATATCAGCATTTAAAAAATCTATCGCATAACCAACACATCTCATATAGCGAAGATCTCGAAGTAATTGTTAGTTGTAGCAGGTGCTAAATAAGATAATCCATTTTGCCTTGTAGATACATTTGAAATTCTGAATTGTATTTCAGCAAGCAAGTCAGCACAATCTATGAAATCATTGATCAGATATGCCAAGAAAGTCATACTCAAAACACTCAAGACTGACATAGGATGATCTATCAAGTAATAGGGAGTATTCCGCACCCAGAGGTGGAAATTCACCATCCACAACGGATGCTTTAGAAATCTTCTTTGAACACATAAACGATAGAAGTATAACAGATATAATATGTTTTCAAAATCAGTCTACCATACTACAGGTGAGGTCTGACCAAGGAAACTAACGAAATTAAAATGGTTTTAAAATAATCATAGTCTGTGATAAATTTTTTCCACACTTCGCTACGTTACAACACATTCCCTTTGCACAACAAGGAAACTGCATAAAATGGGGCGGTTCGAGGGGGAGGAATCAGCCCAGCACATCTTGTGCGAGTGTAAAGCTCTGGACCGCAAAAGGCAACTGATCTACGGTCAGCCTAGACTGGAGACAGAGCAATATAAAACTTCACCCTACCAATTGCTGTGCAGACTAGTTCAAGGCACAGTGATTTTGGAATGGGTGGAATAGAGACAAAGGGCATGCACAATAAGCCAGCGCCTGCTGTGCCATCGGGGCGGCAAAGGCGCAGACGAGCCCTGAGAGAGAAAGAAAAAACACAAGGAAAGATAGAATAATTTTATATCATCAGCATAAAGCAGTGATTCAGTGGCAGATCTAGAAGGCACATCATCAATAAAAATATTATGCAGAAGGGACCTAAAACACACCCCTGAGGAACACCCAAAGAGGCAACATATAGAGCAGTTTTATTGCCATTATAGGACACACTATGAATATACGATTTCAAAAGCTCAACAAGATTGTAAGAAAAACCAAACTTCTCAAGCTTGTCTAGCAGAATAGCATTTTTCACCTGGTTGAAAACTCTAGAAAAATCAGTATAAATAAATCCAACTGTCGCCGAGATTTAATAACGTTAGTTAAATACTGAGAAAAACAAGGTTTAAGAACACAAGCTGCCAAGGAGATAAATAGTTCACCTGGTCCTGAATGGAATCAAAAACCTAAAATTCGAGCACCTTGGCAAAAACAGGTATGATGGAGATTTGCCTATAATTCTCAACAAATCCCCTTTCCACCTCTCAAAGAAAGAGCAGACTCCAGAAAACTTCCATCTAGTAGGAAAAGTTGAAGTCTGCAATAGAAGATTAGAGACTATAGAAAGCCGGACATCTAGTACCATTGTGCAGTCCTTAACCAGGAAATTAGGAATTCTGTCATCACCACTCGTGTAATCGTTTTTCAGCCTTGTATGCATATCCCAACAAATTCAGGAGAATCCCTACCCAGGCTTATAATCAGAGTATTTAGAGTAGGATCATTGCTGACAGATGTAAGGCAATACGCGAGCCCTTTTTCCTTCGACTGGTAAAAGACCAAACAGACTTTGGGTCATGAGAAATGTTAGAATCAATATTATGAATGTAAGTACTGTAAAACTATTTACACAGTGCTTTGAAAAACACCCAACATTATTACACGTTGAGGTGCCCGCAGTACAATAGTACACTAAACAGAGCATCAAACAAGAACGGACAAACCAGTCAACTGCCAAATAATCAGATAGTAAAGCAGAGCTTACGGCACTAGATTCCATGGCGATCAATTGAAAGATAGTATGAGATTATCTGACAACTCTAATGGAGCTAAGAAGTCAAAACAAAGTGACAATAGTACTGATTCCAGCACATGGGGGTGATATAGGTAGATCAGGCAGATGAACTGGCCAAGAAAGGTGCGTCCAGGTCCCCGATAGGTCCCGAACCTTTTTGCCACCTAGAGAGGCTGATTAATTCATGAATGAATCCAAAGCCAAACACTGAAATAGTGGGTTCACTTAGATGATTCATCTTCCTGATTACACTAAGTGAAAGGATCCACAGCTCTTAAAAATGTGTTTTGCTGAATTGGGTTTTCCAAAGTGTACTTATCAGTGCTCATCACAGGCTACAATCTTTAATAATGTGAAGCAGAGCGCAATGGTTACTTTATTAATTTCCTTGTAAAACACTATAGTTCCTAAACACTATGTGTATGGACATTTATTTATCACTTGTTTCAAAAATAGTTGATACTTATTGGATTCTTTTTGTAAAAGACTAACTTATCTCTTTTTTTCTAGGCAGCTTTTTTAAAAGGACACACTTAGTATTTATAAAATTCTAGTGCAACCAACGAGCGACTGTTTGAGTTAATTGATATAGTAACTGATAAATTTTTATGATTATACTATTGTTCTCTAAAATTTTATACACATCAGATAAAAACAAACATTCAAAATACAAATAACTGTAAACAGCACCAACGAGGCGACAGTTCAATAATATCTGTGAAAAAAACCGTCAAAGCTTTAGACATACTAGCAACAAATAAACAATTTACTCCGGCGTCTTTTCACTGGTCGACTCTTCCGACTTCGTTTCGATTTCAAGGTGAACAAACGAGTCTGTAGATTCAGTTTTTGACACAGTTTCATTTATCCTTGATTCCTTCTCTTTAGTATCGAAGCTGCTAGACTTTGGTAAGTTATCTTTGCTTTCAATTTTAGAGTAAGACGTGTGTCTTCTCTCGGCAAACCTCTTTTCTGATGCTTTTTTGTTATCCTCCTTAAGTAAGTGGTTATATTTCTCAAGATTGTTCAGTATTTTGCCAATCTGACCGGCTTTGGCTTGAAGTCGACTGACAACTTCGCCCTTCTGTGTGAGTTCCATTTCGCATTCCTATAATGGGTAAGTTAGCACAAAAGAGAACACATGTTAATATTAAGGTTAAAAAGCACAACACTGTAGTGACACAATAAACATACAGGATGTCCCATTATAAATTCTTTTTCTTATGATCTGTAATAGATACCTGACACAATATTACAATTAAGTCAAACTCACTTCAGTCCAATTGTTGCTAATAAAAAAATATCAAGAATGAATTAGATTTTTATTTGTAATTCAATATTGCAATGAGCTGTCAAAACTGAAAAATTAAGATTTTACCTGTGTAAATTAAATATTTTTCTTTACAAAATTTCATTCAATGCAATCAATGAAACTATGAAAATTCAGAAATTCCAAATTGTCCATGAACAATAAGTTGCTCATGTACAAAGTCATTATCTGGCCAGCCTTGACCTATGCATCACCTGCATGAGCCAGCGCGACCGCAACACACATCAAGACCCTTCAAATCATCCAGAAAAAAATTCTGAGAATGGTTACTGGAGCGCCATGGTGTGTCCGAAACAGTCAGATTCACTCTGATCTGGAAATGCCTTCGATACTTGAGTTTATAACTCAACTATCCACAACTCAGTTCGCAAAAGCAGCTTCTTACCCAAATGCTCTTCTCCGTAGTGCCACCGACTACGACGAGCAACTTCCACACAAGCATAAGCGTCCAAAGCTTATACTTACCGGCTAACGCCCCCAGGGCAACAGAATGGAAACATTCATATCCAAAAAAGTCATTGTGTGAAATTCTTTCCGACGGAGGTATGGACTAAGGTCCGGTACTCCCAGGGAGGGGGTTTTAGTGAGTACAGTCTCACAGTACCTCGATATCCCACGGAACATAAGGGGCCGTAAATGGGGTCTGCATGAGCATTTCCCCCTCCTGCATTAAAAAAAACCTATGAAAATTCAATAAAAGATGGTGTTCATATTTTTTGACCTTGTTGTTTCAGAGTAATTTTAGGATTTTCCTCACTGAACATTCCATGAATTGACGGTGGTATGTGGTTATCTTTACTCTACGTTTTCCTCCTCGCTGCTTCGCTGATACTTCTTAAGTGTTAACATCAATACCCAGTTCTTTTTGGCACCCTTAGTACATTTACTAGATTACGCCATTCACCACTGGCATTATATACAGTGCCCCTTCAAATTTGCAGCAGCAACCTTTTTTCAATAAGGCATCTTGGATGAATACACTAACATATTATAACATTTTTTTTCTGAATAACCTAATACAGATGGCGCAGCGTGGTACAGGGACAGGTGTTTATTCGGCAGGACCGAGGGTAAGTCATAGTATTTCCCTCGGAGCCCATGCAACGGTTTTTCAGGCCGAAATGTACGCCATTCTGCACTGTGTGCGGGAGAACAAGAGGAGGGGCTACACCAACAAGAGGATCCTCATAGCCACAGACAGCACTTAAGGTCTTAAGTAGCCCACGGGTAAATTCTAGGCTGGTAAGTGAGTGCAGAGACGAGACGAGCGACCTGGCCGGGCAGAATAAGGTCACCCTCATCTGGGTGCCGGGTCACTCAGGGCGGTCAAAGGCAATGAAGAAGCTGACAGTCTCGTGAAGAGGGGGTCAGCAGAACCATTTATGGGACCGGTTCTGGGCGTGACAAAGAGCACTGCCAGGGGAGCCATTAAGTCCTGGATCAGGCCAGGTCAGGTCATCAGGAAACCATCAATTCCTGGGTCAGGGAACAGCACAAGGTATACTGGGCAGATTGTTCAGGGCTCAAGCACGGGAAGTCTATAATTGGGTAACCCAGTCCGAAGAGAGCTGTGGAGCTGCTAAATCTTAGCAGAGGACAGCTCAAAAACTTAAGAGGTGTCTTGACAGGACAGATGGCCGTCAAGAAACACCTGCATAAAATGGGGCGGTTCGTGGGGGATCTCGCATGCAGACTCTGCGGTGAGGGGGAGGAATCAGCCCAGCACATCTTGTGCGAGTGTAAAGCCCTGGATTGCAAAAGACAACTGATCTACGGTCAGTCTAGACCGGAGACAGAGCATTATAAAACTTCACCCTACCAATTGCTGTGCAGACTAGTTCAAGGCACAGTGATTTTGGAATGGGTGGAGTAAAAAGACGAAGGGCATGCACAATAAGCCAACGGCTGCAGTGCTATTGAGGCGGCAAAGTTGCAGATGAGCCCTGGGAAATATATATATATATATATATATATATATATATATATATATATATATATATATATATATATATATATATATACAAATGGCACATCAAGCAAGTTATAAACAAATCAATTGTTTCATGGCAACGTGAGTGGCTAACGCCAATCTGATTTTGATTAATGACACTAATATCTTCTGATCCTGATTAGCGCCAATTTGAACTTGACAAGGTATAGAATCAAGCTTGTAATTATAGTAGTTTTTGGTTAAAACTGCTGGTAAAACACAAATTTGGGATACCCTGTATATTTATCATCATGGGGTACAATTACAAAATCAAAGAAATACATCTGTGTTTATTCATTTGGAACTATTGAATGAAAAATAATTTAAAACAGGATTCATTTCATGACATTGCGTAAAGGCAATCATAATTTAATTTTTATTGAACATATAATTATTTATATATATTATTAAAATTGAAGCAAAAAAACTTACCTGAAGCTTTTTGTACATTTCCAGATTGATGAGTTTTATATCGTCCAACTGTCTTCTCAATGAAACTATTGTATCTTGTTTTTCATGAATGTCTTTTTCCAAAACTTTCATAGTCACTTCCATTTCTCCTTTCATTAATAACTGTAAATGGAAATATTCAGTTAGTTGCCAGTTCGGCTTACAGATCATTTCACACATGTCATAAATATTTGCGTTTAAACTGCACACCCCCATTCAATCGAAATGCTATTTGCTATCAAACTCTGGATGTGGAAATTGAAAGTCAGAAAATACAACGAATGTAATTTTTGCATTTTTAAGTCCGAACAATAACAGGTGTGTCTGACCTATTACGAAAATAATGGTGTGATATTCCACCACCCTTCCTACAAAGACTTGAAATAATAGAATAATGCCTCTACCACCAGCATTGCTGATTTATTTGCTTTAATTCTAAGCTTGATCTGCAGAAAAAGGCAACCAACTACAATGTGTTAAAACTAGGTATAAGTTATATAAGTTAAAAATTTAAAATTTCTTGAAAAACACAGTCTAATCCACGACAGGCAGTATGGATTCTGTCAGTGCAGATCGACTGCCGACCTCCTTTCTTTTGTCACCCATTCTTGGAACAAGTCTATGGAACTACACGGTGAATCCCAGATTGTCGCTCTAGACATATCCAAAGCATTCGACCAGGTCTGGCACGCAGCACTGCTTAATAAACTTCCGGCCTATGGCCTACCACCAAAACTTTGTACCTGGACAGCAAAATTCCTCTCCAACAGGAGCATTTCTGTTGTTGTGGATGGCCATTCCTGTAAACTGTATCCAATTAATGCAGGAGTTCCTCAAGGTTCAGCTTTAGCCTGTACTTTGTTTCTTCTCCACATCAATGACCTCCTCTCTAGCACATCCAACCCAGTTCACAGTTACGCGGACGACAGCACCCTCCACTCAAATATACAATATTCTAAGCCTGTCTCTTTAGTCCAATTAGATGAGGATCGCAGACTCATGGAGGATTCTGTCTCCGTGGATCTCCAAAAAATATTAGACTGGGGAAGTAGAAATCTTGTACAATTCAACCCCACCAAATCTCAGTCTTGTTTTCTTTCTCATAAGAGATACACCAGCGCTAGACCCATCACAATGAACAACCAAGTTATTCAAAGTAATGAGTCCTTTTCTCTTGTTGGCATTTGTGTGGATCGAAATCTTAATTGGCACCAACATGTCACATCAATTGCAGAAGCGGCTGCTAAGAAATTAGGTTTCCTCTTCCCGGCTCGCAAATACTTTTCACCAGCTAATCTCTATACCTTATATACTTCACAAATAAGGCCAAACCTCGAATACTGCTCCCACATCTGGGGTGCAGCTGCCGCTTCTACACTCGCTATCCTGGACTCCATTCAAAAGAGAGCTATACGTCTCATCGGTGACCCTACCCTCACCCAAAGGCTGCCATCTCTTGCCCACCGTCGTGCCATTGGTGACCTCTGTCTATTTTATAGATATCTGCACGGGCACTGCTCAGAGGAGCTTTCCTCCATAGTTCCCCCACCTGCTGCACCAACAGATCTACCAGGGGAACAGAGCGAATGCACCCTTTTACTGTCCAGGTCACCAGACATAGAACATCTTGTTATGCCCGCTCTTTTGTTCCGAGGACTTACTATTTGTGGAATTCCTTGCCGGCACATGTTTTTCCTTCTCCTCCGAACCTCCAAACCTTCAAGTCCAGAATTAACAAGTTGCCTCTCTCCTCCTTGTCGACACCCACGGTACGATAGTATTTAGGATGTAAGCCCTCGTGGTGTGGTAAACACCATCTAATATATAGTTACGACGTAACCTGTACATAGACAGGGTGTTTCAAAACATGTGTCGGAAACTGACGGATGCTATTCCTTGTCTCTTCTTAAGAAAAAAGTTCGTATTAACATGGATTCCCACACGCGCCTTTTTTGGATGTTAAAAAAAAAGTTTTTAGTTTTTTGATATCTCAGTAATCGTTTGATACACATAATTCAGGATTTCTACACAGCTTATCATTATGTATGCTCTGTTAACATTGCTAAAGATGGATAGCTGTAAAAGATGCAATGTCAAGCTGAAAAGGAAGAGACTTGCTTGTTGCAATAAGTGTGGCACTTTATTATGCAAGGATTGCTCTGGCCTCTCTGAGTCAGAGATGAGATGCATGCCAATGAAGAGGAGAAAAATGCGGTATTTTTGTGACGATTGTGATGGTGTTGGTTCCCAATCAGCGGGTTTGACCGATGATGATGACATTCTATCATCTGTTAGTATTGAAAGCACCAATTTTATCTCCCGGGATGTTTTTACAGCTGAGATAGGCAAGCTCTTAGCGGTTATTGGTGAATTGAGGGCTGACATAGCCACATTGAAGAATTCTAATATAGATCTGGTCAAATGCATCACCAGCGCTGATTTCTCCAGCTCTGCAGTACCTAAGTCTGTCAATCGTTCCCAGGATGCTGGTGTTCGCAGTGTTCCAACGTTTGCACAGTCTGTTGCAAGAGGAGCTTCTGTGCTTATAAGACCAAAGAATGACACTCAATCTGCTGCTGTTACAAAGGCTGATCTGTATCGAAATGTCAATCCCGCTGCATCTGACATCTGTGTTTTCAAAGTCAAAAACATTGCTAAAGGTGGCTTGATAGTTAGCTGTTCATCCAGGAAAGATGGGGAAAAATTCAGGTCTTTAGCTGAGAGCAGTCTTTGAGCTGAATATAGTGTTAAAGAAGTTACACATCAACACCCGTGAATTCGTATCGTTGGCCTCTCTGAGAAGATCGAGGGGGATGAATTAGTAAGACTAATTAAGTTGCAGAATGGTGACATCTTTGGTGACTCTAATTTTAAGTTTATCTCTACTGATCATCTAAAAAATAATAGTAGAATTTATCAGGCAGTCCTGCAGGTTGATCGTGTTTCTTATAAGTCGGCTTTAGATATTGGTCAGATTTTTATCGGGTATGATCGCTGCTCTGTTTACGATGGTATCGATATCACGCGATGTTTCAACTGTTCGGGCTTCCACCATACTTCTAAATTTTGTAAGGGCAAAACCACATGCCCTAAATGTTCTGGTGACCATCCTGTGAAAAACTGTGTGGCTACTACTCTTTGTTGTGTGAACTGTTTCAATGCGGCTAAGGTAAAGGCAGGAGTTGCCTATGATCATGCAGCCTGGGACCATAACTGTGCGGTTTACAGGCAAAAGCTGCAGTCGATTAAAGCAGAGATTCTGCAGATCAAATAGCAATTACCACAATGCCATGTCGGGGTGGAAACCCAGTCTCCAAACAAACCTGTTGGATCTTTCGTTAACTTTGGACACAATCATCATTCTTCTTTTGCCTGTTCTATGGAGAGGCAATTTAACATATTTTATCAAAACGTCAGGGGCCTCCGGACACGAACCAATGATGTTTACTCTTTTGTTTGCTCACAGGCATATCCTCTCGACTGTTTTGCTTTCACTGAGACTTGGCTGGATAGTGACATTTATAGTAGCGAACTGTTTGATGATCAATATATTGTCTACAGATCAGATAGGGATTTTTCTTTCTCTTGTAAGACTAGGGGAGGTGGCGTTCTGCTTGCTGTGCACGCTCGCTTTGCAACTCGTCGCCTTGATATTCGGAGGGACTGTGGAGGCCTTGATGCTCTTTCTAATATTGACATTGTGGGGGTTAGAGTCTCGGATCATCGGGCCTCGCTTAATGTTTTTGTTGTTTATATACCTCCCAATACTCCAACTAATGACTACTACCTCTTGTTTGAAGCTCTCGAGTCCCTGTGCATAAAATATGGTTCCGAGACATTCTTAGTTGGTGATTTTAACATGCCTGAATATGCCTCTTGTCGTCAGAACGACCCCTCCGCTCGTGTGTCTGCTTTTCAAAATTTCTGTAATCTACTACTCCTTGGACAGTTTAATCATGTTGAGAATATTAACAACAGAATTCTTGACGTGGTTTTGTTTACTGACACTTGCTTGGTGAGGGAGGCTCCTGATTCGCCTGTGATTCCTGATCGTCATCATCCCCCCTTAATCATAGAGTTTCCGCTCAGTGGTTCTGTGGTCTCTTCCCCTGCTGGTGACACTACTAGGCAAAGGTCATATAACTTTTGAAAATGTGATTTTGTCAGATTGTATGCGGAGCTCAGCGACTTGTGCTGGGATGGCATGGATGGGCTTCAGGATGTCGATTCTATGCTTGACTTTTTCTATTCCAGAATTTACGACTTGTTTGATATGTATGTTCCCATGACTGCTCCAAGAGCATGTAATAGGTATCCCCCGTGGTTTTCTAAAGAAATTAAGGTTAGTATAAAATATAAATATTCATTATGGTGTAAGTTTAAGAAGTCTGGAAATGTGGAGTTTCTGGATAGATTTAGGGAGCTGAGACAAAAACTTAAGAGAGACATTTATCTTTCTCGAGTCAATTACTTTCAGAGGGTCGAAAGAGAGATTAGGTCTAATCCTAAAAAATTCTGGAACTGCTCTTCTCGACGCCGTCAAAACTTTTCTATTGGGAATTTATCTAACCAGCAGCAGGCAGCTGACAGTTTTGCTTCTTATTTTGCGGGATGTTCTGGCTCCACCCCCACCTCATCGCCTACAGCCGCCAGTCTGGCTTCGGGTGACATCACAATGTTCTTTTGTTGATGACTTTACAGATGACGAAATTATTACAGCCGCTAAGAGAATTAAGGCTAACATGGACCTGATCTAGTTCCTGGTTTCTTGGTGCGCGACTGCTTATATGCTTTCCTGGCTCCACTTAAGAAAATTTTTAAATTGACTCTTAAATCTGGAACATTCCCCGCGATTTGGAAGTTGTCACGGGTTTTCCCTGTCTTCAAGGCGGGGGAAAGTGGTGATCCATCAAACTATCGACCAATAGGCATACTATGTGTCTTTTGTAAAATTTTCGAGGCCTGCCTTTTTCAGCGAATACTGTTTAACACCAAAAACAGACTCTCTATTTCTCAGCATGGTTTCATTCCAGGTAGATCGACTGTAACGAATTTGGTTGACATTACACAGTTCATTGCGTCCGCTCTTGACCGCTCTTCACAGGTTGATGTTGTGTATACTGATCTATCTAAGGCCTTCGATTGTCTGAATCATTCTGTTCTGATTGACAGGATGAGGGCTATCGGATTCTCCGAGGGCTTGCTTGGCTTGTTCAGATCTTACCTGGATGGAAGGAGGCAATTTGTTGAGGTTGGGGGCTTCAAATCTAACACCTATCACGTAACTTCGGGAGTGCCGCAGGGTTCCATACTCGGTCCATTACTGTTTAATATATTTATTGACCCAGTTAAACATGTTTTACATGTTCCTTTTTTAATGTATGCAGACGATATTAAGATTTTCGGAAATATTTCGAGTGTTGATGACTGTTTGCGGCTCCAGAACTGTCTTCAGATCCTTGTTGAATGGTGTTGTCGGAGTGGTCTTTCTGTGAATGTTTCCAAGTGTTGTGTGATGTCCTTTACTCGAAATAAGCACGCAATCACTTTCGGGTACAATATAAGAGGGCTTCCACTTGACCGCCCCAAGACAGTTAAGGACCTTGGAATTGTTTTTGATGGTACTCTATCTTTTAAACCACACTATGAGCAGACTGTCAGTTCTGCTTACAAAACTCTAGGGTTTCTGATAAGAAACAGCAAAAATTTCTCACAGACTGACACCCTCCTCCTGCTCTTTGGCTGTTTGGTTAGGTCTCGACTTGAATATGGCTCAGTTGTGTGGGCTCCCACTTATGAGATACATGTGGCAAGCCTGGAATCAGTGCAAAGGAAATTTCTAAAATTTCTTAGCTTTCGTGAGGATGGTCGATATCCGTCTATTGGTTTTCCTCAGGAAAATTTACTTCTTCGCTTTAGTCTGCAGAGTCTATCGATGCGCAGGCAGTGCAGTTTCATTATATTTTTATATAAACTGGTTAATTCTGTGTTCGACTGCTCTAGTCTGCTTCAGCAACTTAATTTCAATGTGCCTCGTATTGCAGCACGTTTTCCAGGCACATTTTACCTCCCGACTGCTCGTACACGATTGCTGCGATCGTCTCCAATTTACCAGATGTGCAATGATTACTCTGTACTGCAGGACCGCCTAGATATCTTCTCATGTAATATATCAGAGATAAAAATGTTTTTCAAAGCGATCTAAATTGTGACTCTTTTTTGTATTGTTAGCTAGATTGTTGTTAGTTATTATGTTTTGTGTATTGGCCCATCCTTAAATTGGCTTTTAAGCTGTTGGATGGTGTATGAATAAATAAATAAATAAATAAATAAATAAATTATTATTACATATTTTTTCAGCGCCAACTCAATTGTTTCCATATGCCAGTGGCAGAGATTTTAGAGATGCATGAGGTTTTTTGCCCCTAATTTCTACAGAACTGAAGAAATTACCATTTTAAAAGCCCATTTTAAAAGCTCATTTTAAACCAACAATGTTTTCTACACAAAAAAGATAAAAACCACTTTCAAGAGAAAATTCATTTTATGAAAGAGACAATGAAATAATTACCATGTTTTGTTCATACAAAACATTTGGTTTTCATCAACTCATCTACTGTCGCTCTGATGGAAACGATCATCTCGGCCTCACCCAGCACAATCCGTTGATAAGTCCTTTGCAATTTAATGCATTCCGTGACTTTAATATTATCATCAAAAAACCAATTTTTTTTTGACACCCTGTATCTCGTAAACGGCATCTTTGCGGATACACATTAATATGAACTTTTTTATTAGAAAGAGACAAGGAACCACACCCTTCATTTTTCGACACATATTTTAACACACCCTGCCTGTATATGGTGTCCCAAATTCGATGCTCAACATTGGTATCTTGGAAATGTAAAAGCTACGGCATGGGTGAAATGGGGCAAGTTTTGGGAAATTTTGTGCTGGTTTCAAATCCGTTGAGAAATCAAGGCTACCTATAATCGTTTTCAAGCTATTTGAGAATAACGAATATTTAACGAATTTGTTTTTGCACCCTAGCTGGGTTACTATTGATCTGAGCCTGCCGAGCCCTTCACTTCTTTAAAACACTTTTTGGAAATGCGCATTTTGGCATGAACAGTGACAACCGTTTTTTGCTTTTCACTTACTTTTTAACTTTTGTTTTTCTTATGGCAGCCATATTGAATTTTCAGCTGGTTGAATTGTGCTAAGAAGCTTTTCAATGATGTATTACACATCGGTGAAATATCCATCTTTAGGTAGTTTTTGACAAAGTGACAGTTTATTTAATGAAATCAAATCCATCCATCCCATCCAAATCCATCCATCTCATTCATCAAGGATGAGTTTGGATGGTGTGGAGAGCAAAGGTGGAGCAGACTGTCTAGAACTTTTTGATAGTTATTTTTCTACTGTTTACACTAATAATTCAGATGTTGTTGTTCCATCATATAGTTTTAGTAGGACAGTTGATATTGGTATGTGCAGAATAAATATAGAAAATGTATATGATAAGATTATGTCAATCAAGCTTAGAATGTTGTCAGGACCAGATGGTATTCCTGCTTATTTCTTGAAAAGTGTATTCATATGGTTACTCAGCCGTTGCACTATCTTTTTATTTGTCACTGACTGCTGGTGTCTTTCCTGGGGTGTGGAAGAGTGGATACCTGAGTCCTGTGCATAAGGGTGGTTTGAGGAGTGATATCAAGAAGTACAAAGGTGTTTCTTTTCTCTCAGATTCCAAAAATTTTTGACAGCCTTGTGTTTGATCAGATTTCACCTCTTTGCAGGGGCCTGATGATTGAGCAGCAGCATGGATTCTTGAGTGGAAGATCAGTTGGTACTAATTTGATCATATACCAACAGTGTATCATTGAAGCTTTTGAGAATTCTCTTCAGGTTGACTCTGTTTATACGGATTTCTCCAAGGTGTTTGACAGGGTTGACTACAAATTATTGATTGCCAAGATCCCTGCTTTGGGTTTCCATGTTATGTTGAGATGGGTTGAGAGCTTTTTGAGGAGTCGTCAATATGTGAAGATTGGTTGAGATGGGTTGAGAGTTTTTTGAGGAGTCGTCAATATTTGAAGATTGGTGATAATGTTTCTAATCATTTTGCGGTAACATCTGGTGTGCCTCAGGGGTCACATTGTGGCATGCTGCTTTTTAACCTTTTTATAAATGACATCAGAGGTTTTACTGAATTGTGAATTTTTACTTTTTGCGGATGATCTCAAGTTGTTGTTGACAATGAACTCTCCAGATGAGGCATTCCTAATTCAGGGGGATATTAATCGATTGTCTGCCTGGTGTGCTTCTAACCACCTTTATTTGAATTTAGAGAAGTGTGTGACTGTCACGTTCTCCAGACTTCGTCAGACTCATCAAGAGTGGAGGAGGTTTGTGATTTCGGGGTTACCTTTGACGTGAAGCTGATGTTCATTGGGCACTGTGAGTCTGTTGTTTCTAGAATTATGAGAATGATTGGATTTGTGTGTCAGACAGCTAGGGAATTTTCTGTGGTGGCCATTAGAGCTCCTTATTGTGCTTTAGTAAGACCAATTTTGGAGTATGCTTCCATCATATGGCAGCCATACTATGCCGTTCATACCGAGTCTTTTGAATGAGTGCAGAGGAAGTTCCTCCAATTTTGTTCATGGAGGCTGGGTTTTACCAGGAGAGGTCATGATTATGTACAGCTGATGCATGAATTAAAATTAACATCATTGGAGTCTCGTAGATGGAATGCTGACATGTGCTTCTTATTTAAAGTTTTAAACTCTCATATTGATTCTGGTATTATTCTCTCAATGATGGGGGGTTCAGGGTTCCAAGTTATAGAACCCGATCTTGTGAACTGTTTCAGGTGTTGCATCACTCCACAAATTATGTTATATACAGTCCCCTGAATAGAATGTTGACTTTTGCTAATGCAAATGCTGAGTTGTTGCCTTTTTTCGGTTGCTCGTTTTCTGCTTTCAGGCGGTCTCTTGCATCTGTTGCCCACACCTAGCATATACCTAGCATGTATTTTATTTGATTATTGTGTAAGGTGACTATGTAATGTTTAATATTGTTTTGTAATGTGACCAGTTGATTATTTGATTGTTGTTTTACTTATACCTGATTGTGACTATCACTTGCTAATATTGTGCTTATGTTTAAAATTGGGGTTGTCCCGTTTTTCTGGATAAATAAATACATAAAAGTTAAGTAAGCCATGGAAGTTGATCATTTGAACCAATGAACTTATTGCAATAAACATAGAGATGAATATCAATTTGAACACAGGAGTGAAAATTCAAGCATAAGTTAGGGATCTAGCTAACAAAACTGTTCAATATGACCTCAATTTTCTTGAACACATTGTTCGCATCTATATTTAGAAGAAAAGTGATAAATATTGAACTTATTATATGATATCTGTTTCATCTACAGACTTGGAGACTATGAGACTACCGTCAAACACATTTGAGTGTTCTTTAGCCATTAGCTCAATGGAATTTTCCAATGCTAGGAAAAACACTCACTATCTTCCAAACAGAAATGCTTGCTATGAGTCAGTGTGTAGAAGACTGCTTACAAAAAAGACTCAAAAGTGCAGATTTATATCGTTTCAGAGAGACAGGCAGCACTAAAGACCCCAAAATCATTCAGTCTAAATTGACCAGGGACTGCAAGCAATCCTTGACGCAACTGGCTACAAACAACATTTGCTATGCGATTTCATGGCTCAGTTCTGCAAAAGGCTTTAATACTTTAGAAAGGTGAGGCTAACACCACAGGAAATAGGTGATTTAGCTTAAAAAAACACACACAAACAATAATGGCCCCCGTATTTAAATTCTCTGAAATATTCCATCTTAGGAATTGCAAAAAACAAAATGCTTATAGATCAAGCCAAAATGTAGATCATTTACGAGAAAGAAACACAGAAACCTTCCATAGCATTGGCCCAAAGACGATATGATATGCAGTGAACAATATGAATCGTCCAACCGCACTTTGTTTGAGTATGAGCGTGGAGTTTTTGAACAAATTATGGAATTCGATAATTAAATTGTTTTCGAGGTAGTACTATGCTTTTAATTTTTATGTATTTATTTATTTATACAGCATCAAACAGCTGAAAAGGCCAAATTAAGGATGGGTTGATACACAAATCATAATAACAAACAATAATCAAACAAACTATACAAAAGAGAGTCACAAATTAGATCGCTTTGAAAAACATTTTTATCTCTGATATATTACATGAGAAGATATCTAGGCGGTCTTGCAGTACAGAGTAATCATTGCACATCTGGTAAATTGGAGACGATCGTAGCAATCACGTACGAGCAGTCGGAGATAGAATGTTCCTGGAAAACATGCTGCAATACGAGGCACATTGAAATTAAGTTGCTGAAGCAGATTAGGGCAGTCGAACACAGAATTAACCAATTTGTATGAAAATGTAGCAAAACTGCACTGCCTGCGCACCACCAGACTCTCCAGATTAAAGCGAAAGAGTAAACTTTCCTGAGGAAAACCAATAGAAGGATATTGACCATCCTCTTGAAACTTTTAGAAATTTATTCTGTAGCGATTCTAGACTTGCTGCATGAATCTCATAAGTAGGAGCCCACACAACTGAGCCAAATTCAAGTCAGGACTTAACCAGACAACTAAAGAGCAGAGAGAGGGTGTCAGTCAGCGAGAAATTTTTGCCGTTTCTTATCAGAAACCTAAGAGTTTTGTAAGCAGAACTGAGAGTCTGCTCATAGTGTGGTTTAAAAGATAAGAGTACCATCAAAAACAATTCAAGGTCCCTAACTGTCCTAGGGCAACGGAGTGAAAGCCCCCCAATATTGTATCTGGAAGTAATTGGGTGCTTATTTCAAGTAAAGGACATTACACAACACTTAGAAACATTCATAGACCACTCTGACAACACCATCCGTCAAGGATCTGAAGACACTTCTGGAGCTGCAAACAGTCATCAATACTTGAAATACTTGCAAAAATCTTCTCATCTGCATACATCAAAAAGGGAAAATGTAAAACATGTTTAACTGGGTCGATAAATATATTAAACAGTAGTCGACCGAGCAGGGAACCCTGAGGCACTCCCAAAGTTATGTTATAGGGGTTAGATTTGAAGCGCCCGATCTCAACAAATTGCCTCATACCATCCAGGTAAGATCTGAATAGGCCAAGCAGGTCCTCAATGAATCCGACAGCCCTCATCCTGTCAATTACAACAGAATGATTTAGACAATGAAAGGCCTTAGATAGGTCAGTATACAGAACATGGACCTGTGAAGAGCGGTCGAGAGTGGATGCAAAGAACTGGGTAACATCAACTAAAGTCATCACAGTCGATCTCCCTGGAATGAAACCATGCTGATAAATGGAGAGTCTGTTTTTGATGTGAAACATTATTAGCTGGAAAAGGCAGGCCTCGAAAATATTACAAAAGACACATAGTATGGCTACTGGTCAAGGCTGTGGTGCTATTGGGGCGGCAAAGACGCGGACGAGCCCTAAGAGAAAAAAAAAAAAGGCTATTGGTCGATAGTTTGATGGATCACCATTATCCTCCGCCTTGAAGACCTGGAAAACTCGTGACAGCTTCAAAATCGTGAGGAATTTTCCAGATCTTAGAATTAATTTAAAGTTTTCTTAAGTGGAGTCAAGAAAGCATATAAGCAGTTGCGCACCAAAAAGCCAGGAACTAGATCAGATCCACTGGACATGTTAGCTTTAATTCTCTTAGCAGCTGCAATTATTTCATCATCTGTAAAGTCATCAACAAAAAACACTGTGATGTCACTTGAAGCCAGGCTGGCGGCTGTAGGTGAAGAGATGGAGGTGGAACCAGAACATTCTGCGAAATAAGAAGCAAAACTGTCAACTGCCTGTTGCTGGTTACATTAATTCTCAATAGGAAAGTTTTGACGGCGCCTCGAAGAACAGTTCCATAACTTTTTACAATTAGATATAACCTGCCTTTCGACCTTCTGGAAGTAGTTTACTTGAGAAAGATGCCTCGCTTAAGTTTTTGTCTCAGCTCCCTAAGATTATTTAGAAACTCCACATTTCCAGACTTCTTAAACTTGAGCCACAATGAACATTTGTATTTAATACTAACCTTAATTTCTTTAGAAAACCAAGGGGGATACCGTTTACATGTCCTTGGAGCAGTCATGGGAGCATACAGATCAAACAAGTCGTAAATTCTGTAATAGAAAAAGTCAAGCATACAACCAACATCCTAAAGCTCATCCATATAATCCCAGCAAAAGCCGCCAAGCTCTGCATACAATCCAAAAAAAATAAATACATTTTTTGAAAATTATATAATCTCTGCCCAGTGTTACCAAAAGGTGAAGGGACCACTGAACCTTTGATTGGAAACTCTATGATCAGGGGGGGGGGGGAGATGATGACCATCCGGAGCCACAGGCAAATCAGAATTTTAACTAATTGTGAATACTTTTTCTGTTCCCCAGAATCTTATATAGGTAATTTTTCCCTATTTGTATTTCGAACCAGTTTTCATTCCGATTTTTAATTGGTCTGAACCTAGTGATGAAATAAATGTTACTTGTAGCTATTATTGTTTTCTCCTTAATGAATTGTAGATTATAGATATTACTACTTTATGATGACAACTGATTCATGTCGACAATAAGACATAAAAAAGTTGAATTCACTATTAATGATGAATCCATTTCAAATGCTTAGGCAGAAAGCAGAACAGGCCACGTACGGTACTATTATAGCATACGAATAGGCTGCCGACCTACCTATTCAATGTTATATTCATTGTATGTGTGTAACATAAGGAATTACCAGCCAATGTCAGAAAGATATTACTTGACTCACCTGAAATGTTAGATTCATTTAAAGATATATTTTTTGTATTTGCATTTTGTTTCTTTAACGGTGGCCAATCACTGCGACTATGGCCAACCACCGACGCCAGGGAGCAGTTCTAATTTACTATGCTGGAAATTTTGCCGAACCTGCATTTCTGTAAGAAGGGAAGGGATCCTTAACGTGCCCAAAATCGCATGGTACACGGGACGTAGGATTTTACGGCCACGCCGAAGGGCGGAACGTGCAGAGATTCAACTTGCTTGTGCAAATTTACAGGTGGACTAAAAAATAATTTCACGCTTGCTGGGAATCGAACCCAGGACTCTTGGATCCAGAGGCACACGTCCTTATCACTGAACCACTGAGGCTACCATTTAATTATAATATGGTATTTTAATCCAAGAAAATGAAATTTTAAACAGAGAGTTTATTTATTTATTTATTCATACACCATCCAACAGCTTAAAAGCCAAATACACAAAACATAATAACAAACAATAATCAAACAAACTATACAAAAGAGAGTCACAAATTAGATCGCTTTGAAAAACATTTTTATCTCTGATATATTACATGAGAAGATATCTAGGCGGTCTTGCAGTACAGAGTAATCATTGCACAACTGGTAAATTGGAGGCGATTGCAGCAATCGCGTACGAGCAGTCGGGAGATAGAATGTGCTTGGAAAACGAGCTGCAATACGAGGCACATTGAAATTAAGTTGCTGAAGCAGACTAGGGGAATCGAACACAGAATTAACCTTTTTGTATAAAAATATAATGAAACTGCACTGCCTGCACATCGACAGACTCTGCAGACTAAAGCGAAGAAGTTAACTTTCCTGAGGAAAACCAATAGACGGATATCGACCATCCTCACGAAAGCTAAGAAATTTTAGAAATTTCCTTTGCACTGATTCTAGACTTGCCACACGTATCTCATAAGTAGGACCCCCACAACTGAGCCATATTCAAGTCGGGACCTAACCAAACAACTAAAGAGCAGGAGGAGGGTGTCAGTCTGTGAGAAATTTTTGCTGTTTCTTATCAGAAACCCGAGTTTTGTAAGCGGAACTGATAGTCTGGTCATAGTGTGGTTTAAAAGATAAGAGTACCATCAAAAACAATTCCAAGGTCCTTAACTGTCCCGGGGCGATCAAGTGGAAGCCCTCTTATATTGTACCCGAAAGTAACTGAGTGCTGAAGGTAGGTATCCAAATCCATATGACATGCCAAGGTAATGGATTTGTGTCTATGAAATTGTGTATTGAGGTTTAAAGGTAGTTAACTATGTTAGATGAGTCATGTGTGATGTATAGTTGGATTCATAATTTTCCACTCTATCCGATGATGTAAAAACTTAATATGGCACCCATAAGAAAAAGAAAAGTTGACCATGGAAACTCAAAATCTAGTAGGCCTAGATAAATTCTAGACCACCCGTTTGACAGCTTGTAAGCAGTTACGGAAACTCACCAATTTTAGCGACAGTAGATTTCATAATATACTAGATATCAGAGAAATAAGAAAATACAAGTTTTCAGTTTCTTTCAGGATATTTAGGAAACAATAGGATATATTTTAAATTTGTCTTCAGATCATGAATAAACATAAAATGGCGCACGTTTTTGAAATTTCACGGACTATTTATCTCTCATGGTTTGATAGATCCCAATGGTGGGCTAGTTAAAAGTGAGCACCGTGTATAGAAAATATATTTTTTCTACAGGAGCATTTTATCCTTTTTTGTTGAGTTGGTTTTATTTATAGTATTTATTTCATTCTAGCAAGTTCTAATGCTGGTCAGCTCTTTAATGGCTGGCTGGTGTAGTATACTTGCAATATGGTAGGTGTTGGTGGACTTTTCCTTTACGTGATAGTAAAGGATTTTTTCACGCCCGAGGAGGTAACACCCCTTACATCAAGGGGCCGGTGAAGTCCCAACGGACGTTTCCGGTTCTGGTGTATGAGTCGGTTTCCCTTATAAGCAAAAATGATGATGGCTCCTCCTTGTACAAAAGATTCCGGAGATGAAAGACCCCTCCATTCGGATCTCCGGGAGAGGGGGCGCCAACATCAAGATTTAACATATCCTTCTCCAATATATGTGGCCTAAATTCTAACCTGAACTCCGTCCACCATTTCCTCCAGGCTAATAGGCCCCAACTCCTCTTCCTCACCGAAACTCAAATCAGTGTCAAAACAGCCACTAATCACCTTAATTTCCCGAGGTATGAGCTCCTTACTTCCTTTAGATTGCATGGAGGCGTGTGCGTGTACGTCCGTAGCAATCTACCATGCACCAGACTCCCCAATTTAGAAGCTGGAAGAAAAGACATACTATGGATAAAACTCTCTCCCAGGGCTGCAACTAAATTCATCTGTTGCATTTACCGGTCACCTTCTGACGACAACTTTGTCCAGCTCTTTGACTACCTTTCTGAAAAAAATCGACCATCTGATTTCTAAATATCCTTCCTCCGAGGTCACTATTCTTGGTGACTACAATGTCCATAATAAGGAATAGCTAGGATCCTCAAAAACCGATCCACAAGGAAGAGCAGCGGAGGCCTTTGCAGTCAGCAATTCTTTAGCCAATATGGTTCAGCAACCTACTTAGTTTCCTCGCATCCCAACACACAGCTCAAATCCCTTGGATCTCCTTCTTACCACAAATCCTGACTGCTATAAGATATCAGTCACTGCCCCCCTTGGTCGCTCAGACCATGCGGCATGGTCACACAGTCATCACACCCACGTATCGTTTGGCACTACAACTCCGCCAACTGGGGCGAAATGCGAGATTACTTTTCTTCATTTCTATGGGCGTCTGTCTGCTTCTCTCAACCTGACCCCTCTGATATCTCACAAAACGTCACCGAAATTATCCAAACTGGCATGGAATTATTTATTCCACGTACACAGAAAACCTCTTCAGCCACTCAAAAGCCCTGGTTCTCTAAATCCTGTGACAAGGCCGGACTTGAAAAGGTCAAAGCTCACAAAACGCTTCTACACAATCCCAGTCAAGAAAACCGTCAAGCATTTAACGACGCAAGAAACCGGTATGTCCGCATTCTTTCTGAGGCAAAAAACATGTTTAATAACCACATCAAAAACAAAGTCCTCTCAAGCTCCAACGGCAGCAAACCCTTCTGGACTCTTGCTAAATCTATTGGGAATAATTTCTGCAAGAGCACGTTCCCACCTCTTGTCTCAGTGGATGAAATTGTTTCTACAACCCTGGGCAAGGCTGAACTTTTTGCCTCGCTGTTCACTGGAAATTCTACTCTCAACCCACCTTCAAATGTTCAACCACCAACAGTCCCCAATGTCGCGCATAAAATGACAAGATATCATTTTCAAAACTAAAAAGGTACGAAAGATGATCTCTTCTCTTAATACCAGGAAAGCCTCTGGCCTTGACGAGATCCCAGCAATTGTTCTCAAAAAATGCGCACCAGAACTTGCTCCTGTCCTGACTCGTCTGTTTCAGACATCTTACAATAAAGGCATATTCCCTAGTAACTGGAAAATTACTCGAGTACAACCCGTCCCCAAGAAAGGATCCAAAGCGCTTTCTAGCAACTACAGGCCTATTTCTCTCCTTACAGTTGTCTCTAAAGTGATGGAAAAGTATATAAACACCGAATTACGCTCTAGACATATCCAAAGCATTCGACCAGGTCTGGCTTGCAGCGCCGCTTAATAAACTTCCGGCCTATGGCCTACCACCAAAACTCTGTACCAGGACAGCAAATTTCCTCTCCAACCAGAGCATTTCTGTTGTCGTGGATGGTCATTCCTCTAAACTGTATCCAATTAATGCAGGAGTTCCTCAAGGTTCAGCTTTAGCCCCTACTTTGTTTCTTCTCTACATCAATGACCTCCTCTCTAGCACATCCAACTCAGTTCACAGTTACGCGGACGACAGCACCCTCCACTCAAATATACAATATTCTAAGCCTGTCTCTTTAGCCCAATTAGATGAGGATCGCAGACTCATGGAGGGTTCTATCTCCGTGGATCTCCAAAAAATATTAGACTGGAGAAGTAGAAATCTTGTACAATTCAACCCCACCAAATCACAGTCTTGCTTTCTTTCTCATAAGAGATACACAAGCCTTAGAGCCATCACAATGAACAACCAAGTTATTCAAAGTAATGAGTCCTTTTCACTTGTTGGCACTTCTGTGGATCGGAATTTGAATACGCATCAACATGTCACATCAATTGCAGAAGCAGCTGCTAAGAAATTAGGTTTCCTCTTCCGGGCTCACAAATACTTTTCACCAGCTAATCTCTATACCTTATATACTTCACAAATAAGACCAAACCTCGAATACTGCTCCCACATCTGGGGTGCTGCTGCCGCTTCTACACTCGCTATCCTGGACTCCATTCAGAAGAGAGCTATATGTCTCGTCGGTGACCCTACCCTCACCCAAAGGCTGCCATCCCTTGCTTACCGACGTGCCGTTGGTGACTTCTCTCTCTTTTATAGATATCTGCACGAGCAGTTCTTAGAGGAGCTTTCTTCCATAGTTCATCCACACCTGCTGCCCCCAACAGATCTACCAGGGGAACAGAGCGAATACACCCTTTTACTGCCCAGGTCACCAGACATAGAACATCTTGTTATGGGCATAACATGTCCCGAGGACATTTCAAGTTGCGGAATTCCTTGCCGGCACATGTTTTTCCTTCTCCCCCGAACCTCCAAACCTTCAAGTCCAGAATTAACAAGTTGCCTCTTTCCTCCTTGTCGACACCCACGGAACGATAGTATTTAGGCTGTAAGCCCTCGTGGTGTGTTGTTGAAA
Source organism: Tillus elongatus (assembly GCA_964006375.1). Lineage (NCBI taxonomy): Eukaryota > Metazoa > Arthropoda > Insecta > Coleoptera > Cleridae > Tillus > Tillus elongatus. Next base: position 272,820,443 of record OZ023262.1, read on the forward strand.
TAAAAAAATAAAATAAAAATAAAAAATGAATATGGTTGATGTAAGATCCACAGGTCTACCTATTATTTTTAAGAGAATTATATTTTCTTAATTAACAACTGATTATGCTTACCTGCACTTCTAAGTCTTTGTCGGCTTCCTGTCTAAGTCTTCTCTCCTCCTCTAGACGTTGTTTCAGTTCTTCAACATCACCTATCATTTTACCACTTACATTATCTGTTTCTGTTACATTTGTTATCTGTACACCGCTACTGCTTACTGTGTATCCATTAACATCCTTGCCTAGTTCTTGCCGCAGCTGTCTGTTTTCATCATACAGAGCCAATAAGCTGTTCTTTGCGATCGCCAGGTCCTCCTTCATTAGGGCATTTGTAGTGGTCAATGATTCCACTTTAGATTGTAAATTGGTTACTGTTGCACTATAAAATTAGAACAACAAAAATTATTCATATATATTATTTATATATTATTATTATTATTAAACTTTTACTAAATACAGATGTGGGGACTTCTTTTCTGCAACCAGTTTCGCCTTTTATGGCATCGACTTAAAGGCAACACTGGTTGTAGAGAAGACAACAAACACTTGTTAAGCCAGAGAAGAAGTCTCTACATTTGTGTGTGTGTGTTTTTTTGTTTCTTTAAAGTTGGTCTATCTCCACTACTTATGGCCAATCACCTATGCCAGGGAGCAGCTTCACCTCACTATCCTGGAAATTTTGCCAAACCCCTGTCTTTTTGTAAGGAGCGTAGGGATCTTTAACGTGCACAACATCGCATGGACACGGGACCGACGGCTTTACGCCCCTCCGAAGGGTGGAACATGCAGACATTCAACTTGATCAAATACAACCTCGGTTGATGTTAATTGTGCAGTATGTACTGGAAAAGTGAAAGGAGAACACTGGGATCGAACTCAGTACCCTTCGGTTCAGAGGCATACATTCTTACCACTGAACCACCGAGGCTCTTCTCTACATCTGTATTTAGTATAGAATGGTTTCACAAAGTAATGGCAACAACAATTAATGATTTAAACTTATATATATATATATATATATATATATATATATATATATATATATATATATATATATATATATATATATATATATATATATATATATATATATATATATATTGTTTCACATGTTCCTGAAATTGCTTTATTACATTGCCCAAAAATGATAAAGAAATTTAAATAATCGTCATTTGTGTAATTATTTAAACATCCTGGCATGATTATTTGAAGCTAAGTGACATTAGTTTAGCATATGCCTGACAGTTGTATTGTAAACATCCTCATGGCCGACTAAAGTGAGATCAAACGGCCACTATTATAATAAGAAAAATTAAAAATCTCGGGATGCAGCAAGTGCGTTATGGTAGTGAATTTTTTTAAATGCTTCAAATTTGAATAACTCAATTTTCTAGAAACTTAGAGGGTTTAATTTTGGTGTGTCGTAAGGTCTTCCCCAACGCAAGATATCCACCAAATTTCATTAGAAAAGCTTTGTAATTTTCGGAGAAAAAAATTTTTTTCGAAAGAGAATTTAAAATTTGAATAACTCAATTTTCTATAAACTTAGAAAGTTGCATTTCAGTACGTAGTAAGATCTCTCCCAAAGCAATATATATATATATATATATATATATATATATATATATATATATATATATATATATATATATATATAGTAAATTTCATTTAAACAGCTTTGTTACTTTCGGAGAAAATTTTTTTTTCGAAAGAAAACTAAAAATTTTCCCGGAAAGCCCCGTCCGATTTTTCTGGCTAACGAACTCATCTAAGCCATTAATAAAAGAAAGCCACTTGCCAAGTTTCATCGAAATCGGTTAATTTTTTTTTGAGTTATCAGACGGACGTGTATATATATATATATATATATATATATATATATATATATATATATATATATATATATATATATATATATAAAAATTGAAACTGACCCCGGATATGGGTTCTAGGGATCCTAGTTCGTGCTCATTTGCCGAAATTTTTGCAAATCACCATCGATACCTCTCTATTAGTGAATTTTTTTAAATAAAAATTCACTAAAATAGAAAATTCAACAGTGTGAGAAAACAAATCATCTCCATGTTGTCAATAGCTATCCAAAAATGTTTGTCCACTGCACATTCTTTGCTCTTTGTGTTGGTCGGTGCGCATTTTCGGTACCCACCTTCCACACAATTTCTGATATCTGGGCTTTTCTGAGACCATCGTCCAACTTGCGGAAATTCATCAGCCAGAGCACTGATCGTCAATCTCCCATCACTTTGCAGTTTTTGGTTTGCTTGTTCAACGATTTTGTTGATCGTACTAGAGTCGAAAAAAGATGGCTATTGTTATTTAAGAAAAAAAGGGCGTCATTTTGGTTGATTTCTCATGGAACGTGGGTCAACTGCTGACTTGTAGCAAACTGAGACAAGTGATTCAAAAGAGAAGACGCGGAAAACTATGGTCTGGTAATCCTCCGTCACGACAATGCACGTCCTCAAACTACAATGCCGCAAACAAGAAGATTTAAGAGTTTCGTTGGGAACTTATTGACCACCCTACCCCCCATATAGTCCCGACCTTGCACCTATTGACTACTTCCTCTTATTGCATTTTGGTTTGGTGGAAAACGGTTTGAAAACGGTGAGGAACTCAATACTGTCGTAGTCACCTGGTTCAACTTCTATCACCTGGTTCAATTCCGGAAGAGGGAACTTCTAGACAAAGTGGTTAAAGAAACTGGTGCAGCGTTAAGAAAAGTGCTTAGAACTTAATGGCGATTATGTGGAAAAGTGAAGTAGGTATGTAGTAAACTAAAACTGCCAATAAAAACCCTTTACATTTAAAGATATGCTTATACAGCTTGTAAAATAATACTCTTTTCTGCCAAATAAAATATTTGCTCCCAATTTAAACTTTATCAAAAGAAAATACATTTTTTCAGCAAATCACAAACATTCAACTCTACTTACTTTAAATGCCTGTTCAACTCTTCTATATAATTTTTCTGATCCAAAACTGTAGTCATATTTTCACCTTGTTCATCAATACTCGAATCATTAGAGACTTGTGTTGATGATCGTAAATAAAGCGAAAAATCTATAACGCCTTGAGGACAATCTAAATCTTCTTCCTAAAAAATTGCACAAATATAGTTACTGATGTCAAGTCAGTTAGCTGGTTACATACTTTTATGCAAAGATTGCAGTCTATGACATTTAGCCCTACTAGAAGACCAATAATGATTACTGCTTCGTCACTTAACATGAGAGCATCCGGTTCAAAATACTCCACTAAAGCTTCATCTTTGTGATCTATTAAAACTTTCAGATAATCAGCTAGTTTCTTCTGCATTAAAGCTAACCTCAACCAGGCCCTTGCTCGACCCATATGTGTTCTGAAAACAAAAAAGTGTTATTACAAAAAAAGGTTTACAGTTATATCCAAATTGAGAACTTTCAAAGCACAGGTAAACTTTTACAGCCTCATGTTACCCCATGGTAACATACCAAATTTATATCTGATACCACTCAAACATGAGGTTTAGATTTTTATTGGCCTGGTATAACTTTCAAGTAACATCATGGCCCGGAGTAGTCTAGACGAGACTGTAGTAAAAGTTAAAAATTATTTAAAAAGTCTGGACCCAGCAACCTATGGTAGACCCAGCGTTATGGTAGTGAATTTTCATAAAAATGTTAGTATTTTTAATGAAAGCAGGCATCAAAACTGGTTACCAGTATAACCTATATAGTAGAAACAATGTACCATATTGCATCAAAATAACTGTATTGTTTGAAAAAGTACAAAAATTTTCCAAAAATAAACTTAAAATGTTCCCGAAAAACAGGACAGATTTTCCTGGCCAACGAACCTCTTCAAGCTATTTACCCACCTGCCAAGATATAATTATTCACAAAAAGGTTTTTGGTGAAACTCCCAAAAAGCATGAAAATTACTTGAGTCTCCTACTTTAAAGTTAGGGCCTCAGTGGTTTAGGGGTAAGTATGTGTGCCTCTGAATCAAAAGGTATTGGGTTCGATCTTCAGTGTTCTCCTTTCAATTTTTCAGTACATACTGTACAATTAACATCAACCGAGGTTATGGCATTGTATTTGAGCAAGGTGAATGTCTGCACGTTCCACCCTTCAGATGGGGCATAAAGCCGCCGGTCCCATGCCCATGCGATGTTGGGCACGTTAAAGATCCCTACCTTCCTTATAGAAAAGCAGGGGTTCAGCAAAATTCCCAGGATATTGAGGTGAAACTGGTCCCTGGCGTCGGTGATTCGCCATAGTCGCGGAAATAGGCCGACGTTAAAAGTACAAACAAAAAATGCTTTAAAGTTTAATTTGACATTTGTGAAAACAGATTATCAACTACATATTCATATATTATGAAAATTTAAATGTAAGTAGTCCTATAAATTAGTTACTTCTTACCTTTTTGTACCAAAGTTAATTTAAATATTATAGCAGAAATTATTTAAATTTTAAATTTGAACACCTAAAGTAAAAAATGTATACTACAGTCAGTCCTCGCATAACGTTAACTCATCTAACGTTGTTTCATTAGAGCGTTCTGGTTTGTTGTAGGCAAGTGTATCATTTAAAGTTGAAACTGATTCAGTATAACGTTGTTATTCTAAAAAAAAGTCTAAAATATTAGGTAAAAAAGAAGTACATAATATAATGTAGATGGCAGGCGTGTACATAATACATAGGTAAATGAATACGTTTTTTCTCTCTTAATCCTTTTGCAGTCACAAATATGTAAATGTATGTACTAGAGGAAATTTCGAACCAAACCCGAACTTGAACTGAACCTTCGGTTTGTAAATATGTTCGACTAGATATGTTGAAGTAGTTCGAAGTTCGAAATGTGTAATTTTCCAAAAGAGATCGAAATTCGTAGCTCAAAAATACTTCAAAATTTAACTTTACAGGCGTTGAATGCTGCCAAAGGTAGCGAAGTTGCGGTCCTGTTAACTCGGTAGCGGCGCTTTAAACTCGTTATCTCATTGAGTCGATAGCGTAATTACAGGAGATTTAACTCACGTATATTTTTGGCAGCTGGTGGGGCACATTGAGACACCACGGAGCAATTTAGCAATCACAGAATATTTTTTTTATATATCCTAGCCTCCCAACACCTTTTTCAGTAACAACATTATGATAGCAGTGTTCGAAGGCGATCGGTAACGTACATTTTCAGCATTTATGAGGATAATTGCAGATTGCTTTTGGAAAACACTGGTTTCAACATGCTTGATTTCACAACGAGCCAAAACAGTTAAATATCCACAATCAGGAGACAGTTCAATTTTTGTGGTTATTTTATACCTATCATGTTCACTTTGAACCCTGTCAATCCAGCTGTTTGCTAAAACTGCCTATCCAATGCCAAACAACAACATATTAGCGAATTTTCGAATTTTCATTAAGAAAAATTCACTACTAGAGAGGTCCCAATGAAAAGCTTTTGAATTTTTTTTTCAGATGAGCGCAAATTTGGTTCCCTAGAACCAAAAACAAAGGACCGTTGAAATGTTTATATATATATATATATATATATATATATATATATATATATATATATATATATATATATATATATATATACACAACTGATTTCAATCAAACTTGACAAGAATCTTATTTGGGCGAAAACCGAGGTCGAGTTCGTTAATCAGCCTTTATGTTCAAGTTTTTCCAGTGGCAAACTGGGGAAAACTGTTTGAAAACGCTATATTTTGGTAAGTATCAGAGTAACTGGAATGAGACTTTACATGTGGCTAGAAATAGTGCAAATAAACCTATGTTGTAAATTTTAAGTAACTTGGTACACAATATTTAGGGTTTCTTCCAAATTAAAAATAAAATCCCAAAGACATGTGTTGAATCGACTTAGTGGTTAAAGTTCAATGCCTGACAGGCAGAGTAGTTAACTGCCAAGCGTAGATTAAATCATACAACAGGTATAAACCATACATCAACGGTAACCAAACTTAATATATACCAACAATTTAACAATTTAACTTAACAATTGTGAAATCTCGGCCGCATTTATGGAAAATGACAAGACGACATAAAATTAAAAATTTGCCATGTGATTGTTATTTAACTGGGGGATTCAATCAATGATTAAAATACACTATATTTGTAGCTTTATTAACGGCCCCAAATACAATTTTATGCTGTCGCATAATATAGCAGAAATTTAAACAAAATCAAATCACGTCTATAAAAATGATTCTAAAATAGTTTCTTTTATCTTTAAACTTAAACATAAGACGTCATATAAGACCGAAACAGTCGTGGGATGTGTTTCAATGGTAATTCTACTAATGCTGTAATTAATAATTGTTACGTATACTTTAAATATAAGATCCCGGGCATGAAGCCGATCTAAAGTATGATGCAAATAAAACGTTAGATGAAGTTTGCTTAGATGTCGCAGGGGGCATCGCCATCGAATCCAGCTGGATGAATGTATGTTTTTTTAATGTTTTATTTTGACATTTGGAGAAACAATAGTTCACAGATTTCATACGTTTTGAACAAGATCTAATTTTTGTTTAAAACGCCTAAATAAGTTTGTCACCTTTGAGTCTGAAATTATAATTTTGTTGTTGATATTGAAAAAACTGGTTTGATTAGGTTGACTAAAATGAAATCATACTGGCGATTAATAAGGAAAAATAACTGCTATGTTTATAATTTGGCAGATACTTTACTTTTCTAAATATGATTTAAGTTTCCTTCTGGAAATCTTCTGTATAACTTTGATGAAATTTGTAATACAAGTTTCTTTTAAAGAGACTTACATTATCTACAGATATAGCAAAATTTAGTTCTTTAGCTTCATAGAAAATTGATTTTTCGCATTTTTCTCAAAAGGAGTGAGAACATAAGATTTTTGTGATAATAGAGCGAAAGCGATGGTAACACTTTCGAAAGAATTCTTCAAATGTGAACATACTAGGACCTCTAAAATCGATCTTCAAGGTCTGTATGAGTTTAAAGTATTAACTCTACTAATATGCCGTATAATAATAGTGTACAATTCTTATGAAAATTCGCTACTATAACGCACTTGCTGCATCCTGAAATCTAAAAATCTCGGGACGCAGCAAGTGCGTTATGGTAGTGAATTTTCATAAAAATGTTTTTATTGCAAATATGTGTGTTTTCTTTTTAAGAAAGCAGACATCAATTTTGGTTACCAGTATAACCTATATAGAAAAAGGAGGCATCAAATTTGATTACCAGTATAACATATATAGTAAAAACAATGTGCCATGTTTCATCAAAATAACTGGATTGTTTGAAAACGTACAGAAATTTCCAAAAGTAAACCAAAAGTGTTACTGAAAAAATCCGTTTCTTGGTCAACCTTATAGGTTAATAGAAAATTGAGGTTTTCAAATATGAAGCATTTAATCAAAATTCGCAACCACAACGCACTTGCTGCCTCCAGAATTTCTTAACTTACAAACATGCATTATATTTCGATGGAAAATGCAAAAAAAATAAGGCGTTTTCGACAAAAACAAAAATATTTGTATCACCAACGACTTATGGGCCACCCTGTGATTGTCGCAATAATTTTTTAAGATGTAGCTCAAAACACCGTATAATTAATGTATACAATATTTTTTCATATCTTGTATAATAACGAATATATTGAGCTTTATTGATTTTTTACGAAAATTCGACAAAAATTATATACCATTAAACAATAAACTCTATAGCTAAGGCTACTGCCAAGCATCAGAGAAAGGGTCTATTTGAAATGAGTTTTCTGGAAATATTTTAGTAAAATGAAGGACAATGACGGTTGAAACTAAGAGTTCGGTGTATGTAAAACATTCTTCTTGAGACATTTTCTTTCCATAGCCCGTATTAGATTCAAGTTATTTGCCTCAATGTTGCGAATTTTGACGTTTTCAATTGTCACTTTGACGTTTTGAGGAAACCCCCAATTTATTTTTCTTTAAATGCCCATAACTTTTTTGTCTTTTGACCTACAGAGCTAAATTTTGGTAGGTAGCATACCGATAACGATATAAACCAGCTTACCAAATTTGGTTGCCCTTACTTTGTTAATTTTGGAGATATAAATATTTTGCGAAAGAAAACACAAATTTTTCCGGGAAAACCTCGGCGGATTTTCCTGGCTAACAAGTTTATCCAAGCGACTTGCGAAAGGAATGTACTCACCAATTTTGACGTTTAAAATCGCAATTTTGACGTTTTGAGGAAAATCCAAATTTATTTTTCTTTGAATGCCTGTAACTTTTTTATCCTTTAACCTACGGAGCTAAATTTTAGTAGGTAACTTGCCTGTAATGATATAAATCCGCGTATGAAATTTGGTTGCCCTTACTTTGTTAATTCCGGAGATATAATTTTTTTTCGAAAGAAAACACAAAATTTTCCGGGAAAACCTGGACCGATTTTCCTGGCTAACGAACTTATCCAAGCCATTTGCAAAAGGAATTTATTCACCAAATTTAATCAAAATCGGCCCATTATTTTTTGAGTTATCGGTGTGATACATATATATATATATATATATAAATATATATATATATATATATATAAACATATAAAAATTTAAACCGACCCCGGATATGTGTTCTGGGGGGCCTAATTAGCGCTCATTTGAAGAAATTTTTTCAAAATTCAAAAGTCGGGATCTCCTCATTAGTGAATTTTTTTTAAGAAAATTCACTAAAATGTTTAAAATATTTTTTGTTTGTGTATTTTTGATTTAACGTTGACCTATCTCCACAATATCAGCACTGGAAGGCATTTTTACCCAATTAACCAGCAATTTTGTCAAACCCTTCCTTTCTGTAAAAAGAATGGGAATCTTTTACATATCAAATATTTTATGTTACAGTATTCCTACATTTTGTATTTAAGGTAATGGTATATGAACACTGAAGAATTTTGGGTAGTTCGATGTTCGATTCTGAATTTCTAAGCAGATCGAAGTTTGGCTGTGAACCTTAGACAAACTACTTCTGAGGTTCGAAGTTCGAGATAACATATCTGCTTGCGTTCTTTCATAGTTCGGTTCAAACAAAACATGGGTACGCACACCTCTAGTATTTACATTTTATTCATTCCAAATCATTCGTTTTATGTCCTTTCACTTAACTTCGCCATTGGTAGGTCCCTAACTTTGAGGCAGTTGTATATGCTCATATTTATCCTGCCGTGAAGTGTCGCTTGTCACAATACCAGCATGGGTTTATGGAGAGGCGCTCAACACTGATGAATTTATCCCTGTTCACACAGTATGTAAGTGAAGCTTTGGATGGACGGGGTCAGGTGGATGTCATTTATACAGACTTTTCCAAAGCGTTCGATCGTGTTGACCACCCAACACTTCTGCGCAAGCTGCATTTGGCGGGGCTTGATGGACGGCTGATAGCATTCTTTGGATCCTACTTGACTAACCGTGTGCAATATGTTTTTTATAATGGATTTAAGTCTGAACCCTTCACTGCTAGCTCCGGCATTCCACAGAGTTCCAACCTTGACACACTCCTCTTTTTGTTATATATCAACGACATAAGCTCTGTAATTTCTGGTAATCATCTATTATTTGCTGATGATCTCAAGTTATACTCCAGTGTTCACGATATTGGTGACTGTTCAAGACTCCAGGTGGACCTAGACAACTTGCAGCTGTGGTGTGTTGAGAACAGACTTGAATTAAATGTCTCGAAGTGCAAAGTGATGACATACACTAGAAAAACCAGCCGTATAGCTTTTCGCTACAAAGTGGGTGGTACACCATTGGCTAGGACTGAAACGCACAGGGATCTTGGCATTGTATATAATCAACATTTAAGTTTCACTGGACATATTCAAACAATTACAGCATCCTGTTTGAAGTTGATGGGTTTCATTGTGAGGAATAGCAGATCATTTTACAATTTGAATAGCTTGAAAATTCTCTATTTTGCCTACATTCGATCGAGGCTTGAATATTGTAGCTTGGTTTTTGATCCCTTTTATAGTGTTCAGATTGGTGCTTTGGAAGATGTTCAGCGTAAGTTTTTAAAACACCTTGTATATAGGGCATCTGGTACCTACCCACAGAGAGGATGTGATCATGGCCAATTGCTTATGCAAGCTGGCATACCCAGTTTGTATTCACGTAGAAAAGTTGCATCTGTGATGTTCCTGCATAACTTGTTTAATGGTAAAGTTGATTGTCCAGACTTATTGATGCAATTAAATTTCTCAGTTCCACGGGCTGCATCTAGAGTGGTAGAGTGTTTAAGTCTCCAATACCAAGGACTAACTTGTATATGAAATCACCTGTTTATACAATGAGCTCTGACTTTAATAACATTGCAAACTTGTACGACTTCTATTCAGATAAGGCTGCGGTTATTCGTAGGTTGGCTATATCTTACTTTGTCGGTTATTAGAACCATTATATGTACTGTTTTGTGGAATTTCTGCCTTGTGATGTTTTGCGCAGTATTTTAGTTTTGTAGTTTAGTTTAGTTTTTTTTAGATGTATTTTTTGTTCATATTATTACATATTGTTCTTTTTGTATGGTGCCCTATTAATGGGATTATCCTGTTGGGCATGTATTCAATAAATAAATAAATAAATAAATAAATAAATAAATAAACTAGGACGTTAAGCGGGGACTTTTTGTATAATTAAAGGACAATTTAATTTACACTAACATTTTTTTAAGGGCTCACCTTACTGTGGGTAAATCTCTAACACTAGCGGTTATATCTTGTGCTTCAGGTGCATATTTTTCTACCATTTGAAGAATGTCCCATAGCTCCTTTTTTGGTCCAAGAAGTCCCTAAAATAATACATTTATAAATAATACATTTATTATGCTTCTTAAACACATTTGTAAAGAGAGAAGGCAAAGTCTCACATGGCTTCGGTAAAGCAATAAAATAAATTACTAATACACTACTCTATATTATACAGTACTGTGCAAGTTAATGGAATGAGGTAAATTTTATAGTAAAGTAACCACTTTAGTAACCTAGGCGTCCAGGACTCAGGGACCAAGGCACTCCAGAGGGCAAGCTGAGGAAGCGGAAACAACAACATGAGCACTCAATGAAGCTTTCCCCAAGACCGTCACGCGCGGTGAAGAGCCACATCCTGCACGATGTGACCCTGCTTATAACTAAACTTAACGGATCTAGACGTGGAGATCGAGAAAACTCCCCCAATCCAAGGTGTCATGTGACCCGTGCCTAGGGATGGATGGCACCAGTGTGATGGTGTCGTGAACGGAACCTCTGGAGTACCGGGCAACCCTCCTTGCACCACACAGGAGGTTCTGATGGTGTATACAGTATTTCCCCCATTCTCGTGGGGACAACATGAAGAAGAGAAATTTAAATAAAACCAAAACCAATGAGGCTCGAGGAGTGGCTCCGGCTACAGACTCGTGCCTTGAGCCTATTCCCGAAACAGAGACGAGACAGGGGGCGGCAGCGTCCGCGGACTCTGGAGGTCTCACGACTGACATAGATAAGGGGGATCGGGGGGTAGCTTCGGCCACAGACTTGTCCCCGACACCCAAGCTGGAGCCTGGCTCCCACCAGAGGGCCGCGAGGTCCGCGGAATCTGGCGGCCTCTCCACCAGTGAGGACCCTACTGTAGGGTTGAAGGACTGTCCCGGCAGTTCAAGCGTCTTTCCAGGGCGCAAGAAAGATGTTCCGGAGGGCGCAGAAATGGCGACCGGGGCGTGGACGGTCGAGAAATATGTAAAGGCGCAAGAGGGGAATGCGAGTCAGAAGACGCCGTGCTCGGACTCTAAAACGCCTACTAGAGACAGACGTCCCAAAAGGGCCAGGGCACCTGTAAAGGCGCAAGAGGGGAGTGCGAGTCAGAAGAGGCCATGCTCGGGCTCTAGCACGCCTACTACAGACAGACGTCCCAAAAGGGCCAGGGCCGGAACACTGGCGCAGACTGGCTCGTATAGGGAGGCAGCGGAGAGCCTTGGGATGACGGTAATTGACAGACGCCACCCTGAGGTCACGCTAGGCCAGGGGAAGGCGAACCTGATCCGGGCTAAGGTGGTACCTACGGTGGACTCTCTTCAAGAAGGGGAGAGCCCGCCTCAGTTCCAATGGGCGCGCTTGGGGGAACGCATCCTCTGGATAACCTGTGCCAGCCTGCAGTCGCGAGACTGGCTGCGGAAAACGATCGGGGACCTCAGTCAGATTTGGGAGGGGGCGGACATGACAGCCGTCGAGCCCAAGGAACTCCCAAAGAGACGCAAGGTCCTCGTACGGATCTCTGACACCGTCCCGCAGGAAACTGGTCCTTAGTTTCTTCCTATATTAAAGAAACATCTTTATATCTAATGCTCATCCATAATGGTTGCGATACGGAAACACTAACTCTGAGTTTAATAAACTATTTCCCGTGAAGTTTTCATCAAGCATTTTCGTTATTTTACTTCCACATCGTCAATACGTGTGGAAGTATGGCATCAGCGACAAAAATTACAAATCTCTTTTTCGCTTAAACGTCCTTAAACGTGTCAAAACATATAGAAAACATAATTTTTTTAACGAAACTTTTTTGTGTCTGTCGGTATGTATGTCTGTTGGTTTGTAGTCACAATAACTTTAGAACGAATTGAAATACATATTCAAATTTGGTATACAGCTATCGCCTGATAAACGAAGGGGTCGAATTATTTTTGGGTAAAATCGCTCAAGGGGGTCGAGGATGATTTGGTGAAAATTGAAATTTTTTCGTTAAAATATAGTTTTTTTGGGTTTGTTTATTAGAAAACTTTCAATTTCATCAAAAATCTGGTATTGTGTGTTGAAATTAAGTAGGGGTTGAATGTGTGAGGGTGAAATATCAGTGGCAGAAATTTGGAATTTTTTTATCGCTAAAACAACGGAAACAGTCTCAAAAGATATAGTCGGTCTGTCGGCCTGTACGTCTGTCTGTTAGTAGGCGCAATAACTCTTGAACAAATAGATGGTATCCAGCTAGCACCCGACAAAGGAACACTTCGAATTGTTTTTAAGTAAGGTCGCTTCAGGGGCTAGGGGCTAAATGAGGGGTGATTTGGTGAAGATTACCATTTTTCCATTAAACCTCGAGTAATATAAGGTTTCAGAAGTTTACAAATATTTCCTTTGTGGTCAAGTCATGGACCCTAAATTAATTTTATGTGAATGTCTTTCTCAGTAGAGTAAACTTCCGGCCTATGGCCTACCACCAAAACTTTGTACCTGGACAGCAAATTTCCTCTCCAACAGGAGCATATCTGTTGTTGTGGATGGCCATTCCTCTAAACTGTATCCAATTAATGCAGGAGTTCCTCAAGGTTCAGCTTTAGCCCCTACTTTGTTTCTTCTCCACATCAATGACCTCCTCTCTAGCACATCCAACCCAGTTCACAACTACGCGGACGACAGCATCCTCCATTCAAATATACAATATTCTAAGCCTGTCTCTTTAGCCCAATTAGATGAGGATCGCAGACTCATGGAGGGTTCTGTCTCAGTGATCTCCAAAAAATATTAGACTGGGGAAGTAGAAATCTTGTACAATTCAACCCCACCAAATATCAGTCTTGCTTTCTTTCTCACAAGAGATACACCAGCCCTAGACCCATCACAATGAACAACCAAGTTATTCAAAGTAATGAGTCATTTTCTCTTGATGGAATATCTGTGGATCAAAATCTTAATTGGCACCAACATGTCACATCAATTGCAGAAGCGGCTGTTAAGAAATTGGGTTTCCTCTTCTGGGCTCGCAAATACTTTTCACCAGCTAATCTCTATACCTTGTATACTTCACAAATAAGGCCAAACCTCGAATACTGCTCCCACATCTGGGGTTCGCTGCCGCTTCTACACTCGCTATCCTGGACTCCATTCAAAAGAGAGCTATACGTCTCATCGGTGACCCTACCCTCACCCAAAGGCTGCCATCCTTTGCCCACCGACGTGCCTTTGGTGACCTCTCTCTCTTTTATAGATATCTGCACAGGCACTGCTCAGAGGAGCTTTCCTCCATAGTTCCTCCACATGCTGCCCCCAACAGATCTACCAGGGGAACAGAGCGAATGTACCCTTTTACTGTCCAGGTCACCAGACTTAGAACATCTTGTTATGCCCGCTCTTTTGTCGCGATGACTTCCAAGTTGTGGAATTCCTTGCCGGCACATGTTTTTTCTTCTCCTCCGAACCTCCAAACCTTCAAGTCCAGAATTAACAAGCTGCCTATTTCCTCCTTGTCAACACCCACGGTACGATAGTATTTAGGCTGTAAGCCCTCGTGGTGTATTGTTGAAAAAAATAATAATAATAAAAAAATAAATAAAAAAATAAATAAAAAAACACAGCTATGTATGTGGAAGTTATGATTCAATATGCAGCACTATTTTACTTAAACAAGATGCTTCACCAAAAGCCAAGCAAAGATTCACTTTACTTCTCTATTACTTTTTAACACAATGTTTCTAGGTGTTTTCGTTACGTTTTTTTTTAAATTTAATTCTTGATAATAAAAAAAATCAATACCTTTTTAGGCCTCAGCCCATGTCGTAGAACGTGTTCCAATACAATGAAAAAGTGCTGTAAGGGCATGTGATCTGAATCCAGCATTCGTCCATACCTTAGGGACTGTTCTATCAGCTCTTTTACCACTAATTTACTAATATTTACTAAGTTGCTTCTCTCAATGACCACAGGATCTCGCCCTAGAAATAACGAAACACAAGTTGGGATGAAGTAAAAAAAAATATTTGTATACAAGAACATACTGACAAAACTTATATAAAAATAAATAGCAATTTAAGAAACATAAGCTCAAATTAAGATCAAATACCACAGTATTTACTAAACCATCCACACTCATTGTTCAATCAATGAACATATTATATTGACTTTCAAAAAAATCCCAACACCCAATAAGAGTTGAACAATTTTACCAAAATTTATTCATATGTGACGCCGCAAGTGCGTTATGGTAGTTAATTTTCATTAAAATATTTAAGAAAGCAGGCATCAAATTTGGTGACCAGTATAACCTATATAGTAGAAACAATGTGCCATGTTTCAT
This sequence comes from Tillus elongatus, assembly GCA_964006375.1. Taxonomy (NCBI): domain Eukaryota; kingdom Metazoa; phylum Arthropoda; class Insecta; order Coleoptera; family Cleridae; genus Tillus; species Tillus elongatus. The sequence continues at coordinate 272,835,573 of OZ023262.1, forward strand.
CAAAATAACTTTATTGTTTGAAAATGTACAAAAATTTCCGAAAGTAAACTCAAAGTGTTTCTGAAAAAACTGGTTTCTTGGTCAACCTTATAGGTAGCAAATTAACCTATTCAAATTTGAAGCATTTAATGAAAATTCGCTACCATAACGCACTTGCTGCGTCCCGAATTTCTTTTCTTACAAACATGCATTATATTTCGATGAAAAATGCAAAAATGCAATCATATAAGGCGTGTTAGATTAAAAAAAATAAACAAAATTTGTAGCACCAACGACTCATGGGCCATCCTGTGATTGTAGAAATATTTTTTTTAAGATGTAACTCAAGACACTATAATTAATGTATACAATTTTTTTTATTCGACAAAAATTATATACTATTAAACGATAAACTCTATAGCTAAGACTATTGCCAAAGCATCAGAGAAATGGTCTATTTGAAATTAATTTTCTGGAAATATTTTAGTAAAATGAAAGACAATGACGGTTGAAGCTCAGACTTCAGGCTTTGTAAAACATTCTGCTTGAGACATTTTCGTTCCATAGCTCGTACTAGTTTCAGGTTCTTTGCCTAAATGTTGCCAATTTTGACGTTTTAAATCGCGACTTTGACGTTTAGAGGAAGACCCCAATTTATTTTTCTTTAAATGGCTATAACTTTTTTTATCTTTTAACCTACAGAGCTAAATTTTGGTAGGTAATTTGCCTATAACGATGTAAACCCGCGTACTAAATTTGGTTGCCCTTACTTTGTTCTTTCCGGAGATGACACCTTTTGCGTTTTAAACGAGTATGTGCTATGTCTAGTAAAATGTGAATGCTATTATTGTACGACTCTCCCGCTAAGCATGCTGAGTGTTTTCAACCGTAAAGTAAAATAGCTCTCTGATATCCATCAAGCAAGTGTCCTTGTATAGACGATCACTAGGGTAAGCATAATCCTTACCATGTATCACCTTAACAATACAGTTTTGGGTACTTTGCAGGAATCTGAGATGGGACTCAGACGTACCGACACAGGCTAATATGCCGTAACGTTAAACACTCTCAACCAATGCATGATATAAGATATACAATACGCAGATGTTTATTATCCAACATATCTTTAATGAATCTCAATTTATACAGCAATACAGTTTTTAACCAATTTTTGATTATGGAAATCCCGTCCCATATGGCAATCTATATCAAGTCCCAGATAGGTTACTTTGCTCGCCTTTTGTATTGTCACGTCACTAGCAACACTGATTGCATCATAAGATAGCAAACAGTGGACGTAAGATGAGAAAGGGACAAACACGGTTTTTGAAAGGTTCACGGTCAACCATCTATCAGAAAAGCGTGCGATAAACACCTCAAGATCCTTCTCAACTAGTTTTTGAGGAACCACAAACTTTCAGCCGTATAGAAAATTTCAGTATCATCCGCGCACTTTACCATCCTGCCCATTCAGCGCAATTTAAAAAGAAGGGACCCAAAACTGTTCCCCGAGGGACACCGAACTCCACTCTTTGAGGGCTGCTCACTGTCTCATTTACCTTGACCACTTGAAATCTGTTAGTAATATAGCTCTTAAACAACATATGTTGTTTACCTCTTACTCAAATACTCTCCAGAACCTCCAGCAGTTTCACATGGCTGACAGTGTCAAAAGCTTTTTTTTAATCTATAAAAACGCATAATGACGGATGATTGCCTTTGTCAAGACTGTCATATATGCTGGAGGTTAGATCATTTACAGCATTCTGAGTTGCTTTTTTTTCACAAAAACCATATTGCCTATCATTACTATCATCACTATTGGGAGTTATCTCAAAGCTGTATGGGCCCATGTATCTGATACAACAAATAAAATGAATCTACGTGAGAACATTAAAGTTATTGTGCTGATAAAGAGGGTGAAGCAAATAATAGCAGTCTACTGATACACGGTAGTTCGGTAGAGGAAGTAAAGGAATTTAGATATTTAAGAAGACTTGTTTCAAATGACGGAAGAATAGATGATGACATACAAAAGAGGATACATGCAAGTAGAAAGGTGTTGGGAGCTGTAGCTAGTAGTGGATGTATATCTAAACAACCCAAAATCACTACATATGACAGTGGAGTGCTCTTAACTGTGCTATATGGGTGTGAAATTTGGGTGTGTCATGCAGTGTGTCACAAGGTGTTTGGCAGAGATGGATTCGGTAGTGTTAAGCTCTGCAAATACTGTGGTAAAAATGCAGGCTATACCAGTTTAAAATGTATTAAGTATGCGATTTGGAAGCGAATCTGATTGTTTGCTGTTCAGATAGTGATAAAAATGTTACATCAAAGGATTGATCAGTGAAAATTGAGGTCTATAAGGTAGAGACTATGTATATCAAGTCATTGACAAAGAGCCTCGGTGGTTCAGTGGTAAGAACGTGTGCCTCTGAACAGAAGGGTACTGGGCTCGATTCCCAGGGTTCCCCTTTTCAGTATATACTGTAAAATTAACATCAACCGAGGTTGTGACATTGTATTTGAGCAAGTTGAATGTCTGCACGTTTCGCCCTTCAGAATGGGCGTAAAGCCGTCTGTCCCGTGTCCATGCAATGTTGGGCACGTTAAATATTCATACAGAAAGGCAAAATTTTTAGGATAGTGGGGTGAAACTGTTCCCACGTTGCAGGATGTCATATTCTAATTTATAATTGACGTGTTTCGGGATTTTTAGAGAATTTGCGTAGGAAAAATTCACTACTGGAGAGATCCCAATTTTTGAATTAAAAAGCCCGTCAGAATGGGCGTAAAGCCGTCTGTCCCGTGTCCATGCAATGTTGGGCAAGTTAAATATTCCTACAGAAAGGCAAAATTTTTAGGATAGTGAGGTGAAACTGTTCCCACGTTGCAGGATGTCATATTCTAATTTATAATTGACGTGTTTCGGGATTTTTAGAGAATTTGTGTAGGAAAAATTCACTACTGGAGAGATCCCAATTTTTGAATTAAAAAGAATTAATCAAATGTGCGCGAACTGGAACCCCTAGAACTCATATCCCGGGTTAGATTAAATTTATGCGTGTGTGTGTTTAGTTACAAAAAAACGTTTGGTGCCAGATCATTTCTATGAAAATTCACTACCATAACGCACTTGCAACGTCCAGACTTTCTTTATAAATAGGCGCAATAATTGAGATACCGAATTTATCTATTTGGCCGTTCCACACTCTATAAGCTTTGGTTTTCAGAGCAAGACGATTATTTTTACTGCTCAAGTGGCTATAACTACTGCGCTTAGTTAAGAGCAGATTTTGTTAAATAATAAAATATTTCGATTCAATACTTTTTGTTGACCTGACTTGGTGAAACCGTTCCATTAAAACACAGATGTAGAGACTACTGCTCTGGCTTCACAAATGTAAAACCGCGAAAACGGTTACAGAAAAAAAAACACTTGTGAAGCCGGAAAATTAGTCTCTACATCTGCATTTAAAATGTTTTGAGTTGAATATCACACTTGATTCTATAGTAATCATAGTAATTACTCTATCTATATTTGTTAAACTGTTTACATCATTATTAGTATGGTACGAGGGTGCATTGTTATCTAGTTAGCCTGGAAAATGTGTAACGAGTCAGTTTTTACGTGGAATCATTACTGGTTTTAAAACACTTAGAAAACCCCCAAGCATAATAAATAATACCAGAAACCCTATCTATATTAAATATTTCAAGTTTTGGTTTCAAAATAATGTTGATGAAAATTCGCTAAAAAATTCTGTATCGTAAGAAGCGTACTGAACTCCCTATAATATACGTCGAAATCTAAATATTGAATAACGTTGCATTTTGTTGGGGAAAATAAACATCTCTATTGTCCTGAAATACTAGGTAAAAGCTGACGTGATTATGATGAAATCTAGAAAAACGGTTAGCAAATGAACGGACGAGTCCATTATTGTGGAGGTGTGTATAGAAGACGTCGGTCACTTCGCCAACGATTGGACGTCTCGTTTTATCTCATTCGAATAATGAAGGCGAGAAAGAGCTCACACATAGCCACTAACGCTGATGACTTGGAAATATTCGTGCAGGGGTCAGGACCGGCCGAACGCTCTCCACCTCTGAGAGTCTGGCACTGACGCCTGTGGCGTAAACACGTTGACTGTGGGTGTCTCTCGAATTGTCTTATAAACTGAGTTTTTAATAGTCTTTCTGTTACATATACCGCCTTCTAACAATACTCAGTGGTTATTTGAAGTATTTTACTGATTTTGGAGTTTCAATAAACATCGTAGTTAGCATAAAAACGGAACTTAAGTTGTGGTTCTTTGTTTTCAACCTGTTGATTTGCTACTTTAAAAAGAATTCCGGGTTATCGCCGAAGTTTAAGTCAATTGGCAGTGAATTTCGCTAGGGCAATTTCAACGTTTTAATTGTAAATCGCGAAGTTTCCACCAAGCAACTTCAGAATATCGACCTGGTTGTCAAATGGTCTGGATACGTGAAACAATAAATCCACCTGCAGTGACCAATAATGTGAAGCATCACTGATTTTTCCCAGCTTCTTCTCTCACATCGGAGTCACTGAAACTCGTGTCAGGCATTCTTAGTGGATCCAACTTGGAGGGCATCCCCATACAGTCACAGGTAATTCAAGGCAGGAGATTCGGTGAGTCAATAGAATTTTTCTCTGAACTAGCAAAGTTTGTCTTACGCACTCATCTGGCAACTGAATTGTTATAATCTGAACTTTTAAAGACACCCAATCAAGTTTTGATTTTGAGCAATGTCAGGGAGCTGCTATTAGAATAATTATAAATTTCCTGTTTTAATCTCTGGAATCTCATCAGTTTTTTTGTTGTTGTAAATTTAAACACGTAGTTTTTTTTTGAAATTTAATCAGTGAATCTTGTCTGTAAAAATATCTAACCTGTACATTATCTTTAATATCACCTGTTTTTCAATAATTAGTATAGAGTTTTCACGTGGACATACACATATATATATATATATATTTCAAAATTGAGCTTCACTTGAGAACTGGCCAGGATCTAAGTAAAAGATTAACTTGATTGACAAACGTCAAATAATTTACATATTAATTTGTTTATTTTTGAGCTGCAACACACAGCATCTGATTTTTAAAATATCTCAATATATAAGTGCTAAGATTTTTTTTAGTAATAAACTCAAACCACATTTGTCTCATTATTCTGTCACATGTTTGTAAATCAATAATTTCTTGTCATTGAAGTTCTTGCTATTTATTCGATTTCTATTTGTGTAAAATTAATGTTTATTTTGAGAGTTACCAACCATTTAATTTTATTTTGTTCACCATTTCAACTTCAATCCAGGAAATAAATATAATATTTTGTTACATTAACATGTCTGTCTGATTGAAAATTAATTCCTCTTTAAACCCTTTTGACCTTCCGTGACCATGCTTATAAGAACTCTTGATCTCGATTTCCTAGATATCGAAAATAAACTTTTAGAAAAATCATCGTAACCAGGCAGTAGTTTGGAGCGCTGATAAATATGAGACTTCAGGCAGTGCAACAACACAACAGCGTAAGCAGTAAACAATAATAAGATCTTCCAACCTTATAAAGCATTTCTAATCCTGCTAATTATAAATCTGATAGATAGAAACTTTTTAGGGTAGGACTTATAGGAAATAGTGACCTTACTACTGACCAGATTTGGGTTCACTTGAGGTCCCGCATATATTACTACTACTGCTTGCCTATTACCGAGTTATAAATTTTATTTAAGGGGGGTTACAAATGTTCAGTGAACAAAATTGAATTTATTCGCTATGGTAACAACGATGCTGTTTTATTAGTGAATTTTCTTAAAAAAAATTCACTAATGAGGAGATCCCGACTTTTGAATTTTGAAAAAATTTCTTCAAATGAGCGCTAATTAGGCCCCCCAGAACACATATCCGGGGTCGGTTTAAATTTTTATATGTATATATATATATATATATATATATATATATATATATATATATATATATATATATATATATATATATATATATATATATATATATATATAGTATCACACCGATAACTCAAAAAATAATGGGCCGATTTTGATTAAATTTGGTGAATAAATTCCTTTTACAAATGGCTTGGATAAGTTCGTTAGCCAGGAAAATCGGTCCAGGTTTTCCCGGAAAATTTTGTGTTTTCTTTCGAAAAAAAATTATATCTCCGGAATTAACAAAGCAAGGGCAACCAAATTTAATAACCTGGTTTATATCGTTATAAGTAAGCTACCTACCAAAATTAGTAAGCTATGTAAGTCAAAAGACAAAAAAGTTACAGGCATTCAAAGAAAAATAAATTTGGATTTTCCTCAAAACGTCAAAATTGCGATATTAAACGTCCAAATTGGTGAGTACATTCCTTTCGCAAGTCGCTTGGATAATTTTGTTAGCCAAGAAAATCCGCCGAGGTTTTCCCGGAAAAATTTGTGTTTTCTTTCGCAAAATATTTATATCTCCAAAATTAACAAAGTAAGGGCAACCAAATTTGGTAAGCTGGTTTATATCGTTATAGGTGTGCCACCTACCAAAATTTAGCTCTGTAGGTCAAAAGACAAAAAAGTTATGGGCATTTAAAGAAAAATAAATTGGGGGTTTCCTCAAAACGTCAAAGTGACAATTGAAAACGTCAAAATTCGCAACATTTAGGCAAATAACTTGAATCTAATACGGGCTATGGAAAGAAAATGTCTCAAGAAGAATGTTTTACATACACCGAACTCTTAGTTTCAACCGTCATTGTCCTTCATTTTACTAAAATATTTCCAGAAAATTCATTTCTAATAGACCCTTTCTCTGATGCTTGGCAGTAGCCTTAGCTATAGAGTTTATTGTTTAATGGTATATAATTTTTGTCGAATTTTCGTAAAAAATCAATAAAGCTCAATATATTCGTTATTATACAAGATATGAAAAAATATTGTATACATTAATTATACGGTGTTTTGAGCTACATCTTAAAAAATTATTGCGACAATCACAGGCTGGCCCATAAGTCGTTGGTGATACAAATAATTTTTTTTTTGTCGAGAACGCCTTATTTTTTTGCATTTTCCATCGAAATATAATGCATGTTTGTAAGTTAAGAAATTCTGGAGGCAGCAAGTGCGTTGTGGTTGCGAATTTTGATTAAATGCTTCATATTTGAAAAGCTCAATTTGCTATTAACCTATAAGGTTGACCAAGAAACGGATTTTTTCAGTAACACTTTTGGTTTACTTTTGGAAATTTCTGTACGTTTTCAAACAATCAAGTTATTTTGATGAAACATGGCACATTGTTTTTACTATATATGTTATACTGGTAATCAAATTTGATGCCTGCTTTTAGTGAATTTTCTTAAAAAAAATTCACTAATGAGGAGATCCCGACTTTTGAATTTTGAAAAAATTTCTTCAAATGAGCGCTAATTAGGTCCCCCAGAACACATATCCGGGGTCAGTTTAAATTTTTATATGTTTATATATATATATATATATATATATATATATATATATATATATATATATATATATATATATATATATATATATATATATATATATATATATATATATGTATCACACCGATAACTCAAAAAATAACGGGCCGATTTTGATTAAATTTGGTGAATAAATTCCCTTTGCAAATGGCTTGGATAAGTTCGTTAGCCAGGAAAATCGGTCCAGGTTTTCCCGGAAAATTTTGTGTTTTCTTTCGAAAAAAATTTATATCTCCGGAATTAACAAAGTAAGAGCAACCAAATTTCATATGCGGATTTATATCATTATAGGCAAGTTACCTACCAAAATTTAGCTCCGTAGGTTAAAGGATAAAAAAGTTATAGGCATTCAAAGAAAAATAAATTTGGATTTTCCTCAAAACGTCAAAATTGCGATTTTAAACGTCAAAATTGGTGAGTACATTCCTTTCGCAAGTCGCTTGGATAATTTTGTTAGCCAAGAAAATCCGCCGAGGTTTTCCCGGAAAAATTTGTGTTTTCTTTCGCAAAATATTTATATCTCCAAAATTAACAAAGTAAGGGCAACCAAATTTGGTAAGCTGCTTAATATCGTTATAGGTGTGCCACCTACCAAAATTTAGCTCTGTAGGTCAAAAGACAAAAAAGTTATGGGCATTTAAAGAAAAATAAATTGGGTGTTTCCTCAAAACGTCAAAGTGACAATTGAAAACGTCAAAATTCGCAACATTTAGGCAAATAACTTGAATCTAATAGGGGCTATGGAAAGAAAATGTCTCAAGAAGAATGTTTTACATACACCGAACTCTTAGTTTCAACCGTCATTGTCCTTCATTTTACTAAAATATTTCCAGAAAATTCATTTCTAATAGACCCTTTCTGTGATGCTTGGCAGTAAGTAGCCTTAGCTATAGAGTTTATTGTTTAATGGTATATAATTTTTGTCGAATTTTCGTAAAAAATCAATAAAGCTCAATATATTCGTTATTATACAAGATATGAAAAAATATTGTATACATTAATTATACGGTGTTTTGAGCTACATCTTAAAAAATTATTGCGACAATCACAGGGTGGCCCATAAGTCGTTGGTGATACAAATAATTTTTTTTTGTCGAAAACGCCTTATGTTTTTACATTTTCCATCGAAATATAATGCATGTTTGTAAGTTAAGAAATTCTGGAGGCAGCAAGTGCGTTGTGGTTGCGAATTTTGATTAAATGCTTCATATTTGAAAAGCTCAATTTGCTATTAACCTATAAGGTTGACCAAGAAACGGATTTTTTCGGTAACACTTTTGGTTTACTTTTGGAAATTTCTGTACGTTTTCAAACAATCAAGTTATTTTGATGAAACATGGCACATTGTTTTTACTATATATGTTATACTGGTAATCAAATTTGATGCCTGCTTTTTCTATATAGGTTATACTGGTAACCAAAATTGATGTCTGCTTTCTTAAAAAGAAAACACACATATTTGCAATAAAAACATTTTTATGAAAATTCACTACCATAACGCACTTGCTGCGTCCCGAGATTTTTTTTTATAAATAAGCAGCCAAACATTAAATAGTGACAAAACTCGGGATTTTAGAAGACGACATGTTCGAAAAACAGCTACATTTTGATGGAAAACTGCTTCGGTCAGTTACGAGTTATTTATTTTTGAAAGGGCTATCGGTAGAAACCTTATACATCAGGTTGATCTCAATCAATGTCCTTCGTATACTAGTATTAAAAAATGAGTGGCAGAATTTAAAAGAGACGATCAAATACCAAAGTGAGCATGGTTTGGAAGAGCAATTACTGTGACCACTCAAGAAAACATTAACTCTGTCCATGAAGATCAACAAATTGGGCTCAAACATATAGCAGAAACACTGCACATTTCAGAAGCGCGCATGTTTGACGCTGTCGGAGGCAATGTGTCACCGTTCTGAAGAAGATTTCTCAAACTTTTTCGTTCGCCTTGTCATTATGGACAAAACATAGGTCCATCAGTATGATCAAAAGACTAAAGAGAAATCGAATGAGTTGTTCCCTGGCGTCAGTGATTGGCCATAGTCTCGGAAATAGACAGACGTTAAAGAAACAAAAAAACACGCACACAGGTCATTGATAAATGAAAGAGGCGAGAATTAATGATTTAATTAAAATCCGCAATTTAATGAAAGAAAAAATACAATTAATTAATGGATTTCCTGATGATAAATATAGTAAACTTCCTCACCAAAAAGTTGAGAAAAAGAAGTTAACAGTGAAGATAAATCTACTGACCAACAGTAATAAAAGTCACAGCATGCAAAAAATGACGGAGACAAAAATATAAATACAGATAATTTCATAAACAAACAACAAACTATAATGTCAGAAATAATTAACTTGTCTCAGGTGACCGGAATAATGGTTTTCAGATGGGTTCTTTTAAGAAACATCACAAAGGAAATGGAAAGCAGGAAACAGAGAGCTGATCAACATAAGTACAGGAGACAACAAACAGTCTAGCCCTCTTCGAGCCCATCGACTTTTCATGCTTGGCTATTGAAAATATGGCTCTATGGTGGGAGAGCTGCTGAAACAGTAAACGAATGTTATGTCGAAGAGTATATTCTTAAAAAGTTGCAGATTCAATATAAAGATGATATTGTCGTAAAACAGTTTGCTCTTTTGGGACGTTCAAGGGCGTTTCAAGTAGGAATTGCTTCACGTTGCCGAAAGAAGATTACAGATCGTAACTTCTGGCCAGCCGGTCTTATTAAAAGACGTTTCAATTTTTGAACCAACAGAAACACTCTCCAAACAGCTGTTAAGCAATCACGAGCTGGTTACACAGCGAGCTAGCGACTCTGTAGGACAGCTCACAATGTTTTCTGAGGCTGGCTACCTTATCGGAATTAATCTGCGTGTATTCAGACTGATTAGTATAGCCCACTGATGTGCTCCAATGAGGGCGAAATCGGTATACGTTTTTAAGCTGGAGAGGGAGACTGGGTTGGCAACTTACAGGCTTAAACAAATGGCTGACAATATGCCGAAGGCAATCAGTATGGGAAGAATTAGACTCCCCGCTGGCATTCAAAGTCACGGGGTTCTGGAAATGATCTTATATGTGATGTCTACAAAAACCTGTAGAGACATGACATTCAATATTGTTCTTCCAGGGAGAGAGAACTGGAATCGAAGTAAACGACCCTTTTGGGGGCAGATCTCTGCTGGTACACGGAGGATTCCACAACTGAAACAGAGGCAGGGTCTGGCGCATGTGAGAGCAGCTCAGAGGCAATAAAATATTTTTCTACAGCCATGCTGCTATTAATGCACTTGGCTCCTACCATTGCAAGTCAAAAACGACATGGAGTTGCAAAACTACCCTGTACCAACGAGGTGGCGCTGGTCTGGATATCGGGGCACTCTGACCTTAAAGGCATTGTGGAGTCCGACGCTCATATCTTTATGTACAGACAAACGCACCTTGGAGACCTGGATGGATGCAAAGACATTACAACAATTGCAAAATCTGTCAGGTTAGGTCACTCTAACGCCTTGATAAAGGACCTCTCAGGGTCAAGGGATAAAAAACTTAGTTGAAGATGCAACAGTTGAGAACTCTGGTTACCTCCTACGTCACCACTTGCCCCGAATTGGATTCGCACAAGAAACCGAGTACCGACTGTGTATGGAGGACGACGAAACAGCAGAACACGTCCTGGGTCCCCGTTTGGCAGCAGAGATAACCAGGCGCCTCCTCTTTGGCAAGACCCAACTTGCACCAGAAGACTTTCGCTCTCAAAAATGTCGACTTCTGCAAGAGGCTGGGCCTGATGTGTGAAATATAAAACAATTAGGCGTGAGCCACCATAGGCTTTAAGGTCGCAGTGGATGGACTGAAATAGCAAATAGCCCACTCAGATTATAACCTAACCTAACCTATTTCTTCCTCACTGTATAACTTATTATTACGCAAAGAAAATCAAGGCAGTTTGCTGATTATACAACATAAAACTAAAAACATTTCATTTTTTGTCAAGATTTAAAAATAAATCCAATAGTCTCCAGTATTTAGTTAATTGTTGGTTTCATTTTTGGATATTGGTATCGATTTACACTTTTTTTAATACATATATTTTACTAGATACATATTTATAACTGAAATGTACCCACGGCAATAATTTTTTTATTTTTTTTTATTTCAACAACACACCACGAGGTCTTACAGCCTAAATACTATCGTACCGTGGGTGTCGACAAGGAGGAAAGAGGCAACTTGTTAATTCTGGACTTGGAGGTTCGGGGGAGAAGGAAAAACATGTGCCGGCAAGGAGTTCCACAACTTGGAAGTCCTCGGGACAAAAGAGCGGGCATAACAAGATGTTCTGTCTGGTGACCTGGACAGTAAAAGGGTGCATTCGCTCTGTTACCCTGGTAGATCTGTTGGGGGCAGCAGGTGGAGGAACTATAGAAGAAAGCTCCTCTGAGCAGTGCCCGTGCAGATATCTATAAAAGAGAGAGAGAGGTCACTAACGGCACGTCGGTGGGCAAGGGATGGCAGCCTTTGGGTGAGGGTAGGGTCACCGATGAGACGTATAGCTCTCTTCTGAATGGAGTCGAGGATAGCGAGTGTCGAAGCGGCAGCAGCACCCCAGATGTGGGAGCAGTATTCGAGGTTTGGTCTTATTTGTGAAGTATATAAAGTATAGAGATTAGCTGGTGAAAAGTATTTGCGAGCCCGGAAGAGGAAACCTAATTTCTTAGCAGCCGCTTCTGCAATTTATGTGACATGTTGGTGCCAATTGAGATTTCGATCCACAGAGATGCCAACAAGTGAAAAGGACTCATTACTTTGAATAACTTGGTTGTTTATTGTGATGGGTCTAGGGCTAGTGCATCTCTTATGAGAAAGAAAGCAAGACTGTGATTTGGTGGGGTTGAATTGTACAAGATTTCCACTTTCCCAGTCTAATATTTTTTGGAGATCCACGGAGATTGAACCCTCCATGAGTCTGCGATCCTCATCTAGTTGGGCTAAAGAGAAGGCTTAGAATATTGTATATTTGAGTGGAGGGTGCTATCGTCCGCGTAACTGTGAACTGGGTTGGATGTGCTAGAGAGGAAGTCATTGATGTGGAGAAGAAACAAATTACTACTAAATTTCAAATAAAACATTTTTGATAAAGAAACCTAATCATACGCTACCGAAAGGTTGTACAGGAACCTCCGGTGAAGGTGTAGACAGTGGCTGAGTGATTGAATCCTGCATGTTGAACTCGACATCGTGCAGCTCCTTAAGACACAACCATTCCCCATCAACAGATACCCTAAAGTTGCACAGGTAAATAGTATCCTGGGCGCCGGCCATTTCCTGTTCCATGGCGCCCCCACAGCCTTCTATCACTTCTTGGACTTTCATGAGTGTGTCCCGTGACTTGACTCCACCACCCAACTGACAATGTTATTTCTCATTAAAATTTCCTTGCACACTGTTACTATTACAGATACACAAGCCACGGACAATATGTGCTGATTAAAATCAATAAATCTGAGATTGCTCTGTTACATTAATATGCAAAAATAATCATTAAATACACTCTAAAACGTCATATAAAAACATAAGACAACATGCAATTTCACGAATGAACTTATTGATTTCTGAGCGAGGGAGAAACAAAAACTAGGCATGGCCAGAGGGTGTAATCAATAACATCCCCCTCGAGACTGGTGGAGCTATCTAACAGGAAAGATTTTAAACTAAAGCTGCAAGTTTGCAGAATGTGTGTAACATTAAAATGATCCTTCAAGGTCATGAACAAATAAAATAACCTTGAAATTTTTCCAACCAATAATCCAACTGATATTACTCAAATCTCCTAATTTTAAAAAGTCGCAGAAAGTGCGTTATGGTAGCAAATTTTCATTTAAAAAAATCGTGGAAAATATGACTTTTAGTTCATTCTTCGTAGAAAAAAATATTCTTCAAATGACCGCGAACTAAGAAGTACATTTTTTAGCATTTTCTTTTTTTCAATTTTAATTACAGATAAAGGGGTTCTTTGGCCACGAAAATATACCAGTCTTTGCAGGAAGATTTCAAGTTTATTTTCGGAAAATGTTTGTACATTTTTAAACAATAATGGTATTTTGATGAAATATGGTACATGGTGTCTACTATATAGATTGTGAGTGACCAAATTTGATGTCTGCTTTCATTAAAAAAAGATTTGCTATTAAAAACTTTTCTATGAAAATTCACTACTATAACGGACTTGCTGCGCTCAGACTTTTTTTAATGGAAGACATTTAGTAGATAGTGCAAACTTTATGGTAGAAACGCGTACCATATTTTATCAAGATAACTTTATTGTTTGCAAAAGTACAACAATTTGCCGAAAATAAATTTAAAACTTTCCCGAAAAAAAAAACGGTCTCATTTTCTTGGCTAACGAACTTATCCAAGACACTTACAAAAGGAACGTACCTGCCCATTCAAGCAATTTACAGAAAAACTACACCTGCCAAGATAGAATTCTTCACAGAAAGCTTTGTGACAAGAATTTTAAAAAATAATGCTACAAATTGAATCATAACTTCCACATAGCTGTGATAATTTACCCTCCTCAGAGAGACATTCCCATGAAAGGAAATATTAGTATTCCTGCACCCATAAACATCTGAAACGATATATTCCTCGATTTTTAATAGTAAAGTGTCAGTTTACTCAATCAATCAACCTACTATTTCTTCTTTTTTTTTTCTAAAGCAATCTTACTTACAAATAATCCATACTATCAGGTTGTGAACAGCTACCTGTGCACCAAATTTGATGTCGATTGCTTAATTACACAACAATTTAATATTTCACCTCTACATGACCAACCCCTACTTGAATTTCGTGGAAAATATGAAGTTGACCTTGATAGTCATCGCCAAGATCAAATTCAAGGTCACCATCAGATACCCAGGGGAAAATCCTTGCCTGGAACTTCTTTCTCCGCGACTTGAACTTTCAGAGTTATTATGCTATTCTGTTACTTTTGTGACACCACACAAGTGACTCAGGCAATCACCCCAACTAATTACTAAGTGAAGATTGGAACCTGTGATGAGCACTGATAAGTACACTTTGAGGGAATCAGAATTTTTCATCATCTGATGACGCTAACTTTATTAGTGAAATGATCATCAGGTCTTTAAAAAGATGTATTGTGGTGATTTGGGTTCTCCAAGTATACTTACCCCAACTAACTTTAGGGTAAAAAGTGAATTTCTCGATCAAAAAATAAGAGGAGGAATTAACTCTAGATACACTTAATAATCTAATGCAATATTCTTTCAAAAGCAAATTCATATTCACAGAATATTAGATAAGTGATGAAATTGAACGTTTTTTAATACATAAACCCTGAAACGTTATATTACTCGAGTTTTAACACACAAAAAAATATCAATTTCCACCTAATCACCCCTTATTTATCCCTTACCCCCTGGAGCGATTTTACTCAAAAACCACTCGAACCGTTCGTTGGACAGGTGCTAACTGTATACTAAATTTTAAGACGATATCTCAAAACCAAATTCATATTCACAGAATATTAGACGAGTGATGAAATTGAACATTTTCTAATACACAAACACTGAAACGTTATATTACTCGAGTTTTAACAAAAAAAAATATCAATTTCCACCAAATCACCCCCTGGAGCGGTTTTTTTTTCCTTTTATATTTCAACAACACACCACGAGGGCTTACAGCCTAAATACTATCGTACCGTGGGTGGCGACAAGAAGGAAAGAGGCAACTTGTTATCCTGGACTTGAAGGTTTGGACGTTCGGAGGAGAAGGAAAAACATGTGCCGGCAAGGAATTCCACAACTTGGAAGTCCTCGGGACAAAAGAGCGGGCATAACAAGATGTTCTATGTCTGGTGACAATAAAAGGGAGCGTTCGCTCTGTTCCCTTGGTAGATCTATTAGGGGCAGCAGGTGGAGGAACTATGGAAGAAAGCTCATCTGAGCAGTGCCCGTGCAGATATCTATAAAATAGAGAGAGGTCATCAACGGCACGTCGGTGGGCAAGGGATGGCAGCCTTTGCGTGAGGGTAGGGTCACCGATGAGATGAATGAAGTCCAGGATAGCGAGTGTAGAAGCGGCAGCGGCACCCCAGATGTGGGAGCAGTATTCGAGGTTTGGTCTTATTTGTGAAGTATATAAGGTATAGAGATTAGCTGGTGAAAAGTATTTGCGATCCCGGAAGAGGAAACCTAATTTCTTGGTAGCCGCTTCTGCAATTGATGTGACATGTTGGTGCCGATTGAGATTTCGATCCACAGAAATGCCAACAAGTGAAAAGGACTCATTACTTTAAATAACTTGGTTGTTTATTGTGATGGGTCTAGGGCTGGTGTATCTCCTATGAGATAGAAAGCAAGACTGAGATTTGGTGGAGTTGAATTGTACAAGATTTCTACTTCCCCAGTCTAATATTTTTTGGAGATGCACAGACACAGAACCCTCCATGAGTCTGCGATCCTCATCTAATTAGGCTAAAGAGACAGGCTTAGAATATTGTATATTTGAGTGGAGGGTGCTGTCGTTCGCGTTGTCTGGAAGCCATAGGCATATCACATGGCTCAGTGGTTTCGATTTTGCATGATCACTTGGGTATGAGATAGTGATGGGCAAAAGGGTTATTTTCTATTAACAGTTGAAGCCGTTTACGTTATTTAATAATCACCGTTGAAAATAACAGCTGCAGTTATTTATCTGTTATTTTGAACTGGATAGTCGATCGATAGTATCCTACATTCCCAAAGCTGTGAGCGAGAGCGAGCACACTAGTATAAATAACGTGTGAAGTGTTAAGTAATATGTTATGAAGTAAAGTCCGCTCTATACTGTATACCCATACTCATACATATTTAGCATTCCCAGTCTCATGTCCATTCATCCCGTTAAATAGTTTTAATTTAACAGTTGCCGATGAAACCGATGTTTATTCATCGAACCTAGTTGCAGTGGAACTGAAACAGATACGAGTCCGAATTCTAGTTTAGTGTAAAAAGCGTTATTTTGTACCTGTTATTTTTAGAAATCCATAACTGGTGGTTACCGTTGCGGCTCGACAACCGTTTAAAAATGACAGATTGTTAAATAACGACCCATCACTAGTATGAGAAAGCTATCCGCAAGATGGGTGCCGCGTTTGCTCACAATCGAACACAAACGCAATCGTGTGACATCTTCGAAGGAGTGTTTGGCGTTGTTCAACCGCAATAGGGACGAGTTTTTGCGCCGCTTCGTAACAGTGGACGAAACATGGATTCGCCACAACACACCAGAGACCAACCAGCATTCAAAACATTGGGTTTCTCCGTGCGAATCGGCGGCGAAGAAGGCCAAGGTACGTTGGTCAGGCAATAAAGTCATGGCGACCGTTTTTGGGATGCACGCGGTATACTCCACATTGATTACCTTCAAAAGGGAAGGGCAATCAATGGCGAATATTATACCAACTTATTGGACCGATTCAATGACGATTGAAAGAAAAAAACGACCGCATTTGAAAACAGTTATTTTCCACCAAGACAATGCAAGGGTGCACACATGTGTAGTCTCCATGGCGAAATTTCATAAATTGGGCTACGAATTGCTCCCTCATCCACCCTATTCTCCGGATTTAGCTCCGAGTGACTATTTCCTGTTTCCAAACTTAAAGAAATGGCTCGCCGGAAAGAGATTTGACTCCAATGATGAAACCATCTCACAAACAAATACCTATTTTGAGGACCTCGACAAATCTTATTTTTTGGAAGGGATAGAAAATTTGAGAAACGTTGGACGAAGTGTATAGAGCTCAAAGGGGACTATGGTGAGAAATAAAATGATTTTTTGTCAAAAAACACGTGTGTCATTCAAAAAGTCACGGACTTATTGACACGCCCTCGTACAATAGTTACTTCTTGTCAAGAATAATTATTGCAGTAGGTTACTAATTATTTAGATATGCTATCTGCACTTTCGATGCACAGTTTTAGAAAAAGTAACTTTGACTAAGGGAAAGTACAGTAGACCACGAATTTTGTTTTGTTATAATGCATACTGGTAAATTTGCAGATAAGCTCACGGAGCGATTTTAGAATTTTTTTTCAGAAACATGCTCCTGTACATTTGGCATGTACCTTCCTTTTGTAAATGGCTTGGATAAGTTCGTTAGTCAGGAAAATCGGACGAGGTTTTCCAGGACAATTTTGAGTTTTCATTCGAAAAAAAATTTTCCCAAAAAATAAAAAAGCTATAATAATTAAATTTGGTAGGTAGGTTTACGATATAAAATGTAAACTATACACCAAAATTTAGATTTCTATGTTACAAGAAAAAAAAGTTTTAATAAAATATTTTGTGCCAGATCATTTCTATGAAAATTCACTATATATATATATATATATATATATATATATATATATATATATATATATATATATATATATATATATATATATCATCAGTACGGTATAGCCAGGTGATGATGGGAACATTCTGGATGAAGAAGCAAAAATACACGGAGTCACAACAGACAACCAGTGCACATTTGCAGCATCATTTGGAAGACCCTCAATTCGAGAGCAACAACCAAAATCGCCACGGAGGCAAATATATTATAACAGGATTTTTACACGGCATTCCTATATACTATACAGAGTGTTCCCATCATCGCACCGTATTGATTGATCAGTGCGAGGCTTAGCTACTGGACTCCCTAAGACTGCCTCCTCGTGGCACCCCTGGAATGACTGTCGGTAATGGGCGAAACACCCAGGGCTAATGGTCTACTAAAGTCTCGCCTCTCACATACACCACACACACGCATACAACACGTACACGACACACATAGATCGGGTTGGGGGCGCCCCTGGCTTCTGCGTGGACTTCGAGGAGGAACTCCGAGTGGAGCCTGCTCTGGACTGGCAGCGCTGTGCAAACCAGGTCCGGCACACCTGGCGCCGTCTGGACAGTACAGGAGCCCACCCTTGCCTTAAGGACCCACCCTTGCCTTGGCCGGTGTAGGGGGCTGCCCTATCAATCATTCGAAAAATCCTCGATCGTGTCAGCAACACCGTGTAGCTCCGGAACAGGGGGTTGGCTCCACGTTTGGGGTCGCCACGGCGTGGCCGCAGAGCCGGTACCAACGGAATCAAGTCTCATCATCGACAAAGCGCCGGGCCCGGGTGCATGATCTCCCGTATCTATACGCTCACCAAACCACAAGCACACTCTCACACAAAAAATACTTAGCAACCATGAAGAGAAGCAAAAAAGAAGATGGTAACGTGCCAAAAATCAGTGTTGAGGTAGAAGGTAGAGAGAACCCTGTCTCTCCAAGCAGTTCCTGCAGGGAACTAGAGGAAACGCTCCTCCGCTCTCCCGACGTAGGGTCTGGGGTGGGAACCGTCCGGTTCCGTCGAGGACACTGCTGGCGTGGGGAGCGAGGAGAGGTTGGCTTCGTGTGCTCCGAGTCCGGTCGATCCCATGGACGTGACCATGGGATGGCCAAGGACGAGGAGACACGAAGGCAACGAGAGAAAGAAAAGAAAATGAGGTGGAGAGTCCAGAAAAGAAGGCGGGAGAGGGAGGAGCTGAAGCAGCGGTGTCGTCAGGAGGGGCTCAGCCCTTCAGAGACGCGAGCTGCCTTGGCAACGGTGGCTTCACAGGGCGTGCAGCCGCATATCCCCTCTGGGATCGTCGAGGCTGAGAGACCGCCAGATCAGGCAGGCTGGCGAGGGGTGCAACGACGTCACCGTGAGACAAGAGCAAAGGTCGGAAAATACATTGTACAGTCGACGGGGCCGGGCGGGGGGCGTAGCGTGTGGGGGGAAGGCTCTACCCTTATGGCGGTTTCCGGACGGTCAGTTGAGGGACAAAGAGAGGCGAAGGCGCAGCCACGCTCTTAGGGACGAAAGCTGGTCAGGCGGCCAAAAACCCAAGGAGGACTACCAGGCTCTCCAACGTTGGGGCCGCCAGACTGGCCTAAGTCGGCTGGGGGCGCGCTCTAAGCGCCCAGGGGCAGAAAAGGAGACACCACCGGAGCGGTTGGCCAAGAGGGTTAACCGTGGGCGTGCGCCGGTGACAAAGGAGAAGAGGCTAATGTGTCATAACTCTTGCGAGGGGGGATGCTGCCGCGACCACGGTCTCTGGCGCGGGAAAAGCGTAAGTTGTACTCACTTTTGCGACTTGTTTTACACATTTTCGGGGATCATTCGTTTTATACACACCATACACGACATAACTTATCAATATTTAACCACTGAGTGAAGATTGGAACCTGTGATATGCACTGATAAGTACACTTGAAGAACCCAAATTACCATGGCACATCTTTTTAAAGACTTGACGATCGTTTCACTAACAAAGTTAGCGTCATCACATGAAAAATTCTGAGAATCGTCAGATCTTTAAAAAGATGTGTTGTGGTGATTTGGGTTCTCCAAGTGTACTTATCAATAATTATCCATTTATTTTCCGATTATCCAAAGTTATTTGTTAAAAATGCTGCACTGTAATAAAAAGGTGAAACCAGGGTACCCAGCAGAAATCAAAAATCAAATTCCCTGAGATTTCCAGACCCCGCGAGTACATTTTTCATAATACTCGAAACAAAAAACACATATCTGAATACTTTTATGAACAAAATAAATAAAGATTACGAACAATATTTTGCAGCTTTCAACATGATCAGAAGAACCTCGGTGGTTCAGGTGTAAGAACGTGTGCCTCTGAACCGAAGGGTACTGGGTTCGATCCCAGGGTACTCCTCTCACTTTTTCAGTACAAACTGTAAAATTAACATCAACCGAAGTTCTGGCATTGTATTTGGGCAAGTTGAATGTCTGCACGTTCCGCCCTTCGGAGAGGGCGTAAAGCCGTCGGTCCCGTGTCCATGCGATGTTGGGCACGTTAAAGATCCTTACCCTCCTTACAAAAAGGCAGGGGTTCGGCAAAATTTCCAGGATAGTAAGGTGAAACTGCTCACTGGCGTCGGTGATTGGCCATAGTCGCGGAAATAGGCCGACGTTAAAGAGACAAAACACACAACACACAACATGATCAGAACAGTGAAAATAGAATAATCATATTCACAGCACAGCTCTGCCTGGCCAATACTTAGAAGGCGTTTTGCATTTTATGCATTCAAGGAAGACTGTTCCAGGTCAGATATACGTATGAGACATGTTTGATATATGAAGAAGACACTATTTATATCGGTGCATGATGTGCCATGTGCTGCGTTCATTTGCGGCTTTAATTGATATAGGTACCAAAGGTAAGTCGCATTGTTATCAGATAAATTTTCTTAGGTATGAAAAAACTATTTACATAAGAAAATTCATACAATATATATGAAATCAAAATAAAAATGCATCTGCTAGTGAAGACATTTTACAAATATATAATTTCCAGGTCTACTGAATGATTTCCATGACATTTGAGCAAAATCACAAAGTTCCCTGATATTTTCCTGACATTTTAGGGGGTATTTTACATTCCCTAGTTTTTCCAGGTCGCTGGGTACCCTGTGAAACTGTCATTCCCAACTATCTTATTCACATGAAGTTAGCTAAGTTGGTGTTATCTTATAGTTTTATTTTATATTGTGCGGTTGGCTAACCTGTTGTGTTCCAGAAGCAGTAAGTATTTAAATGTAAAACAAGTAACATTTGACTACAAACTAGGGAATTAAAATTTACAATAACATCAAATTACATGAATTGTTAATATTGGGTCTTTTGTAGTTATATTGTCAAATTATATTAAGCTAAAGAAGGGTGTATTCCTCTATTATATATCAGTTTCAAATAATACAGTGAAATTATTTAAAAAACAAAATTGAGCCGGGTTGTGGAAAAAAAAGTTGGCAAAATTGTTTTTACATAACCTTACTCCAGTAAATAACAGTTGTTGTCAGTCTGAGTAACTGGTTGTGCTGTCAGTATCTGACTTAACCTTGTTCTAGTAGATCATGTTTTTCTAAAAAAAACCATAAGATTTTTCATAAAAGCGTAAGAACAAAACATTTCTGAATCGTTAGAATGAAACTAGTTTATGTGTCTTGGTACTTGTAGATTAAACAATTTCTAGGATGTTTCTTTTTATAGTTTCTGGAGAAATTTTGAACCCTAACTTATGTCCTCAGGGGTAGAACTTGGTATAGCAATTTTAAATCATCATATACATGCACCTAGTGTATGTCAGTTCTTATACAGAATAGCAAGTTTATCCAACTTGTAGGACTAAAATTCTTGAAATGTTGAATGCAATAGTTTAACATACATTGTTAAAATCAGTGATAACCGAAGTCTTTTTTGTCAGCCAAATATGAATGCTTGTTACCATTCAGCTAATAATTGATCTAAATATGTTAAAAACAATAAATGAAAAATGCAAAACTCTAATAAACCAACAGCATATGAGCTTATAGTTGAGAATGTGATACAAGTAGGACATGTAGATACTTTAATATTTGTATTTTCATTTTTTGATATAGAAAAACATGCTTCGAATTACTTAAAGTATTTGTTAGATGAAATCCATCATTTTACTCCAGATTTAAATATTCCGCAGATAAGAGGTTTAAAATTTGTAGCAAACTTATGAGATTATTAGAAATATAAAAAAGCAGCAATCTCAAACAGATTTAAAAGCATGTCCTTAAAGGGTATCGTAGAATTATTCATTTAAGCAGCTTCTAATATCTAATAAAGATTTAATTATATTGGTAAATTTGATTAACAAATAACCTAACTAATTTTTGAGGAAACGTACAACTTAAATAAAAACTTTTGGATATTTTTTATAACGTGAATCATATAAAAAAGGAGTCCAATTTTAATCTCAATTTATAAACCTCAAACTGATTGAAGATAAATACACTATCCATGAACTAATTATGAATTACAAGCACAAAAAACTAAAGAGCAACGTTTAATTGGGTCATATGCCTTATTGCTAATTCAAATATATTTCAGAAGGAAAATTAAACTTTCACTGCAAAAGTTATGAACATTTTATTGATAACTTTTATGCAAGCCAAGGTGATAAAAACAAAGGTACCTTTGGGATTTTTAACCCGCATCCTGTCGGGTTTTGAAACTAGAAGGCTCGCCCATTGAAACTCTCTAAATGAAGCTATTGAAGGTGATCTGGAAGGGTTCCTTTCTAATATAATATCTGAATTATTCGTTATTGTTGGATTGTTATTGTTTGGAGTTGTTGACGAACCTTCACTACAGGCAGCCATTTTTGACTGCCCTTCAGTGTAGCCAATACGCTAACGCTAACGTCCCTGGTCCCAGTCCTACAGACATTGAACTGTATACGTCGAATAGAGTTCAATGCCTACAGATTACAGATACTATTTCCAATTTTTTAATAGTATTTTACGTTTTATTCTATAAGGTTGTCCGCACTGATTAAGCATATTTTCAGTTTGAGACGTTTAATAATTGATGATTAAAAACCAAAGAGGTTATACAACCTCTTTGTTAAAAACTAAGTGTTTGGCGCTTGACGAAAAAGGTAAGACGTAGGTATAGTTAATTTCTTACAGAATGACCTCTACCATTAACGATAACAAAAATCGAAAAACACTAAGTGAGTGGTGAACGTGTCGCCACCTAGTTCGCAACCAAGTACTATGTTGTCACGCCCGCTCCAAATAACACAGAGTGTTAAAAATAGAGACAGTATACAACTAACTAACAATTTAAAAAATTGTTAGCCCTGGCCCATTTCTACCCCAATATAGGGACAAAGTATGTAAGACTAGATGCACGGTTCTAATTGTTGCGAGAATGCATCTAGTCTTAAAAAATCGAAAAGGAAAAAGCAGGAAAAAAAATATTTATATCAAAATATATAGAAGGTAAAAGTGAACTATAATTAATGAAACAAATTTCGGGACGCAGTAAATGCGTCATGGTAGTCAATTTTCATAAGAATATTATAATTATTGATTTAGCCTTTTATTAAAAGTTATAAATAATTACATTTACCTAATTTAGGTCATGAAATTAGAAACAGTAAAAAATTAGGTCAAAATGGCAGACAAAAACATGATCTCTAATATGAATACTTATTATAGTCAGTTGTATACAAGAGTAAAAAATAAATAAAAAACAGGAAATATACTCTACAAAAAATACACTAGAATGCTGAACATAAAAAAAGAAAACATTAAACATTAAAATGCACATTCAGTATCATTTTTAAGTATATAAGGTTATAAAAATGTTTATTAATTTAAACTGTCGAGCCTAATTTAAGGTATTTTTAAAAATTCACACATTCTGCTTACGCTACATATCTAATTAGAAAACTTATTTTAGAAATACATGATGTATTCCTATAAATATACAACTGAGCACGCTCGGCTGCACTGTTTTTTTCTTTCAGTAATTAACTGTTTATGCAGAATTCAAAGGTTTTATTACAACTCATATATATGTTGCGATCGCAAATCTGGTAGGTAAATACAACGTTGTAATTAACTGTTTATGCAGAATTCAATGGTTTTATTAGAACTCATATATGTTGCGATCGCAAATCTGGTAAATACAACCGTTCTTAAAAAAAACTTACAAACAAGAAATTCGCAAGCATGTTTGGTATAAAAGAAATCCCTAATATTCAAAAACTTGACTCCTGATTAATACATCGATTTTTATATATCTTTACATAGGTATGCTGTATTCTGTATTAGCGAATTTTTATTGAAAAAAAATGCTAATAGAGATAGCTTAGAGCTATCGATGGTGAGATTTTTCAAACGAGCGCGAATTTGGGCCACTAGAACCCGAATTATATATATATATATATATATATATATATATATATATATATATATATATATATATATATATATATATATATATATATATATATATATATATATATATATATATATATATATTGTCACATTTGTCTATGAGAATTAAGTTTATGGACTTTGTTACTTCTATGGTCAGATGTCGGATATAAAGTGTGTTGGTAAGAGCGAACACTCTGGAATTATATTTATAGAAGGGACCAGAAGTGACAGGTGTAGAAGGTTTAGAATCTCTATGGAGAGTATAAATAGACGAACGGTACATAGAGTGAGTTAGTTCAGTATTGAATCAGCAGTAAGTGTTGGTCGATAAGAAGCGATCATAGAAGGCGGATAATGGAATATAGTTCTATGGACATTTAGTAATAGAGAGAAATATTTTAGTTGATGTGCTTATGGTGTTGGAAAATAGTTGGTTATAATAAATAGTACTGTACTTTGGAAAGTATTAAAGTAACTGGAATGAGACTTTATATATGTAGCTACAAATGAAGCGAATATATCTCTGTTGTGAATTGTAAGTAATTTGGTTCACAAAATATTCAGTTTTTCCCAAAGTAAAAATAAAATCTGAAAGACATGAATTGAAACAAATTAATTGTTTAAAGTATGATGCCAAAGACAGATAGTAGTCACCTAGCCACGCGTAGATTGATACATTTACCACAGACATACATCATAATTAGTGATGGGTTGTTATTTAACAGTCTGTTATATTTTAACTGTTGTCGAGCCGCAGCAGTAACAACCTGTTATGGATATTTACAAATAACAGGTACAGTGGAGGGGATGCTGTTGCGCAGTGAGTCGTATCTGTTTCTGTTGTCGTATCTGTTTCTGTTGCACTGCTACGATGAAGCAGCTTCTGTTTTCATCCGCAACTGTTATAACAGGATGAATGGACATGAGACTGGGAATGGGGTATAGAGCGGACTTTACTTCATAACATAATACTGTTTTCATCCGCAACTGTTATAACAGGATGAATGGACATGAGACTGGGAATGGGGTATAGAGTATAGAGCGGACTTTACTTCATAACATACTACTTTAAGTGTGCTCACAGCTTTGGGAACGTAGCGTCGTCGGTACAATGAAACTCTTAAATTTTGACAGGTTGTTGATTCACACAAGACACACACATATATTTACAATTTATAAACAAACACAAAATATGAAAAATGTAAATAAAAAGGCTGTATATGTAGCAAGTGAAAATTATTAAAAATGAACTATATCACTGTAAAAATAAAATCAGGTCACCGCGTATATAAAAAAATAATCACATAGGCGTTGACGTAAACTCAATCTTCATTAGATAACTCGATATGCAGATGGCATTTTTGTTTTAAGAAAAAACTGATATGTATACAAACGTACAGTTATGCTTTAACGTGAGTCCTTAGGTATTATATTATATTAGGTAGTTTTTTGCTCATTCTTCTTTGCCTTATGTAACTAATAAATCAATATTCCTTTTTACTTTTCACTTTGGAAATCTAAGAAATAGGTCCGATTTTAAACATCTTTTTTTATTACTACTGCAAAATAAAAAAGCCCTGAAACTTAAAAAATCTCAGAAACAGTACCAATTTTAATGAAATTATAAAAATATTCCCTGTACCCGGTATAGTTGAAACCAGACACACTTCGCTCTATAGGTAGAGAGAAAAAAATTAGTTTTATTTTTTTTTAAATTATTTATTATATTTTTTGCTTACAATAATTCATTTATTTCATATAGCTCTCATTTTCAAGGAAAAGATGGCTATAGAGGTTTTCAAGCTCAATGCTTAACTAATACTTAATTAGTTAAGAAAATTCGAAAGAAATTCTGCATTGTTGAATTTTTTACCAAATTATTATTAGTGATGACAACAAAAAAAAAAAAAACCTCCATCATTTTTTTAATAAAAAAAGTTATTAATTGTTTTAAACATAATACAAGAATATTTTTTATTTTAAACATTACCCAACTACACCACCGGACGGGTTCAGCTACTGTTACTACGTCTACGTGGAATTCTTAATAATTCATAGTTCATACTGTTATTTTCAACCTGTTATATTTAACTGTTATTTCTAAATAACAGTAACAGGTGCGACCTGTTAAAGCCATATAACAGTTTTTCCCATCACTAATCATAATGCAACAATAACGTTCTCATCCGAACTGTGGCGATCCCACCCTAATGACCGCTTTCGGGTATATTCGGATTTGTTGGGGAAAATAAGGAAGTTTTACTTGCAATCAAAACCAGATGGGATAAGTAAATGATTGTATATTGCTTTCAAAATAAGAATAATAACATGTTTTGTTTATTTATCATGCTTTAACAATTCTCTTTTGAGGTTAAATAGTAAATGATTGTATAGAAATGTTTCTAAAATTGGAAATCAAAGAATAAGAATATTAGCGTTAATATTCCTTGATCAATTATTAATTGTTCACCTAGGTAAGTTATTTGAATAATGAATTGACTTCTTGGGTGTAACTTAAGTTTCCTTCTGATAAACTTTTGTAACTTTAATGAAATTTGTAATACAAGTTTCTTTTAAAGAAACTAATTAGAGTACCTCATTCACCAAATTTTAATTTTTTTTTGCGTCATATAGGAAATTGAGTTTTGGGCATTCAGTTTTCTTCTTAAAAGGAGCTTAAACACAAGATTTAAATATTTTTTATGATAATAGAAAGATACATTCTTCAAATAGGTTTGTATTGGGACCTCTAAGCACGATCTGCGACGTCTGTTTAAATTATTATTTAAAGTATTAAGTATTACTTTTTATGCCGTGCTCATAGTGTAAAATTCTTATGAAAATTCACTATCATAACGCACTTGCTGCGTCTCGAATTTTTTTTAATGCTGGAAACAGTAGGTTCAGTTTCAGTTCCTGAAATCATGATTGTGGCACTTCGGATTGTATTAATCATGTACTGCCGTGTGGTTGGTCATGTTTGATACACAATCTCTTTTAGCCTTCCCTATAAGTAAAAATCTAGCACGGTTAAATCTGAGGATCTAGGTGGACACAGAAACAAACTACCCCATCCAATAAAACGATTTGCGAAAGTAGCATCTAAAAAATCACGGATTCGTTGTGAAAAATGTACCGGGCATCCAGCATGTTGATATCATTAGGATATTCTTATATCAAGAGGCATATCTTCTAAAGGGATAGGCTAGTTATTTAGTAAAAAGTTCAAGTACGAGTCGCCATTTACATGGCCATCAAAGATAAACGGTCCGGTAATTGTGTGTCCCAAAATTCCGTACCACACATTGACACTCCACCTGTTTTGGTGATCCTCTTTCTGCATCCAATGGGGATTTGTTTCAATAAAGCCCAACAGTATTATAAAACCAATAATAGGGTCACTAATTGAATATAAGGTATACATTACGAAGTATGCAATTAGACACAGATAAAACATTTATAGCGCTGATGAAATAAAACTAAATATGTCACTCCACAAAGAATATCAGACAAGATATAACAATAATAACCACCAAAGAAACAATTAACTACACTAAAGTAAACCAAAAGCAAAACAGTCAGTTAACATCAGATACATAATGGACTAAGATTACATTATAACTAAATTATTTCTGGACATAAGTTGTTTTTTTACAAAATTTTCAATTTATTGTAAGTCATCATGAAATATATCCATCCCACTCTTATGAAACTACTTGCAGAGGTGATAAACTCTGCTCATTGGTGACCTTAACATGTTGGTCCTAGCAAGTGGAAGAGCAAACAGTCTCTCTTACCTCAATAACACACAATGGACATTGAAATGCCGATATCCCCACCAGAGCTATGTAGTTAACGTAGTATCGTGGAGCAACTCATATAAAAACTTACACCATTAATTGCTCACCTCAGCTCCAGGCTTTCAAGATTGGCTCTGCAGTATATAACGTAATTTTAAATTCGCTGTTCAGGATAGACGTCAAGTCATAACGTAGCATGGCAAATCTCCCTTGAACTCGTTCAAGCAAATTATTATAAATTGATAAGGATGGGCTCTACACAACACAGGCATATTTGAGATGCGGTCGAACGCAGCCCAGTACAAGCATCTCAAGCAGTCATGATCAGTGAAAGCCTTACCAGTTCTCAGTATAAGGCCAGTCGCCTGTAATGTCTCTTAGCACCCTCAAATTAGTGAACATTGAACGATGACTTTTTATCAAGAATAACACTTAGATCTTTAACAGTCTGCTGAATAGTGTATTATTCACATTGTGGTCAAATTGATCGATCTGCAACCCCCTCGAGAAAGAAAGAATAGAACACTCATCAGCACTGAAACGAATTAAATTTTTATGACATCATTGCTCAAGCTTAATAATATATTATCCTGCAGATTTACCTAATCACAGGTAGACAATACTCTAGTGAAATGTTTCAAGTCATCTGCACACAGCAGTACTACAACAGAAAGTAATTACAGATGTTAAACAATAAGGGACAAAGATTGCAACTGTGTGGAACACCAGAGAATGTTACATCTTTAAATGATGAATAACCAAGATATTCAACAGCTAATATACAATCGGACAAATAGGCTTTAATTAATAGTCGGAGAGTTGGCGACAAATTTAGGGTACAATTAATTGATTGTTGTTGCCCTTACTTGGTGAAACTTGTCCATACTACATACAGACTTGGAGACTACTTCTCTGGCTTCACTGTTGGTTTTCGTTTTTGTAGGTGAAGGACGTAGCCAGCGCGTGAGCTAACTGGATGGAGTAGGTGGCCCTTATGATTTCTGGATGTTCTTCAACGTTTCTGTGACTATAGTTTTGCTGCTTGGCAGCATTCTCAGACAGATAAAAATTGAATTAGTACGAAATCATGGACAACTACAAATAAAGATCTGTTGCTATGTTATGATATGATGTTTTGATCAAAAAAATTATCAAATTGAAAATAAAATGAAACACAAATGACAGATGAGGCTTTCAAAATGTCTATGTGATGTATGTCAATATTTAACATAAAAATAGAACTAGCCCATAATAACTATGATAACAGTTACAACAATAAAATAACTAAACAATAACAGTATAAAAGCAGTCTCTATACAACGAAAATATCGACATACATCAACTCATTATCTTATTACAACTTTTTTGAAAAAATAGTTAAATTTATTTTCTTTGACTTATTTAATTAGAAAGAAGAATATCCAATCGGCACATTAGGGGCGGTGTACTGGAAGCATATCCCCTACCCTGCGGACAATATGCATACAGAGCAGGATTCTCAACAGAAACAGCACTGCACCAACTGGTGCTGAAACTGGAGAACATGGAGGTGGCGGTGGGGACCTTCCTAGACATAGAAGGGGCCTTCAGCAACGTTCTGGCAGCTGTCAGGGAGCGTGGAATAGAGGAGACCTGCTGCAGGTGGATCGGTTCCATGCTCAGGGACAGGGGGGTGTTCATCTCACTCGCGGGAGGGACTCTGCTGGCGGGGTGTCCACAGGGGAGCGTTCTCTCCCTTGCTCTGGTGCCTAGTCGTGGATGGCCTGCTGGGGACGGCGGCATTAGGTACAGGGCTATACATGCACAATAAACCAAAGGCTGCAGTGCTATCGGGGCGGCAAAGCCGCGGACAAGCCCTGGGGGAGGAAAAAAAAAACATGCGGACGACATTAGTCATCATAGTCCGAGGAATGGTTACAGTCAGTGTGGGAGCGCATGCAGACAGCACTGAAAGTGGTGGAAGGGTGGACGGTTGGTCAAGGGTTCGGGGTGAGCCCCGAGAAAGCAACAGTCATACCGTTTACGAGGATGAGGTAGGAAAGCCACAGAACTCTCACTCGATTCGGTAGGAACATTCCAATGGCCAGGGAGGTAAAATATCTTGGGGTCGTATTTGACTCTAAGCTAACCTGGAATGGTCACATTGAAAAAATATTGTGTAACGCAGTCATGACCTTAGCCGTCACTAGGCGGCTATATGGAAGAACGTGGGGACTAGGACCTAGTATGGCCCACTGGCTAAACACAAGGGTGGTCAGACCATCGTTAACATACGCGGCACTGGTCTGGTGGCCTAAGGCGACACAATCCAGTGCCAAACAAAAAGTAGGCAAGATCCAAAGGATGGCTTGCCTAGGCATCACAGGGGCCATGTCTTCAACCCCAACAGCCGCCACGGAGGTGCTGCTGGATACCCCCTCCCCAACACAGACACTTAGTTTTTATGGTAGAGGCCCGGCTAGGACTATACAGACTAGCCTGCAATGGTAGACTGAAGATCAACCCAGGCTTCAGGGGCCAGTGCAACATTCAGGAGGAGCCCATGCTTGAAATGAGGTCAGACAGGTCGTGCAAGTTTTCCTTCCCCTCTCGCATGTCTACAACCACCCTTGTTGCATAAACCACAAGATAAAATTTCCTGTGAGCAACCTTCAAGTTACGGGACCTGGGGAGAATAGGGGTGCTGTGCGGGGCAGGCAGGGTTTAAGCTTTTTTTCACGCATTTTTTGCTCATATTTCCCTTACCCGCCCAGCACCCCTATTCATTCCTGGTCCCATAACTTCCTTGGGGGGTGTGACATTTTTCTTGTAGTTTGTGTATATCTGAAAAATTATCATTAAAAAAATAGCAATCTTACAGACCAATCTCATCATAAGTAAATTTTTTCTATGAAAATTCGCCAATAAGTATGTTTCGCTCTAAATATAAATTGAAATGCATGCTCAATGGTAAAAGAAAGGAACATTAGAAACAAAATGTATCATAAAATGTTTATTAAAAATATAATATATAAAAATGTATACTAACATATGTATATATAACAATACAATATCAATTACAAAATACAAATTTATAAAAAACAAACGCATAATTATAATAGTACAAAAAAGGGTGAATTTGTAGATGACCTCCCAAACAGTTTTAGATGAAACGACTGCCAATAGATAAAATTTGGTATCTTACATCCACGATGACACTATTCTTACCTTTTTTCACTTGTATTTGCAGGTTTATTGACATTAAAGTTTTTTACACATTACACTTTTTAAACAATTTTACAGTACAGTTCTGTTCTGTGACACCCCTTTCCCCCTAAACATTACATTTGATATAAAGTTCACATTGACTTTGGGAATTCCTCGAATATTCTAGACACTTGGACTATTGGCTTCCACTGCCAATTTGTCACTTCACTTTTAGTATGCGTACCCATTTAGACCGTTCCTTATATATTCATGGACGTTCTTTCTGAAAGCGTGCGTTGTTTACCTTGTTCCGTTGATGACCATTAGTGTTGTAGTGGTTTAAGGTGCATGTGTGGCTAGTGGTCTGCGATATGTTATTTGTTTTCTACATGGTTTTTGTAATGAGAAAAATGCGATGTTGAAGTTTTCATGTATGAGGTCGACGGTTGTTTACACCAAGAGCCGGACTTACTTCATTTGCTTGAGATCCAAAAGGTAAGTGTTGGGTAAATTTATTGTTCTCTTTTTAATTTTGATCATTTGACAGTATTTGCTATGGTATGTTCTCTTTTTAGCTGTACAAACTAGGGTACTTATATTATTACATGGGTTTTTCTTCCTCTAACGTTCCACTTACGTCAAACAGGGGGGGGGGGATTTTGCTTCCCCTCTCGCATGCATACAACCACCCTCGTTGCATAAACCACAAGCCAAATTTCCTGAGAGCAGCCACCAAAAAAGTTACGGGACCTGGGGCGATCAGGCGTGCTGTGCAGGGTAGGTAAGCTTTAAGGAGGATATGGCTTCAAAATATGAAAAAGCCAGCTTTCAAGCCGTTTTCCACATATTTCCTTTCTAGTACCTACCCCACCCAGCACGCCTATTCACTCCTGGTCACGTAATTTCCTTGGGGGGCGTTCAAAGCATGTTTCTGAAACAAATTGTTTTAAAAAGCGTTCGGGAGGTAATCTGCAAATTTACCCAAAAAAGTTTGTGCTACAATATGGTTGCAAACAAAATATTTTGCTAAGACT